>CM042168.1:66687792-66779210 GCA_023376005.1 Doryteuthis pealeii
AGAGCGCAGTCTGCCCTACTATTTACCCATAGCTGGACTCCTACTTTTCCCAAGGGTATTAGTGCTATGTGAAATGCAAACAGCTACGTCCAGGATTTGAACTCATCTCGCCGAGTCCATTTCCTACAACTGTAACCATTACACCACAAGCACCTCCAATGATGTGTGAAATAGACTGAAAAAAAAAAAAAAAAAGGTCTTGTTGATAAACATTAGATCTTTTTAAAGTTTATCAAGCAGAAAATGTTCTGTGGTGGTGTATGTGTGTCTGTGTCTGTGTTATGCGATATTAAAAGATGATGATTTGTTGGAAGTGGCACACAGAGTCAGGTTGACATCAAAATTCTAAATGCTAACCCATTAACCAAGTTCAGGATTCTTATTTTTACCTTGGCTCAAGAAACGATTCTTTTTTCGTAAATTTCATATTTGAAAAATAATGTTTGATTTGTGCTAATTGAACAGAAGATTGTATTTTTACACTTGGTGTCAAAGATTTATAGGTGCTCTTCCAATATGTGATCTACCGAGTTGTTTACATTCTAATATGTGATCTACCCATTAACTACCCATTATTTTCCCATTAAACTAACCCTAACTTCTTTTTTCCTAGTAGATCATAAATATATATATATAATAGAGGTGTCCATGGTGTAATGGTTAGAATCATTAGAAATGAACTTGTTGACCCAAGTTCAAATCTTTGATGTGACTGTTTTACAGAGCAAAATTTCTACTCTCCCTCCAGCTATCGGTAAATAGTAGGGCAGACTGGGCTCCTGTCTTCATTTTTAAGGGTACCGCTGCATTTTGACATGGTGCCACAGTCCAAGATTATATATATATATATATATATAATTCACCAACCCCTCCGCATGATTTGGTTTGTTTGGTTTGTTTTATGGCATATCAACCTCAGTTGGTCATTTAATGCCGACAAAGTTTTGAAATAAATTCATTCTTAATGGATACTTTTTTTAACAAATACATTTTTCTATTTAACCCATAGATGGACCCTAACAAGTAGAACCACCAGGTCAGAGTGGACCATAGAGCAATGCTGATGAAGGGCCCTCCGCACGAACAGGATGTGACACAAGGTCAATTTCTTAAGTAGAGTTTAGCAGGTTTTCCTTCTACTAGACTGGTTGCCTAAGCAAGGTTCAAGAGCACAGTCTGTTTTACTATTTACCCATAGCTAGAGGGAGAATAGTTGGATTCATACTGTGACAGATCAGCTGTATATAATCAAATAAATTGGCTTTCAGGTATTTCTTTTTGATGTGTTTTGAATGAAGACATTATGGGTGAGGTGAAAAGATTTTATAAAGGGAAAAAAAATTTTTATGACCAGAAAACTGGGTCACTGCATTTCTGAAATAGCACACAAAGTTGTGGTGAGCCTAGGCCTCTTTTTTGTAGGCCTCTGGCGAGCACCTGAGGGGGTGGGGGAGGGGTCGGAAATTACCAACTGATGACAAAGCATTGGATAACCAAACCTTATCAATATGAGAATTGATGGAAGTTTTCTTTTTAAGTACAAACAAACAGAAGGTTTATTGTAATACAAATTTACAGATAGCTTTCTTTGATCAAAGCAAAGGAATGAATGTATTACAATATCCCCCACCCCACAGTATTGGAATGTGACAAGAGGTCAGTAAGTAAGGAGGAGACACAGCAGTAAGACTCTCAAAATAGCAAGGTTCAATCAGCATTACCCTTTAGGGGTGCTTGAGGCACCAAAGCAATAAACCCAGCTCTTTAGACAAGACTAGAAGCAGCTACCCAACATCGCCTGGGTAGAGGGGATAAACCTGGTGTAGTGATTTTTTTACTTCTGAGATTTACAAACACTGGACATTTTTAAGTAGAATTTCAATGCTATTTCTATGTATATTTTAATCTTTAAATATCTTCATATATAAATCAAATCTTTATAATTATTGCACAAAAAGCAAGAACCGGTGATATTGAATGTGTGTATATATATTTACTTTGTCATTGTTTTATTTTCGTAGTTTCATCCGGACATACATACATACACCAACTACCCTTTATATAAGTATATATTGAAGACAAGTGCTGCCTAGGGAGGGAAAGGGCCTCTGAAACCAAACTGATTCATTTTAATTGTTGCATATGGGATTACACAGTCAAAGGCCAGTTAGATTATCTATGCTAATTAATGGTTTGGTTTGTTGGATTTACGGCATGTCAACCCTTGTTGGGTTATTTTTTGCCAAAGACATTTTGAACTATTCATGCTTGATTTGATTTGATTTGTTCTTGTTTTACGGCATATTCAACCTCAATGGGTCATTAATGCCGACTACGTTTTTTAAATGAATTGGTGATGATGTTTAATTTTCTAAAGGTTTTTTTTTTTTGACATTTTCTTTTGTGAATGAAACTTTTAGATGATTTTTTTAACATATTTTTGTGTTTTCATTTTTTTTTTTTGGAAGATTTTTAGATTTTGTTGTAGATGTATGCTTCTTTTTATGTATCCAAGTAGTTTTTTGGGTTTATTTGGTAGAATATCTGTTTTAGATTTGTTGTTTGGTAGTATTTTTTTCGTATTTGTTTTAGGTTGCTACATTCTGTTAATATGTGTTTGATTGTGTAGGGTTTTTGGCATGGTATGCAATATGGGGCTGCTTCTTTTTTGAGGAGGTATGAATGGGTAATGTATGAGTGTCCTATTCTTAGTCTGGATAATATTACTTTTTCTTTTCTGGATATTTTGGTTTGATTTATTTGAAGTTTTCCTATTTGTGGCATTATTTCATGTAGTTTGTTGTTTTGGAAGTTATTCCAATAATTTTGCCATTTTTGTTTTGTGTAAATGTTTATGGTTCTTTTTAAGTCTGTAAAAGGTATTTTAAAGTGTGTATCAAGTGGGTTGTTTTTAGCTGTTTTTGCTGCTATTCATGCTTGATGAGAATTTAATTTTTTTAACACATTATTCTAAAAACTCATTTTTTCCTATTTAATCCATAGATGAGACTCTCCAGTTCAGAGTGAACCTGCAAGTAATGGCAAGGAAGGGGTATTAATTGGTTCGATTTTAGGGCATAAGTAATTAAAGTCGACGGGGCGGCCTAAAGTCGGTATCAGCCAGTCAGCGAGGGAGTCTATGTCCTTTTCAATAGCGCTAGACCAAGGAGATTGTTTTTTAGCATCTGAGGTGGAGCGCCACACCTACCATCAGCTCCTTACTTTACCGCACAGATCCCTGTGCTACTCATACGCTGAGTTGGCTGCCTGTATCGAACTAGGAACCTTGTGGTTTCTAGCCGAACGCTCTACCGACTGAGCTAACCCGGCCCCTATCAACCCTTATTGGGTTATTTTATACTGAAAACGTTTTGTTTTATTCATTCTTGATGAGTACTCAATATTTTTAACACATTTTTTTTTTCAAACTCATTTTGTTCTATTTAACCCATAGATGGGACCTTAAAATGTACTACCACTCTGAGTCAGAGTGGACCTGGGAGTAATGGCAATGATGGAGTATTCCACACTCCCCAGTATATACATAATAGGACTGAGGATCAAACTCACTAACAATGGTCTGTGAATCTAGCTTCAGAATATAGTTAACTCTTAATGTCTTATATCGCCTCATTCCGCCCGGCTGGAAGTCACATTTATTTTTATTAATCCACCCCAAATGATAGTCTTTGTTTAAATGTAATATTAAACATATTTGGAAGTCTTTAATTCAAGGGAAATAACAAGTAATTTTAAATGAAAAGGTCATTTTTAGCCATTTTATTTTTTTTTATAAATCCATACAGGAATCGGGCTCTGGACTTAGAAAATTCTCTACAGGATGTTAAGAGTTAAGCTAGTAGTTGTTTTTGTTTATATTGTAGTAGACAGAGTGGCCTATTGTCGTTATCAGCGAAGGAGTCTATCTCCTTTCCACTAGCGTGAGACCAGGTAGATTGTTTTTTGCGTTTGAGGTGGAGCGCTACACCTACTATCACTTTACCGCACAAATCCAAGCTGTGCTACTCATGTGCTGAGTTGGCGAGGACCAGTATCAAACACGATACTCAAGGATTAATCTCAAAGAATCAGATCCTAATGATAGAATGAAGTTTTGATCTTAAAATAATTTTTTTTTTTTTTTTTTTTTTTTTTTTTTTTAAATAAAACTTCAAAGTTATTTGAAAAAAAAAAAAAAAAAAAAATTGTATATATATAGGTGTCATCATCTTCAATCTTCTAGAAAAAAAAAATTATCAGTACAATTCTCTTTTTTAAATTTTTCCTAATAACATCAGCTAAATTATAATATGATCATTATTGTCTTTCAATATAGCTCCAAATTGGAACTTCACCAATAGATGCCGTTTAACGTCATACACAGGACAGCATCCACTGATAAGAGCAGCGATGCGGATAGGTATGTGTCCCTGACGCACAAAAATCTAAAAGAACGCAATAAAATCAGATCCATGAATCCCAGTGTTTTTCTTTTTTCTTCCCTTTCAAGTTAACTGTAAATACACTTCAATAGTTTCTTAGAAATGAATTCCACAGAATAGGTTATAAGGTAGGAGTTTAGGACAGTTTTAGTTATTTCCCCAGATCATAAATAAAAAACCCTACAATCTATTAAGAAACTTTAGTTGGGACCCATAAATTTCCCAGGGACTCATTCAAAGCAAATATGTGCATCCCAAGATGCACTAAATCAATAAGCTATCAGCATCACTGTATTACTATTAGATGCAGTTTAACATCATACACACAGGACAGCATCCACTGATAAAAGTGAAATAGTTTGAATTAATAATATCATTGCAGATAAAAATAAACAGAGATAATGGCTGGTTTGTTGGTTATTTTCTTTAATGGCATATCAACCCTTGTGGTCTATTTAATGCCAAATCGGTTGGCTTTTTTGGGGGGGTATATATGATTTGTAAGGAAATAGTTTGTAGGTAAATTTTTTTTTGTCTGGTTGTATAAACTATAAGAAAAATTTCAAGGATTATCAATATATTGGTAGAAATAAACCATTAATAAAGTAAAAAAGTCGACAGGGCGGCCTATAGTCGGTATCAGCCAGTCAGCGAGGGAGTCTATGTCCTTTTCAATAGCGCTAGACCAAGGAGATTGTTTTTAGCATCTGAGATGGAGCGCCACACCTACCATCAGCTCCTTACTTTACCACACAGATCCCTGTGCTACTCATACGCTGAGTTGGCGGGGGCCGGTATTGAACTAAGAAACTTGTGGTTTCTAGCCGAACGGTCTATGTATTAATGATTTTGACTATAAATTAAATAGTCATTGATAAACTTATGCAATCCCTGAGGGTATTGTGATGTACTTTCAGTTAGACAGACAGACAGACACCGAATCTCCATTATAATAAGATTTTATACTTTATATCCAGACTGAAAACAGGCCAGAGTTTTATCTGATCTGAGCTCATGACAGTTGCAAAGAAGACTTCATTATTTTTTTATAACAAATAAATAAAAGAACAACACCCACACAAAACGCTGACATCATTTTAGGCTAGGGAATTGTGTAAATTCACATTTACAGACAGACACCCTTTATCAGAAAACTCACTTAACTATTCCTCTTCCCCCCAAGAACAATTGACACCATATTCTTATGCTGAGACTTCCTACCACCAAAAAAAAAAAAAAAATTCATATAATTTGACAAAACAAAATGAACTTTTAGAGGAAGAAAAAAAAAAAAAAAGAAAAGAACACATTTAACAGTCCAATGTTTTGAAGATTCGTTATGTTTACTGTTTGCAACTAAAATTTTCACCATAACTATTTACTAATTTTAAAAACTACCTTTAATTTTCACAACTTCATCAAAACTCAGAGTAGATAAAATAAAAAATAAATCAATAAATCGCAAATCTATAGTGGAAAAAATATTAGAATAAGTCATTTTTTAACCGTGTTGGTTGGTTGGATTTTACAACATGTCAATCCTTGTTGGGTTATTTTATGCCAAAGACATTTTCTTCTATTCTTGATGGGTACTCAAAATTTTCCTTAAAACTTAATTTTTTGACATATTTTTTCTATTTAACCAAGACCCTAACAAGTACTAAAACTCCAGGTCAGAGTGGACCTGGGAGTAATGGCAATGAAGGAGAGCTCTATAATTGGAACCTCACCACTAGATGCAGTTTAACGTAATACCCAGGACACTTTAATCGGGTTAACTTTTCTCTTATGATAATTTTTTTTTCTTTTAATTTTGGGGAGTATATATATATATAAGGGAAATTGCAAGGGAAATTTCCATCAGCATTCTGTGGTGCATGACTACGAAGACGTTGCCACTCTACAGCCCTATTCATATCGATATTGAGCCGCTCAGCTCCCATGTGGCATGTGTCTTACCAACCCTGTCTGTTGGAGGACCAGTCTTCCAGGCTTGAAGGTGTAATGACTAAGATACACTTACTGACACTTATTGATATCTTTGATGACAATCAAATATTAAATTATAAAAACTGGACAGACAAATACAATTCTTGATAAAACTGACTTACAATCTTTTATCTTTCATGTGTTAACAAAGAAAAAAAAAAATCTAAAGAAACAGTAATTTACTGACACCCCATTATTGTCAGTTGAACACAAGGATCAATTAACGTGAGGAGCTATGCACGAACTGAAGCTGATGCGTGGCCAGTGCTAAAAATTGGGTGTATTCCTTCGGCATTCTTCTTTTGATGTACATCAGGCACTAGACAATAAACCCAGCCCTGCTCCTTTGAGACAAGGGGGCAGGTGTTGCCTGGTGGGATGACCCTTTGGGAACATGCTAATATATTTCTTACCAATCCAATGACCAAAGCCACTGGACACAGGATCCAAAGGCCAGGGGTAAGCATATGCTGGTGTTGAATAATCTGCTAAAGAAGCAGTACAAAAATAAACTGAATATAATAGGAATAGTTGATTTTCTGACCAAATTACCAGTTCAAATGCCAAACTTAAACAATCTAATTTATATTATGTTATTTTTGAGATAAGGCTTGATGTGAATAATTTTTATATTTCAAACTGTTGTCCTCATCTTTATTGTGATATGCAGTGATACTGAAAGATTTTTAATTTAGTGTGTCCTGGGACACACATATTTGCTTTGAATGAGTCCCCAGGAAAATTTATGGGCCCCCAAAAAGTTTAATAGATTGTAGGGTTTTTATTTATGATCTGGGGAAACAACTAAAACTGTCTAAACTCCTACCTTATAACCTATTCTGTGGAATTCATTTCTAAGAAACTATTGAAATGTATTAACAGTTAGCTTGAAATGGTGAGGAAAGAAAAAAGAAAAACACGGACTCACGGATATGATTTTACTGCATCCTTTTAGGTTTTCGTGCGTCAGGGACGCAGGACACATACCTATCAGCATCTCTGGTATATATAAACACAACAATCAGGCCACTGTTCAGGTGTTCCTTATTTACCTTAGACTGAAGTCATCATCAGACAATAACCCTGAGTTAAAGCTCCAAAACCACACTTGAACCCATGGTTATCATCTAATGATGACTTTAGTCTAAGGTAAACAGGTAACACCTGAACAAGACTCAAGTGTACAGCAACCTAAATGTGTTTATGCACACCACAATAAAGACGAGGACAACAGTCCTAAACATCAAAATTATAGTCTTTCATTTTTTTTTTTTAAAGCATTTAATAGGTTTTTATCTCTTCTTACATAAAATGGTCTACACTGTACTTATTAGAAAGAAAAAAAAACTTAACATGAAACTTGAAATAGTTAATTATATATATATCTATGTTCATAATTTATGTGCATAATTGTAACAATAGTAAAGTTACTATTGATCCCAGTCCTTGCCAACTCAGTGTATGAGTAGCACAACTTGGGTAATCTGATCCGTGCAGTAAAGCATCCGGGTATGTGTGGCAATCCACCTCAGCAAAAACAAAGTTCCTGGTCTAGTGCTTGCTGTTACGCAGCCAAGGTTGGCCAGATCCCAGGTACTGTGTTGTAGGCACTCCTCAGCCAAGGTTGGTCAGATCCCAGGTACAGTGTTGTAGGCACTCCTCAGCCAAGGTTGGCCAGATCCCAGGTACAGTGTTGTAGGCACTCTTCAGCCAAGGTTGATCCAGGTACAGTGTTGTAGGCACTCGTCAGCCAAGGTTGGCCAGATCCCAGTACAGTGTTGTAGGCACTCGTCAGCCAACAGTGTGTAGGCATAATCCCAGTACAGGGGGCACTCGTCAGCCAGTGGTGACCATCGTCAAGGTTGGCCAGATCCCAGGTACAGTGTTTCAGCAAGTTGGCCAGATCCCAGGTACAGTGTGTAGGCAGTCACCAAGGTTTGTACAGCTGTCCGATCCCAGGTACAGTGTTGTAGGCACCAGATCCCAGGTTAGGTCGTGGCCACCTCAGCAGTACGCCTGGCACTCGTCAGCCAACAGATGTTGTAGGCAAAGATGGGTTGTAGGCACTCGTCAGCAAGGTTGGTCACCCGTGTTGTAGGCACTCGACTGTTGTAGTAGCACTCGTCAGCCAAGCCACAGTGTTGTAGGCACTCGTCAGCCAGGTTGGTCAGATCCAGGAACAGTGTTTGTAGGCACTCGTCAGCCAAGGTTGGTCAGATCCCAGGTCCAGTGTTGTAGGCACTCCTCGTCCAAGTTTGGCACAAGCCTTACCATCCAAGCACCTCTCTCAGCACAAATCTTATATATCAGAGGTAAGTTGATATATCTGCCTGTCATTAGGGCCTAGCATATGCTAACTGAATCCCCTGAAGATGGGCAACACTCCCTGCCTTGTAAGGTGTCCTGGGCATGACACTAAATTGGAGTGCTAGGGAGTGCGGAGTCACCCCTTCATTGCCATTACATCCAGGCCTACTCTAACCTGGATTGGTAGTACCTGTTAGAGTGTCAAATAGAGCTGTTTGATTATTATTAGAAGTTAAAAAGATAAAAATAAACCTGCGGATTTGCATAAACATTTAGTATTAAACTAGTTGCAGTACCCGTAATACCCAGGAAAGGTGAAGTTATTCACAGTTTCCAGAGTGTACCTGAAAATGCTAGCAAATCTGGGTGCTCATATTGGATCTTCAATTGCAACCTTCGCTATATGTGTTTATGGCAGATCTATTTGTTAGGTTCCAGACCTAATGAAAATAGAATTATTCCCCTTGAACAGTAGGGGGCTGATGGGAACACAGAAGTGGGGTTTCCACCCTAACACTTTTGGATTGGGATTTGTGCCGTCAGGACTCACGTGCACAACATGGGTGAGCTAGTTAAGTCACTTTAGGATAGAAGCATTTTCTACCCTGTGTTAAATAAAACCTTGTTAATTCCCAACAACCTGGTCTTGCATTTTCATTCAGGGTTCTGTATTTTATCTGTATTAAAAAAAAATCATAACACTATTTTTTTTGTGTGGAACTATCAATAGTTGTTTAAGTCATAAATCCTTCTTCCATCCAGCTTTCATCATTCAGAGTGAATAAGCCGGATAAGTTTGAGCTCGAAGAGTATCAAACTTATTATTTGATTTCAACGTTACTATTACCCCCCCCCTTTCCCTCTCTCACTGAAATGTCTTCTTTCCACCTCTATTGTAAAGAAATCCAATTAGCCAGTCCTGTTCCTGAATATTAGCTTAACATATATGTAAAGTAGATAACTAACGAGGAAATAGTATCTGTTGTCAGTATCAAACTGGCTGGAGATTAATCAAAAGATTAAAAAAATGTTTGATAAATATAATGTAATCTTTTTATGTTTTATGAGATATGTTATCAAGAGATCAATGAAAAGTCTATATAAAGATATATTAAACAAGAAGTGACTACACAACGTCACCTGGATAGAGAAAAAAAAAAAGAAAAAAAAGAAAAAAAAAAAAAAAGAAAAAACAAAGTGATATAATGGTTAGCAAGCTAGTCTTGCAGATCTGTTACTACTGAATAGTGAGTTTAATCTTCGCTGGATGCCCCATAAAAATACCCAGCGTAAAAAGACCTTATGTTAATCCGGCCTAAATAAAAATTGTTTTGTGCTTCCATATTGATTTGTTTCCCTTTGAGATTCACGGACGTTTTTAAGAATTTTAATGCTATTTTAATCTTTAAATATCTTCACGAATATAAATGAAATTTTTATAAAATTTGCACAAAAAGCTAAACTCAGTAACAGTGAATGTATATATATATTTACTTTGTCGTTAACCGTTTTATTTTCGTAGTTGTCTCCAGACATACATACACACAACTGCCCTTTATATGTGTATAGACAGATAGATACACGGACATGCATACACACAACTGCCCTTTATATGTGTATAGACAGATAGATACACGGACATACATACACACAACTGCCCTTTATATGTGTATAGACAGATAGATACACGGACATACATACACACAACTGCCCTTTATATGTGTATAGACAGATAGAAACACGGACATGCATACACACAACTGCCCTTTATATGTGTATAGAGATAGATACACGGACATGCATACACACAACTGCCCTTTATATGTGTATAGACAGATAGATACACGGACATACATACACACAACTGCCCTTTATATGTGTATAGACAGATAGATACACGGACATGCATACACACAAACTGCCCTTTATATGTGTATAGACAGATAGATACACGACATGCATAACACAACTGCCCTTTATATGTGTATAGACAGATAGATACACGGACATGCATACACACAACTGCCCTTTATATGTGTATAGACAGATAGATACACGGACATGCATACACACAACTGCCCTTTATATGTGTATAGACAGATAGATACACGGCATGCATACACACAACTGCCCTTTATATGTGTATAGACAGATAGATACACGGACATGCATACACACAACTGCCCTTTATATGTGTATAGACAGATAGATACAACGGACATGCATACACACAACTGCCCTTTATATGTGTATAGACAGATAGATACAGGACATGCATACACACAACTGCCCTTTATATGTGTATAGACAGATAGATACAAGGACATGCATACACACAACTGCCCTTTATATGTGTATAGACAGATAGATACACGGACATACATACACACAACTGCCCTTTATATGTGTATAGACAGATAGATACAAGGACATGCATACACAAACTGCCTTTATATGTGTATAGACAGATGATACAAGGACATGATACACACAACTGCCCTTTATATGTGTAATAGACAGATAGATACACGGACATACATACACACAACTGCCCTTTATATGTGTATAGACAGATAGATACACGGACATACATACACACAACTGCCCTTTATATGTGTATAGACAGATATACAAGGACATGCATACACACAACTGCCCTTTATATGTGTATAGACAGATAGATACAAGGACATGCATACACACAACTGCCCTTTATATGTGTATAGACAGATAGATACACGGACATGCATACACACAACTGCCCTTTATATGTGTATAACAGATAGATACATGGACATGCATACACACAACTGCCCTTTATATGTGTATAGACAGATAGATACATGGACATGCATACACACAACTGCCCTTTATATGTGTATAGACAGATAGATACACGGACATACATACACACAACTGTCCTTTATATGTGTATAGACAGATAGATACACGGACATACATACACACAACTGCCCTTTATATGTGTATAGACAGATAGATACACGGACATACATACACAACTGCCCTTTATACATGTATAGACAGATAGATAGATGGTCACTGATCATTTTGAAAATAACATAGCATAGAATAGAAAAAATAAAGTAATTAATCTTATAATGACAATTTCATAATATTTGAAAGAAAGAAAAACAATTGAGAAAATTCAGACAATAAATAATGTAATCAAATTTTAGAAACAGAACAATACATTGATTATCAATAATAATTTCTAGTTCTCAACATATGACACAATATGATTAATTGTAACAAAAGTTGATATCATTGGAGTCGGAAGCAATTAAGGTGTCACTAGAGTCGGAGTTGGTATAACTATACCAACTTCAACTGAATTTACTCTGTATATGGCCCTAGTTTAGTTGGTAAAGTTATACAATGCACACTCCATATAAATAGATTATAAAAAAATCATGGTTTTATATTTATTTGTAGGCCATAATCACTTAATTACATGAAGAGGAGTCAGAGGTTCTAAAAGAACAAAAAAAAATGTAAAATGAATAAATAGAGTTGGAGTCAGTGGTGCTAAAAAATAATAGAAGAGTTGGAGTCAGTGGTGCTAAAAAAAAAAAATAGAGAGGAGTCAGAGTCAGTGGTGCTAAAAAAAAATAATAATAGAGAGGAGTCAGAGTCAGTGGTGCTAAAAAAAATAATAGAGAGGAGTCAGAGTCAGTGGTGCTAAAAAAAAAATAATAGAGAGGAGTCAGAGTCAGTGGTGCTAAAAAAATAAAAAAATAGAGGAGTCAGAGTCAGTGGTGCTAAAAAAAAAAATAATAGAGAGGAGTCAGAGTCAGTGGTGGCTAAAAAAATTAAAAAATAGAGGAGTCAGAGTCAGTGGTGCTAAAAAAAATAATAGAGAGGAGTCAGAGTCAGTGGTGCTAAAAAAATAATAGAGAGGAGTCAGAGTCAGTGGTGCAGTGGTGCTAAAAAAAAATAATAGAGAGGAGTCAGAGTCAGTGGTGCTAAAAAAAATAATAAGAGGAGTCAGAGTCAGTGGTGCTAAAAAAAAATAATAGAGAGGAGTCAGAGTCAGTGGTGCTAAAAAAAAAATAAAAAAATAAAAAAAAGAGGAGTCAGAGTCAGTGGTGCTAAAAAAAAAAAAAATAGAGAGGAGTCAGAGTCAGTGGTGCTAAAAAAATTAAAAAATAGAGGAGTCAGAGTCAGTGGTGCTAAAAAAAAATAATAGAGAGGAGTCAGAGTCAGTGGTGCTAAAAAAAAATAATAGAGAGGAGTCAGAGTCAGTGGTGCTAAAAAAATAATAGAGAGGAGTCAGAGTCAGTGGTGCAAAAAAAATAATAGAGAGGAGTCAGAGTCAGTGGTGCTAAAAAAAAAATAATAGAGAGGAGTCAGAGTCAGTGGTGCTAAAAAAAATAAAAAAAATAGAGGAGTCAGAGTCAGTGGTGCTAAAAAAAAAAATAATAGAGAGGAGTCAGAGTCAGTGGTGCTAAAAAAATTAAAAAATAGAGGAGTCAGAGTCAGTGGTGCTAAAAAAAATAATAGAGAGGAGTCAGAGTCAGTGTGCTAAAAAAAAATAATAGAGAGGAGTCAGAGTCAGTGGTGCTAAAAAAAAATAATAGAGAGGAGTCAGAGTCAGTGGTGCTAAAAAAAATAATAGAGAGGAGTCAGAGTCAGTGGTGCTAAAAAAAATAGAGAGGAGTCAGAGTCAGTGGTGCTAAAAAATAAAAAAATAGAGGAGTCAGAGTCAGTGGTGCTAAAAAAAAAAATAATAGAGAGGAGTCGAGTCAGTTGGTGCTAAAAAAAAAATAAGAGAGGAGTCAGAGTCAGTGTGCTAAAAAATAAAAAAAATAGAGGATCAGAGTCAGTGGTGCTAAAAAAAAATAATAGAGAGGAGTCAGAGTCATGGTGCTAAAAAAAAAATAATAGAGAGGAGTCAGAGTCAGTGGTGCTAAAAAATAAAAAAATAGAGGAGTCAGAGTCAGTGGTGCTAAAAAAAAAATAATAGAGAGGAGTCAGAGTCAGTGGTGCTAAAAAAAAAATAATAGAGAGGAGTCAGAGTCAGTGGTGCTAAAAAAAATTTTAAAAAAAATAGAGAAGAGTCAGAGTCAGTGGTGCTAAAAAAAAAAAAATAGAGAGGAGTCAGAGTCAGTGGTTCTAAAAAAAAAATAATAGGAGTCAGATTCTGTGGTGCTTAAAACAAAAAATAGAGGAGTCTGAGTCAGAGGTGCTAAAAAAAACAAAAAATAGAGGAGTCTGAGTCAGAGGTGCTTAAAAAATAGAGGAGTCGGAGTCAGAGGTGCTTAAAAATAGAGGAGTCCGAGTCAGAGGTGTAGAGGGTCCGAGTCAGAGGTGCTAAAAAGAAAAAAAAGAGGAGGCTTTGTGTTCTGATTCCACAGCCCTGGTTCTAACTATTCCATTCATAATTTTAGTCTAATATTCTTGTTTTTATTTGTCATATCCTAAAATCCAATACTTGAGTTTTATTTGGCTTCTCTTTGTTGTACCCACTAGATTTATTTTACTCTAACAATCAACCTGGAGTTAAAAAAGTAAATAGAAAATATTAGCTTCTTTTTTTTACTGAAAAGCTGAACTGAGATTAAATAATTATCTAGACTTGATAGTGAAGAGTGTTAACTTCAATGGATGTTATGGTGGAAACTGGTCAGAAGAAGAAAAAGGAAACAAAACACAATGATTAGTTCAAACTGATTATTATAACAACAGCTTTTATAGCAGGAAACATTTTGTTAATAATTTATATGTAATTTAGTTATATTTGCATCATCATCTGCTTGAGAACCCAGCAGCAGTAGGGTTTGTGTCACCCCTCCACCCCAAACTGATAAATAGCAATCTTTCCTGCTTTGCCTCCAGATGAAATTTATCTTGAAAGGTTGAAGCTGAAAATTAAAGGCCAACTAAATTCTTCAATTTATCATTTAACATTTTCAAGTCAGTAACAATAAAATGCTACAAATTCTAAATAACTAGGTTAAAAAAGAAAGAAAAGAAAAATCATTTAACTCTTTAATTCAATGTATTACTTGGATTTTTCAGACTATTGTCCTCATCTTTACTGTTATATACACAATGTTTTGGCCATTGCACCATCCTTCAACTAGTCAAAGTCGAGAACTCTCAATTTGAATTCGGGAGCCTTCATGTCATAATTGGGAGCCTTCCCAGAACTTCAAATCAAACCCTTTACGATTCAACAAGAAGGTTCCAGAGTTCCTTCTCCTAGACTGGTTATCTAACCTAAGTTACAGAGCCCAGTCTGCCTTACTATTTACCCATAACTAGAGGGAGAAGAGTTAGATTCGTAACTTTCCCAAGTGTATTAGCCCTATGTGAAATGCAAACAACCTCATTCGGAAATTAAATTTAGGTCAATGAACCATTTCCTACGACACTAATCAAAACCATGCACATCCATAGGGCCATATAAAGTGTAAATTCAAGTTGGAGGAGTTTGTTTTTTTCTGACTCCTATATTGGTATCAGCTGGACAGTGCTAAACCAGGGAGATTGTTTTTGCCGAGGTGGAGTGCCAGTGACCCCTTAATTAACTCAGAGACTCCACAACCCTGGTTTAAGATTATGTATGGTTAAAGCAATTCTTATTTTAATACATAGTGCAAATGATGTTCTGAATCTAATATTTGTTCAAAAGTTGTTGTTGGTTTTTTTTGGGTTTTTTTTTAATGTTAATTAAAATTTAAGACAAATAGAACAATCTGCCTATAATCTATGAAGAATTTGCACATTTCTAAAAGTAAAAACAAATATAGATCCGTTAGTATATATATATATTTAAAACTTATTTTTCTTTAAATATTCTTACAAAATAAAAATTATGACTGGCACCATTTTAAAACTCTTAACGTCCTATACCACCCGGACGGAAATCACATTCGTTTTCCTAATCTACCCCAAATGATAGCCTTTGTTTAAATGTAATATTAAACATATTAGAAGTCTTTAATTTGAAGGAAATAACAGGTAACTTTTAATGAAACGGACATTTTTTTGATAAATGGTCATAGGAATTGGGCTCTGAACTTAAATTCTCAACAGGATGTTAAGAGTTAAGAAAGGCTCCAAAATCAAAATTTTTGCGGTGACTTCAACTCCAACTCAACAACCCTGGTTAGAACAATGCATAAAAGAAGAATTCTTTCTTTTTTTAAAAATTTTTTGTCAGTTTTGTCAACAAAAAAGAAAAGAAAAACAAAAGAGAAAAAAAAGAAGAGCAGCAGCAGCAGCATGGACTAGAATGAAAAAAAATAAAGTAAAAGATAGAGTCGTTTCTGCCAAACCAAAATGGGTCATAGTAGTCACATGAATTTATCACTTTGAAATGAGACATCTTGTAGAAAATACTTTCTCAGCTGTGAAAAAAATAGCACAAGATTATTATTATTATTATTATTATAGATTTAAAAAAAAAAAAAAAAAAAAAAAAAAACTTTATCTAAAATGTTCAGACTAACTTTGACTCCTTTTATGCACTAAAGTTGAACATTTGTACAGTTATGACTTTTACTGTTATATTAAAACTAAGATAAGAGAACTGACTTTGAAAGGAATATAATGTAAGTACTATTGACCAAAACTGGAGGTGTGAAATGGCTTAATGGTTATCATCAGGGTAGAATTTCAGTTGAGGTTCATTGTGTTCACTCTTTACATTAACACTCTTAGAAAAAAAACAAAAAAAAAAAAAAACAGGAATTCTCTTGAGTGACATCCTACCATCAGATTTCAGCAAAAAAAGTGTTCTAGTATGTTGGTTGGTTGGATTTTACGGCATGTCAACTATTGTTGGGTTATTTTATGCCCAAGACCTTTTGTTTTATTCATTCTTGATGTACTCATTTTTTTAACTCAATTAACTGATATGTTTTAATAGGAGCTATTACAAATACTTCAATATGTAAAAAGTATAATAGTCTTGATTTAACTCTCTCCACCCTTTTTTCCTTCCTATCTCTTCATTATGTTCGATTAAAACAGATTAGTGTTATCACTTCTGCACACTCACCCTCTCTATGTTTCCCCTACTCTCTCTTTCTTTTTTATATTTTTCTGTGTAGCATGTCATTTTCCTTCCCTTTCTTTCTTTATAATAAAACGGAATATTCCATTACTTAGCTGAGGTGATGACACTCATCAGAAATAAGAATTTACATTTTTTTCATTTCATCTTGGACGATTTTCCTTCAAAATAAAATATTTACTATTTCTTTAATTTTTTTATTAGTAAAAAATATAAGTTTGGTTTGTTTTGTTTTATGGCATATCAACCTCAGTGGATCATTTAATGCCGATAAAGTTTTGTAATAAATTCATTCTTAATGGATACTCAATTTTTTTTTTGTAAACTCATGTTTTTCTAGTATTATCTGTGTTATTCGAACTATTGTTCCCATCTTCATTGTTATTCATAGTCCGAATAACGCAGATAATACTAATCTTCAAGCCTCATCAGGTTTTTCTATTTAACCCATAGATGGGACCCTAACAGGTACTACCACTCTGGGTCAGAGTGGACCAGGGAGCAATGGTGATGAAGGGGTGCTCCACATTCTCCAAAACTGGAACCTCACCACCAGAGAGTTTAACATCATTCCCAGGACATGACGATCCTCAGCCACCGCCTTCTAGCACCCATATGTTAAAAAGGGTTGGTGCTTGCCATAAGGGCAATAGGGTTCGGGCAATCATATAGGTGTTAGGGCTTGATATGACCAGCCGGTTGATCAAAGACAGCTTCTACGACTGCCCGTCTAGCCCAAGTAAAGTCCAAAGTGGAGTGTTGCATGTCATGGACTGCTCAGCCACATGGGTTCCATCCTTAAGCATCACGGGTTGCTACCCACAGCCAACAGGTGGCCCCATTGGGGGTAGTCTTACTCCTCTGTAGAGGTGCAGTCGGTGTATTCTAACACCCCAGCAGACAGGTGGGAAAAATATAAGAAACATTTTTTCTTGTGGAATGGCTATGGAGGTCCATGGGTTAAAAATGGTTGAGAACCACTGATGTAGATCCAACTATTCAATTGAAAAGTTTTTGAATGAACTGAAATCAAGCATAACTGATCATTTACAATCAGATCTGAGAAAAAAAATATCAAATTTTCACAATGACCCAGATAAGAGCACAAAACACCTGTAACCTTTATAATAGCAAGTATCAAATCTATATATATTAATACTAGTGTTCCTTAAAAGTGCAACAAGTATCAAATTCTATATTAATACACTTAGATTCATTCACACCTTACTAAATATAGATCTATTAATTATTCTATTGGGAGAGAGAGAGAGAGAGAGAAAACTATACCATATAATGACATATGACTGAAGAAAGCCAAATTTGATACAATCAGTACTTAGCTTTATGTAGCAGAAATAACACTACTGTAACTATCCAACATGGATGTGCAGAGATGCTGAAAGGTACACCTTCTGCGTCACTGACTCACAAAAATCTAAAAGAACAGAGAACAATCATATACATGCATCCCAGTGTTTTTCTTTTTTCTTCCCACACCATTTCAAGCTAACTGTAAATACATTTCAATAGTTTCTTAGAAATGAATTTCACAGGATAGGTTACAAGGTAGGAGTTAGACGGCTTTAGTTGGGACCCATAAATTTTCCCGGGGACTCATTCAGAGCAAATATGTGCATCCCAGGACACACTAAATCAAAAAGCTATCAGCATCACTGGTTGTGTCTTGCCTGCGTGGATCGAACTCGCGTCCTTCATAATGCAAAAAAAAACAAAAAAACATGACTTATGTGTGCCTTGATTCAGGTGCCCAGATGCATGAAAAAGTAACATGGGTTCTGATGTCAATAAATAGACAGGCCAAAAAAGAAAGTTGTAGAAGCTTCAGAAGGTACAGGTGTTACAGATTCAGAAGGATATATGTTGTCAAAGAAAGTAGAGTCAATTAAGAAGAGTTGGATGGTTGGATTATTTGAACTATTGTCCTCATATTTATTGCTATCTACCCAACATTTCAACCGATGTACACTTTGGCCTTCTTCAGGTATTTCTTGTCAAACTCGGGAACCTTCTTGTCATAATCATGATCCTTTGCAAAACTTCAAATTGAACCCTTTATTCAATCAACAGAGCTAGACTGTTCTCATTCCGTTAACCATGACCGAGTAACAAATTTTAAGCTGTGTTAAATATTCTATGTTATTATCGCCCTTGGCCAGGATTGAACTGTATTAACTCAAACCCTTATATCCACCTTGTGTCCAACTGGACAATTCAGAGTAAATTTTTAGAACTTATAAACCTAATGTTCTATTTACCTAGGATATGTACCTTTATATTTATGATTTTTTTACCTTGACTCATATAGCATTTTTTTTTTTTTAAATCTAATCTAGATTTTTTTTTTGTTAAAATATTGAAGATAAATGATGCATAGTTAATTTGGCAGAGGACAAAAGCAAATAAATTACTCTAAGTTTTTTTTTTTTTAAATTATATCAATAAAAAAAAAAAATTAAAGAAATAAACACATCCCATTACTGGAAGAACAAGTTGTTTTGTGTTTTATTAACAAAGCAAATGGTCAGGTCACATGTCTCTTATAATGAAGTCCATTGTAGAGTAGAAATCAGGTTTTTGATTAATACGACATTTAACAGAAAAATTCTACTCAAATTTTAAATAGTTTTTCTTTACTCATTTCAACAGACAAAATAGAAATAGATCATCATCATGTTGCACAATTAGCACAGATATCCATGACAATCTCTCACCAACCTTCCCTATCATTCATTGTCCCAGGGAGGTCCTCTGTGCAGCATCCAGCATCTTCACATAGTTGGTCAATGTAGGTCCTTGGTGGGTGGCCCACACTAGCATGTCCGTGTGTTGGCTTCCACAGGAGAACGTCGCTTATGAGCTCGTCCTTACTTCTCCAGCAGTGTCCAGTATGCCTTGTCCGCCTCACTCGATTGATTTGTGAGATGGGGGGCAGGTGGCCATACAGCTGTTTCCTCGTGGGGTGCTGTTTCCACGATTTGTTCAAGACTACACGCATCATTCTTGTGCAGCTCCCACCTAGCTTATTCTCAAGGCGTCTCGTTAGGGTCCAGGTGGTGCAAATAGATACACAGATATATTAACCCTTTTTTTGGGGGGGGCTTTTTTGACAGTTTTAAAAATCTTAGTATGATATATACTGACAATTTAAAGTTTGGTCTATCTTTTATTAATTTATTTTATTTTGACAGTTTAAAAATCTTAGTATTGTAGACTGAACATCATACTCACCTTCACAGGAAGACTGTGACAAGCGTCCAGTCACCAGACAAAAAAAAACAAAAGAGACTGTAACTGAATACACTATGTACCAACTGATAAGTGTTCAGTATATATGGATAAAAATATCCACACCGAAACCACCAGCAAATGAGGATCCTGGAAATAGACTTGACCATGCTACATAGTGGAATAGCCAAACCTGCTATTTAAACCACTTACCAAGTCTGTCAGTTGAATACTGATCAGTCTACACAAATCTCTACAAGTATAATAATTATTCTAAACTTAGGACAATATCTAAATTTAAATCGAAGATGGGTGAATGGCTGGTCGAATCTACCCAAGCAGCATCAGTTAGCATCAGTCGCTATCTTGAATGAGTGTCTGATATTGTTTTTGTGCAAATTATTTGCATTGTTTGTGTTTATTCTATTTTACAGCAACTTTAACCCTTTTTCATGGATCCTAAGAAAGGCAGCAGTGATACTACCAGAAAGAGAAAGAGGAAAAGTTGTTGAGATCTGATGGTCAAGAATGCATAAATCCACTTTACATTATTTCTTATGGGAAATATTGTTTCAATTTTCAAACAAATTGGTTCTTGAACATAAGTTTGGAAATAAATATTTTTGAGAACCGAGATTCCACTGTATATGATATGTTTTTTGTTTTTTTTGGTTTGGTTAGGTTTTATGGCATATCAACCTCAGTGGGTCATTTAATGCCGATAAAGTTTTGAAATAAATCAATTCTTAATGGATGATACAATTTTTTTATAAATACATTTTTCTATTTAACCCATAGATGGGACCCTAACCAGTACTACCACTCCGGGTCAGAGATGACCAGGGAGCAATGGTGATGAAGGGGTGCTCCACATTCCACAAACCTCCAAAACTGGAACCTCACCATCAGATAAAGTTTAACGTCATTTCCAGGACATCACTGTATATGAATTATGTCTTAGGACTGTCCAAATGTTTAAGATTGACCTAACTCTCTTTTTAACAATTTTCCGGGAATGTTGGAATTTCTTGGATGTTGTAAATTAATGTCTAAACTTAGGACAATATCTAAATTTTTCAAAACAATGCAGCTACAGTAATGACATACATGTCATCTGTCATTCAATACTTGTACAAATTAGAATGACTAAAATAAGTTTAACATAGAAATATACCATTTCAGTGATGCTGATAGTTTTTGATTTAGTGCATCTTGGGATGCACATATGTGCTTCGAATGAGTCCCCAAGAAAATTTATGGGTCCCAACTAAAGCCGGCTAACTCCTACCTTGTAACCTATCCTGTGTAATTCACTTCTAGGAAACTATTGAAATGTATTTACAGTTAGTTTGAAATGGTGAGGGAAGAAAAAAGGAAATCACTGGGATGCATGGATATGATTTTACTGCGTCTTTTTAGATTTTTGTACGTCAGGGACGCAGGACGCATACCAATCAGCATCTCTGCCATTTAGTTAGTTGGATTTTATAGCATTTCAACCCTTGTTGGGTTATCTTATGCCAAAGACATTTGTTTTATTCAATCTTGTTGGGTATTCAAAATTATTTTTTCAAACTCATCTTTTGATCTATTTATAACCTATAGATGAGACCCTAACATGTACTACCACTCCAGGTCTGAGTAGACCAATGAATAAGAGCAATGAAGGGATATCACACGCTCCTCAGCAGAGCTCCAGAATTGGAATTTCACTACAAGATGCAGTTTAATGTTATACCCAGAACACTAAGACCCTCAGCCGCCACCAACACCACCACTTAGTACACATATATGATAAAAAGGGTTTGGAGTTTGCTATAAGAGTTGTACAGTTGGGACACTCATAAAGGTGCTAGGGCTTGACATGACCACCTGATTGATCAGAGAGACCTTCTCCAATCATCTATCTAGACCAAAAGTGGGTGTTGCAGGAGTCTTTAATTAGAAAATATACAGAAAATTCAATATATTTTTTTAAAGGATGTATTAGTTTTTTCTTAAAAACCTCTACATAAGCAAATTGACACTTTGCCTACTTTAAACCACTCACAGCAGCTTTACCACCACTGTGACCTGACCACAAACCTCTGCATGGTTAGTTCATTATAATTGAGTAGCAGGACTCAGATTCCAATAATAATGACTTTTAATAGAATGAGGTCTGAGGTTAATAGATAACGAACTTTGAAATATCTCATCATACAGGTAAAAAACATCAAGAAAATTTGATACAGCCAGGAGGTGGGGGGGAATTTGATAGGGTAAGAGCACATTATTTCTAAATTTCAACCTCTCCTTATCACAGCAAGGCCGTGTAAACTTGATAATGTCAGAGTCAACTTAAGTTCCTGATAAAGTCACCCAAGGTAGACAGGTCTCGCACCCATTGATATTAGGGCCACAACCCATCCAGAGATGCTATGGCGAAAATCCAAAGGGCATCTCCATGGTCAGGAACCAACAGATTTTGGTGTACTTGCCATTGTGGAAAATCTGCAACAAACAAGGGCATCTCTTTCCTCTGACCGGGATATGCATGCAGGGTTTGGGGACCGCTTATAAATTTCATATTTCCTTGTTACTCTTTCCATGAATTCACCACAAGTGAATTCACTGGATGGAGGCAGCTCAACCGATCCAGAGTGAATGTCATCACAGAAACAGAAACAGAAAAAAAAAGAAAAAAAAACTTATTTATCTGTCACATCTGATAATCTTCAAGAAATATTCAACCAATCTATTTTCATTCTTCACTCATTGTCATGGAATATTTCATTCTTCACTCATTGTCATGGAATATTTCTGGGACCATATGACCTTAAGGCACCCCTTTTTGATCTTGATTAAGAAAGGACATGTTTTTCATTTACACCGTCAATATCCGTTGTTTTAACAGATCATTTTTAGATTTTTTTTTTTAAATTATAAAACTAACCCCTAATTCCTAACCCCTAACAAACAACCGGATATTGACGGTGTAAATGAAAAACATGTCCTTTCTTAATCGAGATCAAAAAGGGGTGCCTTAAGGTCATATGGTCCTATTTCTTTATATAAGGTGTGTTCCAGTTCCCCACCTGGATTTATAGACTAGCCTAAGTCACGTGGTTTATTACTCCGGCCAATCACCAACCATACTGCGTGGCAGATACACTATTTAACCCCCACACACACACACATTGGCTATAATTCTAATTGCACTCATTGAAGAGGGACTCAGGATTATAAATACTCAGGACTCTTTACCAAGGGATTACCAAGGATTACCAGACGATTACCAATACTCAGGAATCTTTACCAAAGGATTACCAAGAAAGGCCTACAAGATGGCCCAAAAGATTGTAACAAGGTTTAATGGTGATCTAAAAGACGAGATGAGTTCAAATCTTGGAAAAGGCTGTTTGCTTTTCACATAGTGCTAATAGCCTTGGGAAAGGTATGCATCCAAATATTTTCTCTCCAACTATGGATAAATAGTAGCGCAGACTGTGCCCTAACTTATTAAGCAATCCATCTAGGAGAAGGAAAACTTTTAATTTGATTCTCTCAAATAGTGTTCATATCTATATTAGGTTTAATGGTGATCTTAAATTTTATAATTGTTATCTTTTTTATTCTTTCTAGTGTTGCTTCTCCGTTTTCAATGTTGTCTGACTCAGGGGAATTAACTCACTTCATGAAACAAGTGTAGTTTGTATTTATGTTTCGTTGGACGAATCCAATTTTCTTGTAGGGGAAATATCTTCCCTTATAACACTAAGCATATGAACTGATCTACTGCTAGGCATGTCCAGTAAGACACTGGATTTTGCAGATTTAAATCTACTAAGGTCATTACTTTTTTCTTTCTTTTTAATTTCGAAGCTATCAAATAGTGTTAATATGTATACTAGGCTTTTTTAAACTCTTAACATCCTATACCACCTCATTCCACCCGGAAGGAAGTCACATTCATTTTCCTAATCTACCCCAAATGATAGCCTTTGTTTAAATGTAATATTAAACATATTTAGAAGTCTATTAACAGGTAACTTTAAATGAAAAGGCCATTTTAGCCATTATTCCTTATAGGAATGGGGCACTGGATTTTTAAAAAAATTCTCAACAGGATGTTAAGAGTTAATTGGCTCATCCAAGCAAATGCACCATGTTTTTTTTTTTTTTTTGGGGGGGGGGGTTCTTTCTTCTTATATTTCATTGTTGTAGGCGTGTGGTGTCATTTTGTTGTCATAAAAAAATGAACACAGTGAGAGGAGTTCAAATCCTGGACAAGACTGTTTGCATTTTACATAGCACTAATACCCATGAAAATGGTATGTATCCAACTATTCTCCCCCCAACTATGGATAAATAGTAGGGCAGACTTGGTTCTTTAACTTTTATTAAGTAACCCATCTAGGAGAAGGAAAACTTAATTCAAGGTTCTCAAATAATTTTCATATCTATATTAGATTTTTTTTAATTGGCTCTTACAAGCAAAGCAGGTGCACTGTGTGTTTTTTTGAAAGGGGAGATAAGTTTTTGTATGCCCATGTCATACCAGCTCACCACCATATTGTTGAGGAAGCATTGAACCTTGTCATCATTGCAAACTCGCAATTCAATTTGCAGACGTTTTTTACATTCATACATGACTCACCATACACTTCTGTCAATTGGTGATGGATTTCAATTGGCTTAATGCACCTTGGTGTTCAAAAACCAAATAACTACGTGAACTTCACACTTGGCAGTAACATCAATCAGGAGCTCCATTAGAAATGACTGCCAAGCCAAGACTGGGCATGCAGAGGCAGGCACAGGTGCATGCACAACAAATACAACAGTGCTGCTGCCAATAGCCACACCAACAGTTTCTCTGTGTCCCCAGTGCTTTGGAGACCTTACTTTTGGGATTACCCTTGTATGATAATAATAACAAAATTTATACAGCAGCAGATACAATAAAGCATTTAACAAGATATTCAATTTGTTTTGGTTTGTTTTGTTTTGTTTTACGGCATATCAACCTTAGTGGGTTATTTAATGCCAGCAAAGTTTTTGAAATAAATTCAATCTTAATGGATACTCATTAATAGGCCTAGCACCTATATGATTTTCCCAACCCTATTGCCCTTATGGCAAGCCCCAACCCCTTTTTTTTATCATATGGTTGCTAGAAGGCGGTGGCTGAGGGTCTACATGTCCTGGGAATGACATTAAACTCTATCTGATGGTGAGGTTCCAGTTTTGGAGGTTTGGGGAATGTGGAGCATCCCTTTGTCACCATTGCTCCCTGGTCCACTCTGACCCGGAGTGGTAGTACCTGTTAGGGTCCCATCTATGGGTTAAATAGAAAAACATGAGTTGATAAACAAAATTGTATTATCCATTAAGAATTGATTTATTTGCAAACTTTATCAGCATTAAATGACCCACTGAGGTTGATATGCCGTAAAACAAAACCAAACAATATTCTAAGAAAAAAAAAATGGTACAATATGCATGACAGAAAGATCTATATATTCATAAGCTAGTACCTACCTACATGTGTCATGCCCCATTTTCACCAGAGATAAATAAGAGTAATTGTAAGAGAAGAAAAAGAATGTGCTATATGTCAAAGGGAAAAAGAAAGAAAGAACGATGAGAGATAGGAAGCAATAGCACTTATCATCTGTTTCAACGAAATAGAAAAAAGTAGTAAAGAAAGAAAGAAAAAGTAAGTTAGAAAAAATAAGGGAAACAAAAAAGAGAAAAAGAAAGAATTTCAGAGATCATTATACTTTTTTACATATTGAACTATTTTCAACAACTCTTAAGTAAACATATCAAACATTGTAATAGTCAAATTATCATACTGTGGTATATCCACGGTTCCTGCAAGTAAACTTTAAATATTCTTGATATATCAATTGACTAAGCTATAAAGAATTTTGAAATAATCAAAAGTTCAGAATATCTTGGGTATTAACAACTAATTTTCTGTTATTTAAGAATTCTGGACCAAGTAACCAAAAGGCACCCCAGCCGAGATCAGTTTTGAAAGGGTTCCTTTCAAAACTGATCTTGGTTTGGGCGCCTATTGGTCCAAAATTTTATAGATGAAAGTAAATGATACATTTCAGCATTAAAAAGTCATGGGGGTGGCCTACAAAGGTTGGTATCAGCCAGACAGCGAGGGAATCTATCCTCTTTCACTAGCACTAGACCAGGGAATTTGTTTTAGCGTCTGAGGTGGAGCACCACACCTACCATCAGCTCCTCACTTTACCACACAGATCCCTGTGCTACTCATACGCTGAGTTGGCAAGAGCTGGTATCAAACCCAGAATCTTGTGGCTCATAGTCAGACACTACCGATTGAGCTAAACTTGCTTTTTTTTTTTCTTAAGTGTAACTATACAAAAAATCTTTATCTTCAAATTTCATGTCACAAAATATTCAATAAAGAGAATGCATAGATTCCAGGGAGGATTACTCTAAATAAAAGTCGGCAGAGTGGCCTATTGTCAGTATAAGCCAGACAGTGAGAGAGTGTATCCCCCTTTTCACTAGCGCTATACTAGGGAGATCATTTTTGTATATGAGTGGAGCACCACACCTACCATCAGCTCCCCACTTTACTGCATAGATCCAAGTTGTGCAACTCATGCACTGACTTGGTGAGGGCCAGAATTGAACCCAGAACCTTGGGGTTTCTTGGAGGATGCTCTACCAACTGAGCTAAACTAAACCCTATTGTTGGAAATCACTTTATTTTATTGTTTATACTGAATCATTCTTCACAATATCTTGTGCAATAACAATGTGACAATACTTTACATATATAAATAGGAAATCTATTGATAGTTTTATTTATTGTACTGCAATATGCAGGGCCACCCTCAAGGACAAACATCATTGGAGGAAGAACCATAACACAATGCCATCAAACTCTGACTGGACCTTCAGCTGCGGCCACTGCAAACATTCCTGCTTGTCCTGTATAGGCCGGGGTCGTAAATTTAAAGTTACCTAGTACAAACAGAGGTGAAAATCACCCATCATTTCTCAGGTAGCTATTGAAGTCAGTAAGTCTACTGTTGGTTTGAATAACAGCAGCTAACTAAGTACAACTTAAGCAGTGTCCAAGACAGTTGGTATATATAGAAACAAGAATGATCCATTCATGAATTTGGGTGAATTGGGTCATTCCATTCCTTGAGTTCTGATTGACTGCTTGATTTGAATGACATTGTGGAGTCTTATAAATACCCTGTCATTCTGCAGTAGACTTTGTGACTATTCGGGTTTGTATTTAAGTTACAACCGTTTGTTGCCTTGTCTTCCCAGTTCGACGGTAATTGGAATTTTAATTATTCTTCAGTAGCAAGCAGCGATGTTAGATGTTTGTTTTCATGATGAATAACACATCTCTCTCTCTCTTTTGCGGAATGGCTATTGGGTCCACAAAAAAAAGGGGGTCCATGGGTTAAAAAAGGTTGGGAATAACTGACCTGGATGAATTACAATGGAAATCCTCTTTATCAAAGAAAAGAAAAATCAATGCCATCAAACCCTGACCAGACCTTCAGCTTCAGTTGTTGCAACTGTGCATGCCTGTCACATAGGCCTTATTAGTCACAAACATGCCTGCAGTCAATATAGACCACCCTCTTAATCTTTGTTAGTTGTTTTATCTTACGGCATATCAAACCCTTTTTTGGGTCATTTAATACCGAATCACTTCATATTGATATGAGGTTGCTTACAGTACCTACTATTTCATAAATGGTCACCCATCTAAGTATTAAACAGGCTAATCACTGCTTAACTTCAGTGATCGAGTGGGACTTAATCTTCATTCACAAAGCAAAGTCATTACTGCATGGAAAGCAATTGAGAGTTTTCTATTAAAAGATAAAAAAAACTTAAATTGTCAAAAAAGAGAAAGACAAAGAGATGCATATTAATATAATCACAGGATTATTTGATTGTTGCAAACCAGCCAGAATTCATGGTCAGATGAATACAGACACAACAACTCAATTTAACTATTCAAATAAAATTATAGTCATTTTAAACCGAATAATTATAGACATAAAGAGATGGACTATTTGCAAAAATATTTCAAGAAAAATAAGGACTTTTACTAAATGTTGTTTTTCTCCTCAGACCACTTTGTAGACATTTTTATTTGTTTGTTTGTTTTGTTCTATAGCATATCAACCCTGATGGGTCATTTAATGCTGACTATATTTTGGATTCGTAGCGATAGTTTGGTAGAAAATAAATGTATTTATGTATAGATTTTAACTATTGTTCAATTACTCATATATTTGAGTCCAATCTCACTTCTTTTAGGAAATGTAAAATCCTGGATGGTCTTATTTTCATGAAAAGTTTTTTTTCAAATTACTTGCTTGGTAGTATTTTGTTCGCACTAGATCAAAGTCTACACACTCTAGCAGTATATGTTTCACTGTAAATCTCTCTTGGCATGTAGTGCATATTGGGGATTGTGTACCCTCTAGTAAATGATGATGGGTGATCATTCTTATTGTTAAAGCTTGCAATAAAATAAATTTTAGACAATTCTTTAATTTTTTATATTAAAAAGATTTAAGGTTTCCTATATGTGAAATGAAGAATCTTCAAACACCTTTGTAGGGATTCTTGTTGTTAGATTTTACAATAAAATAAATTTTAGATAATTCAACATTTTTGAATACATCTTTTTTAATAGCTCATAAATTTTAAGTTTGTTTTTTCCAAATGGTGACCCGTGATGCTTAAGGATGGAACCCAGGTGGATGAGCAGTCCATGACATGCAACACTCCACTTTAGCCCTTACTTAGGTTAGACGGGTGGTCAGAGAGGCCCCCAATCCATCGGTCTGGCCATGTCAAGCCCTAGCACCTATATGATTGCCCCAACCCTATTGCCCTTATGGCAAGCTCCAACCCTTTTTATCATATGGGTGCTGGAAGGCGGTGGCTGAGGATCTTCATGTCCTGGGTAAGACGTTAATCTGATAGTGAGGTTCCAGTTCTGGAGAGTGTGGAGCACCCCTTCATCACCATTGCTCCTAGTTCCACTCTGATCAGTAGTGGTAGTACCTGTTAGGGTCCCATCTATGGGTTAAATAGAAAAATGTGTCTATAAAAAAACTGAGTATGCATTAAGAATTTATTTCAAAACTTTCTCAGCATTAAATGACCCACTCGGGGTCGATATGCCGTAAACTAAACCAAACCAAATTTGAGAGTTTCACAAAAAAGGATGACATTAAAACATTATCAAAATTTCACACATTGTATATCAAAATAATTCTGAGACAATCTTTTATTAATAAAATGTTTCTCTTTTCTTTTTCTTTATTTTCTAAATTTTTGAAGGAACCTCCAACTTTGCTCGGTTGTGTCTTCACTTTCACAGGTCAGAGAAGAAGAAAAAAAACAACCTCCTCGTTGTAGTTTAAGGTGTCTTCTAATTGATTGTACAATTTCAAGAATATTGATAAAAATTGAATTTACACTTTACATGGCCCTATTTTAGTCTGTAAAGTTATACAGTGCACACTCCTTATAAATAGATTATTTAAAAAATCATGGTTTTATATCGGTTATGAATTGTAATCACTCAATTAAAAAGGAGGTAGAGTTAGAATTGGAAATACCAAAAATAGGAGTCAAAAGGTTTGTGTTCCAGCTTCACAGCCCTGGTAAAAAATGTTCTCATTAAAAAAATTTTTTTAATGCATTTTTTTTTTATATATTATATATTATATATATATATATGTGTGTGTGTGTGTGTGCGTGTGTGTAGTATATTAAGAAAATTGAAAAAACACAGGTTTAAATAAGTTATTTAAACCTGTGTTTTTTCAATTTTCTTAATATACTATATACCGTCGGATTCACTTCCATCTCTTCACACACACACATATATATATATATATATATATATATATATATACATATATATATAAAAGGACATTTGGTATGTACGCGTCGACGTATAACTCCAAAACGGGAGGTCACTCAGATTCGAAATCTTGCATACACCTTAATATCCTTCTAAGAAAAACGTCAAATTTGGTCATTGATTTTTACTGATTAAGGGATATAATTAATTAATTAACCAAAATCAACCGATTTGCGCTGCCTGCTTTCTATTATAGCTATACCAGCAGTTTAGTTTAATTTTAGTGAACAAAATCGCAGTCTAAGCCGTTCAGCTTGGAATCTTTCGCCTATTTATGGTCCAATCTTTATATATAGTCCGGTCATGGACCGGGTACTTTTGCTAGTACATATATATATATATATATATATATATATATATATATATATATATCTAATATATAACATTGTAAAATAGAACTTTATATAATTTAGAGTTAACTCCAAGTTAATAAAAAGCAAGCATACTTTCTGTTGGCTCCAAATTACACACAGCCAATCACATCAATTATGATAAATTATTTGCTTCAAGGGTCTAGCTCAGTCAATAGAGCACCTACCTAAGAATCACAAGGTTCCTGGTTCAGTACTGGGTAATCTGATCTGTGTTGTAAAGTGGGTAACTGACTGTAGGTGTGGTGCTCTACCTCATCAAAAACAATCTCCTGGTCTAGCACTAGCGAAAAGGAGATAGACTCCCTTGCTGTCCAGCTGTTTCATAAAACTTTTTCTACTTATTTGTTTCAGCCGAAAATTTTTCACCTAGCTACGATAACGCCACTACAGTTTTATAAGAAGAATTTGGATGAAGGCAAGCAACTAAATTTAAAAGATTACAGCCATGAGATAAGCACAGGGGGTAGGGGATGGGGTGTGGCACAGAAGAAGAAGAGAGGGGGGAGGAGGAGGAGATTTGAAAGATTGGCAATTTGCATCCTGAAGGAAGCATCTGGTAGCAAACAGTTGGCCACTGCAAAGAATTAAACTTTTGGCCTTTTTCCTCTCAAAAAAAGAAGAAGAGGGAAGAATTGGATAATGCCAAGATATCAAATTACTTAACTTGCAGGATAATTTTCTGCTAATTTTTTATCAAATAAACAATTTGGCATTTTGAAATTAAGATGTGTTCATTGAAGATGCAGAAAGAAACCCAACATCAGTTTGTGCATGTTGTGTTGGCCAGTGTGTCAAAAAACGAATATTGCCATTTAGATTATTGAAGTTTATCTCTTTGAAAAGGAAAAGGAAGAAAAAAAACATCAAGTTATTTCCTCACTATTAATGGATACAAATTAAAGTCAAGTCACGCTGATTACCAAAGTTAAGCAGTGATGAGCCTGTTCAATACTTAATTGGGTCAGCACTTAAGCAACAGCAGGCACTGTAAGCAACCAGTCATTTGGTTATTAAAATGACCTGATTCTGCATTAAATGACTTGAAGAGGGTTGATATGGCATAATACAAAACAACCAACCAATCGAAGTGTGAACCAGTGTGTCAAAAAACGAATATTACCATTTAGATTATTGAAGTTTATCTCTTTGAAAAAAAAAGGAAAAGGAAGAAAAAAAACGTCAAGTTATTTCCTCACTATTTAAAGTAAAGTCGTCGGGGTGGCCATGAGTCGGTATCAGCCAATCAGCAAGTGAGTCTATCCCCTTTTCACTAGCGCTAGACCAAGGAGATTATCTTAGCATCTGAGGTGGAGCGCCACACCTACCATCAGCTCCTTACTTTACCGCACAGATCACTGTGTTACTCATACGCTGAGTCGGCGAGGACCAGTATCGAACTAGGAACCTTGTGGTTTCTAGCCGAACGCTCTACCGACTGAGCTAACCCGGCCCTTCCCACTAGACTACCGAAGTTAAGCAGTGATGAGCCTGTTCAATACTTAATTGGGTCAGCACTTAAGCAACAGCAGGCACTGTAAGCAACCAGTCATTTGGTTATCAAAATGACCTGATTCTGCATTAAATGACTTGAAGAGGTTGATATGGGATAATACAAAACAACCAAACCAACCAAACTTAAAACTGAAGTTAAGCAGCAATAACCCTGTTCAATACTTAATTGGGTGACCACTTAAGCAAGAACGGGTACTGTAAGCAACCAAGTCATTTGTTTATCAAAATGACTTGATTCAGCATTAAATGAACCAAAAAGGATTGATATGCCATAAAATAAACAAACTGAAGTTAAGCAGCAATGAGCCTGTTCAATACTTAATTGGGTGACCACTTAAGCAACAGCAGGTACTGTAAGCAACCAAGTCATTTGGTTATTAAAATGACTTGATTCGGCATTAAATCACCCAAAAGACGATTGATATACCATAAACAAAATAATCTAACCAACCTAATATGGTACAAATGATCTTACTTGAATAAATTCACACTATGAATCAGATAAATGTAAATAACAATAAAATGCAATCGTTTCCACCTGAGTGATTATTAGTTTTATCTTTTAAAAAAACAAAATAGTTATACATTGTTCTTTTATAGTTTTTCAATTGTCCTCATTAATATTCATAGGGAAAACCATAAATCAACAGAGAATAATCAAATTTAATTACATTTAATACAACAAAAAACAAATACTAAGAGTTGAAAAGATTGAGAAACAATAGTCGCTCGATACCAATAACAAAGTGATTCTTGCTGTTTTGTTTTTTTTTTGTTTTTTTAAATATCTACAAACAGGTAACTAAATATATCAACAACAACAAAAAAACTCTTATAATGTAGGGAAGAGCACAGAATAAACAACATTTTCTCTAGTCCTTTCCTTATATTATACTAATCAAATTTTCATATGATAAAGTGATGCTGTTAGCTTTTTATTTAATGTGTCCTGGGACGCACATATTTACTTTGAATGATCCACCCACCCCGGGGAAGATTTATGGCTCCCAACTAAAGCTGGCTAACTCCTACCTTGTAACATATCTTGTGAAATTCATTTCTAAGAAACTATTGAAATGTATTTAACAGTTAGCTTCAAAAATGGTGAGGGAAGAAAAAATAAAAACACTGGGATGCATGTATATGATTTTTCTCTGTTCTTATAGATTTTTGTGCATCAGGGACGCAGAAGGTGTACTTTTCAGCATCTCTGCAAAGGGTTGAAAAGATTGAGAAATGATAGTCGCTCGATACCTGTAACAAAATGATTCTTGCTGTTTCTTTTTTTTTTTTTCTTTTTTTATATCTACAAATAGGTAACTAAATATATCAACAAAAATATTTTTTTTTAAACTGTTATAATGTAGGGAGAGCACAGAATAAATTTATCAGACTGACATTTCATAGGTTGTAAGATTAACATTTTCTCTAGTCTTTTCATTATCTATATTATACTAATCAGATTTTTATATGATATAAGGAACCATATGACCTTTAGGCACCCCTTTTTGATCTCGATTAAGAAACGACATGTTTTTCATTTACACCGTCAATATCTGATTGTTTTAACAGACGATTTTTAGATTTTTTTTTTAAATTATAAAACTAACCCCTAACCCTAACCCCTAAAACAACCTGATATTAACAGTGTAAATGAAAAACGTCCTTTCTTAATAGAGATCAAAAAGGGGTGCCTAAAGGTAATATGGTCCAATATAAGAATAATACCATAACAAGCAAAAATGTGTCATCATAGGTATGATGCTAAACTGCATCTCATGGTGAGGTTCCAATTCTAGAGCTCTGGGCAGTGTGGAGTTAAAAAAAAAAAAAAAAAAAAAGAAAAAAAAGAAAAAGGAAAATTAAAACTTTTATTGCAAATATAACTATGTTTTTGTTAAGAGTTATGTAAAGCATTTGATGGTTTTGTTTGGGATTTTTTTTTTGTTCAACAAATCTGGTAGTGGTAAGCAAAATGTGACCAGCCAGCCCATAATTTCTTCAACCAACCTTGTAATGAATTAGATGAGGTTAAATATAAAAATAGTGCCAGGAGGAGGAATATATATATATAGAAGAGTCTGAAGATGAATGCCTACACATATGCCAACAAAGTGATCCACAGAGAGAGATATGTATACTATTGTCTGAAATTACGAGATGAGTCAGTATCATTATCATCATTATTATTTGACAAAAAAAAAACAAAAAACTAACCAATAAAAATGTGTGTATATTGTTAGTAGGAATCAATTCATACCAATAGAATGTCATATGTAAGCTATTTAGTTAAAACTGAAGGATAAATTATTTTTGTACAAAAAGGCGAGTTTAGAATGTCCGATCATATCATACAAATATATAAAGAGTCCTTTTTAAAATATATTGGTTGATTTATTATGTAGGTTTGTAAGAAGAAAATTTATTTCCCTAGCAAAAATATGTACCCTCTGTTCTGGGCTTGACATGACCATTTGATTGATCCGAGAGGGCCTCTCCGACTGTCTAGATCAAGTAAGGGCAAAAAGGGAGTCTTTAATTAGAAAATATACAGAAAATTGAATATTTTTTTTAAAGAAGTATTCATTCATTAAAGTGTCAGTTTGGTTTGGTTTGGTTTGTTTTACGGCATATCAACCTCAGTGGGTCATTTAATGCCGATAAAGTTTTGAAATAAATCAATTTTTAATGGATAATACAATTTTTTTATAAATTTCTATTTAACCCATAGATGGGACCCTAACAGTACTACCACTCCGGATCAGAGTGGACCAGGGAGCAATGGTGATGAACAAGTGCTCACATTCCCCAAACCTCCAAAACTGGAACCTCACCATCAGATAGAGTTTAACGTCATTCCCAGGACATGTAGACCCGCAGCCACCGCCTTCTAGCACCCATATGATAAAAAGGGGTTGGGACTTGCCATAAGAGCAATAGGGTTGGGGAAATCATATAGGTGCTAGGGCTTGACGTGACCAGCCGATTGATCGGAGGGGGCCTCTCCGACCGCCTGTCTAGCCCAAAAGTGTCAGTTTATTTTCTTTAAAAATCTCTAGATAAGCCAATTAACTCTTTGCCTACTTTAAACCGCTCACAGTGGCTTTACCACCACTGCGATCCAATCAGAAGCCACTGGATGGTTAGTTCACATTATAATTGAGCAGATTACAATAATAATCCTGAGGATGCTGGTTGCTGCGCAGAAGAACTCCCAGGGGCAATGAATGATAGGGAAGGTTGGCAAGAGATTGTCATGAATATCCGTGCTGCATGCGCGACATGATGATGATGACAATAATAATAGGACTTTATTTGAATAGAATGAGTTCTGAAGTGAATAGATAGTGAAACTTGGTATTATTCCATCATACAGCTAAAAAAATACTAAGAAATTTTGGTAGGCAAAGAGTTAAATAGATCAAAAAATGAGTTTTTAAAAATTTGAATACCCAACAAGAATGAATAAAAGAAAAACTTTGTTGGCATAAAATAACCGAACAAGGGTTGACATGCCATAAAATCCAACCAAAATAATTCTGAGACTGACTTCTATTAGGGATATAGCGCCTTTCTTTTTTTTTGGCTTATCTTATATTTTTTGAAGAAATCGCCTTCATCTTTGGTCTATTGTGGTTTCACACCCAAAGGTTGGAAAAGAAAAAAACAAGTTTCTGCTTGTAGTTAAAAGTTTCTCCTATTTAAGTTTAAAATTTCAAGAATATTCATAAAGATTAACAACTTTGATTTTACAAAAAAAGTAAACAGAAAATTTGACCGTGGAAAAAAATTTGTATAATGCATTTTTGGCTGTTCGAAGACAAAATACCGTTTTAACTCTCTGTAAAAATTAATTCAATGGATAAAAACACATACAAATTACATATTTAGAAAGATTATTTCATTTTCTTTCCAACCATATAATATTTTAAAAATTGGACCCGAAATGAGATAGTAATTACTTTTTTAAGACAATAAGGCCAGAATTACGATGCCTGTTCAGAGATTGTTTACATTCAAAAATCGAGTAAATTTGACGATTTTCTTTTCAAAATTAAACTTTGAGCAAAATCCCTAACGATGTAGGATCATTTTTATTTCACACATATATGAAAATAATTCTGAAACTGTCTTCTATTACCGGTATATTTTTTTTTTTTTTTGCTTCTCTTATATTTTTTGAAGAAATCACCTTCAACTTTACTCTATTGTATTTTTGCTTCCATGGCGAGTGTCATAGATATCCGTGCTACAAGCATAACATGATGATGATGATGATGATGATGATGAGCAGCTCAATTGGTAGAACATCCACCTAGGAACAACAAGGTTCTGAGTTCGATACTAGCCATTGTCAACTGTGAGTGTATAAGTAACACAGCTTGGATCTGTGCAGTAAAGTGAGGAGCTGAAGGTAGTTGTGGTGCTCCAGCTCAGATGCAAAGAACAATCTCCCTGGTCCAGTGCTAAGGAAAAAGGGGATAGACTCCCTCGCTGTCTGGCTGATACCAACAATAGGCCACTCTGTCTACTTTACTTTTTACAGAGAGTAGCTCTTCAATATAAGTAAAAGCCTAAGTGGTAGGTTGCATGCCATGGACTGTTCCGCCACCAGAATTCTGTCTTTAAACATCACAGGTTGCCACCCACGGCCAACAAGTGACTTTGGAGTGGGTTTGGTTTGGTTTGTTTTGTTTTTTACGGCATATCAACCTCAGTGGGTCATTTAATGCCGATAAAGTTTTGAAATAAATCAATTTTAATGGATAATACAATTTTTTTATAAACTCATGTTCTTCTATTTAACCCATAGATGGGACCCTAAGAGGTACTACCACTCCGGGTCAGAGTGGACCAGGGAGCAATGGTGATGAAGGGGTGCTCCACATTCCCCAAACCTCCAAAACTGGAACCTCACCATCAGATAGAGTTTAACGTCATTCCCAGGATATGTAGAACCCACAGCCACCGCCTTCTAGCATCCATATGATAAAAAGGGTGGGGCTTGCCATAAGGGCAATAGGGTGGGGGCAATCATATAGGTGCTTTGGAGTGGAGATGAGGTTCTTACCCTTCTGATGGGGTGCTGTCAGCGTATTCTACAGCCCCAGCAGAGTTTTTATCAGAAATGCTTAAACAACTTATTTCTATGTTCCACATTTAATATATATATATATATATATATATATATATCTCAACCCCTCTGCACAAGCAGAATACAACACAAAGTCAATTTCTTAAACAGAGTTTAACAGGTTTGAATTCAGAGTTTTCCTTCTAAACTAGTTACCTAGCCATGGTTAAAAAGCCCAGTCTACCCTGCTATTTACCCATAGCTGGAGGGATAGGGAGAATTAGATTCATACCATTCCCAAGGATATTAGCACCATGTGAAATGCAAACAGCTTGTCCAGGAATTAAACTCGGGTAGACAAGTCCATTTCCTACGATTAACCATTAAACCACATGCCTCCATTAATATATCAATGAAGATTGTCAAATACTATGGATTTTTCTAATGTTTTGAATTCATATTCTTAGTAGGTTTAATGTTTTCTATAAATTTAAAAGAGTAGTATATTATTTATATTTTTGAAGGCAATTACAATGCGTATATCATATAAAATTCGATAATTATTGAAAATAATCATGACAAGCAAACTGTTAATAACGCATACATGTGGAACACCGTACAGCTGTTTCAACCTTATTATTAGGTCTCATCAGCAGTTTATACCTATGATCTCCCTCCAGAGAACCCAGGATGCAGAGTCAGAGACTCTACCCCTGGGCCACCGGCACGCCGCACATGAAATACGCCCAATCAACCTGTCAATGATAAACACGCAACTACTATACAAAACTTAGTACGAGTGTTGAGAAAATCGCAAATTAGGCCATGCTCAGGTGTAAGGATAATTGTATTTGATAATTTGCTTTTGAAGCATTAAGTAAAAAAAATATGACACAAAAAAAAAAAAAAAGAAACGTGTTCATTTCTGAAAACAGTCTCTGAAGACAAAGTTTACTTTTGAAATCAATAAGACAAAAAACATCTTTTTGCTTTTATTTTATATGCATTGTAATTGTCTTCCAATCAATATTATATAATATTATTTATATTTTTGAAGGCAATTACAATGCATATATCATATAAAATCGGGAGGGAGATCATAGATATACACTGCTGATGAGATCTAATAAGGTTGAAACAGCTGTACAGTGTTCTACACGTCACATGTGTTATTCGCCGAGTTTGCTTGTCATGATGATTTTCAATAATTATCGAATTTTATACAATATATGCATTGTAATTGCCTTCAAAAAATATAAATAATATACTTTACTTAACAATGCTTCAAAAGAAAATTACCAAATACAATTAAAAGAGTAGATTTATTTTATGGCATATCAACCCATCAAGGGTTATTTCATGTCTAGAGATTAGGGAATCATGTTCATTGTACGCTCATATTTATATTAGATGTTTCGTAAGTTTTTTTTTTTTTTTTTTTTTTTTTTACACACTGTCCTATCGAATACTAATCATTTTTTAAACAGATGCATTTGACCCATAGATGGGACCCTAACGGATACTACTACCACTCCAATGGACTTGGGGATGGGGATAATGGTAATGTAGGGGTACTCCACACACCCATAGAACTGGAGCCTCACTATCAGATGCAGTTGTCATACCCCCTCTGCAGGGGATACAGTCAGCGTATTTCTGAGCCCTGCAGACAGGGCGGGAATTTTTTTTAGAGAAAGAAAAGAATTGTAAGAAAAACAAAAGTGCACAAAACAAGGAGAAATTACTATTTAGTGAGAAACTGCCTTAGAGAAGAAAGATATCTTTTGCCCTTCTAAAAGCTATATAAAAAAAAAAAAACATGTGCTAAAACAAAGTTTTATCTTACAAAAAAAAAAAAACTTGAGTAGATGAGATCACAGAGTGCATTTTTTGTTAGTTTTGTGGGGTATTTATTAATTTGTTAGTTTTTATTTTTTTAACATTTTTGGTACATATGCAGAATAGCGCGCAAGAGATAATAGCATTAGATGTCGGAAACTCCTAGTCCTAACCCTCATCATAGCGTCTGAAAGGTTTCAGGTATTTCCGTGAAATGTAATGCTTATACGTAAAGTCATCGGGATGGTCTAATGTCTGTATCAGCCAGACATCCCCTTTTCACTAGCGCAAGACCAAGGAGATTGTTTTGGCATCTGAGGTGGGCGCCACACCTACCATCAACTCCTTATTTTACCGCACAGATCTTTGTGCTACTCATAGGCTAAGTTGACGAGGGCCAGTATCGAACCAGGAACCTTGTGGCACTTAGTTGCGCGCTATTCTGCATTAGTATCACTTTTTTTCTCTTTTTTTACACATATATATAAGACTAGTACATCGTATTCAGTTTGTTATCACCCCCAATTTCAGCACCCCCAAGTGCACTTAGCTCCTTAAAATGTTTTAGCCTTTCAGAGTTGAGTTACGTTTTTTTAGATGCAATTGCTATGTAATAAGTGTATGAGTAGACACTTAACAATGTTGAGAATTAGAACCAGAAAATATAATCCAATTATCTCTATTAAATACACAGTAGCAGCAAGTAAGCAGGACAGGGATAATGACCGAACAACTGTCAGACACAATATTTTTATTTTATGAAACCAGATTGGATTGAGGGTGGGACATTTAACAAGATTTCAAAAGTTCACCATCAGATAACAAATAAGGATAAAGCTAAGTTACAAAATACTAAGGTCGAGTTTAACAAAATTATTTTTTTTTTATGAAATTTTGAAATTTCTACTCAAATTTGTCTACTTGGAGAAAAAAAAAAAAAAAAAAAAAAAAAAAATCAATGGATGTTTTGGTTGCGTTCAAAAAGAGATAAAGGAAAAAAAATTAAATTCAAGTTTTAAAATAACAGCAATACAAAAACATTTTTACGAAAAAATCGATTAGGGCGTACAGTGGTTTAATGGTTAGTAATCTAGTCTCGCAGATCCATTACTAGTGAAAAATGTGTTCGATCCTCACTGGATGATACTTGTGACCTTGTGTCAAATCCTACACAGGGTGAACGGGTTGGGTAAAGGATTTTTTCCCCAGAAAAACACGATTAAAATATGAACCAAACAGTAAAAAAACACGTAATGAAAAAGTGTCGTAAAAATCAAATCAAAATAATAAATTAATTCAATTAATTTCTATTAACGAAAACTTTTTAAAAAGTCTAGAAAACATTCAACAGATTCCTTCCAGTCAACAAAGACAGAAAAAGTTTGTTTTTTAATTCCTTGTTCGAGCAATACATTTAATTTAATTCCTTGAAATCTTGTGTAAACAAATTCTTTTATTGTTTTGTTTATTAAATAATTTCGTAAATTAAACTCATATTAAACTAAATTTAGCTTTTTAAAAAGTTACAACACTCCAAGTAAAGCCGGAATTTTTTTTTAAATTGCAAGAAAAGAATCAAAAAGTAAAAACGTGACCATTTCTACATTTTTATTCACAATAAAATATTTTCCTGATTATTATAAGTCATCCTATAAAACTTTGTCGACAATATTAATATTAGTTGTTCGTATTTCTTTCTAATTCATAAATTTAATCAAATTTAATAATTATTTTTTTGCAATATGAAAACTGAAAGAAAAAAAAAAGGTGTTGCAAATTAAACCATTTCTTTAGATTCCGTTTTCAACCGTTATGGAAAAAATTGTCAGTGATTTCTGGTTGTCATTTTTAGATTTTCTTAAATTCTTAGAAAGGAAAAAAAATCCCAAACTTTTTTGGTTTAGTCGATTTACAACCAATTTTGTAGGATCTCAAAAAAGTTATTAATTCTTTAAAGTTCTTAGAAGTTAGGAGATCGGATACACATTACAAAAAAGAAGAAAATAAAGCACCCGCGGTTTCTTTTAAGAAGAAAAGTCTAAATGTCGTAAAAAGAAAACTTTTAAATGATATGCGCTCTAAATGTTCACAGAATAATATAGTCACCAACAATTTAGGCGGTGATTTTTACTTAAAAAAAAAATTAATAAATAAAAAAACGAAATAAAATTAATTAAATCGATTATTTTTGTTTAAGTCGAAAAGTAGTAACATAATGAGCATCAGTAAAAAAAAAAAAAATTTTTTTTTAAAAAGGCAGAATAATATCACATATGTAATTCATTTTTAATACATTTAAAACATTAAATTAGCCCGAAATTTTACGAAATCCAACGTTGGCTTTAGACTTGTAAAACTTTTCTTATTGAATAAGAAAAGTTTTACAAGCCTAAAAAGGCATTTTTTATTAAAAATTTAAAAAAATATTAACTAGAAAAAAGTTTATTTTAAAACCTTAACAAGAAATAAAATTACTTAAGTTACTTTTGTATTGCATTGTCTTAGAAAAAAAAACTTGTCGGCCACGTAGAATATTTTAAAATCAAAGAAAAAAAAGTTTGTTTCTTCTACACGAGTTATTATTATTATTATTTATCATTTATGTGACAATGTTGACAACTTGAGTTTATTTTCTTTCTCCAAGAAAATAAAAAATACTAAAGTACCTTTAAAAAAAAAAAAATGAAAACAAGCCTCATTTATTTATATTATCAAAAATAGATATAAAAATAAACTTTTTTTAAAGTTTGCTTTTTTTACACGAGTGTTTTTGTTATTTTTTGTTTTTGTTTTGTTTTTTAAATTTAAGTGACAACTTTTTGCAGCAACTTTTTCCAAGAAAAAAAAATTCTAAGAGTAACTTAAATAAAAAAAAATGAAAATAATCATCATTAATTAATAATATAAAAAAAGTAAAATAATTTTTTTTTAAATATATATACTTTGATGGAAGGAAGAAAAGAAAACGAGCAACCAAGTTTAATTTTACAAAAAGCAAAGAAAAAACAGGGCGTAGTTCAACTATACTAAATTTATCAACACAGACTACAAACTACTTTTTATTTCTTATTTAGTAGCCACACTTTCTACACAACACATGAACACACATTTCTCTCTCTTTCTTGTCTACTATCATTTCTGTTCTGTCCGTAACTAGTAGTACTAAAAGTATTAGTGTCTTCTTTTTCAATTGACCCTATGGTAAGCACACCAATAAAAAAAGAAAGAAAAACAAGGAAATATTTCCTTTACAGTTAAAAATAAGCTCTTCAAGAGTTAAAACAAGGAATACTCTATAACTGTGAAGCGAAAAATAAACTAAGATCGACTTACCTAAAGATATATTTCCTCCAAGAAACGTAGTGTTAACTAAAAATCAAGTGTAGCATTCATAAAAAAATGGCTGCAACTTTGTTAGGGAGTGTGGGGGGGAAGGAAAGTGTGACCGAACCGAATGTCCGATGTAAGACAAAATCTGATTGGATCAATGTTTTAGTCCTATAGGAGAAAATATTCTTTTCTAGCCCCCAAAAAACACTAACTTTACTGATTAAATCCACAACTAAAACACTAATTCTGTCGATTTTTGAAATTCAAATTGTCCACATTATTGGGGTTTTTTTTTTATTATTATTAAAAAGTATTTTATTTGAATATCAAAACTTTTTTTTACTTTTAAATTAAATTTACCTCTTGATAGAAATATCTTTTTTGTTACTAATGCAGAATAGCACGCAAGAGATAATAATGATTAGATTAAAACATTACATTTCACGGAAATACTAGAAACCTTTCAGGCGTTAGGGTTAGGCTACTTCCGGAGTTTCCATTATCTAATGCTATTTATTCATAAAATGTGATTCTAATGATATTATCTCTTGCGCACTATTCTGCATTTGTACAAAAAAAACAGTTAGGGTTAGGGTTAGCCTACTTTGGGAGTTTCCGTAATCTAATGCTATTTATACGTAAAATGTGATTCTAATGATATTATCTGTTGCGCACTATTCTGCATTTGTATGCATTTTTTTTTAAATAGCTCAGTAATTTAAATCTAACATGGACAATCATAACAACTAAATCAATTAATTAAACAAAATTTTTTTTTAATACAAGAATAATGGAATATTTATGCTTATGTATAAAGATGGGTTTTGAAATTCATTCCTACACGTTTTAATGGTCAAGGATTGTTTTAAACAATTTCTTTATCTAAATTGGTGTCCTGGGTATAAGGCTAAACTGCATCTAGTGGTAAGGTTCCAATTCTGGCAGCTCTGGGGAGTGTGGTGTAACTCCTTCATTGCAATTACTCCCAGTGTTTAAAAAAATGAGTTTAAAAAAATGAATATCCAACAAGAATGAATGAAAACAAAATAAAACAGCTGATCATATCAAGCTGTAGTTCCTATATAATTGTCCCAACCCTATCATCCTTAGAGCAACCTCCTACCCTTTTTTCCTATATGTGCTAGGCAGTGGCTGAGGGTTTTAGTGTCCTAGGTATGATGTTAAACTGCATCTTGGGATGAAGTTCCAATACTGGAGCTCTGGGGAGTGTGGAGTACCCCTTCATCGTCAGTACTCCCAGGTCCACTCTGACCCGGAGTGGTAGTACCTGTTAGGTTCCATTTATTGGGTTAAATAGAAAAAATAAGTTTTAAAATAATATGTTTAAAAAAAATTAAGTTTAAAAAAAAAAGAAATTTTGTATACTCATCAAGAAGGAATAAAACAAAATTTTTTTGGCATAAAATAACCCGACAAGGGTTGACATGCTGTAAAATCCAACCAACTTTTAAGAGACTATAGTAATAAAGTAAAGTCAGTGGTGTGGACTATTATCGGTATTAGCCGGACAGCGTGTGAGTTTCCTCCTTTTTCATTAGTGCTAGACCAGGGCAATTGTTTTGCATCTGAGATGGATCACCACACCTACCCTCAGCTCAACAAGCTGTGCTACTGATGCATTGAGTTGATGTGGACTAATATCAAAACTCAGAACCTTTTGCGTTTCTTGAGTCAGATGCTCTACAAACTAAGCTAAACTGTCCCTTTAAGACGGTATGTTTATTTATCTATCAAGTTAGGACACAACCCATTTCAGTTTCAAACAAGATTGTTTCTGAATCTAAACAGTCAGAAAAAATAAATTTATATCTCTGTTAAACAAGTTGCACAAATTTCTATTAATATTGTTGTAGTTTTAAAATCTGATAAACAATATATCAATACTTGTGTTCCTTAATTGTACAACCGTTATCATCTTGTGACACCCTCTGGTTAAATATATAGAAAATTCTAGTGATGTTTTGCCATAGATAAAATGTCTAAATTAGCCAAAATTTATCTATAAAAGAGAGATAATATTTTGTTGATTTACATCTAATCAATACAAAAAAAAAAACCTTGATATTAGAGCTTCAAATATTCAAGTTATGGGCTTCCAAAATTTTCACTAGGTGTGTGGGGGAGTTTAACCCCCATTAGGGTGTCTTAATATTATTGAAATTTGCTAAAAGATTTGTGAATACACATCATATCTTGTCATTTACCTATGGTTTAAATTCCATATGAATCAAAGTGAAAAAAATCAGCAGGGGTTTGTGACCCCAGGGATCCCCTTTGATTAAAATGAAATATACTTATCCAAGTACCCAAGGTAATGTAATTTCAGAATATATATGGTTAGGGGGCCCTATTTCTAAAACTCTAGGAGGAGTTTGTGAACAAACAGACAGAAACTACAAATTTATATATATAAAATTAATAGAAAAAAATTTTCTCAAAAAATGGATTGATCATTTTTAGAAATGGATTAATGATTTCAAAAAATGAATTACAAATTTCTAGAAATGGATTAATAATTTCTAGAAATGGATTTAAAATTTCTAGAAATGGATTAATAACCAATAGAAATGCTATAATATAAAATAGTTTCATATCTAGTAAGAGTATTTACGAGTTTCGAAGGAGCTCTTATTTCTCCATAGTTGTAGGCAAATTGTCAGACAAAGAAGACAAACACACAATGGAAATTAAATACATGTATTGACAAACAATACAAGAACTTTTATTGGTATTTGCTACCAGACTTATCTGAGTTAAGTAATGTTCTTGGAGTAGTGGTGATAACAGGGGTATTCTGTTGCTGGTTGGAAAGTTGATAGGACGCTTCTTCGGATGTTTCTCATTCTTCCTCGTAACCGGTTCTGTGATAAGTGATGGGGATGCTATTTAGAAGCTTTTCACCGGGTTAACAGTTCTTTAAATGACGGTGAATGGGCCTTTTCAAGTAGACTATTGGTCTTCAGCCTTCTATAGTGTGCATTTGTGCCTTCAAAGTGTACTGTGAAAAAATGGTCAATGGTCTGTAGTTTGGGCAGTTGGCCCTGTTTTTGGGCTAAGTGATGAGAGCGTTTCTTTTGACGCCAGTAACTGCTATGCGATAATAAAGTTTTTGGTTTTGGCGCCAACATACGATGTTGGCGATAGATAATTAACTATGGAATTTCCAATACTAATGAGTAATGAAGAAACTTTAAATGTTGGGAAATACTATATCATTGATTGTTCTTACTACTTATAGACTCTATTGGAATGGAATGCAAATGTTACCATTCCACAAGACAATGCTTTTTGAAATTCTGCTAGATTTACTCAAAACAGAAAATCTCTTTGAATGGATATTCTAGTTTGGCCAATCATTGGACATGAACCCAATTGAGAATGTTTAGAGTTTTGTAAAATCAGAATTAACAGAAACGAAATTCTTTAGATCTTGGTTGTTTTGTTTTATGGCACATCAACCCTTTTTGGGTCATTTAATGCAGAATGAAGTCATTTTGATAAACAACAAACTCAGGTTACTTACAATACCTGTTGTTGCTTAAGTGGTCACCTAATTAAGTATTCAACAAGCTCATCACTGCTTAATTTCAGTTTTAAGTTTGGTTGGTTTGGTTGTTTCTATATACGGCATATCAACCCTTTTTGGGTTATTTAATGCAGAATCAAGTCATTTTGATATTCAGTTTCTAACAGTAACTCCTGTTGCTTAAATGGTCACCCATCTAAGTATTGAACAGACTCATTGCTGCTTAACTTTGGTAATCGGTGCTTTCAATGTGACTTGACCGTAAGCTCTTTGGATCTTGGAAGTTCCCCATTGATGGAATAGGCTGTGTTACTTGAAGATCTTCCTAGTTGCCAAATTCCAAGGTCTTCACCATTTCTTTAGTGTCAGGATCAACTTCAATGATACTATTCTGTTCAATAGCAGAAACTTTGGGTACATAGTTATCTCTCTTCTCATGTTCCTATGTTGGTATCAGCTAAACAGTGAGGGAGTCTATCTCCTTTTTGGTAGCTCTCTTCTCATGTTCCTCCTCTTGCAGTTGGATGGAAATGCCACGGACTAGACCATTCTGAATAAAAAGTTGGCAGAGTGGCCTATTGTTGGTATCAGCCAAATAGTGAGGGAGTCTATCCCCTTTTTGGTAGCACTAGACCAGGGAGATAGTTTTTTTGATGAGGGGGGGCGCCACACCTACCACACAGATCAGATTACCCAAGCTGTGCTACTCATGCACTGTTGGCAGGGACTGGTATCGAACCCGGAACCTTGAGATTCCTTGGCGGGTGCTCTATCACTGAGCTAAACCTGCCCTTATTCTGAATATACTTAATCAAATGTGTTATAATTATTTTCTACACAATGAATAGATAGCCTATTTATCATGTAAGGTAAGTGTATCATTTAAAAGTAACAGTTTAGAAGTAATTACTTGTGGGGATTAAAATAAAATTAAAAAATTAAAATATACCAGGAGCCCTCAGACAGGAAGAACCCTCTGGGTATGTGCAAAAATGCCTCTGCTATTCCAATGTAGACCTTGACTGAGAACACACAGTATTGACTGGCTCAGGAAGAAATCTCTCTACAAAATAGCTATGAACTGAGAAATAAAGTCTGAAACCTAAAAGTATCTTTTGTCTATGTTTCTTCTTTTCACTTCTTTTAATTTATTTCCAGCTTGATAGACAGGTAGTAATCTTATGCTGACCTGTTAGCAGTTCTCTGATTGGTTCGTTTTGATCATATGACCACCCAGTCACAAGAAAGAGTTAGAGATTCAGAGTATGCGCTGTAGTAAACATCATGAATTGTTATTTTTCTATTCGTACGGTTGAAATGGTGTTATATACTCTTCTAACATCGCGTATATAAACGGGGAGAGAGAGAGAGAGAGAGAGAGAGAGAGAGAGAGAGAGAGATATTAGATGATAATAGTTGATAGTCTTACTTTACATTCTGCTTACTTCATCTACTCTTCTGGACGCCATGTTCTCTAGTTGGTCTTACTTCTCTGTTGGGGATTGATTCTTCTTCAGGCTGGGCTGGTCATTGTTTGTTTCATTTAATTAACACAACAAGACTTGTTTGTTTCTTGATCAAGCTTTATTTTCAACCCTGCCCATTCAATTCTGCCGTGGGGGGACTTTCCTTAGTCTCTGTGTCTAATCGCGCACTTTGAAGGGGTTAAATAAAAGGTCATTATCCATCACAACTGTCGGGTAACTTTCCATGGACCCTGTCATTTTAAGTTAACAAAATTGTAACTACAGGTATGTTCATAATTTATAATTGCTCATAAATTATGTAACAATGGATATTAGAAGGATAAAGCCATAAAAAATGCAACAGTGTTTGTGTTCATTAAAATAAGAGCAAGGGGGACACAGAGGTGAAACAAACCCAAGAAACACCCAAGCCAACCAAAGAAGAAGACCAGAGGAAACCGACCAGCATAGAAATTATAAAAAGTTAAGCAACGAACGTTGTGTGTTGGTATAACAAATACTGATACCAAAAACTAGATCTCTTACTTGCACGATTGTTTGAGGAAATAGCATCAAAGATCATCTACTAAAATGCTTTAAAAAATCCTCGTTATAAATATTTTGTGTTTATTCTTTGTGTTAATTTGCAACTTTCACCACATGGGAGATGTTACAGTTCCAAAATCTACCTACCCTAATGTACAGTGTCCATCTTGAGTGTTCGCTTGAATTTCTCTAAAAAGACAGTTTGATGTACAAAAACAGTGGAATTCTCTACATACTCATCTTTTTACAAAGTGATTCAATGATTACGAGGACTTAACAATTGAATCTTGCTAAAAGTGGTCAGATTAGATATTAATCTATTGTGTGTCTTATCCATAATGTCTATTTATAATATTATTGGTTAATTAATTTTCAGTTATAAGTAAAAGATTAATGAAATCTGCTTGGCCGATATTTTTTGGCATGAATCTGTAAATCATAATATTTCTTTCTCATTAAAGATCACACGGTAAGTATCAATATTTTCTCCTCTGCTCAACATCACTACAACAAGAATGATACAATGAGTTCATTCATTAATATCTTTTTACAATATTTAGTCAGATTCAAGGTCACACCTATAAGACTTTATTACCTTTAGGCACCCCTTTTTGATCTCGATTAAGAAAGGACATGTTTTTATAAGACTTTACTGATTTGGTTTGTGTTCTTATATTTACTTTGCTTTGGTTTGTTTGCTTTACGGCATATCAACACTTTCGGGTCATTCATTCCTGAAACTTTCCCAACCCTATTGCCCTTATGGCAAGCCCCAACCCCTTTTTATCATATGGGTGCTAGAAGGCGGTTACTGAGGGTCTACATATCCTGGGAATGACGTTAAACTCTATCTGATGGTGAGGTTCCAGTTTTGGAGGTTTGGGGAATGTGGAGCACCTCTTCATCACCATTGCTCCCTGGTCCATTCTGACCCGGAGTGGTAGTACCTGTTAGGAGCCAAAGAAGAAGACGTCTCTTCATGCCCTGCTGACCCCACTGACCAACGAATCGACAGAAACCAGAAATGTTTGCTAATTTAATAAGTAACACGTAAATGACCAGTTAGCTTGTAAAATAATGAGATGTGGAAAAACCTGAGATTTAGTTATACATGAAGATAATAGTAGAATTAACTGGAATTTGGATGACGTGTGAAAGACTGGCCTGTTAGTTTATGATTGGTCGAAAAGTGCCAACAGGGCGAATAGTGAAAGGGAGATAGCGAGAGGAGGGAGTCGGTTCAAAGTTTTCAAAGAGGACGTATGGAGAGAGTCTGGCTGAAGTGTTTGAATGAGACCCATCGCAATGGCGGTGTGTCTGTTCGAGACCCAAATCTCCAGCTTGGGCTTGAAATAATAAACAGCTAAAAAAAACAAAAACAAAAAAACAAGAACGTCTTTTGTTCGTTACTAAAAACTATCAATGGCACAAGGCAAGACATCCTAAAGGAACCCAAGTCATTCCAGAGTCGAAGAACGAAGAGAAGCCAACCAGCCCAACAACAGATGCAGAATACGAGCCACTCTGATCCAGAATAGCAGATAGGAAGAATAGCAGATCAAGATAAGAATAGAAACAAAATTACATACACCTCAATTAGACGCCACGTCACATATTCAATATTCATTATTTCGTAATGACCCTACACACATTTAATTGATACAGCAATGTTACAGGCCATCCGCTTACTTGCGTGACCTCTCAGCAACGGCTAACCGAACCGGAGTCGGTGATGACCTTGTACGGTATAGGTTTATTCAAGCGTTACCCCCAGCTATCGCTGTGTATTTTGTCTTTAACAGAGCTTCTGTGACCGAAAAAATAACACCGTTCATGGCCTTGTAAAGACGACATAGCACGTTATAGAACCTGTTGTGGGGAAGTTACGGGCCGACGGCTGAAGGCTGGTTTTTGCATATTTTTATTGCTAATATTTTAGTTGAGCGGGAAAAAACGTGGGGGTATATTCGGGTTTTGTCGTCTTGGCTTCCTGCCCTAAATTACGCTAGGTGGCGCCAGGTGAATTTATGTCCCGTGCTAGTTATTTAAACATATTCCGCCAGCAAGAATACTGCAACAAAAGGAAAATTAAAAGAAAGCTCCCGAGGTTAAATCGAACTTAACAGACCTAAATTCCACCACCGTATGTCAACCGCCGAAAGAAAAAAATGTCAAAAATCAGGGAATTAACCGAATTTAATGAAAATTTCAGTGTTGATATATTAATGAATAAAAGATATAATGTTCCAGTTATTTTATTAAAAAAAACTTATATTTTTTTGAGGTCAGTTAACTTTAAACCACGTATCTTTGAGGCGTAACACAGATTCTCAAAGATACTGGGTTCAAAGATAACTGACCGGATTTTTCAACAAGTTGGGTATACCTAGTTTATGTGGTCTCTGGTTTACTTTTCGTTTTTGATGGGTGAGATTAACTTTGCACCAGAAAGTTTAACTTTGGTGTTTTTACCGTGAGTATTTTGTCAGGATTTGAATAAAATAAAAATTAAATTAAATTAAAAATAAAAAGATAACAATCTCCTGGAGCCCGCAGACAGGAAGAACCCTCTGGGCATGCACGGAGAAAAGTCCCTTTACTGGCACCAAAAAGATCCCTCGGCAATTTCAACACAGACCTTTACTGGGAACACACGCTATTGATTGAGTCAGGAGAACATTTCCTCTCCCAGAAATAATATTGAGAATTCTGGGGTATGGGGGTTATCGTCCTTGTCTACGAGCCTCTGTTTCTAACCAACCAATCCGAGCCAGCATACTTTGGCGGTAAAGCCGAATTAAGCAAACTCGGCCTCTTCTGATCCAGCTTTCACCGGGAACAGACCTAAATAAGGGTCGCTCCTCTTCCTCAACAACCAGCATCGGAGTCGGACATCAAACAGAACGTCTATCATATCCGAACTATCAGAAGGCCGTGGCTAGGGCTCCGATAATACCCTATCTCAGGACTCAGATAAGTTATTACAAATTATAAACATTTGTGCAGACTAAAGTTTGCAATCCTTATTGTTATATGTAATACAAGTCTTTTATTCCTATTTCTAGTTGTTTGGTTATTTCTTTAACTCTCAACCTGTCTGCCACACTCGTGGTTGACTCCATACTTCAAACCTTGGAGTACTGTCGTTTTGTGTCTAATTTCTTTATAATAACTATGAACCTAGAAATAAAGTCTGAACCTTAAAAGTGTCTTTCGTCTTTGTGTCTTTTCCCTTCCTTAATTCTGTTTCAGCTCGAGGACAAACAGAAGAAAGAATCACATATAATGCGGTTCCAGAAAGAAAGAGAAAAAGAGGCATCATCCCACCAAATAACCAAAGGCTAATCACATAAAATCCAACGCCATGCACTTAAAAACACAACTGCTCTACAACAACATATAGAAATATTTTAGTAAATAATACAAAAACACTTTATGCCAACAACAATATAAAAAGATTTTAAAATCTTGAAGCTTTACACATATTTAGACAACCCACTATAAATAGAATTAATTATGAAACCAGCGATAATATTCTCAAATGCTTTAAATGAATAGAAAAAAAACTAAATCACGTTTGCCAAGCGCGTTACATATATTCAAAAATTATAATTTAAATCCTACAAAATAAACTGCTAGCGTTATTTAGCGTCCAAAAAACGAAAAAAAAAAAACAATAATTTAGATAAATAATGACATAATAAAATACTTTAACAGTCTTGGTTATGGTTCAGAAGAGACAGGGGTCAAAACTGCCACTTCCGAAATCCATGGATATTTGTGTGGCGAAAGAAATCTATAAAATCCCACTGGATGACAAAAAGAGGTTAACTTCTACTTAACGGACATAAATTTCACCATCGTTTGTCACCCCGCCGAAAGAAAAAAAAATACTAAAAATAAAAATAAATTTAAAATAAATAAATTTAAAAAAATCAAGGAATTAACAGAATTCAATTAAATTTTCAGTGTTGATACATTGATTAATAAAAGATATAATGCACCAGTTATTTCATTTAAAAAGTTTTACATTTTTTCAGGTCAATTAACTTTGAACCACGTATGTTTGTGAATCTGTGTTACGCCTCAAAGATACGTAGTTCAAAGTTAACTGCTGAAAAAATGTAAGAGTTTTCAAATAAAATAACTGGTGCATCATATTGTTTATTCATTAATATATCCCCACTGAAAATTTCATTAAATTCGGTTAATTCCTTGATTTTTAGTATTTTTTTCTTTCGGCGGGTGACGTACAATGGTGGAATTTATGCCCGTTAAGTAGGATTTAACCCTAAAAGAAGCCCCCCCCCTCGATAAATCTTCGGGCTTTGTGCCCAGGTTCGCGGATGCATCACTGTGCCGACATTTTTTGTAAATAAATGCCGGCAGCAGATTTTATGAGGAGGTCGGATGCAGTTGTGCAGCCAACAACCAAATGAATTCAGATGAGAACCGAAATTACTCGGATTGCAAATGGAAACTCTTTCGGATAGTTTATTAACTTTTTTCAAGATGATATGTTGATTTTTACCAATTAAAATAGCCCTTCTGGCATATGAGGCTACTGCCTGTAAGTTCCGCTTCCAGAACTATATAGTAAATTACTACGCGACGACTATCGGCACCCCCAGGAATTGGCACGCAATTCCTTTTTCCTTTTGTCTTTATTCCTTCTCGTATATTCTGTTCAGTGAAGTAAACCAACATGTAAGCACGTGTGTTTATTATCTCCGTAAAATACGTCTTGTGTTCTCATTTTTACTAACACTATGAATCGACTAAACCATTCCACATATGGGGATTGGCCCCTATATATTTACGTGCATGTAGAATTGTTATTCCTGCTATAATTCGTTTGAATAGAATAAAGTAAAGTCGTCTGGGTGGTCTAAAGTCGATATCAGCCAATCAGCGAGGGAGTCTATTCCCTTTTCAATAGACCAAAGAGATTGTTTTTGCGTCTGAGGTGGAGCGCCATACCTACCACCAGCTCCTTACTTTACCGCACTGAGCCCTGTGCTACTCATACGCTGAGTTGGCGAGGGCCGGTATCGAACTAAGAACCTTGCGATTTCTAGTCGAACGCTCTACCGACTGAGCTAACCCGGCCCCTTTGAATAAAATGCTGCTGCCCAAATACACCTATTTCAAATTTATTGTAGTAACAAACTTCTTTAAACACTGCCGACCCCCCCCCCTTTTTAATCTCTGCGCATTTAACTACTGTTTTTATATATATATACCAACCCCTCCTCGCGAGTAGGATGTGACACAAGGTCAATTTCTTAAGCAGAGTTTAACAGTTTTGAATTCAGAGTTTTCTTTCTCCGAGACTAATTGCCTACTAAGCAAAGTTAAAGAGCCTAGTCCGCCCAACTATTTACCCATAGCTGGAAGGAGAATAGTTGGATGCATACCTTCACCAAGGGTATTAGCGCAATGTGAAATGTAAACAGACTCATCCAGGATTCGAACTCGTCTCGTCGTATCCATTTTCTACAACGATACCAATTACACTACGCGCCTCCAACGCTTAACTAATGTTTATAACAACCCTTAGTAATTTATGAGGAAGTGCGTCCCGGTCTCCCGCCTCAAAAACCGCTACCCGGTGACTATCAAAATAACAACCCCAGCTCGTCGTAATTCTTGTTTATTTATCGTAATTTGTCGTAATTCTTGTTTAGATATGAAGATGGATATATAGTTTTGAATAGACTGAGATAGATAGATAGATAGATAGATAAACAAACAAAATAATATAGATAGATATGAACAAATGGAGATAGATAGATATTTTCGACAAGTAAATGTATTGGGGGGGGGGTCGCTTCTCTTTTTTTGTCGTAATTCTTGTTTATTTAAACTAAAAACAAGACAGTAAACAAACATGAATAAAAAAAATCATAGTATTTAAAGTAATATTGATAAATATGAACAAATTGAGATAGATAGATAGATAGATGGATAGTTTTGAATAGACTGAGCTGGGTCGTTATTTTAATAGTCACCGGGCAGCAACTCTTGAGGCAGGAGACCGGGACGCACTTCCTCATAAATTACCCAACCTTTAAACACTTCTGGGATTACCCAGTACTACTTTCGGGAATAAAATTTCCCCACAATTGATCTGGAATCTACTCAATACCACCTAGTAACAGATAACTCTAATTACGACGCAGGTGTTGTGCTCTTCATCAATTCAGAGATGATAATCCAATCTCTTATTGGTTTGGACTAAAAATAAATTGACAGAGACCCAAAGAAAAATACTTACGCCTTGGCTAGAGAACTCTTAGCTGCTTATCGGCTTATTAAACTACAGATCGAAAGGAGACATGTAACCTTATGTACGGATCATAAAACCATTATCCTTAGCATTTAAGAAGACAACACCAATGAAATCAAATAAATAACAAAGACAATTCTCTATAATTACTGAATATATCATTGATATAATCTATATCAGAGGCGTGTGGTCTAGTGGTTATGTAATGGTTCACATGGCGCTAATCCCCTTGAGAAAGGTATGAATCCAATCCTCCCTCCAGCTATGGGTAAATAGCAGCACAGACTGGGCTCTTTAACCATGGCTAGGTAACCAGTCTAGGAGAGGGAAAACTCTGAATTCAAACCTCTGAAACTCTGCTTAAGAAATTGACCTTGTGTCGCATCCTGCTCGTGCGGAGGGGTTGGTAAATATTGTAAGAGAAGTCTCCCTTGTCTGAGGGTTTGGGTAATCTTCTGTGTCAAGAGCCCCTTTTTGGTCACTTGACGCAGTAACCCAAGAAGATCACCCTCTTTGGCCGAAGCTACTGGACAAGTGCGGACGTGCTTGTCATCTATCTCTCCAGCACACACATGGTGCATGCCAGCCAGTACAGACTCTACATGCAGTAAGTGGTTTCCACCTATTTTGCCTCTATTACACTGCTATGTATGTTTGGACACTTGTGACATTATATAGCCTGGGGAAATTCGTTCCCCTAAACATGTTATAATAAAAGTTGTTGGGAGAATATGTGCTTAATTGGAGTCGTACCTAATTTTGAAAATTAATTAATTAATAATGAATTAGGCGGGAATGCCTATTTAAATGTATGGTTAAACAAATCGAGAAAAATCAATCTCTGTATGTACATTTCGGCCTATTAGGCCTCATCAGCAGAGCTATAGATAGGAAGGCCGCCCTGTGCGTGATGAGGCCTAATAGGCCGAAATGTACATACAGAGATTGATTTTTCTCGATTTGTTTAACCATACATTTAAATAGGCATTCCCGTCTAATTCATTATTAATTAATTAATTTTCAAAATTAGGTACGACTCCAATTAAGCACATATTCTCCCAAAAATTGTCGGCAAAAAAGCCATTCCAAACATACCGTGTTTACAACTTATCAATAAAAGTTGTATAAATGTAACTAACGTGTTCGTTGTTTTCCTAACTGAAGTATTCCGCATTGGGAACTTTTCCTTGAAGTAACCTAATGTTTTATAAGAACCAGAGTTAACACTCTGTGAACCTCTTATAATATATATATATCAGAGGCGAAGAAAATATTTTTGATGATTGCCTTTCAATACCAACAGAATCAGTAACCATAAATTTGATTTTTCAAGCCATTAAATGAATGACAGTGAAATTAACAATCATAGAAATCAACTGAAATCATAAAAGATTCAAAATTCAACCCTTCTATGCGATGCAGATCTTTCTCTGGTAGTGAAGTTTCAATTCTGGAGCTCTGGGGAGTGTGGAGTACCCCTTCATTGCCATTACCCCCAGGTCTACCCTGATCCGGAGTGGTAGTACCTGTTAGGGTCCAATCTATGGGTTAAATAGAAAAATGTGTTTAAAATAATTGAGTTTGAAAAATTTTAAATAATAAAATTTTTTTAAACGTGTTCAGCATAAAATAACCCAATAAGCGTTGACAATAGCAGGTACAGTAAGCAACCTGAGTCCTGTATATAAAAAAAAAATGACTTGATTCGACAATAAATGACCCGAAAAGGGTTGCTATACCGTAAAACAGAACAACCAACCAACCAACCAGCCAAACTTAAAACTGAAGTTAAGCAGTGATGAGCCTGTTCAATACTTAATTGGGTGATCACTTAAGCAACAGCGTGTACCGTAAGTAACCCGAGTTATTTGTTTATCAAAACGACTTGATTCAGCATTAAATTACCTGAAAAGGGTTGATATGCCATTAAACCAAACAACCAGCCAAGTGGGACAGACGTACAGCACGGCTACGACTTGGGTGGGCGTGTAGCGATTGTCTGCCCTTGCTGAGATGGACTTGGGTAGAAAAGAGTTATCTTCTATTGCTGCGAGGATTTGCCTCTAGGTGGCACTACTGCCTGGGTAGCTACCGATCTCTCTTACATCTACAATGATGTGCTAGTCAAGTGGCATGTCTGTCCATTAAGTTGGTGAGCTTTGTGTGTACGTAACTTTTTATAGACCCTACCACATGGGTCACGCAAAGTAAGTGACTCTTATATTTGTAGCGATTGTCTGCCCCTGTTTGGATTATGTGGGGCCTAGAAGAGTTATCTTCCCTTGCTGCAGGTTTCTGCCGATAGGGGGCTTGAGTATTTAGTCAGCAAGCCGCGAATTTTGAGCCCTCTTTCTCCGGGACAGTCGAACACATGGATTAGACACTTGTGTCTCTACCTAAGTGTGGGGGGGGGGTTGCCCCCCAGCCTGCTATAAGTAAGTGACACTTCTTCAGGAATTCTTTATCACTTCTGTAGGACGAAGTCCTACTTTCTTTATACACGTTTGTATATTCGTTAATCATGTATCTGCTTTGTATACCTATCTTGTACCTTGTAATTTGTATATGTCTTAAATGTATCTCCGAAGCTCACGGAATAAAGTCTATGTTTGTTATATTTTATAACTTTGTAGGAATATTTCTTGTATTTATATGTACCCATGTTGGAAGGCTACCCTGAGCCTTCCAACTTATTATAGAACTTTGAATCTTACATATTCATTAAGAACTCATTCTTACTTCCCAAAGACTTTCATCCTCACTGTTGTATCTTGTTATATATTTCATGTTCCACGTGGTCAGACAATAAAGTCTGTATTGTTGTTATATTGTACCTCTTTGTTTGGATTTTATTATTTATATATTCATCTACGCTGGAAGTTTTCTCTTAAGCCTTCTAACGTATTATAAGAACCAGTTTTGGCCACTAAAGCCAAAACTATACATTTAAATTCTCATAGGCGTAATAAAAATTTAATGAAAGCCCATACAGCCACTTTACTACATGGGTTTGTCGTGGAGTTAAGAATGTAGTTGTATTCATTCAGTCTCATTCATAGAAAGAGTGAATAAAATTCAGTCATTTGCTTACCGAACAAGTGAGAGAGGAAAGTGATTGTTGGTTGGCTGGTTGGTTTTAACGGCATGTCAACCTATTGGGTCATTTTATGCCGTAGACGTTTTTGTTTTATTCATTCTTGATAGGTATTTAATTTGTTTTAAACACATTTTTCTATTTAACCTATAGATGGGGCTCTAACAGGGACTACCACTCCGGGTCAGAGTGGATATGTGAGTAATGGTGGTGAAGGGGTGCTCCACATTACCCAGACCGCCAGAACTGGAACCTCACCATCAGATAGAGTTTAACGTCATATCCAGGACACTAAGATCCGCAGCCACCGCCTTCTAGCACATGTGTGTGTGTGTGTGTGTGTGTGTCTGTGTGTGTCTGTGTGTGTGTCTGTGTGTGTGTCTGTGTGAGAGAGAGAGTAGAAATGTAGACAAATACAGGATGTTACACTGGATGGAAGTTTATTGCTGGCGGTAATGTCGACGTTTAAACGTTTCGGTTGATATAAAACCTTCTTCAGGACAATATGATAAAAAGAAGGGAAAAAGATTTTTGTTGTTAAAAAGATGGTGGATATTTTTGAATAACTTGAGTTCAAAATATGTAAAAAAAAAAAAAAAAAGCCCCTAGCCGTTCATTGATTAACGTTCAAATTGAATGTTCATGACGTGATTGGTACATGCGAAAACGAAAGTCAAAATGTGATTGGAACATGTGAGGTCAAAAGCCAAGACGTGATTGGTACACGAGGAGTGTTAAAAATGTGTGACGTATTCCTTAGAGATACCAATGTTTTAAAAGACGAGAAAAGTATTAGTTGTCTGAATATTATATATACTAGCAAATATATGTACCCTCCTCCGGGTGCAAGTATTTAAGTTTTAATGTAATAAAATATCGTATTAAATTAGAAAGGCTAATGAAACTAAATAAGAATGCAGATAAAAAGATTTGAAACAGAGGGAGTATAATAAAAAAAAAGAACTACTGAAACTTACTCTTCCATCACTCTCGTCTTTCATTGTTATTTTTTCTAATTTAAATATTTAGTTAAAATAGGAAGTAAAGAATAAAATGACAGTTATTTTTTCTTGTTAATGGATTTCATTTAAGATTCATTAAAGAGATTTTTGCTTATATTCATTAAAATAAAACCAAACAGTTAGAAATCAATAATACTAAGCACATATTTATTAAAATCACATTTTTAATATCAATATGCAAATTAGCCTTTCCGTTCACACTGTAAATCGCTAGTTTGTTGTATATATAAATATAATTGTATGTTATTAGTATGTAGATATGGTCAACAGTCTTAATGATGTAAAACAATTTTATTAATAAATGAGGTTAAAATTAAAATAAAATCATGGAGAATGTGATGTCAATAACTAAGAGAATTGAGACTTGAGTAGGAATATAGTTTCGGTTACAGACAGTAAAACACACAATCTCCATTATAATAAGATATATATATATATATATATATAAAAGGGCAGTTGGTATGTATATATGTCCAGAGGAAACTATGAAAATAAAACAATTAATGACAAAGTAAATATATATAAACATTCACTATCATCATATCTTGGTTTTTGAGCAAAAATAATGAAGATTTGATTTATATTCGTGAAGATAATTAAAAAATAAAATTTAAATAACAGCATGGATTTTTTTTTGTATTTAATGTTGTAAATAGTAGACATTAATTTTTCTTTTCAGAGTGTCTGGATCAGCACAAGGTCTTTTTTACGTGGGGATTTTAATGGGACATCCTGTGAGAAACCAACTCACAATTCAGTAATAATGGATCTATGAGACTAAATTTAAAAGATCACCCCCTCTACCCAGGTGACGCTGGGTAGCTGCTTCTAGTATATATATATATATATATATATATATATATATATCTTATTATAATGGAGATTGTGTGTTTTTCTGTCTGTAACCGAAACTATATTACTTTACAAGTCACAATTCCTTTAGTTATTTACATCATATTCTCCATGATTTTATTTTTATTTAAACCTCAATTATTAATAAAATTGTTTTTACATTACTTACACTGTTGACCATATCCACATACTAAGAACATGCAATTGTATTTATATATACAACAAAATAGCGGTTTACAGTATGAATGGGAAGGCTAATTTGCATATTTATCTTAAAAAATTGATTTTAATAAATATATGCTTAGTATTATTGATTTCTAATTGTTTGGTTTTATCTTATTGAATATGAGCAAAAATCTCTTCAATAAATCTTAAAAGAAATCCCTTAACAAGAAGAAATAACTGTAATATTATTCTTTACTTCCTATTTTAACTAAAGAGTTAAATTAAGAAAATTTACCAATGAAAGACGGGAGTAACGGAAAATGATGGAAGAGTTACTTTCAAAGTTGTTCTATTTTTCAATCATACTCCCTCTGTTCAAAATCTTTTTATCTACATTCTTATTCAGTTTCATTAGCCTTTCTAATTTAATATGATATTTTATTATAAAATTTAACTAAAATACTTGCACCCGGAGGGTGCATATATTTGCTAGTATATATATATATAAAGGTTTTAAATGAAACAACGTCAGCTGAAGATTGTTTGCAATTACGCACGCATGAAACCAAAATGGTTGTGACTGTTCCTTTGTCATCAAATAAATAGATATGTAAAACCTTTATATATTTATTTTATTTTATCATATAACAGCTCTATTTTATATTGAACACTCTTCCTGCGTTTGGCACACCGTTCCAGTAAAAGCTGAAACAGTGACAATCCCACACTACAGTATATATATATATATATATATATATATATATATATATATATATATATATATATATATAAAATAAAATAAATATATAAATGTTTTACATATCTATTTATTTGATGACAAAGGAACAGTCACAACCATTTTGGTTTTATGCGACAGGATTGTCTCGCATGAAACCAATATGGTCGTGAATGTTCCTTTGTCACCTAATAAATAGATATGTAAAACCTTTATATATTTATTTTATTATATTATATAACAGGTCTATTTTATATTGAGCACTCTTCCAATAATACTGCGTTTGGCACACTGTTTCAGTAAAAGCTGAAACAGTGACAATCCCACACTATAGTATATATATATATATATATATATGTATCATTGCTTAGTCATGGCTTTTGTTTGAACCAACTGCAGGTGTCAATCATAATGCGTATTTAATTATGGCGTTAATCGCAATTTGGAATATTGATTATTCCAGTCTTCTGCAGAGCATAATAAATACAAATTCAGAAAAACTGTATAGATCCATTTTGCATAAAAGAGTTCCACCAATATTCATTGATATTTATTTGGACCATTAAGTAACACCATTTCCAGTAACGATGCCGTTTCATGCCAACAACAGAATGACACATATAATAAATTCATTTCTCGGAAGAGTCAAATATGAAGATTTCCTAATGGCAAATATAACAAATTCTAATTTGCAATGAAAAATCTAAAAGGACGCAGTAAAATCATATCTTGTGTTTTTTCCATTTTTCTTCCCCCACTATTTCAAGCTAACTGTTAATACATTTCAATGGTTTCTTAAAACGAATTACACAGGATAGGTTACAAGGTAGGAGTTAGACGGCTTTAGTTGGGACCCATAAATTTTATCGGGGACTCATTCAAAGCAAATATGTGCGTCACAGCATCACTGTATATATAATAAAGCATAGCGTTCAACTTCACTATAAAACTGTTTTCAATGGTCACAATTGTATTATCCACTTCTGCAATTGCCTGTAATTAGTCAATTATCTCGATTAATTCATTACAATTAACCCTGATGATACTTTATGGTGAAACTTGGGTAGGTTATTTCTATATACACCTTTATACTATATATATGTGTGTTTGTAGTATAATAAAAAATTGAAAAAACACAGGTTTAAACGAGTTAAGTGGTGAGTTTATTGGCCGACGCTGCAGTGTTTCGATCTATTAATTAGATCATCTTCAGGGCTTTTGTTGGTATGTGGAAGGTGATAAAAAATTTTTTACCTCAGAATAAGGAGAAAGGCGAGTAATATTCCTTGTTTGTCGGTCTGTTTAAAATTTGAAGTCTGAGAAAAAAGAACGTTGAAAAAATGAACGGTTTGAAATATGACGTCAAATATTCTTTTTTGCGGTGTGAGTATTAGAATGTGTAAGTGTTTGTATCGAAATAAGCATTGTGCATTTTTTATGTGTTTATGAAAGCCCTGAAGATGATCTAATTAATAGATCGAAACACTGCAGCGTCGGCCAATAAACTCACCACTTAACCCATTTAAACCTGTGTTTTTTCAAATGTTTTATTATACTACATACCGTCGGATTCACTTCTTTTTATTCACACACACACACACACACACACATATATATATATATATATATATGTGTGTGTGTGTGTGTGTGTGTGTGTGTGTTGTAAACCAAAAGTCTTAAATACCGGTCATATTATCAGTTATGAATTTATTTCCACCCATCCTTTCACCTCCTTTTAGCAGTCTGTCGCAAACGACGATGACGTCACTCCAGGTCGTTGATTAGTTAATAAACTAATCAACATAACTAATAGTTATGGACTTTTTGCAGTCACACACATTGCAAGGGACATTTCCATCTGCATTCTGTGGTACATAATGACGAAGACGTCGATGAACTGCAGCCCTATTGAGATCGATATTGAGGCCCTCAGTTCCTGTACGGTACGTGTTTCGCTAACCTTCGATTCTGGATACCGGACAATAACCTCCCGAGGACAATGACCTATAGGGACGGTTTAATAATGATGATGATGATGTAGCTGGTCATGTATCTATCTACTAACTCTATTTTACTTCATTTTAAATATATATTCTTTTTTTTTTTATAACTGAGAAAAACTGAATCTTTCTAAATGGACTTTCTCTCCTCAATTTGTAGTCTTTCCAAATGGACAATTGCCAACGTTGATTGAGCCAAATAAATCTCCTTTCAATCTCCTTTAAAATTCCAATATTTTCGTGTAGTCAACTCGTATCAATTCTAATTCAAATATAAGTCTTTTTCGAAACCGGCAATTTTTTTCCACAATTTATAAATTAGAAAGTAGGTCAATATTTTCACTAGAATTTTTTGTTGTTATTTTCTTAAGAGACACTTATAAAAGGAGGAAGGTTTTATTTTATTTTTTTTTCTATTACCGTAAGATTTTGTTAATGAAAAAAAATATGCTTAAAGTTGCCAAAATTTTACATGACTAGAAGTAAAACAAAAAGCATCAAAAACTTTAAAGATTAATTTCTGAAAATACATGTAAAAAAATCTTTCCTTTTGAAAAGGATTATTGCGCCATAAAAAAAAGTTATGAATTCAAACAAAAAAGAGAGACTACAGTTTATTAGTGTATGGTAACGTAGGAGAGAAGATAAAGAGTGAGAGTGAAAGAGGGGTAAACCACTGACAAGAGAGGAAACACTCTCTCATCCACCGTTTGTGGAGTAGTGATAATATAAAGAAATATATATCTATTAATAATGGAGATTCGCTTCCGGTTTTTGTCTGTAACAAAAATTACGTCACTGCTTACGTCACATTACCCAAAATCGTCATAACATAGAATAAATACACTGAAAATTTGAACATGCAACATTAGACAGTCCTCATTGTTTTTTAAAACAAGTTTTAATAAATACATGACTGGTATTATATATCTATATATAGTTTGTTTTATTTTAATACATATTTAAAGTTTACATTTTAAATTGTTTTATTTTTTAATCCTTTAATTAATTTGATGATTTTACTTACCTAGGGTACAAACTCGCTGACGTTGAATTTGTTACTCCCACCCCTCAGGCAATATGTTTCAAAAATCTAATTTTACATCGCCCGTAGGGCGTTTTTTATTTGTACTAGTATATCTAAAATAGGTAGGCTGCAAAGACTGAGTCAAATTTCGACGTCTTTATTTTCCCAAGTACCCCCCCCCCCTTCAACCGTATGGGTTGAGAATTGGCTATTTTAAATGCCTATTCGCTACGGCGCCTAAGACTATTTTCAATCTCTAACCCGTCCTCACGACCAACCCATCCAATCAGAGACCTGCTAAAAGGGCCAGCCAAAGATTACTACCTGTTTATCAAACTACTGTGAGTTATTACTTCTAAACCGTTACTTTTAAAGTATACACTTACCTTACATACCCATCTATGGGTTAAATAGAAAAATGTATTTATAAAAAAATTGTATTATCCATTAAGAATTGATTTATTTCAAAACTTTATCGGCATTAAATGACCCACTGAAGTTGATATGCCGTAAAACAAAACAAACCAAACAAACCAAATTACCTTACATAATAGATAGTCTAAATATTCATTATTTAATATTGACTTGTAGCCGTTCCTTTGGCGACGTTGTAATTGTTGGATGGACGAGCGTTTTTTTTTTGGTAGCACGAGTAGTGTAAACGGGCATTTCTTTGGCAGGATAAGTGGGGCGGTTATAGACTGAGTCATAATGAAACATTAGTATACGGCACGCGAGATTGTGGATTCGAACGTTGCATATGTTTATGTGGTAAAGGGGGGGGGGGGGAGCCGCGACGGGATTAAACTGTTTACAGTCTTTATGTTACATAATTTGAGGGTTGCCTAGGAATTATATACTGTAGTGTAAGCAAAAGCAAGCAAAGCAAATCGTTCGGCTGGCTTAAAGTCGGTATCAGCCAAACAGCGACGGAGTCTATCCCCCTTTCACTAGCGCTAGACCAAGGAGATTGTTTTTTAGCGTCTGAGGTGGAAAGCCACACCTATCATCAGCTCATCACTTTACTATATAGATCCATGTGCTACTCATATGCTGAGTTGGAGAGGGCCGGTATTGAACCAGGAACCTTGTGGTTCCCAGGCAGACGCTCTACCGACTGAATAACGGTATTCGTAAATGAAAAGTTACAATTGAATCATAGTATGACCGTTATAGAGTGATTGACAGCAGTTCACGTTTCACTGACCTAGTCGGTGATTTCTCATTGGCTAAAGGCAAACTGTGTGAAGGGAACTTAGAGAGTGAATTTGGCGGGTCGTCGATGGGAGCAGACGTAATGGTCATCTGTCCCCCAGTAAGCCATTTTCTCACCACGGCGGTTGAACCCTTTTGGGCTTTTGGGTTTAATAAAAGACGTCTAAGAAGAAAACATCAAGTAGGTATTGTGTTCATCATCAAAACCGGACCCTAGAACAAAAGAAGTTCGAAAGGAGAAGCCAGGAAAATGCCCACCCAGTGGAACAGAAAAAGACGACCCTTAGAACTAGTTAAGGCGACAAGTTGTAAAAGGGTTACACAACATTTAGGCTGCATCTGAAGAATTGTTATTCTATCTTTATACTGTTTGAGGAAATGATATCTACAACCAACTATCATCTCTTTTCCCCACAAGTAGATTGAATACTTAATGGAGTGAAAGAAGAGCCCTTTTCTCGCGTCTTACAAGATTCTGCCTTGGCGGCGGCGGCGGCAGCTGCTGAGATTTCCTCCTCCTCCTCCTCCTCTTCCTCCTCCTCCTCCTCCTACTCATCCTCCTTCTCCTCGGGAAGCTTTCGCTGTTCTGCTGCAGGTTCTCTGTTTTTGCCATTGACAAAAGAAAAAGCTTTGAGATTTCATTGGACAAAAAAATCCCCCTATTTTTTATTCAAAAAGCGCTCCCTTTTTTTTTATTAAAAAAATATCCGTTACTTCCAGGGGTGCGAAAGAAAGTTTTCTATTTATTTTAAATACTTTTAATTTTTGGACAGTTCAAAAAGGATTTTAATTTTAAATCATTTTTATCAAATATTATTTTGAGGTATTTTATACTATTGTCGAAGAACGATAATTGGTTGACTATTATTTCCTCGTACGGAGCATATATATATATATATATATATATATATATATATATATATATATCATTCATTGCCCCTGGGAGGTCCTCTGCGCAGCATCCAGCATCCTCGCAGAGTTGGTCAATGTAGGACCTTGGTGGGTGGCCCACATTAACATGTCCATGTGTTGGCTTCCACAGGAGGACATCGTTTATGAGTTCCTCCTTGCTCCTCTAGCAGTGTCCAGCATGCCTTGTCTGTCTCACTCGGATGGTTTATGAGATAGGGAGCAGGTGGCCGTATAGCTGCTTCCTTGTGGGGTGTTGTTTCCACGACTTGTTATAATACTGCCTTTGGTACACCATTCTAGCAAAAGCTGAAACAGTGACCATCTCACACTATAGTATATATATATATATATATATATATATATATATATATATATATATAAGAATAATTCACGACGAAAGTAATAAGTAGACTTATTGACTGAGCAAATCTAATAGAAGACAAAACATGGATAGAAAGAATACAAAGAATAGCTTATAAATATGTGTATAGCAGAAATGTTCTATGATAAGTCTTTTAAAAGTTGTTGTTTTTTTCTCAGATCTGAAGCAGACAAATCGCCGGCGAAGTTGGTAACAAAAAAAATCAAGGGGTGAAATTGGTAAGACAAGCGACTTCTAAACTCGTTGGTGATATCAGGCCGTTTCTTCAGGTCCGAGGCAAAAGTCTAGGCTTCTTTCATGGGGCAAAATATATGTCCTTTTATTGGCCTCAGAGCCCACGCCCGAATGTCCGCATCACTTCTATGTCGTGTTTTTCGTGCTCCGGCGATCAAGGCATGCCAAACACAGCCGGGTTCTTTTACAGCCGGGTTTTTTTCCCCCACTACAAGTCCTTTATAAGCAGAGTTTTGAGGCTGCTTGTAATCGAATAAAATATAACACTTACATGTACGAACCATGTTTTCTCGTGCCATGCATCACGATTTTGCGGTCTCAAAGCCCCCCCACCCCTTGTCCCATGGACAGTGAAACAAATGAAACTGTTCAATTCAATAACACTTGTGATATTATTAACGAGAGCAGAGTTATCTTATTAGTGCATGTGGTATTTTTAGAGTTGTTGATGATTGGTATGGATCCAACTGGTGAATGTATTATAGATATTGTTAAGCCTGTTTGTTGGTCGTTGGTTGGCTGGTTGGTTGGTTGGTTGGTTGGTTGGGTTATTTCATGCGGAAGACTATTTTTCATTCTTGTTGGATAAACAATCTTTTTTCATTCTTTTTTTCTTTTAAACACATTTTCAAAACTTCAAATTTTTAAAAATCTATTTAACCCATAGATGGAACCCTAACAGGTACTACCACTCCGAGTTAGAGTGTACCTGGCAATAAAGACAATGAAGGGATACTCCACACTCTCCAAAACTTCAGAACTGGAACGTTACCACTAGTTGCAGTTTATCATAATAACTAGGACATATTTTAAAATTTGATATTTCTTTCTCATTGTAAGAATTTTCATTAACTTCATGTGTATCAATAAACTGATAGAAATAATTTTCATTAACTTTCAAACAGATATATTTGACTCATAGACACTAATAGGTACAACCACTCCGGGTCATATTGACTGATTGATTGATTGATTTTAACGGCATGTCAACCCATCCAGTGTTATTTTATGCCAAGCGGTAGATTGTGGGGGGGGGGATGGTCAAATTTATTGTTATGTCTTTTTTCAATGATTTTTCTTGGTTTTGACAGCAGGTTTTTTGAAGTTGTTTGTTGCCCAGTGGATTAGAAATCACTTTAAGGGATAAGTTTATAGGATAAAGTTCAAGTTTGTTACACATTTGTATTTATTTAACCCATAGATGGGACCCTAACAGGTACTACCACTCTAGGTCAGAGTGGACCTGGGAGAAATGGTGATGAAGGGGTGCTCCACATTCCACATACCCCCAGAACTAGAACCTTACCATCATAGGGTTTAACGTCATTCAAAGGAGACGGAGACCCTCAGCCATCGCCTTCTAGCATATATATGAGAAAAAGTTTTTTTGGTTGCCATAAGGGCAATAGGGTTGGGTAGGTGCTAGGGCTTGACGTGACCAGCCAATTGATCGGTGGGGCCTCTCCGACCGCTCGTCTAGCCCAAGTAAGGACCAAAGTGGAGTGTTGCATGTCTTGGTCTGCATAGCCACTAGGGTTCCATCCTTACGTATCACGAGTCGCTACCCATAGCCCCATTGGGGAGGGGGTCTTACCTCTCTGCAGAGGTGCAGTCGATATATTCTAAAGCCTCAGTCGACAGAGCTTCACTTCCAGTCAGAGTGGACCTGGGAGTAATGGCAAAGAAGGGTAATCCATACTCCTCAAAGCTCTAGAATTGGAACCTCACCACTAGATGAAGTTTAACGGCATACCAATAACTAATAAGGAGAAAAGGTTAAAAAAAGAATTTAATAAAACAGAATTTCGTTCGTTATCCCGCGGCTGTTCAGTTCATTAAAAAAGAATTTTACCCCCCACCAAAAACAAAAACAAAAACAAAAAACAAAAAAACGGAATCCACACACAAATCAATGTTCTATGTAAAATAAAAGAAAGAGGTAGACAGTGATTTTATTTTTAGATCATTGAGTACATGAAAAGCCACAAGAAGACAAACAGACGAGAAATGTAAATAAGACAAGTCGCCATCTTGAAAATCTATCGAACAATCGTTTGGGGAAAAGGTAAATATTGTTAAAGATACTTGCAAGAATATGCCCCACCCCCACCCCGGGCGTAAGCAATAAAGTTTTACTTTAATGAAATATATTAAACAAGCAGGACCTGTGAATATAACACAGTATGATAATCTGATAATTACAACGTTTGATTTTTTATTTTATTTAAGAGCTATTGCTAAATAGTTCAGGTTATTTCCTATAAGTCTAACATAAACAAAGGAGAACCAATCTTGATTGATGAATTATTTATTTATTTTCCCACTAAACTAACCCTACATCCTAACCCTAAGCCCTAACCCTAACCCTAAGCCCGTCTTCTTTTTTCCTAGTAGATAAATAAATAAATAAATAATTTATCAGTCAAGAGTGGTTCCCCTTTGTTTATGTTAGACTTATATGAAATAACCATAGTTCAATATGTAAAAAGTTTAATAATCTTAATTTAACTTTCTTTATTGTCTTGTGGATATACCACAATATGATAATTTAATTATTACAACGTTTGATATGTTTACTTCAGAGCTATTGCTAAATAGTTCAATACTAACAGGACCTGTGGATATACCACAATATGATAATTTAATTATTACGTTTGATATGTTTACTTAAGAGCTATTGCTAAATAGTTTGATACTAGCATGACCTGTGGATATACCACAATATGATAATTTAATTATTACAACGTTTGATATGTTTACTTGAGAGCTATGCTAAATAGTTCAATATATGTAAAAAGTAGAATAATCTTGATTGAACTCTCTCTCTTTTTTCTTTCCTTCTTTTCATCTTTTCATTATGTTCAATTGAAACTGATTAGCGCTATCACCTCTTCTCTCTATCTTTCTCCTACTTTCTTTCTTTCTTTCTTTCTTTCTTTCTTATTATATTTTTCTGTGCAGCATGTACTTTTCTTCCCTTTCTTCTTTTTAATAAAAACGGAATAGTCCATTATTTAGCTGAGGTGATGACACTCATAAGAAATAAGAATTCAGTGGATAAGCAACACTATATAATCAGGATTTACATTTTTGCATTTCATCTTGGATGATTTAGACGGTCTGATTTGTTAAGCAGAGGGTGTTGCAAAATGATAACAAGCGTATTAATATATAGAAGATTAGAAACACTAACAAAATTAAACAAGAACGCATATAAAAAGACTACACTTATTTCACTAATATTTCAATTGGTTTCTATATAAAATCCTTCACAGGATTGATTTTAATACGTTGAAGAATAAAACAATATTAGAGATGAATAACACCAAGTAATTATTTATTAAACCCGATTTTGTTAAAACCAGTATGCAAATTAACCACACCATATATTATGTAAACCTTTATTTCTTAGTGATATATAAGACACGTTGCAGAATGTTAAACATATTAATAACATGGGCTGTCCTGAGGCAAATCTAACTTAGATTTTCATAGAGACATCCTTAATAAATAAAATTTATTCTATGCATTAATGAATCTTTCAAATACTCATTGATAAACTTACGCAATTCCAGAGCGTTTTGTGATGTAAGCAGTACCGTAGTCTCGGTTACTGATAGACGCCGAATCTACATTATAATAAGATTTTTAGACTGTTGTTAAAGATATTGACAAATTAGTTGAAAGAAATGTGTTTATGAGAAACACGGTAAAATTCGTATTGCCCTTATGGCAAGCACCCAAATTTAATGTACAAGAAGGCGGTGACTGAAGGTCCAGGATATTACATTAAACTGCATCCAGAGGTGAGGTTCCAAATCTAGAGCCTAAGAGAGTATGGATTACTCTTTTATTTCCATTACCCCTAGGTCCCTTTTGACCCGGGGTGGTAGTATCTGTTAGGGTCCCATCTCTAGGTTAAGTAGATCTGATTGAACCTGCACAAATAACAACTATACTCAACAAAATCTTTAACATTAAAGGAATGCCATAAAACCAACCAACCAACCAACCGAAAAAGATATATCCTCTTAGAAATAGCCAAAGTCTGCAGCTCTGGGGTAAGCGCTTTATGGGATTCGGTTTTTGGTTATTCGGTGCGTGTTGTTGGTTTCTTTCTTTAAATCCCATACATACGTGGCTTTTCCTTTTTGTGGTCGTCGAGCTGAAAGGAATTAAGGAAGAGAGAAGAAGAAGAAGAAGAAGAAGAAGAAGAAGAAGAAGAAGAAGAAGAAGAAGAAGAAGAAGAAGAAGAAGAAAGAAGAAGAAGAAGAAGAAGAAGAAGAAGAAGAAGAAGAAGAAGAAGAAGAAGAAGAAGAAGAAGAAGAAGAAGAAGAAGAAGAAGAAGAAGAAGAAGAAGAAGAAGAAGAAGAAGAAGAAGAAGAAGAAGAAGAAGAAGAAGAAGAAGAGCTAGGATGAAAAAGAAGAAGAAGAAGCTAGAAGAAGAAGAAGAAGAAGAAGAAGAAGAAGAAGAAGAAGAAGAAGAAGAAGAAGAAGAAGAAGAAGAAGCACAGACAATAGATACTTTTAAGATTCAAACTTTAATTCTATGTTCATAGCTATTTCTTGGAGAGGAACTTGCTTTTTGAGCCAGTCAATAACGTGTGTACCCAGTAACGGTCGGCGTTGGAATCGTCGAAGTTTCTTTTTGGCACCAGGAAGAGACTTTTTTCGGCACATACCCAGAGGATACTTCCTGTAAGAAGCCTCCTGGGAGATTTTTTTTTTTTAATTTTAATTTATTTTTATTTTTATTTTTAATCCCCACTCGGCGTCTATTGGCAGTGAACATAATAACGTATGAGTGGCTACATTTTCTCTCTCTCTCTCTCTCTCTCTCTCTCTCTCTCTCTCTCTCTCTCTCTCTCTCTCTCTCTCTCTCTCCCTCTCTGTTTGTCTGGAAAATATCCATTTTAAATTTAAAAGTTTATTTTGTGGTTTTTGTACCTACCTCGTACAATCCAGTTCCAACATGAATATTTCTAGTGTTCTATTTGAAGTCATTTATCTGTGCACTGTCATAGCAAAAACATCTGGTTGTTACCAATACGTTCATCTTTCTTTCTTTTTTCTCACTGGTATTAAGTTCTATGTAAACCTTTCGCATCAATAATTTCGACTATTTCATTCTATTCTTACTGTTCATCACGAGTTTAAGAGTTTTATTTCACGGAGAAGCTTCTTTCATGCGACGTCATTTTTCTTCTTATTGTTATAACTTTATATTTACATACGTCATTTTTCTTCGTGTTCCTATGATTTTACATTTACATAAATACGTCATTTTTTTCTTCTTATTGTTATGACTTTACATTTACATGCATACGTCATTTTTCTTTGTGTTGTTATGATTTTACATTTACATACGTCATTTTTTCTTCTTATTGTTATGACTTTACATTTACATACATACGTCATTTTCTTATTATTGTTATGACTTTACATTTACATGCATACGTCATTTTTTCTTCGTGTTGTTATGACTTTACATGTACATGCATACGTCATTTTTTTCTTATTATTGTTATGACTTTACAATTACATATATATACGACAATCGCACTCTCATATACTAGTTGAGAGTGAGATGATTGCGTGTTGTATAGGTTGGTTGATTGGATTTTGTGGCATGTGAACCCTTGTTGGGTTATTCTAAGCTAAAAACATTTTGTTTAATACATTCTTGATAATATTCGATAACTTTTTAAACTCATTTTTTAAAACTCATTTGTCCTATTTAACTCATAAATTGGACCCTAACAGGTACTGCCACTAAGAGACTCAGCCACCGCCTTCTAGCACATATGTGATAAAAAGGGTTTGAGGTTTGTCATAAGGGCAATTGGGTCGGGACAATCATATAGGAGCTACGGCTTGACGTGACCAGCTGTTTGATCGGAGGCAGCCCCCCCCATCCGACCGCCCGTCTAGCTCAAGTAAAGGTAAAAGTGGAGTGTTGCATGACATGAACTGCTCAGTCAGCAGGATTCCGTCCTTAAGCATCACAGATCGCCACCCACGGTCAACAGGGGGCCCCATTGGGGGGGATTGTTCCCTTCTGAAGGTGTGCCGTTGGTGTATTCTAAAACCCCAGCTGACAAAGCCCTTGTATGAGTTATTAAAGTTTGACTTTTTATATCCCAGTTTATAAAAAGGGTAACTGTGAGTTCTTTAAGCGAGAATAAAAAACAAGTCAACACATTCTGGTAACAGGATAAGAACTGAATTTTATTTCAAAAGATTTGGCGTCGGTCGGTGTGCGTATGTGTGCGCATGTCCGGAAATGACTCCTTTATTTATCAGGTTACAACATGAGTGTATATGTTTTTGCATTGGCACAACTAGTATTGCCATGAGATATGAAAGTTTGTTAGATTTACTCAAGTGTTCATATTGAAAATGTCTGTACACTTCCTTGATAGGTGATCAATACAATGTTGATAAAGGTAAACGCACTTGCGTGATAGTAGAAGTGTGTGTGTGTGTGTGTGTGTGTGTGTGTGTGTGTGTATGTTATTTGCTGAAAAGTAATCATATTGCCAAAAACCAAAAACCAAAAAACAGACTTGTCGACAGAGGTTGTAGAATACACCGACTGCACCTCTGCAAAGGAGTAAGACCTTATATATCAAAATATTAGTGAGACTGGATTTCCAAATGATTGATAATCTCTCAGACAAAATGCCTTGTAGACAAAATGACTTTATTCGGCATTAAATTACCCGAAAAGGGTTGATATGCCGTAATTTTTTTAATATCAGGTTCGAGTCGGTTGATAAGTCCACCAAAGCTTTCGTCCTTAGTACTTCCAGCACTCTGTAGTGCCATCATCAGGGGTAGATGTATTTGAGGTGATTCCTGGTTCTTTTTAAATATACAAAGTGGTTAAACAACCGAGTAGCGGTGGGAGTAAATAGGAATCGACTCAAATACATCAACCCCTGATGATGGTACCACGGAGTGCTGAAAGTACTAGGGATGAAAACTTTGGTGGACTTATCAACTGACTCCAGCCTGATATAAAAGAAAAACTGGCCAGAAAACTGGAAAAGATTTTAATAAATCCATAGATTTTAATCATGTGACATTTTGGTGGTAAAAAAATAAAGTGGTTTTGAAGTGGTTTGATAGATTCTACCAACTGGTAACAAATTGTTTTTCAAAGAGAAGGAGGAGTAGGAAACTGTAAGAAGAGGAGGAGGAAATTGTTAGATGGTGATGAGGAGGAAACTGTTGGGGGAGGAGGGGGAGGAGGAGACCGTTAGAAGAGGAAGAAGAAGAGACAGTTAGAAGATGAGGAGGGGGATACAGTTAGAGGGGGAGGAGACTGTTAGAGGAGGAGGAAAAGACTGTTAGAAGAGGAGGAGAAGGAGGAAAAGACTGTTAGAGGAGGAGGAGGAGGAGGAGAAGAAGAAGGAGGAAAGACTGTTAGAAGAGGAGGAGAAGAGGAAAAGACTGTTAGAAGAGGAGGAGGAGAAGGAGGAAAAGACTGTTAGAAGAGGAGGAGGGGGAGAAGGAGGAAAAGACTGTTAGAAGAGGAGAGGGGGAGAAGGAGGAAAATACTGTTGGAGGAGGAGGAGGAGGAAGAGGAGGAGGAGGAAAAGACTGTTAGAAGAGGAAGAGGAGGAGGAAAAGACTGTTAGAAGAAGAAGAGGACGAGGACGAGGAAAATACTATTAGAAGAAGAAGAAGAAGAAGAAGAAGAAGGAGGAGGGGATGAGGAGGAGGAGGAGGAGACCGTTCGAAGAGGACATCAAGAGGAATGTCAAGTCAAGAGAGACACAATGACAAACTGCAATTGACAGCAGTATGTCAATTTCACTGATTGTAGGTTAGATTGTCAAACAAACTATTTGTTTACAATGTCATCAGTTCTTTATTTATTTTTAGATCGAATCAAAATATCTTAGACAAAAAAAAAAGGAACTGCCTACTTTCCAGAACTTTATGGTTTTATAATTGAACATTAAATCCCAAAGTCATTGTTCTCAATTGATAATATGATACTATAATATTTTTAAGTTTATCTATCTATACATAAATAAAGAACTTTTGGTGTATATATGTATGTGTGTATGGCTGGGGGAAACTATTAAATTAAAAACAATTTGCAACAAAGTAAATATGTATATACACATCCACACTCACCAGATATTGCTTTTTGAACAAAAATAATAAAGATTTGATTTATATTCGTGAACATAATTTACAAATTGAAGTTAAATACTAACATCATAGGAATTTTTTTTATGCATTTAATATTTTAAATAGGAGAATTTAATTTTCTTTTCAGAATGTCTGGATCGACGCAAAGTCTTCTTTCTTTTTTTTTTTTTTTTTTTTTTTTACATAGGAGCATCCTGCGAGGATCCAACTCACGATTCAACAATAATGGATCTGCAAGACAACCTTTTTTACCCCCGCCTCTACCCAGGCGACGCCGGGTAGCTGCTTCAGTTACTTATAAAGAACTAGAAGCATTGCCTATGTAGAGGAAGGGGAAAACCTTTTGTATTGATTTGTTTACTTTTGAGATCTATAAATGCTGGACAATTTTAAGTAGAATTTCAATGCTATTTCTATGTATATTTTGATTTTTAAATATCTTTGAATATAAATCAAATTTTCATAATTCTTGCTCTAAAAGAAAGAACTGGTGATATTTCATGTGTATATATTTTTAATTTGCCGTTAATTGTTTCCACCGGACATACATGCATACATACATACATACATGGCAGCAAACTCGTGTTCGAGTATTGCCATTGCTTGATAAAACAAACAACAACAAAAAGTTCAAAAGTTCAAAAAGTTCAAAGAGTACAACGATGAGCTTCAAAAAGTCCAAAAATTTCAACGGTGATCTGCGCGAGTGGGGCTTTTAGTCCAGCTACAGTGTTGCACATCTTCTCACATTCACAAGTTATTCCAGGGAGCACAGGGTAGTTTATTGGTCCATTTTGTCGATGCACAGTTTGGTGACTCATCAGGCCAGCTTTGCTCAGACACTGCCTTCCGCACTGTTCACATAGTAGACCAATTTGAAGCCCTTGCTCGTCCACTGCTTTATGAACATTCCCCTTGCGAACATCTCGTTTTAACCTTTCAAGTTGCATCCTTCCTCCAAAGTTTTTCTCCACTGCCCACGATCCCAAAGCTTTACTCTCCCAGGTTTTCTCGTCGATGCTACACTTTTTCAATGTCGACTTCAAGCAATCCTTGTACCTCTTCTTAGATTTTTGAGCCAAATGCTTTCCGTTTGAAAATTCCCCATAAAACAGTTGTTTAGGAAGTCGCCCATCGTCCATCGTCCATCCTTACTAAATGCCCGCTCCAATTCAATCTATGCTTGGTTATAAGAGCTTCTATACTTTGACATTTGGCTCGTTCCAGAACCTCAATGTCATTGACGTTCATTTACCAATGTACCCCTAATATCCGTCGTAGGCGCTGCTGGTGAAAGCGCTCAAGACGTTTCAGATGTTTCCTGTACGTAGTCCAAGTCTCGCAAGCATAGAGGAGAACAGATAGAACACATGCAACATAGACCCTGACATACATACATACATACATACATACATACAACTGCCCTTTATAGATAGATAGATAGATGATAGATGTCCTTTTTTTCTTTTCCCTAAAATTTGATTTTTATTAAGAATAACATTTATAGAGTGGTTGGTTTTTTTAGTGGTCTGAACCAACATTGTCATTTAATAAGATTAGCTTAGTTTAGCGCAAGGCCAAACGTATTGAGCACCCAGTGAGAATCAAGTTTACTAGTAATAGTCTGCTAGCCTATCTCATTAACCATTACACCACTTAAGACACCTTTGCTTTTAACCAAAGTTACCTGTTTTATAATCATGCTGGATCGAAATGAAAATTACATTTTTGCTGTAATAAAACAATCTATATATCAATACTTGTATTCCAATTTGGACGGTCTCATTTTTAACCAGAGGGTGTTGCAAGATGATAACGGTCATACAATTAAGGAACTCAAATATTGATAAATACAAGGTGTGTCATAAAAGTGCCGAGTTTAAAGCTGTATTTACCAAGATAGAAATGAGCAATGAATAGAATGTTAAGTTTTTCAGAATACAAGGTGTGTCAAAAAGTACAAAAAATCTCGATACTTTTTTGATACACCTTGTAGATTTTTGATTTGGGTGAAATTTTTAACTTTGAAAAGGTGTCAAGGACCCAAAAATATAACAGCAATAAAGAAATGATAATAAAATGACATTTCTTAGCTCAGTCGGCAGAGCGTCGGATTAGGAACTACAAGGTTCCGGGTTCGATACCAGCCCTCACCAACTCAGTGTATGAGTAGCACAGGAATCTGTGCGGTAAAGTGAGGAGCTGATCTCCTTGGACTAGCACTAGTGAAAAGGAGATAGACTCCGTCGCTGTCTGGCTGACTTTTAGCCACCCTGACGACTTTACTTATATTAAACTAGCAGGACCTGTGGATATACCACAGTAGGATGATTTAATTATTACAACGTTTGATATGTTTACTTAAGAGCTATTGCATATAATACTTCAAAATGTATTCGTATTTTGGAGAATACACAATTTTTCTTCGACGCAAAGTCCACAGTTGCACTGAATGTAAGCCTGGGCCTTTTTGATAATTTCCCATTTTATCATGTTTTGCACGTTGTGTCTTTGATGTACCATACATATTTGGATAAGGTGGTACACTTTACAAATCTTCTGTTGTTGAAGCTTAGATTGTGATTGTACCACCTATTTTCAAGTTTTTTTCAGTGGCTCCAATGTATGTTTTTTCATCGTTATTTTCACTTTCGTTTATGGTGACCTTATAGACGATGTTGTTGATTAAACAATTGCCATATAAGGGGCATTTTGTTCTATCGAAACAGTTGCATCTCTCTCTCTCTCTCTCTCTCTCTCTCTATATATATATATATATATATATATATATATATATATATATATATAATGGTACCTTGACTTACGAGTTTAATTCGTTCCACTCGTAACTCAATTTTCTCGTATATCAAATCAAATTTTCCCATTGAAATAAACTGAAATGCCATTAATCTGTTCCAGCTGTCCCCACAAATAAAATATGCTAATTCTTTTGTTATGTTTTTTTTTAATAAGAAAAAATAACTCTGTATTGTATTAAAAGTTATTTTTACAGTTCTCTGGCAAGGTCTAGGTGTTTGTCCATCTTTTAATTTACTCTCATCTTTACCCTGTGATTCAGCCAGCATGGTAAAATTCACTAGTTGACAAGTTCTCTTCTTCCTGTTAATAATCAGGGTGACCCCCCTCCAAAAAAAAAAAAAACAGAACCCAAATTCTGTTTTTTTTGGTCACCCTGGTAATAATAAAAAGAAGAATTTATATATTTGATATTACATGTCAAATATATAAATTCCTGTGTTGTCTCTTTGCATTTCACTATCATTTACATAAACAGAGAGAACAAGAGAAATGCACTTTTGTTTTGATGGACACGCTTCGTCAGTGTCATAGGATATCATTTGATATTTTTTCAAGTTATTACAGATATTGCATATCAAATAGATAAATTCTTGTGTTGTTGCATTTCACTGTCTTACAAGTGAACAAGAGAGTTGTAAAAATGCACTTTTATTTTTTATGGACACGCTTCGTCAGTGTCATGAAATATCACTTGGTGGTTTCTTTTTCATGACTGTTTTGACTATTACTTTGGTGATCTGATAAACTGTGTCATCTGACAAGATTGAAAAACACAGACAGACACAGACACAGACACAGACACACACACACACACACATATATATATATATATATATATATATATATATATATATATATATATATAAACACGGTATGTTTGGAATGGCTTTTTTAGCCGACAATTTTTGGGAGAATATGTGCTTAATTGGAGTCGTACCTAATTTTGAAAATTAATTAATTAATAGTGAATTAGGCGGGAATGCCTATTTAAATGTATGGCTAAACAAATCGAGAAAAATCAATCTCTGTATGTACATTTCGGCCTATTAGGCCTCATCAGCAGAGCTATAGATAGGAAGGCCGCCCTGTGCGTGATTTGAAACCGGACTGCCAAGCTGACAGGCCGATATCACATATTAGGCATTCCCGCCTAATTCATTATTAATTAGTTAATTTTCAAAATTAGGTACGACTCCAATTAAGCACATATATATATATATATATATATATATATATATATATTCAATTCCTAGACGAAGCTGTTGGCATTTCACATAGCGCTAATACCCTTGGGAAAGGTATGAATCCATATATCCTCCCCCCAGCTATGGGTAAAATAGTAGGGCAGACCGTGCTCTTTAACATTGGGTAGGTAACCAGTCTAGGAGAGGGAAAACTCTGAATTCAAAATTCCTGAGGTCAGTCGTTGATTGAGTTCGTGGCATTCCTTGATGCACCAATTCTTTCCTATCGACTGTACCAAAAAGTGCGGGATGGTCCTACACAAGCCTTCACCACTATAAACAAATCACTGTGTTGGTTGTTCATTGAATGAACACTCATCCGTTGAAAATCGACAAGAGAGTCCATTATATATATATATATATATATATATATATATATATATATATATATATATATATTCATTGGCAATTCAGTCTCGAAAGACTATGATAAAAGTTTTTGTGTGCCCCTGAGGTTGCAGCGCCTCCTGTGACTATGAAGTCCTATGTTTGAGAAACATTCTCGACCACAGATTTTGCATTTGTAGGTTGTCCCTGTAGATGATGATGTTCCGATGCTTTGTTTCCGTTGCTTTCTTATGGACCTCTTAGCTTCATGATGTTGTATCAGGGTGAATTCTGACGTGTACAGGCCTCTATGGAGATTCTGCCGCCACCGAGGGCGGTCTTGAGCCAAATTTTCCCAGCTGGAAGGGACAATGCCAAAGCACCTGAGATCATTTTTACAGACATCCTTGAATCGCAGTAGGGGGCGACCAATCTGTCTTTTACCAGATGTTAGCTCTCCATACAGGATGTCTTTCGGGATTCGTCCATCATCCATCCGACGTACATGACCCAACCATCGGAGACGACGTTGTCTCAGTAGAGAGTACAGGCTGGGGAGTTGAGCTCTCTCTAGGACTGCTGTGTTAGTGATCCTGTCCCTCCAGGTGATGCCCAGTACACGTCTAAGGCAGCGAAGGTAGAAGGTATTTAGCCGCCGCTCTTGGTGGGAGTATAAGGTCCATGTTTCACTTCCATACATGAGGGTGCTGATGACACATGTCCTATACACTTATATATATATATATATATATATATATATATATATATATATATAGGGTGCGGCATAAGTAACGGGCGTAATGAGATGTGATATGTCAAAACACGGTGTCTGTGGATGACTATATATATATATATATATATATATATATACAACTAACATACATATATATATGTATATATCACATGTACATTTAGCCTATATATACTGGGTGCGGCATAAGTAAAGCACCCTGTATATATATATATAATATACGAATCTATTAGTAAACCCTTGTGGTAAGAAAAAAAAGGCAAATGATTTGTTAGTAAAAATATACTACCAAACTACACCTGGGTAAAAAACGAAAAAAAGGAGGGAGAGAGAGATTGATGAAGAAAGGGATAGAGAGTGAGAGAGAGGGGGGGGAGACATAAAGAGAGAGGATGCAGAGTGAGTGATGTAGAGAAAGTAAGAGAGAGTGAGATAGAGATAGAGAGAAAGTTAGAGAGTGAGTAGATATTCTATCAACTAGTGATGTAGAGAGAGAGGGGGTGATGTAGAGAGAGTGACAGAGAGAGAGAGAGAGATAAAGAAAGAGAGAGAGAGGATGCTGTGTGAGTGATGTAGAGAATAAGAGAGAGGAGTAGAGAGGGAAAGAGAGAGAGAGAGAGAGAGTAAGAGAGTGAGAGAGTGGGTAGATTTTCCATCAATTAGTTGAGTGGGAAGGATTGTGTTATTCAGAGATACAACCTTCCCACTCAACTAATTGATGGAAAATCTACTCACTCTCTCACTCTCTCTCTACTCCTCTCTCTCTCTCTCTCTCTCTCTCTCTCTCTCTCTCTCTCTCTACATCAGTGTATTGGCCTTTATACTGGGCCATCTACCGTATCTCATATGTTTTCAAACTGATCTCTAACTGTGACAAAGATTTTCAGATAAAGAAACGCATCATTATGATTATGAGAAAAGCATAAAAAATTAACTTTTACATTTCTTAAGATTTTTTTTATTAAGGAATGAATCATAAGAAAAAATAATTTTCTATTAGTTGGTTGGTTGGTTGGTTGGTTGTTTTTTTTGTTTAATGCCAAACTACAAAACCAAACTTGTCTTTAGTTTTTGTTCTTATCAAAAAAAAAAAAAACAATTCAGAGAACTCCTACACTTTTTTCTTTCTTTCAAAAATGTACATATATTATCGTCATTCAACTGAATTATTGTCTATGAGGAAAAAAATCAGGTTAGCTGTTTGCATTAATATAAAATTTGATAAAAAATTGGAAAAAAAACACAAGTTTCATTTACAAGTGATGTTTAATAAGCCGACACTGCAGTGTTTCGGTTTGTTTAACAAACCTTCCTCAGGGCCTTCGTTTGTTTAAAGGAAAATAAATTATTAATGAAAACAAAAATCTTCAAGCTTCTGCTTTTGGTATGTGGCTACTTTTGTTGATATTCAAATATGTGAAAAAAGACATACTTTAAAACGCTGAGTAATGTCAGCGTCCCCATTTAAACTACATGACGTAGCGCCCCCCCCCCGAAAATTGTCGGAAATAATTTAGTGAACTGCAGTGTTTCGGTTTGTTTACCAAACCTTCTTCAGGGCCTTTGTTTGTTTAAAGAAAGAAACATTATCAATGAAAACAAAAGTCTGCTTTTGGTATGTGGCTACTTTTGTCGATATTCAAATATGTGAAAAAAGAAATACTTTAACTGAAGATGCTTTGTTTTATTCATTCTTGATGGGTACTCAGTTTTTTTAAAAACTCAATCTTTTTTCTTAAACACATTTTTAAAACTCATGTTGTTCTATTTAACCCATAGATGGGACCCTAAAAGGTACTATCACTACAGGTCAAAGTGGACCTGGGAGTAATGGTGATGAAGGGGTACACCACATCCCTCAGAGCTCCAGAACTGGAATTTCACCATTAGATAGAGATTGACTTTAAGCTTTTCTGTTGGTCTTCTCTTTGTTTTGTTTTGTTTTTTTCTAACTGGCTGTTTATCTGAAATGATTTTCTTTTTTCACTCTGAATTGTCCAATTGGACAGATGGCATAGTAGATATAGGCGTTGGGTTAATACAAATTTAAATGACAGTTATCTCTAGGCTCCAGGTTCAATCCTGGTCATGGGTGACAGTAACATAGAATAATTAACACAGCTTAACACTTGTACCCAATCATAGTTAACAGAATGAGAACAAAATAATAAGGTTCCCGAGTTTAAAGAGAAGGTTCCCAAGTTCGAGGAGTGGGTTCCTGAGTTTGAGAAGGTTCCCAAGTCTGACAAAAAATATCTGAAGAAGATCAGAGGGCACACTGGCCGAAACGCTGTATAGATAACAATAAAGATGAAGACAATAGTCCGAATATATACCTACATTAAACTGAGAAAATAACTTATTGTTAATGATATTGTTAACTTTTTACTAACTTTAGGCTGTTCACAGCAGCTCTTTCACTACTGCAATCCTACCTTAAACTGCTGGCAGCGGCTCTTGCACGTGTCACTTGTTTACACTGAAGGTTCCCAAGTTCGAGGAGTGGAGTCTGACAAAAAATATCTGAAGAAGGTCAGAGGGCACACTGGCCGAAACGCTGTATAGATAACAATAAAGATGAAGACAATAGTCCGAATAATCTAAATAAACAGGATTTTCTTTGTCTTTTGGTCTAAAGCTTTTTGTGACATATACGTTTCTTCCAATTATATTCAGTTCCCACATTATTTATTCTTGGAGATTTTTTTTAATTCAGACATCACGCTGTATTTTCTGGCATTTAAGACATTTAAATTCTGGTTGAACAGGCTGAGTAAAATTTCTACTTGTCTCTTATCTTAGTCAGATTTGTGTTGTACTATTTCTCGGAATTTTTCAGATGAGGTTTGATAATTAGTATTATTTGGATTATTCGGACTATTGTCCTCATCTTTATTGTTATCTACACTATTTCTCTGAATTTTTGAGATGAGGCTTGATAATTAGTATTATTTGGATTATTTGGACTATTGTCCTCATCTTCATTGTTATCTGTACAATGTTTTGGCCAATGTACCCTCCGGTCTTCTTCAGGTATTTCTTGTTGGACTTGGGAACCTTCTTTTCAAACTCAGGAACCTTCTTGTCATAATTGGGAGCCATCACGGAACTTTTAACCTAACCCTTTATTCAGTCCACGGGGGTATCCTGGTCTCATTCTGCTAACCATAGCTGCACATCGGCCAAAATATTGTACAGATAACAATGAAGATGACGACAATAGTCCGAATAATCCAAATAATCCAAATTTATGTTGTCTTTAGATGATATATTCTTATATAGCTGATGGCCTTTCACTGGAGTCTGAGTGACAAGTCTCTTCAGGTCTCCAGGACTCTGCTGTTGTCTGGATGGTCTCCATTCTTCCTCTGATTTCCAGTTCCTCTGGTCACTTTTTAAAACTTTCCATATATGATGGATTTTGGGGAAAAGTTTTTGATTGTCTTAGAGGCATGGAAGAATACGGTGAAGAGTAAAAAACACAGATAGTTGAAGGAGGAGACATGAACAGTCAGTCTACAAAAATGCAAATGGGTGAAGGTAACCGAAATATTAGGAGAAATAAAGGAGATTAAGAACACAATATTCATCATTTTCATTTGTGTCTTGTTTTTTTACTCTTCAACATATTTTTCCATGCTTCAAAAACAGGCCAAAAATTTCCCCAACATCCATCATATATACCTATATTAAACTGAGAAAATAACCTATTTTTAAGCATAATGGGTTGCCACCCACGACCAACAGATAGCTGCATTTGGGTAGGTCTTATTCCTCTGCAGAGGTGCAGTCGGTGTATTCTACAGCTCCAGCCGACAGGGCGTTGTTCATGATAGTGTCGGACCAGAACTGATTATTTCATTATCCGTTAATTGAAACTACTTTTAAAACTTAATCTCATGATTATTTTACTACTTTTGTCTCTACAGTAAAAATTGATGATTCTGTTTTATATTTCTGATAAATTGAAATATGTAGGGCATCGTTACTAATACGAAAGAGCGTCTTGGCCGCAGCTGGGTTTCACCTGTAATGACTACCAGCTGGGGTTTCCAGGTAACATAAACCAAATGTGAATGATTTTTATTCAGTTTATTCTACACTTCCTTACACAATGGATAGACTACTATCCATTATGTAACACTAGAAGCGGCTACCCAGCGTCGCTTAGGTAGGGGGAAACCCTGGTGTATTGATTTGTCTACCTTTGAGATTTACAAATACTGGACATTTTAAAGTAGAATTTCAATGCTATTTCTATGTTTATTTTAATTTTTAAATATCTTTGAATATAAATCAATTCTTCATAATTATTTGCACAAAAAGCAAGATATTTAATGTATATACATATTTACTTTGTTGTTAATTGTTTTATTTTTCATAGTTTCATCCATACATACACTTAAACTGCCATTTACAATGGGTATAAATTAGATGGAAACATAAGAAGATTTAACATAATAAGGCCTTTGCCATAATTATGTTAAATTCAGTATGGATATTTATCATTATTTACAGTTATTCTGTTGCATTTATAAATAAGAGACTAACAGAGCTACCCAGAAATTGCCCGGGATTTAAAAAGTTAAAAATAAATCTTTTATCTATATCTATATATAGAATAAGAGCCGGGTTAGCTCAGTTGGTAGAGCATTCGGCTAGAAACCACAAGGTTCCTAATTCGATACCAGTCCCCGCCAACTCAGCGTATGAGTAGCACAGGGATCTGTGCGGTAAAGTAAGGAGCTGATGGTAGGTGTGGCGCTCCACCTCAGATGCTAAGATAATCTCCTTGGTCTAGCGCTATTGAAAAGGGGATAGATTCCCTCGCTGACTGGCTAATACCGACTTTAGGCCGCCCTGTAGACTTTACTTACTTTACTTTTTATATATAGAATAATAAAAATTCATATATTTGTTTTTATTAACATCATTGTGATTCACCAGAAAAGGTTCTTGTATCAAAAGAACAAATACAACTGCAAGAATCTTTGTCATATAATTTGGAAAGTTCCTTTCACATTCACAACAAGTTATGATATTGACTTCAACAAAACTTCCCAGGACATTGAATGGTTGAAGGAAACTGGTTCATACTCCTCACACTACATTATTCTGTCTACTTGACATGAGACTTTGATGAGTTGTGGTGCACCTGAGCACTGTACACAATAAATTTCATTATTATTATTATAGGTAATTTATGAGGAAGTGCGTCCTGGTCTCCTGCCTCAGAAATTGCTTCCCGGTGACTATTAAAATAATGTCCCCAGCTATGTCGTCTCGGCGGTGTTACTTGAAAGAAAGCAACCAACTTAGGGCGTTAAATGTATTTTAGAGGGGGGCTTCTCTTTTTTTATATGAACAAATGGAGATGGGTTGATAGATATATATAAACAAAGTAAAAAATGAACAAATTGAGGTAGATAGATAGATAGATAGATATCCATCTTCATATCTCAACAAGAATTACAACAAATTTCTATAAATAAACAAGAATTACGACAAATTTCTATAAATAAATTTTTAAACAAATTACGATAAATAAATAAGAATTACGACAAAAAAAAGGGAAGCCCCCCCCTCTAAAATACATTTAACGCCCTAAGTTGGTTGTTTTCTTTCAAGTAACACCACCAAGACGACATAGCTGGGGACGTTATTTTAATAGTCACCAGGTAGCAATTTCTGAGGCAGAAGACCGAGACGCACTTCCTCATAAATTACCTTATTATATTTTATTCTTTATATATTCTTGCTTTTACCTTGTTTATTTTTATTATTATTCTAGTTTGTATATTTTTTTTCTTTTTATTTCTCTTGCTTTTTATTATATTTTATCCTTTATCAATTTTATGTGTCTGAATTTTTAACTGAGGTCGTTGGGTTTTATGCTTTGAGTTGTGCAGGAAATGCCAATATACAATTTTGTATTATTTTTTATGGCATATCAACCTCAGTGGGTCATTTAATGCCAACCAAGTTTTGAAATAAATTAATTCTGAATGGAAACAATTTTTTAATTTTTTATAAACACTTTTATTTAACCCATAGATGAGACCCTAACAGGAACTAATACTCCGTTAGTTAACCTCAGTTCAAATAGATAAATTATTGGTAACACTAGTGTTTGAAAGCTCTAAAATTGAGTCTTAAGGACTCTGTGTGTGTGTGTGTGTGTGTGTGTGTGTGTGTTGTGTGTGTGTGTTCTATACCTCATTCAAACGACAAGTTTAAGTTATAATAATACAGTGATACCTTGACTTACAAGTTTAATTTTTTGGACCATATTACCTTTAGGCACCCCTTTTTGTTCTTGATTAAGAAAGGACATGTTTTTCATTTACACCATCAATATCCGGTTGTTTGTTAGGGGTTAGGGTTAGGGGTTAGGGCTAAGGTTAGGGTTAGGGGTTAGTTTTATAATTTTTTTAAAATCTAAAAATCATCTGTTAAAATAACCGGATATTGACGGTGTAAATGACAAACATGTCCTTTCTTAATCGAGATCAAAAAGGAGTGCCTAAAGGTCATATGGTCCAATTATTTTTGTTATGCTTCTGGTGACACATCTCAAAATGATAGCCATGCAAAAACAATGATGTCATTATTTGAATGAGATCTTCAGGAAGGCCGGATGATACAGCAGCTGAAACATTATGTTTTTACATAATTCATTCATAAAGATGAGGACAACAGTCTGAAAAATCAAAATGTATTTATTTATCTATATTATTCTAATTTCATATAATTCATTTAATTCATTTATTTATGTAATTCGATCTAATTTATGCAATTAACTTATTTATTTATTTCATCCGTCTATTTATTTGATTTAATTTGATTTCATATATTTGATTTATTTAGTTAATTCATTTATTTAATTTATTTATTTAATTTATTGGACCATATTACCTTTAGGCACCCCTTTTTGATCTTGATTAAGAAAGGACAGGTTTTTCATTTACACTGTCAATATCAAGTTGTTTGTTAGTGGTTAGGGTTAGGGTCAGGCTTATGGGGTTAGAGTTAGGGGTTAGCTTTATAATTTAAAAAAAACTCTAAAAAACATCTGTTAACAATTAACCGGATTTTGACGGTGTAAATGGAAAAAAATGTTCCTATGAATCGAGATTGAAAAAGGTGTGCCTAAGGGTCATATGGTCCACTTTATTTATTTATTTAATTTATTTATTCAATTAATTAATCTATTTATCTATTTATTTGATTTAATTTAATTTAATTTAATTTAATTTAATTTATCTAATTCATATAATCTATTTTCATATAATTATAATTACATCATTATGATATGAAGTTAGTGAAAATTATTTCTACCATTTCTATTTTGATAAAACGTCTTTGGCATAAAATAGCCCAACAAGGGTTGACATGCCGTAAAATCCAACCACCTATCTATCCATCCAAATCTAATTTCTATTCACACCCCAAATATTTTTTTTCTTAGTCTCATTGAATACCATGATGAGAGTGTTTGAATTTCAAAGGGTCAAAGGTCAAAGTTCATTGCCCCATCAATTGAAACAATAAGCAACATAAATTAAGAATGATAATTGCTTTGCATGTCAGCAGAAAGAAAAGAATATTGCGAGAGAAAAGCTGATTATGAAAATCCTCTACATGATAAATCTTCAAATAATTCATTCACCTTGTCCGATCTTCTTAATCTGATCAAAAATGGAAGCAGAATAAAAAAAATCGTGTTAAACATGTGAGGTATGCTAAAAAACAGTGGTTAGAGAGGACCCCTCCAATCAATCGACTGGTCACATCAAGCCCTAGCACCTATATGAGTATCCCAACACTTTTCTTTTTAGAAATCCGTCGCAGATGACGATGACGTCACTCCATGTCGTTCATCAGTTGTGGATCCTTTGGTGGCTAATTAGTCCAATTCTGGATTGCAGATGTGGCCACGCACATTGCAAGGGGAATTTCCATCTGCATTCTGTGGTGCATGATGACAACGATGTCACCACTCTGCAGCCCTCTTGATCTCAATATTAAGCCGCTTATCTCCTGTGCAGCACATGTCTTACCAACCCTGTCTGTTGGAGTCCAGATCTTCCAGGCTTGAAGATGTAATGGCGCATTTCTTCGTCTTCATATGGTCTTTGAACCACTTTCATGGACCTCCTGCCCTTCAAGTGCCTTCTGCAAGTTCACCATAAAATACTTTATGGGGAAGTCTGTCTGCAGGCATCCAAACCCTATAACCCTTATGGCAAACCCCAATACTTTTATCATATACTAGAAGCAGCTACCCAGCGTCACCTGGGTAGAGGAGGGGGGGGAGTAGCAAAAAAAAAGTTAGTCTCGCAGATCCATTATTACTGAATCACGAGTTGGATCCTCACAGGATGCCCCATTAAAATCCCTATGTAAAAAACAAAAGACCTTGCGTTGATCCAGTCATTCTGAAAAGAAAAAATATTGTCTACTATTTAAAATCTTAAATGCAAAAGAAATTCTATGCTGTTATCATTTAAATTTTATTTTTTAATTATCTTCACAAATATAAATCAAATCTCTATTATTTTTGCTCAAAAACCAAGCCCTGGTGATATTTAATGTGTATATATATTTACTTTGTTGTTAATTGTTTTATTTTCGAAGTTTCCTCCGGACATACAGATACACACAAATGCCCTTTATATATGTATAGATATATGTACTAGAAAGCAGTGGCTGAGGGTCTTAGTGTCCTGGATATGATTTTAAACTCTATCTGCTGAATGCTGAAGGATATCACACACTTTTTACACTGGCCATTGCATGAACTTTGGTTTGTGTGTCACTACTTACGTCGTTGTGTCAATCCACCCGGGTGGGTGGTCAAGACAATACTTACATCTACATATCTTTTTAAAACTTTTAAAATAAAAAGAATCTTGAAATTTGGCAAACCCCTCTTTGCATTTTCTTGCAAATGGCATTCTAAGACTTTTTATGGCATCTATAGGTGAATGTCAGAAATCATTTTTACAGAGAATTGTATATTTGAGTTATCATTCCTAAATTCTAGAAGATATGATGAATTATTTTTTGATCGTCTAAAATTGTTCACTATTTACTTTTTTACACTTTACATTAGCTGTTGTGATTTACTAAGCTTTGCTTAAACTTCTGTTACATAATCATTAGATACCTAATGATTATGACAATAGTGTAGAAATCATTATGGCGATCAGTACAGCTGATGGCCTTGAGAATGAGTGACAATGCTTGACCTCACTCTGACCTTGCTTTCTGGGGATAGACCGTGAGAACGGAACCCCGATAGAAAGCCCCCTTCCGGTTTAAGGATACTAAGTAAGTAACTTAGTCAGTTAGAACTTAGAAGCGAAGCTAGCAAGATGTGAATCTCACTGTGCAGATGTCTGGTCTGGGGGGTCTACGAATAAAGTAACATCATCGTAAATCGAAGTCTTGTGTTTATTACTAAAAACCAACAATGACACAGGGCTTCTAATAAGGAAGGATCCCCAACAGAAACCAGACCCAGAATCCTCAATAGAAGACCAGACGAGACCTTAGAAGATATACCAGACCAAGACAGAAGATAGACGATCACAAGCAAAGACGGACGGAAGAATAGACGACAGAGTAAGACGTAAGAAAGATATATAACATATACCTATTTAGTGCCGGTAAAGAAGGCTATGCAACACTTCCTGCAGTTACTAAATGGTTACCCATCTAAGTTCTAAGCAGGCACATTGATGCTTAACTTTGGTGATACACTAGATCTGACAACTTGCATCCCATATAAAAAAAAAAACAATATTCAAATATCATCCTTTGTAATATATTTTGGTAGATTCTTTTGCCTATTTTATAGCAAAAACAAGTTATGTTTTATACAACCTATGTTTTATAGAGACCAAATTTTATAAATATAAGTTATTATCTACACTAGCAAATATATGCACCCTCCGGGTGCAAGTATCTAAGTTTTAATGTAATAAAATATTGTATTGAATTAAAAAGGATAACGGAACTAAATAAGAAGGCAGATAAAAAGATTTGAAACAGAGGGGGTATAATGGAAAAATAGAACAACTGAAACTTACACTTATCTCACTCCCGTCTTTCATTGCTAAATTTTCCTAATTTAACTATTTAGTTAAAATAGGAAGTAAAGAATAAAAATACAGTTATTTTTTCTTGTTAATGGATTTCTTTTAAGATTTATCTCTGAGATTTTAGATAATATTCATTAAGATAAAACCAAACAATTAGAAATCAATAATACTAAGCACATATTTATTAAAATCAGCTTTTAATATCAATATGCAAATTAGCCTTCCCATTCACACTGTAAACTGCTATTTTGTTGTATATATAAAATACAATTGCATGTTATTCTTAAGTAGATATGGTCAACAGTATTAATAATGTAAAACAATTTTTATTAATAATTGAGGTATAGAATGTGACGTAAGGGAATTGTTACTTGAATAGTAATATAGTTTCGGTTACAGACAGAAAAAACACACAATCTCCATTATAATAAGATACAAGTTTTATATAATTATCATGTATATACAAGTTTATAGGGACCAAGTTATGAGTGGTGAAGGATTGAGTAAATCCAACAAAAATGTGGTTGAAAATAGAGAAAAAGTGGATAGAACAACACAACTACTAATTCGATTATATTTCGGCTCAGTATTTAGTGACATTATAATAAATTTTGACAAAGCTTCGCTAAATACTGAGGCGAAATATCAATTGAATTTAGTTGTTGTGTTGTTCTATCCACTTTTTCCTCTATTTTCAGACCAAGTTATGTTTTATAGAGACTTTTTCCAGGTTAAGCAATATGAAGTACAGAACTGTATATGCTTCATTAAGTACTCTCAACAGAAATTTACAGTAGAAATATACACCTCTGAGAGCTGTCAGGTACAATGGGTTAATTTTGATGTTCTAAGATTCCATTTATTGGTTAAATCAGAGAAACATTGAATACATCTGTCCAAAACAACAACAACACGACAGAAAATAAATAAATAATTAAATAAATAAAATTCCCTTTACAACTTCTCCTTGATTCTATGCCCACTCTCACTACTACCCACCCACAATCGACCCAGGTTTCCATCCCCACATACCACTTGGCCCAACGTCTACTATGCACCACCATAGACGACCCCCAATTCCATCCCAAACATTCACCCCACATCTACTATGTGACCCAATACACAATATCCCCATGGCAACAACTACAGCTAACCCCTATGACCTACCCAAACACTCACCCCACATCATCAGCAGTTGACCTCCACCCTCCTCCCACTCACAACCAAAAGACACTCGTCAGTAAGAGAACTGAATCCTTCAATACAAGAACTCAGCTCATGTCCTGAAGAAGGTCTGAAGGACCGAAACGTTATAGTGTTCACATTACCACCAGTAATAAACTTTCATCCTGTATTTGTCTACTTTTCTCCACATACTTTTTGGTGGATTTCCTCATTTTACTCCCATTTTAGACAAACGTACCCAAACTATTGATGGATTCTACAGAGCTTGATGTAATGCAGATAATAAAGGTTTGGAATTTTAGTTTTAAACTTTGGAGGGCCTTCATTATTTGATATATTACATGGGACAAAATGTTTCTCTAGAACATCAGTTACTTACCAGATGAATAAGGTGTGTCCTCCCATCAAGAGTTCAGTGCACTTGTCTGTGAATGAATACTTCACAGCAAAGATTCACAAAAACTTTTCTCTTTCACCAAAAAAACTTTTCTCTTTCCATTAAATGTGATGAAACATATGCAAATGGATAAGTTAGATATAAATGATTTTTAATATGAAAATGAATTGGCCAATGATTTTTACTATAAAAATGCATTGGAAATGAATTTTGCTATAAAAATGCATTGGAAATGATTTTTACTATGAAAAATGCATTGGAATTATTTTTACTATAAAAATGCATGAAAAATGGATTTTTACTATAAAATGCATTGGAAATGATTTTTACTATGAAAATGCATTGAAATGATTTTTACTATGAAAATGGGCGATGGAGATTATTTTTTTACATAAAAGATGATTGGAAAATAAGTTATACTGATGAAAATTGCATTGGCGAAGATGATTTTACTACTGAAAGCATGGGAAATTGGTATTTGTTTACTATAAAAATGGGGATGTTTGGAGAATGGGGAAGGGTGTGGTGTTACTATGAAAATGCATTTGATGATTTTTACTAGGTTGAAAAGTGCGATTTGGAATGGATTTTTGAGCGGTATGGAAAAATGGGCGATTGTGGAATGATTGGGTTGACTATTGGAAAGGAGTGCATGGGAATGATTTGTGTAGCGTGAGGTGTGGAGAAAGTGGAGTGTGGAGGTGAATGATGGTTGTGACGTGATGTGAGAAATGCGATTGAAATGATTTTTACTATGAAAGAATGCGAGTTGGAAGATGAGTTTTACTATGTGAGAGAATGCAGGTGGGAGAGATGATTTTCTATAAAGAAT
>CM042168.1:66779310-66874310 GCA_023376005.1 Doryteuthis pealeii
GCGGCAAGCACAATTTATGCTAGGAATTTTGACAACTAAAGGTGAAAATTACCCAAGGATCTCCATTGTGAGCACACAAATGGCTCAGAGGTCCAGCTTTTATTTTTACATGTCCTGGCCCATAAATGACACATAAGACCCCTGGTTCTGCTCTCATTTTGTTTTGTTTGTTTTTGTTTTACGGCATATCAACCTCGATGGGCCATTTAATGCCGACCAAGTTTTGAAATAAATTTCATTCTTAATGGATACACAATTTATTATAAACCCTTTTTCTATAACCATAGATGAGACTCTAACAGATACTACCACTCCTGGTCAGAGTGGACCTGGAGCAATGTAATGAAGGGGTGCTCCACATGCCCCAGACCTCCAGAACTTGAACCTCACCATCAGTTAGAGTTTAATGTCATACCAGGACATGAAGAGCATCAGCTGCTGCCTTCTAGCACCATATGATAAAAAAGGGTTGGGGCTGCCATAAGGGCAATACGGTTGGACAATCATATGTTGCTAGGGCTTGATGTGACCAGCCAATTATCGAGGGAGCCTCTCCGCCTGTCTAGCCTAAGTTAGGGCCAAAGTCAGGGTTTCATGTTATGGACTACTCATCATGAGGATTCGGTCCTAAGCATTCACCCTTGGCCAACAGGTGACCCCATTTAGGGGTCTTACCCCTCTGCAGAGGTGCAGTCAGCATATTCTAAAGCACAGCTAACAGGGCTGCTTTTGCTGCTCTTGTATATATAATTCTGTGTGTATATATAATATATATAATATATATATATATATATATATATGAGGAAGAATGAATAAAGAAAAGAAAGAATAGAAGGATAATAAAGATGAATTTAATCAATATCACTTACACATGTGTTTCGCGTCAGTTCATCTGTGTGAAAATATTCCGCACACAGAGAAGATTCGACCTTCATCAGAGTGAAATTTTATTTTGAATGAAAAATTTGTTGGGGAAAACGGAGAATTTTTGGAAATGTTTTCAAGAAGAATTTTAAAAAAAAAAATCACATTTGAATGCTAAAATAGACCGTTAGAATTTGGATAATTTGAATTTTCTAGGGTTATGGTAGAAAATAATTTTGTATTGCCAAAAATAAAGTGTTATTATTTTATATATATATTATATATGATATATATATATATATATATATATATGGGAGAAATGTGAGGAGGTTCTTTTTTTTTATATATATATCATGTGTGTGGGGGAAAGTATTGGGGAACTGGATTTGTCCAAAAAAAAAAAATCAATAAATAATAAATAGACACACACACACATAATATATCTTAACCAATCCTTACAATCTCTATATACAAGCCTAATCCAAACACCTATGGTACTATTCTGATACACTCCCCATCAGAGAGAAGAAATCCACTACCCACCCCAACCACCCCTCCCCCTACTGACGACCTCCTGTTTCACCATTTGAAATGTCCATCATGAAGGCAAGAACTATATCCAAGTCCTGAAGAAGGTCTAACAGACCGAAACGTTTGCATCGTCGACATCACTACTACAATAAACATCCATTTTCCATAACATCACGTGTTTTCTACCTTCTCCATATATATATATATATTATATGTAAATAATCAATGATATTTGAATATTGATTATCGATTAATTTAACTTTTGATTACAAAATAAGTGTACTCATTTAAGTTTATTGTATATGTATATTTACATTTTTCATGTAGTCTGTTCTTAGAGGCTTTTTTTTTTAGACAGATCAATTTTCCCCATATATGGGGACTCTAATTCACTTACCTGGGAAGTAAATCTCCTCCACAGAGAGTGATGTTAATACAAGTAGCAGAGGCATGGTGGCCACAAATAGATTATCAGTCATATGGAGTCCATTCCCTAACAGCTGAAGCGACAGTTCTTCCAGGCTGTGGTTTGTGTCGGTGCTGCTATATGGCTGCACCACCTGGACCCTAACTAAACGTCTTGAGAATAGGCTAGATGGGAGCTGCACAAGATCTGCGAGCAGTGTTGAACAAGTCATGGAAACAGCACCCCACAAGGAAACAGCTGTACGGTCAACTGCCCCCCATCTCACAAAACTATCCGAGTGAGAAGACAAGGCACACAGGCACTGCTGGAGAAGTAAGGATGAACTCATAAGCTACGTTCTCCTGTGGAAGCCAAACAACATGGTCATAGCAAGTGTGGGGCGCCCAGCAAGGACCTACATTGACCAGGTATTTGTGAAGATGCTGGCTGTTCCGCAGAGGAGCTTCCAGGTGTAATGAATGATAGGGAGGTGGCGTAATATTGTTGTCGATACCTGTGCTACATGCGCGACATGATGATGATGATGACGGACTCTAAGAGGTCTATCACTCTGGATAGAAGGAACCAGTGAGTAATGGCAATGAAAGGTTACTCCACATAACCAGATCTCCAGAATTTGAGCCTCACCATCAGATGTAGCTTACTGTCATACCCAGACACCCTTTTTGTTTTCAGGGATTACATCTGATATATACGGGTTAAGGATATTATTCTGAAGTGGTATTTGGTATATTATTACATTAGTAATTGGTACATCGAATAGCAATTCATCTTCTGAGCTGTTGTGGGTAGTCTGGCGAGTAAGCTTAGGTGTAGGCTTAGGTATAGTTATAGGTATAGGTGCCTGTACCAAACAGTGTTGACTATTTATACATGACACTGTCCAATCGGATTATAGTGCGGGGTACCAAGGTATTTACATATTCATTACATCAACATCTATATAGGGGATTAGTCAATGTATTCTAAACCCTGTACCAAGGTAGATAGCCCTGTCTACCCTACTATAGTTGGGAGAAAAAGGTGAATGGGTAAGTAAATCCAATCATGTCTGAATAACTGCATGATGTCAGTGATCTAACGAGAACAGTCTTTTCAGTCAGCACCAGTTTTTATGTTAGTTACAAAAGGACCTTTCATATTTATTCAAACACTAGCTTAAAAGCCGCCCTATGGGCTGCAATTAAGCTCTATCATGTGGACAGGGCTTCTGATTGAGTCTTCATACATTAAGTACACTAGCAATATATGCACCCTCCGGGTGCAAGTATTTAAGTTTTAATGTAATAAAATATTATATTAAATTAGAAAGTCTAACGGAATCTAAATAAAAATACAGATAAAAGATTTGAAACAGAGGAGTATAATAAAAGATTTGAAAACAGAGGGAGTATAATAAAGATTTGAAACAGGGGGAGTATAATAAAGATTGAACAGAGGGAGTATAAAAAGATTTGAAACAGGGGAGTATAATAAAAGATTTGGAAACAGGGAGTATATAAAAGATTTGAAACAGGAGTATAATAAAAGATTTGAAACAGGGAGTATAATTTAAAAAGATTTGAAACAGGGGAGTATATAAAAGATTTGAAAACAGAGGGAGTTATAAAAAGATTTGAAAAAGAAGAGTATAATAAAATGGAACAACTGAAACTTACTCTTCCATCACTCTCGTCTTTCATTGTTATTTTTTCTAATTTAAGTATTAGTTATAAGAGAAAGTAAAGAAAAAATGACAGTTATTTATCTTGTTAATGGATTTCATTTAAGATTCATTGAAGAGATTTTGCTTATATTCATTAAAATAAAACCAAACAGTTAGAAATCAATAATACTAAGCACATATTATTAAATTCGATTTTTTAATATTAATATGCAAATTTAGCCTTCCCGTTCACACTGTAAAGCGCTATTTTGTTGTATATATAAATATGATTGCATGTTGTCAGCATGAAGACATAGTTAACAGTATAATAATGTAAGACAATTTTATTAATAATTGAGGTTTAGATAAAAATAAATAGTGGAGAATGTGATGTCAATAACTAAGAGAATTGTGACTTGAGTAGGAATATAGTTTCGGTTACAGACAGAAAAACACACCAATCTCCATTAATAAGATATATAAATTTATTGAAACTTAAACTTAATATTTTTCAACAACAGTTTTCATCAACACAATGATATAATACATCAATCATTTTGAAATGAATCAGTGGAAAGAGATTTGAGCCATGGACAAATTCAGCTTGACAAAATCTATAATCTAAGATTGTAAATATTTTGTCATTTTTGTGAAATCAAAGAATTAATTTGAATAAATCTTGGTGAATCTTCCTTGATCTCTTTCGTCTTTAATCTTAATTAACCTTTTTTAATCGGGATAAGGAGAATTAGGAAGATTTAAATGTCAGCTAACAAGTCTCAAATATAAATTCTGACTCATATGTTCATCACGAGTGTAATAATGTTGACATTGCTCAATTTAATCCAATCTCAAGTTAGCTGTATGATTGGATTAGTCCACTTTCTTAAACGAACGTCAAAACCAAATGTATTTTTAGTCTTATTCCTCGCTTGGGTTTTTCTTGTAAAAAAATAAAATAGAGGTGTTAATTAGAAAGTCATTGTTGTATGTTTATATTGGCTTTATTTTCATACAAATCAAACTAATATCTGCTATATGGTTGGTTGGGTTGGATTTTACGGCATGTCAACCATTGTTGGGTTATTTAATGCTGAAAGAACATTTTTATCTTATTCATTCTTAATGAGTATTCTAATTTTTTTAAACTCAAAAACACAGAGGAACTCACAGGGGGCGATAATCAATAGGGATGGTGGAGGGTGACTGGTTGGTTGGATTTTACGGCATGTCAATCGTTGTTGGGTTATTTAATGCGAAGATGTTTTGTTTTATTCATTCTTGATGGGTACTCAATCTTTTTTAAACACTTTTTTTAAATCATTTTTCTATTTTAACCATAGATGGGACCCTAACAGGTTCTACCACTCCACATCAGAGTGGACCTGGGAGTAATATTGATGAAGGGGTACTCCACATTCCCAGAGCTCCAGAATTGGAACCTCACCACTAGATGCAGTTTAACGTCATACCAGGACACTTCTACAACAGAATATCTAATAAATGTAATATATACATAAATGTGTTGCAATGAAATATTTGAATATTAAGAATTCTATAATTTTTTTTGAGCATTATCATATATTGGTTGGTGTTGGTTTTGAAAAACTATCACAGCATATGAAGCATACACACAATCACAAACTACCACAGAATGGGCAGACCTAGTGGCAGTCAATATTTCCATTAAAGACTCCAGTTTTTTAAAAATATTCTGATGAAGGATTTTTATCCCCAAAATATTAAGAAAATAAATCAAAGGTAAATTTTCTTTACACTTGTATTCAAAAGGTTTACACCTTCAAAACCAACCACCAAACCAATATTTTGATAATTTAAATGAGTATAAAATATCTTGGAATAAGTAACCAATAAGCACCCCAGCTGGGATCTGTTTTAAAAGGAACACATTTTGCTTTTCACTATAAACTCCCGGTTGTCTGTTTACAAACAACAGATGATTTTTTTTGCATTAGAATTTCACTGTAAGATTTTTTAAAAAGTTTGTCATGTATATTTACAACCCAAAGGGCTTAAGTTTTTATACTAAATAGTTTTGATTTTAATTTTAAAAAATTAGTATTTCATGTTGCTGTTGTTAACAATAGGAATTTTTTTAAAGTTTTAAAAAAAAACATTTTATATTAAATACATTTTTATATTAAAATAAGCTTTTATTTAATCAGAAGAGAAATGCAGATATGTTTATTTAAATGAAAATAGTTTTATTTACAAAATATTTTTTTTTGTTTATAAATAAATTTAATTAAATAAAAGTATGTTGGGACAAGTAACCAATAAATAATTATTCATATAGTATCAGCTGGTCAGTGAGGGAGCCAATCACCTTTTCACTAGTGCTAGACCAGGAGATTTAAAGTTAAAATAAAGTTGGCAGATTGACCTATTTGTTGGTATCAGCCAGACAGTGAGGGAGTCTATCCTCTTTTCCTTGTGCTAGACCAGAGAGATTGTTTTTGTATCTGAGGTGCATTGCCACACCTACCATCAGCTCCCCACTTTACCGCACCTTGCTACTCATAGGGTGAGTTGTCGAAGGCTGGTATTGACTCCAGAACCTTGTGGTCCTAGATGGATTCTCTTACCAACTGAGAGCTAAATCAATAATACGTTCTTTCAAGGCTGAGAGTATTTATAGTGTAGAGTCTATTGTTGGTTAAAGTTTAGTCTCACCCCCAACATATTTCCATCCAAATGTGATAAGCCCTTTCTTGGTATGCAGCCAACGTAACAATTTAAAATACTCTCAGCCTTGAAAGAACGTATATTGATTTAGCTCTCAGTTGGTAAGAGAATCCATCTAGGAACCACAAGGTTCTGGAGTCAATACCAGCCTTCGACAACTCACCCTATGAGTAGCAAGGTGCGGTAAAGTGGGGAGCTGATGGTAGGTGTGGCAATGCACCTCAGATACAAAAACAATCTCTCTGGTCTAGCACAAGGAAAAAGAGGATAGACTCCCTCACTGTCTGGCTGATACCAACAATAGGTCAATCTGCCAACTTTATTTTACTTTAATCTCCCTGGTCTAGCACTAGTGAAAAGGTGATTGGCTCCCTCACTGACCAGCTGATACTATATGATAATAATTATTTATTGGTTACTTGGTCCCAACATACTTTTATTTAATTAAATTTTATTTATAAACAAAAAAAATATTTTGTAAATAAAAACTATTTTCATTTAAATAAACATATCTGCATTTCTCTTCTGATTAAATAAAAGCTATTTTAATATAAAAATGTATTTAATATAAAAATGTATTTTTTAAAACTTTAAAAAAAATTCCTATTGAATTAACAACAGCAACATGAAATAACTAATTTTTAAAATTAAAATCAAAAACTATTTTAGTATAAAAACTTAAGCCCTTTGGGTTGTAAATATACATGACAAACTTTTAAAAAAATCTTACAGTGAAATTCTAATGCAAAAAAAATCATCTGTTGTTTGTAAACAGACAACCGGGAGTTTATAGTGAAAAGCAAAATGTGTTCCTTTTAAAACAGATCCCAGCTGGGGTGCTTATTGGTTACTTATTCCAAGATATTTTATACTCATTTAAATTATCAAAATATTGGTTTGGTGGTTGGTTTTGAAGGTGTAAACCTTTTGAATACAAGTGTAAAGAAAATTTACCTTTGATTTATTTTCTTAATATTTTGGGATGAAAAAATCCCTTCATCAGAATATTTTTAAAAACATGGAGTCTCTTAATGGAAATATTGACTGCCACTAGAGTCTGCCCATTCTGTGGTAGTTTGTGATTGTGTGTATGCTTCATATGCTGTGATAGTTTTCAAAACCAACCACCTAACCAATATATGCATAATGCTTCAAAAAAAATTATAGAATTCTTATATCAAAATATTTCATTGCAACACATTTATGTATATATTACATTTATTAGATATTCTGTTGTAGAAGTGTCCTGGGTATGACGTTAAACTGCATCTAGTGGTGAGGTTCCAATTCTGGAGCTCTGGGGAATGTGGAGTACCCCTTCATCAATATTACTCCCAGGTCCACTCTGATGTGGAGTGGTAGAACCTGTTAGGGTCCCATCTATGGGTTAAATAGAAAAAAATGAATTTAAAAAAAGTGTTTAAAAAAGATTGAGTACCCATCAAGAATGAATAAAACAAAACATCTTCGGCATTAAATAACCCAACAACGATTGACATGCCGTAAAATCCAACCAACCAGTCAACCCTCCCACCATCCCTATTGATTATCGCCCCTGTGAGTTCCTCTGTGTTTTTGAGTTTAAAAAAATTAGAATACTCATTAAGAATGAATAAGATAAAAATGTCTTCAGCATTAAATAACCCAACAATGGTTGACATGCCGTAAAATCCAACCAACCAACCATATAGCAGATATTAGTTGATTTGTATGAAAATAAAGCCAATATAAACATACAACAATGACTTTCTATTAACACCTCTATTTTATTTTTTTTTACAAGAAAAACCCAAGCGAGGAGTTATAAGACTAAAAATACATTTGGTTTTGACGTTCGTTAAGAAGTGGACTAATCCAATCATACAGCTAACTTGAGATTGGATTAAATTGAGCCAATGTCAACATTATTACACTCGTTGATGAACATATGAGTCAGAAATTTATATTTGAGACTTGTTAGCTGACATTTAAATCTTCCTAATTCTCCTTATCCCGATTAAAAAAGGGTTAATTAAGATTAAAGACGAGAGATCAAGGAAGATTCACCAAGATTTATTCAAATTAATTCTTTGATTCAACAAAAATGACAAAATATTTACAATCTTTAGATTATAGATTTTGTCAAGCTGAATTTGTCCATGGCTCAAATCTCTTTCCACTGATTCATTTCAAAATGATTGATGTATTATATCATTGTGTTGATGAAAACTGTTGTTTGAAAAATATTAAGTTTAAGTTCAATAAAATTTAATATCTTATTATAATGGAGATTGTGTGTTTTTCTGTCTGTAACCGAAACTATATTCCTACTCAAGTCACAATTCTCTTAGTTATTGACATCACATTCTCCACTATTTTATTTTTATCTAAACCTCAATTATTAATAAAATTGTCTTACATTATTAATACTGTTAACTATGTCTTCATGCTGACAACATGCAATCATATTTATATATACAACAAAATAGCGCTTTACAGTGTGAACGGGAAGGCTAATTTGCATATTAATATTAAAAAATCGAATTTAATAAATATGTGCTTAGTATTATTGATTTCTAACTGTTTGGTTTTATTTTAATGAATATAAGCAAAAATCTCTTCAATGAATCTTAAATGAAATCCATTAACAAGATAAAATAACTGTCATTTTATTCTTTACTTTCTCTTATAACTAAATACTTAAATTAGAAAAAATAACAATGAAAGACGAGAGTGATGGAAGAGTAAGTTTCAGTTGTTCCATTTTTTATTATACTCCTTCTGTTTTCAAATCTTTTATTATACTCCCTCTGTTTCAAATCTTTTATTATACTCCCCCTGTTTCAAATCTTTTATTATACTCCCTCTGTTTCAAATCTTTTATTATACTCCCCCTGTTTCAAATCTTTTATTATACTCCCTCTGTTTCAAATCTTTTATTATACTCCCCCTGTTTCAAATCTTTTATTATACTCCCTCTGTTTCAAATCTTTTATTATACTCCCTCTGTTTCAAATCTTTTTATCTGTATTCTTATTTAGTTCCGTTAGACTTTCTAATTTAATATAATATTTTATTACATTAAAACTTAAATACTTGCACCCGGAGGGTGCATATATTTGCTAGTGTACTTAATGTATGAAGACTCAATCAGAAGCCCTGTCCACATGATAGAGCTTAATTGCAGCCCAATAGGGCGGCTTTTAAGCTAGTGTTGAATAAATATGAAAGGTCCTTTTGTAACTAACATAAAACTGGTGCTGACTGAAAAGACCTGGTTCTCGTTAGATCACTGACATCATGCAGTTATTCAGAACATGATTGGATTTACTTACCCATTCAACCTTTTTCTCCCCAACTATAGTAGGGTAGACAGGGCTATCTAACCCTTGGTACAGGGTTTAGAATACATTGACTAATCCCCTATATAGATGTTGATGTAATGAATATGTAAATACCTTGGTACCCCCGCACTATAATCCGATTGGACAGTGTCATGTATAAATAGTCAACACTGTGTTGGTACAGGCACCTATACCTATACCTATACCTAAGCCTACAACCTAAGCTTACTCGCCAGACTACCCCACAACAGCTCAGAAGATGAATTGCTATTCGATGTACCAATTACTACTGTAATAATATACCAAATACCAACTTCAGAATATATCCCTTAACCCGTATATATCAGATGTAATCCCTGAAACACAAAAAGGGGTGTCCTGGGTATGACAGTAAGCTACATCTGATGGTGAGGCTCAAATTCTGGAGATCTGGTTAATGTGGAGTAACCTTTCATTGCCATTACTCACTGGTTCCTTCTAATCCAGAGTGATAGAACCTCTTAGAGTCCCGTCATCATCATCATCATGTCGCGCATGTAGCACAGGTATCGACAACAATATTACGCCAACCCTCCCTATCATTCATTACACCTGGAAGCTCCTCTGCGGAACAGCCAGCATCTTCACATAACTGGTCAATGTAGGTCCTTGCTGGGCGCCCCACACTTGCATGACCATGTGTTGGCTTCCACAGGAGAACGTAGCTTATGAGTTCATCCTTACTTCTCCAGCAGTGTCCTGTGTGCCTTGTCTGTCTCACTCGGATAGTTTGTGAGATGGGGGGCAGTTGACCGTACAGCTGTTTCCTTGTGGGGTGCTGTTTCCATGACTTGTTCAACACTGCTCGCAGCATCCTTGTGCAGCTCCCATCTAGCCTATTCTCAAGACGTTTAGTTAGGGTCCAGGTGGTGCAGCCATATAGCAGCACCGACACAACCACAGCCTGGAAGAACTGTCGCTTCAGCTTGTTAGGGAGATCGGACCTCCATATGACTGATAATCTATTTGTGGCCAACCATGCCTCTGCTATCTGTGTATTAACATCACTCTCTGTGGAGGAGATATTACTTCCCAGGTAAGTGAATTAGAGTCCCATATATGGGGAAAATTGATCTGTCTAAAAAAAAAACCTCTTAAGAACAGACTACATGAAAAATGTAAATATACATATACAATAAACTTAAATGAGTACACTTATTTGTAATCAAAAGTTAAATTAATCGATAATCAATATTCAATAATCAATTGATTATTTACAATATATATATATATATATATGTGGAGAAAGGTAGACAAACACGTGATGTTATGGAAAATGGATGTTTATTGTAGGTAGTGATGTCGACGATGCAACGTTTCGGTCTGTTAGACCTTCTTCAGGACTTGGATATAGTTCTTGCTTCAATGATGGACATTTTCAAAATGGTGAAACAGGAGGTCGTCAGTAGGGGGAGGGGTGGTTGGGGGTGGGTAGTGGATTTCTTCTCTCTAGATGGGGAGTGTATCAGAATAGTACCATAGGTGTTTGGATTAGGCTTGTATATACTAGATTGTAAGGATTGGTTAAGATATATGTATGTGTGTGTGTGTCTATTTATTTATTTATTGATTTTTTTTTTTGGACAAATCCAGTTCCCCAATACTTTCCCCCACACACATGATATATATATAAAAAAAAAGAACCTCCTCACATTTTCCCCATATATATATATATATATATATATATATATATATATATATATATATAAAATAATAACACTTTATTTTTGCAATACAAAATTATTTTCTACCATAACCCCTAGAAAAATCAAATATCCAAATTCTAACGGTCTATTTTAGCATTCCAAATGTGATTTTTTTTTTAAATTCTCTTTGAACATTTCCAAAAATTCTCCGTTTTTCCCCAACAAATTTTTTCATTCAAAATAAAATTTCACTCTGATGAAGGTCGAATCTTCTCTGTGTGCGGAATATTTTCACACAGATGAACTGACCGAAACACATGTGTAAGTGATATTGATTAAATTCATCTTTTATTATCCATTCTATTCTTTCTTTTCTTTATTCATTCTTCCTCATATATATATATATATATATATATATATATATATATATATATACACACAGAATTATATATACAAGAGCAGAAGCAGCCCTGTTAGCTGTGCCTTTAGAATATGCTGACTGCACCTCTGCAGAGGGGTAAGACCCCCTAAATGGGGTCACCTGTTGGCCAAGGGTGATGCTTAAGGACGAAATCCTCATTGATGAGTAGTCCATAACATGAAACCCTGCACTTTGGCCCTAACTTAGGCTAGACAGGCGGAGAGGCTCCCTCCGATCAATTGGCTGGTCACATCAAGCCCTAGCAACTATATGATTGTCCCAACCGTATTGCCCTTATGGCAAGCCCCAACCCTTTTTATCATATGGGTGCTAGAAGGCAGCAGCTGATGCTCTTCATGTCCTGGGTATGACATTAAACTCTAACTGATGGTGAGGTTCAAGTTCTGGAGGTCTGGGGCATGTGGAGCACCCCTTCATTACCATTGCTCCCAGGTCCACTCTGACCAGGAGTGGTAGTATCTGTTAGAGTCTCATCTATGGGTTAAATAGAAAAAGGTGTTTATAAATAAAATTGTGTATCCATTAAGAATGAATTTATTTCAAAACTTTGTCGGCATTAAATGGCCCATCGAGGTTGATATGCCGTAAAACAAAAACAAAACAAAACAAAATGAGAGCAGAAGCCAGGGGTCTTATGTGTCATTTATGTGGCAGGACATGTAAAAATAAAGCTGGACCTCTGAGCCATTTGTGTGCTCACAATGGAGATCCTTGGGTAATTTTCACCTTTAGTTGTCAAAATTCCTAGCATAAAATTGTGCTTGCGCATTATCTGAAATTAACTTAATTGTTATTATGAACACATTTTATGATATTTTTGTGTTAAAGCATGCTGTTGTATTGTTTTCGAAAACGTTTCTAAGATTTGTTTATTTCACACGGACACATTCAAAATGGCTATTGTCTTGTTTCAAAGTGAAAGTCAGTTGGCTAAATTCCTAGCATAAAATTATCTGAAATGAACTTAATTGTTATTAAGAACACATTTTATGATATTTTTGTGTTAAAGCATGCAGTTGTATTGTTTTCGAAAAAGTTTCTAAGATTTGTTTATTTTGCACGGAGACTTTCAAAATAGCTACCGGCTTAGTTCAAATTGAAAGTCAAGGGAGGTTACTCTAATTGCCTTATTTGCTAGGAATTTTAAGAACTAAAGGTGAAAATTACCGCCATTGTGTGCTCACAATGGAGCTCCTTGTAGAAATGGCTCCCTCGCTATCTGGCCTATACCGACTTTAGGCCACCCCAATGACTTTATATAGTATATTTATGTTAAAGGCAAATTGCATATTAATAAATAATATATTCATGTTGTAGGAAAATTTAGATTTATAGGAGATTTCAAAATGATTGGGGCAACAAAAGAAATTTTTATTTCTCTGAATTTTTGAGACGAGGCTTAATAATTATATTATTTGGATTATTTGGACTATTGTCCTCATCTTTATTGTTATCTATACAACATTTTGACCGATGTGCTCTTTGGCCATTTTCAGGTATTTCTTGTCAGACTTGGAAACCTTCCCTTCAAACTCATTAACCTTCATGTCGTAATCAGGGCACCTTTAATTAGCACCAGTAATACAAATATTGTATTTAGCGATAAAAGTAGTTACCCCCTTTTAATAGTGTTTGTTGGGCCAATATAGAAACTTACTTAAGTCTAACAAACGAAATAAAATGATGAAAGTAAACTCGGAGGGGTGCACAGTCAAGTCCGATGTATATGTTCTTCCAACTGACAAAGTCCTTAGTATGCAACAATCTCTCACTACTCTCTTCTTAACAGCAAAACTCCTACTATTGTTCTCCCTCGGTCTGGGAGAACAGGCTCCTAAACACACAGTTTAATATGTACATCCGGGCTTCTTACTCTGGTCTGGCATTGCCCATTTAGAACTTCAATATTCACCAGCATTTTTAGTATGCGTCAATACTGTTTACATCCAGGTTACTGCCAACAGCATTTCAGCAACGAGGAGGTAGCAAGTTCAAATATTCATGACCATTCGTCACACTCCACCCCCTCATATAGGCCAAACATATCCAGATGCGCTTTGTTCGTGGGGGTTGGGAATCTGCTCGTCCACAGTTCTACCTTTCAATTTTGCTACATTAAGCCTCTTACATGCGTGTAAGGATTGGAGATGGATGAACATTGTAGCCGTGAGGGAAGTAGGCATACATTTTACTGAAGAATATCGTCATAGAACCCGTCCGATGGAGATAAGTGTTGTTGGTGTTGTTGATGTGAAGCAAGGACGAACTCATAAGTGACATTCTCCTGTGAACACTTACACATGGACACACCAGTGAAGGCTGACCAGAAAAAACCTATATCAGCCAGCTCTGTACAGATTCTGGATGCTGCATAGAGGACCTCACAGGGGCAATAATAAATAGGGTTGATTGGAAGGTTGATTGGTTGGTTGGTTGGTTGGATTTACAGCATGTCAACCTTTTTATGGTTATTTTATGCCAAATACATTTTATTTTATTCATTCTTAATGGGTATTCTAATTCTTTTTAAACTCAATTTTTTTAACACATTTTTTTAGACTCATTTTTTTCTATTTAACTCATAGATGGGACCCTGACAGATACTACCACTCAGGGTTAGTGGACCTGGGAGTAATAGCAATGAAGGGGTACTCCACACTTCACAGAGTTCCAGAATTGGAACTTCACCATTAGATGCAGTTTAACGTCATACCCAGGACACTAAGACCCTCACCTACCACCTTCATACCCAGGACATCTGGCTGGAAGGAGAGAGTCATAGATATCAATTACTGGCAGCAGGACCGGATGATGAGGATGATGAGGATGAGGATGACAACAAGGAGGAGGAGGAGGAGGAGGAGATGAATATTTTGGTTAGCATGCAACACCTGGAATTCTCAAATCATCATAAAGGAGTCTATCCCTTTTTCACTAGTGCTAGATCAGAGAGATTTTTTTTAGGCCCATCGTATAAGTCGCGCAGGGATCTGTGCAGTAAAGAGAGGAGCTGATTGTGTCGCTCCACCTCAAACGCCACCCGGACAACTTTACTTACTTATTGCCAATGTATGATAATTTAGGGGTCTGGTTTAGCTCAGTTGGTGGAGCATCCGCCTATGAATCACAAGGCTCTTAGTTCGATACTTTCCCCCGCCAACTCGGCGCATGAGTTGCACAGATTGGGTAATCTGTTCTGTGTGGTTAAGTGGGTTAACCACACAGAGCAGATTACCCAATCTTTACTGCACAGATCCCCGCGCGACTTATACGCTGAGTTGGTGAGGGCCGATATGGAACCCGGAATCTTGTGGTTCCTAGGCGGACGCTCTACCAACTGAGCAATAACCAGGTGAAATATTGCTAAAAACATAAATGATATTACTTGAAGAATGTGAACCTCACCTGAATTGTCAAAATACTTTAACTGACATTGTGACCTTTCAACTTATAGAAAATAATTGGCATACCTTAAAAGGTATTTGTTTGGACTAATTTTTCATTTTTTTTCTTTTTTTCTTTTTTTTCTTTTTTTTCTTTTTTTTTTTTTTTTTTTCTTTTTCTTTTTTCTTTTTTCTTTTTCTTCTCTACATTGTTGAATATTTTCTTGTTGTTATCTTACCTAACCTGTTAGCATTTTGCATAGTCGAGTCCACATAATAACTGCAATATGAGATTCAACAATCTAGAACAGAACTTGAATGTAAAATGTTTTCTGTAAAGATCTTATACGTGTACGGAGTAAATAATATAATTAAGGAATTAAACGGAACGTTAGAAGATAGATAAAGGGAAAGATAGAGTAAGGGAAAGATAGAGTAAGGGAAAGATAGATAAAGGGAAAGATAGAGTAAGTGTATAATAAGAATTGTGAGGATTGGAAATAGAGAGAATGAAGTTATTGATAGGAACGACAAGTCGTGAAAAAGAAAGATATAAAAATTGTGAGAACAGGAAAAAAAAAGTTTGGAGGAAATAACAGAGGATTTCTTTGAAAAAAAGTTGTTTTTTTTTCTTGGCAATTCAATAAAAAAAAGTAAATAAAAGTTTGAAAAAGAATATTATGACATTTTTTAGCAGAATTCAGAATTTATGGGTTTTTTTTACTAAAATGAATCACGTATAAAAACTTATAAAAATCTTCTGATATGATCATTTATCTTTATAGAAAAAAATTAAAAATCATTTTTTATCGCTTCATTTTTTCAGATTTCATAAAATGAAATGGGTGTAAGGGTATTTGCCTGCTCATCCCACTTATGAGGGCTGGACACAAGGTCTCGTTTTTACGTGGGCACATAAAAATTGCAAGGATCTGGGGGGCATAGCCCCCCTGGATCGATGCTATCAACTGCACTCTCCCGGTCCAGAGGCCGAAGCACACTGGACCCCCAGCCGAGGCCGAGTACAGAAGGCAAGTGTCAAAGCATAGAATCTGGAAATATTTAAGGAAAAACCTATTTTAAACACAATTTCATCAACAGGTGAATAAGTATCAAAATTTTTGTGAAATCAAAATCGCAAAAGGTCATATGGTCCCATTTTTTTTTTAGTTACAAGGGTAATCCAAAAGTGCTGGGGATGCAGGGAAATTGTTTGTGCAGCTATTGGCAACACTGTTGTGTTTGTTGTGCATGCACCTGCACCTGTACACACCTTACTGCCACATTCAGTCTTGGCTTGGTAGTCATTTTTGATGGAGCTTCCGATTGACACTATGCCAAGTGCAAAGTTCACACAGTTATTCAGTTTTTGTACACAAAAGAAATTAAACCGATTGAAATTCATTGCCAATTAACAGAAATGTATAGTGAGTCATGCATGTATGTCAAAAACGTCCAAAAATGGTGCAAGGAGTTTGCAACGACAGGTTCAATGGTTCCTCAACAATATGACAGTGAGCTGGTATGACATGGGCATACAAAAACTGCCACAGTGCCCACAAAAATGCATCGATCAAAATGACGATTATGTAGACAACTAGATACTTGTTGAAACTTTAAAATGATATAAACATCATTGACAATAAACAATAAAGGTTTCTGTGATTTCTAAATATTTGGATTAACCTCATATTTACTTAAAAGGAATGCCAGGTGTCAAACAATTTTCAAACAAGAATATTTTCAAAACCCACCATTTTGACATCTCAATTAAGAACTCTAAATATCAGTCAGTATTTTCATAAACAATAATAAGGACTTTTAAAAATAATTTTCTCAAAATGTGTATCTATACGTATATAAAAGGCAGTTGTGTATATGTATGCCCAGAGGAAACTACAAAAATAAAACAATTAGCAACAAAGTAAAAATATATACACATTCACTATCACCAGATCTTGCTTTTTGAGCAAAAATAATGAAGATTTGATTTATATTTGCAAAGATAATTAAAAAATAAAATTCAAATAGTAAGAGCTTGGAATTTTTTATTTTTTATTTTTTTTGCATTTGATATTTATGTTACATAATCTATGCGGTTGCATAAGATTATTGTCAATCCCCTGTATTTCTAAAGGGATGGCCCTTTTCATATCACGGGCGGGACCTTCCATAGAATAGTACAGAAAGCCCGCCAAATTATGTGAAGTCACGTGGGACCTAGTTGGCTCCTCAGTTTCAGTTTTGACGTCGGGCAGAGAAGATGTCCTGCCTTAACTGGAACTCACACTGCATACGCGCGCTATGTTAGTCAGATATTTAGTTACATGAAATGTTTAGTTAAGGAATTAAAAGTTTAGGAAAATTAACACGGTCTTGTGATTAATGAATGTCTTGGTAACCAGACTGATTAGAAGAAGAAATAAGTTGAGTGCGACCGACCACTAAGACGAAGTCAAGATGTTAGAAGAGACCTAGAAGAACAGAAGAAGAAGAATAGAAGTAAGTAAAGGGTATACAACATTTGAAATAGGAAACATTAATTTTTCTTTTTAGAGAGTTAGTGCACTTTTTTTTCTGACGCCCCAGAAGGGCAATGTCGTTTTTATGTAGGGATTTTAATGGGGCATCCTGCAAGAATCATGATTCAGTAATAATGAATTAGCGAGACTAACTTTTTGCTCTCCCTTTCTACCCAGGCGATGCCAGGTAGTCGATTCTAGTTTGAAATATAGACTTCACTCCAAAAGACATCAACCTGTTTGGCTACCTATCTATCTGTTTATTAGTTAACCCACTTATTTATTTCCCCACACCTTACTCTATGACATATATATATTTACCAACCCCTCCGCACAAGCAGGATGTGACACAAGGTCAATTTCTTAAGCAGAGTTCAACAGGTTTGAATTCAGAGTTTTCCTTCTCCTAGACCGGTTGCCTAATCAAGGTTAAAGAGCCCGGTCTGCCCAACTATTTACCCATAGCTGGAGGGAGAGTAGGATTCATACCTTTCCCAAGAGTATTAGCACTATGTGAAAATGTAGTTACCCCATCCAGGATTTGAACTCGTAGTGATGAGTCCATTTCCTATGACTTTAACCATTACAGCACGTGCTTCTATGGCATATAGACTCCAGCTTAGGGTTAGGGTTAGGGTTTAGGGTTAGTTTGATGGGAAAATAAATAAATAATTTATCAGTCAAGAGTGGTTCCCCTTGATCATGTTAGACTTATAGGAAATAACTTGAAATTGTTTTAGCATCTGAGGTTGAGCACCACACCTACCATCAGCTCCTCACTTTGCTGTACAGATCCAAGCTGTGCTACTCATACTTTGAGTTGGTGAGGGCCAGTATCAAACTTGTGGTTGCGAGGTAGATACTCTATTGACTGAGCTAAACCAAGTATTCATTTATCAATCATAACATAAAAGTAGTACAACATTTGGACCAAGTTACCTTTAAGCACCCCAGGGGTGACCTGGATTCAGAGGGACATGTTTCGCTTTGTACCATTAACATCCGGTTGTTTGTTACCAGACGATTTTTAGATGCATTTTTTAAATTATAAAACTGACTGCTAACCCTAACCCTAACACCTAACCCTAACCCTAACCCTAACAAACAACCAGATGTTGACGGTGCAAAGAGAAACATGTCCTTCTGAATCCAGGTCACCCCTGGAGTGCTTAAAAGGTAACTTGGTCCCAACATTTATATACTTAAAAGCTTTGCTTAAGCGAATCCGACGGTATGTTGAAAGGAAAATAAGGAAAGAAAATGCTGAATGGATAAAAATGATTTTATTTTATTTTACTGACACGTGTTTTGGCCAGGCATTTATCCATGTACATATGCACTCTATCTATTATTATTTTAAATACAAAATAAAAAAAAAATGTAGTTTTTTATCATTGTTATTTTACTTTGTATTTAAAATAATAATAGATAGAGTGCATATCTACATGGATAAACACTCTAGTGAATTCATTTCCGCTTAGAAATGTAGCAATTAAATATTCTCCTATATTTGACAGCTGCCTCTGGCCATACGGGTAAGGCTTGGTGAACGAAAGTTCATTCAGGTCTCAAACCCGGCCAGGGGTAGCTGTTAAGGTATAACCACACTGATGAGAGGTGATACCTCGAAACACGTGTCTGTGGATTACTTATTTATTATATATATATATATATATATATGTGTGTGTATATATATATATATATATATATATGTAGAAAAAGTGGAAGTAAATCCGACAATATGTAATATTGTAAAAATTGAAAAAACACAAGTTTCATTAATGAATGATGTTTATTAAGCCTATGCGGCAGTGTTTCGGTCTGTTTCAATAGACCTTCATCAGGGCTTTTGTTGGTTTAAACTTTTGTTTTCAATAATTTTTTTTTTCCCTTAAACCAACAAAAGCCCTGATGAAGGTTTATTGAAACAGACCAAAACACTGCAGTGTAGACTTAATAAACATCATTCGTTAATGAAACTTATGTTTTTTCAATTTTTACAATATTACACACACACACACACACACACACACACACACATATATATATATATATATATATATATATATAAGTTTGGGGGTTGGCACATCTGTGCAGGTGTCTATAAAGTCCTGTAGCAGATTTTAAAATCTAACAACAAAGATGGCTGTCTTGTTGAAATGCAATAATCAAAACATACATAAAAAATAAAACTATGAAAGTTGAATTTGTCTTTCGATGTTGTTACCCACTGTGTGACTTCTTATTCTATGTCCCTCAAGTTATTTTCTCATCTCTCTTTTCGCTCTGCCCCCCCCTCCCTTCAATTATTTAGGGGTGGGTGGGTATTATCATTCTCATTTGCTATAAATCTTGTTTCAATGACTAATTCTCTCCACACAGGTTGTCATTCCAACTGGAGAAGGCCTCTCAGGTGTCTTCTTTATTCAGAGATAATTACCAAAGGGAAATGAGAGAGAGAGAGAGAGAGAGAGAGAGAGAGAGAGAGAGAGAGAGAGAGAAAATGGCAGCAGAAAAAGAAAGAGAGAGAAAGAAAAAAGAATGAAGAGGAAAAAAGACAGAGAAAAGAAAAAAGATAGAAAGAAAAGAAGGAAAAGAAAAAAGAGTGGGAAGAAAAAATAGAGAGGGAAAAAAGGGAGAGAAAAGAAAAAAAAGACGAAAGAGAAAAAGAGAGGGTAAAGAAAAAGAGGAAAAAGAAAAAGAGAGGGTAAAGAAAAAAGAGGGAGAAAAGATAAAAGAAGCAAGAGAAAGAAAAAAGAGAGAGAAAGTAAAAGAGAGAGAAAAGAAAAAGAGAGAAAAGAAAAAGAGAGAGAAAGAAAAAGAGGAAAAAGCAAAAGAGAGGGTAAAAAAAGAGGAAAAAGAAAAAAGAGAGGGTAAAGAAAAAGAGGGAGAAAAGATAAAAGAGCAAGAGAAAAGTAAAAGAGAGAGAAAAGAAAAGAGAGAAGAAAAGTAAAGAGAGAGAAAAGAAAAAGAGGAAAAAGCAAAGAGAGAGGGTAAGAAAAAGAGGAAAAAGAAAAAGAGAGGGTAAAGAAAAAAGAGGGAGAAAAGATAAAAGAGCAAGAGAAAAGTAAAAGAGAGAGAAAAGAAAAAGAGGAAAAAGAAAAGAGAGGGTAAAGAAAAAGAGGGAGAAAAGATAAAAAGAGCAAGAGAAAAGTAAAAGAGAGAGAAAAGAAAAGAGAGAGAAAAGTAAAGAGAGAGACAAAGAAAAAGAGAGAGAAAAGAAAAGAGGAGAAAAAGAAAAGAGGAAAAAGCAAAAGAGAGTAAGAAAAAGAGGAAAAAGAAAAGAGAGGGGTAAGAAAAAAGAGGGAGAAAAGATAAAAGAGCAAGAGAAAAGTAAAGAGAGAGAAAGTAAAAGAGAGAGAAAAGAAAAAGAAGAGAGAAAGAAAAAGAGGAAAAAGCAAAAGAGAGGGTAAAGAAAAAAAAAGAAAAAGAGGAAAAAGAAAAGAGAGGGTAAAAAAAAAGAGAGGGGGAAAAAAGAGCAAGAGAAAGAAAAAAGAGAGAGAAAAGAAAAAAATAGAAAGAATAGAAGGAAAAGAAAAAATGAATGAAAAGTAAAAAAGAATGAAGAAAAGAAAAAGAGAGGGAAAAGAAAACAGAGAGAGAGAGGGGGGAGGAAGAGAAGAACAGAAAAAAAGAAGGAAAAGAACAGAGAAAGAAAGAAGTGAAAAAGAGCTGAAGAAAAAATAAATAAATGAAAATGGCATCTTACAATTTTCAACTTGAACATTGTTCTCGTTGGCAGGTCAAAGTTCACAATCAAAAAGAGAAGCTCAGTTTACTCCTTAAATTTTTTCTCCTTTTCTAAAATTAAAAAAAAAAGAAAGTCATCTAATATTTCAATGTGGGGTGTGTCAACAACAAATCAATTAAGACAACATTTTATTATAATATACTAATGTACTATTCTTTAAATCATCCACTCCTGTTCCCCTTCCCCCAGTCTTGCATTCTTTTCATATAAAATTATTATTCTGATAGTTTTTATATTGAGGACATTTTATTACATAAGACACATTGTTAATAGTAACTAATTTTCATCATAAATTGAGGCAATAACCTTATCATAATGGAGTTTTGGTGTCTGCCTGTCTGTAACCGAAACAACATCTCTGCTTGCATCACAATACCCTCAGGAATTGCGTAGGTTTATCAATGAGTATTTAATTCATAATCAAAATTATTAATACCTAGAATAATTCTTATTTATTAACACAGTCTCTATGAAAATCTAAGTTAGATTTAACTCAAAACAACCAATATTATTAGAGCATTTAAAATCCTGCAATGTGTCTTATATATCGCTAAGAAATAAAGGCTTATATAAGATATGGTTTAGTTAATTTGCATACTGGCTTTAAGAAAACCAGATTTAATAAATAGTTCAGTTGGTAGAGCATTCGGCTAGAAACTACAAGGTTCCTAGTTCGATTCCGGTCCTCACCAACTCAGCATTATGAGTAGCACAGGGATCTGTGCGGTAAAGTAAGGAGCTGATGATAGTGAAAAGGGCATAGACTCCCTCACTAATTGGCTGATACCGACATTAGGCCGTCCCGACGACTTTACTTACTTTACTTGGTGTTATTGATTTCTAATATTATTGTTTTATTCTTCAATTTTATGAAGGATTTTATATAGAAACCAATTAAAATATAATTAAAATAAGTGGAATCTTTTTATATGTGTAATTTAATTTTGTTTGTCTTTCTAATTTAATATATTTCATTACATTAAAACTTATGTGAGGAGGGTGCATATTCTTGCTTGTAGATATAATGTAAAGATTTATACTTACTACATGAAATTGCATTCAAAAGAGACAAAAATGATAAAGAGAAAATTACTAGTAGTAAAGTATGCGGAGTGGTTTTATTGTTGGTAGCAGCCGATATTTTGAGGGAGTCTATCCCATTTTTGCTGATGCTAAACCAGGGAGATTTTTTTTTTGTTTTTTTTCCTGATACTGATAGACATGCTGATAGACATGCTGATAGACATACCAATTGACCTACAAATAGATATACTGATAGGCATATTGATAGACATACTTAAATATTTTTAAAATTGCATCTTATTGGCATAAAGCATAGTTAATTTGATGCCACAATTTTTAATATGCATGCACGCACACATACACATGTACACACACATACACACACAATAACGTATACACACACTGATGCATACACACATAAACAACCAAATTTACATATACATATATATATATATATATACATATATATTAGATGAAATGTCTCAATGAAATGACCAAGATTCACAAAGATTGGTTGGTTGGTTGTTTGGGTTTTATGGCATGTCAACCCTTGTTGGGTTATTTTATGCTAAAGACATTTTTGTTTTATTCATTCTTGTGTGTATTCAGATTTTTTTAAAGTCATTTTTGAATCTATTCAAACCCATAGAGGGACACTAACAGGTACTACCACTGTAGTAGTCCATGTCAACTGAGACTTTAGAATACATCGGCTGCACTCTGCGTAAGGGTAAAATCCCCCAATGTGGTCACCTGTTGAGTAGGTGGCAACAACCGTGATATATTTAAAATGGAACCCTGGTAGCTGAACGGTCATGACAAGCAACACTCCACTTTGGCCCTTCCTTAGCTTAAGAGGCCTTTCCAATCAATTGGCTTAGTCACGTCAACCTAGCACCTATATGATTGTCCCAAACCTATTGCCCTATGGCAACCTCAACTCTTTTTATCATATATGTTGCTAGAAGGCGTGGCTGAAGTCTTACTCTTCTGGGTATAAACGTTAAACTATTCTGATGGTTTAGAGTTCCCATTCTGGAGACTCCGGGGAATGTGTAGTATCCTTCATCACAATTACTCCAGGTCCACTCTGACACGAAGTGTGAGTACCTGTTAGGGGTCCATCTATGGTTAAATGAAAAAGAGTTTTAAAAAATGTGTTTAAAAAAAAATTGAATTTTTATAAAAATCGAGTACTCATGAGTAAAAAAAAATTCTTCAGCATTAAATAACCCAACATTGAATTGACATGCCATTAAAACCAACCAACAAACAACCAATCATTGTAGTTTTTATTTTCTGCTTATTTTTTTTTTTTACATCTCAGAGAAATTTGATTATAACCTAAAACCAACAAAAGCCCGGTGTATTGAATAAGACTGCTGGAGTGCACTGGTTAGTAGTATATGATATTTAACTACAAAACCATGCCCTAACTCTAGCCCTTGGGTTATTTATGCTGAAGACTTTTTTGTTTATTCCTTCTCTGTTGGGTTTTTTGTAAACTTGTTTATGTATCCATTTAACCCATAAATGGTACTGAGCCCTGTCAGTTGGGGCTTTAGAAATACACCAACTGCTGCAGAGGGTAAGACTTCCCTCATTGGGGCCACCTGGGTTGTTAAATCATTTTTTAAGCATATTTTTGTAAAACTCATTTATCTATCTATTTAACCTATAGATGGTACTCCAATAGGTACTACCACTCTGTATACTAAAAATCTGCACTAAATTGCAACCTCCTTCTTCACTATCATTGTAATTCACAAATTATCTCCCCAGACATTAGTGTATAACATTTACACGCACCAAATGTTAAGTAGAAAGCCAAGCAGTTGTTTACACGTCTGAGGAAGAGAAGATTTTCTGTAAACGGAGAGAGATATAATAGCATTTAATCAACTTAGAAAACAATGTAAACTGTTCTCGATCCTATTGTTTAGGTTTCATCTTATACTGGTTGACGACACATACTGATAGCTAAGGTGACCTGTAAAAGTTTAATTTGAAAAACACCCTCTACAATTTAAGAATTCTCTTCTATCCAATATCCCTTACTTTTATTTAAAGTAAATACTTGCAAATTTTCATTTTTCAAATTCTCTTTTTTTGCCTTTAATTTTTTTTATTTCTTAAATCTACAGATAAAATCAGAAATGTGGTTTATTAGGACAAGATTCTCCTATTACAGATGGAGCTGGTCTGCAGGTGTGGCCAATGGCCTACAAGTAAGGAACTATGACTGATGATAAATTGGACACATGGCCTATGGATAAAGGAGTTAGGTTTAAATAGTTCTAAGAGACAGTTATCTCTGGGACTGCAGGTTCCAATCCTGGTCAAAGGCAGCAGTAACATAGAATACATAATTAGACACCTTTAAAATGCCTCTAAGCCCAGCTATGGTTAGTGGAATTGAGAACAGAATACCCCTGTGGAAATGAATAAAGGTTAGTTCAAAGTTCGTGAGGCTCCCGATTATGAAAGAAGATTCCCAAGTCTGAAAAGAAGTTCAGAGTCTGAAAAGAAGGTTCCAGAGTCTGAAAAGGTTCCAGAGTCAGAAAAGAAAGGTTTCAGAGTCTGAAAAGAAGGTTCCATAAGTCTGAAAAGAGGAAGGTTCCAGAGTCTGAAAAGAAAGTCAAGAGTCTGAAAAGAAGGTTCCCAAGCTGAAAGAAGTTCCAGAATTGAAAAAGAAGGTTCCCAGTTGAAAAAGATCAGAATTTGGAAAAAAGGTTCCCGAAGTCAGACAAGAATACCTGAAGAAAGCCAGAGGGTACATCGGCGAAACCAGATAATGAAGATGAGGGACATAGTCCAAATAATGCAGTAAATATAAATCAGTTGGGTTTCAATCCCAAAAACGACATTGGTATCAGCCAGAACAGCGAGGGAGTTTATCCCCTTTTCACTAGCACTAGGACCAAGGAGATTATTTTAGCATCTGAGGTGGAGCGCCACACCTACCATCAGCTCCCTCACTTTACCCTGTGATACTCATATGCTGAGGCCGGTATTGAACCAGAACCTTGTGATTCCGTAGCCGAACGCCGCTCTAAAACCGACTGAGTTAATTAGGCCAAGAAAAGAAGGGGAAGGGGTCTTGCCAACATTGAAGATAGTGTAGATACGACAATCCGAGCACTTGACAAATGCACTAATAAAAGTAAGGAACAATTAATTGCAGCACAGCCAAGTAAAGCAATTGCACATATTGATAAGCAGAAATACACCAAAAACAAAAAACAGAAATGGAAGAAAATCAACTACATGAGTACTCAAGCATCAAACTTAAGAGATGTCATATCAGAAGACATGAACATGGCTAAGAAAGGAAACCTCAAGAGAGAACCAATTGCTTATAATCACAGCACAAGACAATGTCATAAGAAAAACTATAATAAAGGCAAAAATAGATAAGACACAACAGAATAGCAAGTGCTGAATGTGGAGACAGAGACAAAAAATGGTTAAAACATATAATAAGCGAATTAGGCAAACTAGCACACAAGAGAGTATATATAATTATAATATATAATATATATATATATATATATATATGTACCAAGGTAGGTAAAAGGACAGTGAAACAAAAAATAATACTCAAACAAATTTGTTGTTAGTATCATTCTTGGGTTCCCTATCCTTTTTACCTTACTCTCATACTGTCCAATTCTAAACATCCATCCTATCTTCAATATATATATATATATAATATATATATATATAAATGTACATATACCGTGCCATTTAAGTTCTCGCTCAACCCCCTGTACGGTGCAGAGCCTGGACGATATACAAAGCAGATGCCCATAGACTAACATGTCTACTACAATGTGTCACATGTGCAGCATATTAAATGACAGGTGGTGACGACATGTTGCAAACAGGACCATTCTGAAGAGAACTGGACCCTCTGGATGCATGAAATACTTGCCCAACACAACCTGAGATGGCTGGCACTTAAAACAGACTTGGGATGACAGACTACCAAAGCCAGATTCTGTACTCTCAACTGAAAGAGGGGTCAAAGTAGAATCGGTAGACCAAAGTTCAGGTACAAAGACAACATCAAAAGAAACCTGAAGGACTTGAAATATATCCCCATAGGGCAGTTGGCAAGACGCAACCAGAGACCGATTAAATTGAGGAAAATGATTCGCCGTGGTGTCATCAATCAGATACGATGGACAGCAAGTAGTAGTAGTAGTAGTAGTATATATATTCAAACAAATCTTGGTTAAAATAATAGTGTTTTCAAGTGTTTTTTCGTCTTTCAAGTTTTCTAACAATTTTTTTTATGTTATCATCTTGAAAAGGTGCTTATCAGTTGTCCAAAAGAGTTATTATTGTTAACCAAGTACTTTTGATTCTTTTCTAAACCATTATCTAGGGCTGTTCTATTTAGCTAACTATAATTATCAAGACTGTTTATTTTCAAATGATATTAGCATGGTGATGGAGGTTGGATACTTTTGATAGTAAATGAAAAAAAAGTCAGGTCTGTTAAAAAAGTAAAGTCGTCGGGGCGGCTAAGTTGATATCAGCCAGTCACGAGGGAGTCTATCCCCTTTTCAATAGCGCTAGACCAAGGAGATTGTTTTCGCATCTGAGGTGGAGTGCCACACCTACCATCAGCTCCTCACTGATATATATATATATATAGCTACAAATGCACATACATCCTTATAGATGATTGCCTCTTAATATGCATATATTGTAAGACTTTCTTGGTTACTTGCACGGCACATATTTTCAGATACTGAATTACACAATGCAGACATACAAGTATTCAATCTTAAATATATATATATATTCCACCCCTCTGCACGAGCAGGAATGTGGNCAGAACTGATATAATGAAACATAGTATACGACGCGAGATTGTGGATTCGAACGTTCATATGTTATTGAGTAAAGGGGGGGAGCCGCGACGGGTGAAACTGTTTACATCTTTATGTACATAATTGAGGGTGCCTAGATTATATACTGTAGGTAAGCAAAGCAAGCCAAAGCAAATCTTCGCTGGGCTTAAAGTCGGTATCAGCCAAACAGGACGGAGTCTATCCCCCTCTTCACTAGCGCTAGACCAAGAGATGTTTTTTAGCGTGAGTGAACAAGCCACACTATCATCAGCTCATCACTTTATATAATAGACCCATGTGCTACTCATATGTTGAGTGGGGGCCGTATTTGAAACCAGGAACTTGTGGTTCCAGGCAGACGCTCTACCGAACTGAATAACGGTATTCGTAATGAAAAGTTAAATTGAATCATAGATGACCGTTATAGAGTGATTGACAGCAGTTCATGTTTCACTGACCTAGTCGGTGAGTTTCTCATGGCTAAAGCAAACTGTGGAAGGCGAACTTAGAGAGTGAATTGCGGCATCGATGGGAGGCAGACGTAATAGTCATCTGTCCCCAAGTAAGCCATTTTCTCGCCACGGCGTGAACCCTTTGGGCTTTTTGGGTTTAATAAAAGAGTCTAAGAAGAAGAAAACATCAAAGTAGTATTGTGTTCTCATTGAAACCGGACCCTAGAACAAAAGAAGTTCGAAAGCGAGAAGCCAGGAAAATGGCCCCCAGGAACAGAAAAAACGACCCTTAGAACTAGTAAGGCGACAAGTTGTAAAAAGGGTTACACAACATTTAGGCTTGCATCTGAAGAATTGTTATTCTATCTTTGATACTGTTTGAGGAAATGATATCTACAACCAACTATCCATCTTCTTCCCCACAAGTAGATTGAATTACTTAATGGTGGTGAAAGAAGGAGCCCTTTTCTCGCGCTTACAAGATTCGCCTGGCGGCGGCGGCGGCGCGGCAGCTGCTGAGATTTCCTCCTCCTCCTCTCCTACTCATCCTCCTCCTACTCCTCCTAACTCATCCACCTTTCTCCTCGCGAGCTTCGCTGTTCTGCGGCAGGTTCTCGTTTTTGCCAAAAATTGACAAAAGAAAAAGCTTTGAGATTTCAATTGGACAAAAAATCCCCCTTATTTTTTATTCAAAAAGCGCCCCTTTTTTTTTATTAAAAAAATATCCGTTACTTCCAGGGTGGCGAAAGAAAGTTTCTATTCATTTTCAATACTTTTAATTTTTGGACAGCTCAAAAGGATTTTTAATTTTAAATCATTTTATCCAAATATTATTTTGAGGTATTTATACTATTGTCGAGAACGATAATTGGTTGACTATTATTTCCTCGTACGGAGCAAATATATATATATATATATATATTATATATATATTTTCATTCATGCCCCTGGAGCGTCCTCTTGCGCCAGCATCCAGCCATCCGACAGAGTTGGTCAATGTAGACCTTGGTGGTGGCCCACATTACATGTCCATGGGTTGGCTCGCACAGGAGGACACGTTTATGAGTTCCTCCTTGCTCCTCTAGCAGTGTCCAGCATGCCTTGTCCGTCTCACTCGGATGGTTTATGAGATAGGGGGCAGGTGGCCGTATAGCTGCCTTCCTTGTGGCGGTGTTGTTTCCCGACTTGTTATAATACTGGGCCTTTTGTACACCATTCTAGCAAAAGCTGAAACAGTGACCATCTCACACTATGAGTATATATATATTATATATATATATATATATATATATAATATATATATAATATATATATATATATAGAATAATTCACGACGAAAGTAATAAGTAGACTTATGACTGAGCAAATCTAATAGAAGACAAAACATGGATAAGAAAGAATACCAAAGAAATAGCTATAAATATGTATAGCAGAAATGTTCATGATAAGTCTTTAAAAGTGTTTTTTTTTTTTCTCAGAATCTGAGCAGAACAAATCACGGCGAAGTTGGTACAAAAAAATCAAGGGGTTGAAATTGGTAAGACAAGCAGACTTCTAAACTCGTTGGTGATATCAGGCCGTTTCTTCAGCGTCCGAGGGCAAAAGTCTAGGCTTCTTTCATGGGCCAAATGATATGTCCTTTGATTGGCCTCAGGGCCACGCCGAGATGTCCGCATCACTTCTATGTCGTGTTTTCGTGCTCCCGGCGATCAAGCATGCCAAAACACAGCCGGGTTCTTTTACAGCCGGGTTTTTTTTCCCCACTACAAGTCCTTTATAAGCAGAGTTTTGAGGCTGCTTGTAATCGAATAAAATATAACACTTACATGTACGACCTGTTTCTCGTGCCATGCATACGATTGCGGTCTCAAAGCCCCACCCCCCCACCCTTGGTCCATGGACAGTGAACAAATGAAACTGTTTCAATTCAATAAACACTTGTGATATTATTAACGAGAGCAGATATCTTATTAGTGCATGTGGTAGGTTTAGAAGTTGGAGTTGTTGGATGATTGGATGGATCCAAACTGGTGAAAGTATTATAGATATTTTAAGCCTGTTTGTGGTCGTTGGTGGCTGGTTGGTTGGTTGGTTGCGTTGGTGAGTTATTTCATCGGAAGGACATTTTTCATTCTTGTTGTAACAATCTTTTTTCCATTCTTTTTTTCTTTTAAACACATTTTCAAAACTTCAAATTTTTAAAAATCTATTAACCATAGATGGAACCCTAACAGTACTACCACTCGAGTTAGAGTGTACCTGGCAATAAAAGACAATGAAGGAGTACTCCACACTCTCCAAAAGCTTCAGAACTGAACGCGCCACTAGTTGCCAGTTATCATAACTAGGACATATTTTAAAATCTGATATTCTTCTCATTGTAAGAATTTTTCATTAACTTCATGTGTATCAATAAACTGCATAGAGATAATTTCATTAACTTTCAAAACAGATATATTTGACTCATAGACACTAATAGTACAACCCATCCGGGTCATATTGACTGATTGATTGATTGATTTTAACGCATGTCAACCCATCCAGTGTATTATGCAAGCGTAGATTGTGGGGGGGGGAGTCAAATTTATGTTATGTCTTTTTTCAATGATTTTTCTTGGTTTTGACAGTAGGTTGGTTTTAAGTGTTTGTTGCCCAGTGGATTAGAAATCACTAAGGATAAGTTATAGGATAAAGTTCAAAAAGGTTGTTTACACCCAAAATTTTTTTGTTTTATTTTTTAAATTTGCTTAAACTAAAACCAACCATAGCAGAGGACAAAACTTGCACCTAAAAACAAAGGTACTACACACATCTAGGTTCAGAGTGGACCTGGGAGAAATGTATAGAACAGGCTTGCTTCTCACATTCCCGATAACCCCAGAACTAGTACCTTAACCATTCATAGGTACTGTCCCATTCAAAGGACGACGAGAGACCCTCAGCAATCGGCCTTCAGGCATATATATGATAAAAAGTTGAGTTGGTTGCCATAAGGGCAATAGGTTGGCAGTTAGGTGCTAGGGCTTGACGTGACTTAGCCAATTGATCGGAAGGCCTCTCGACCGCCTCGTCTAGCCCAAGTAAGACCAAAATGCGTGTGCATGCTGGTCCGCATAGCCACTAGGTTCCATCCTTACGTACGAGTTCGCTACCCGAACCCCATTGGGAGGGGTCTTACCCCTCTGCAGAGGTTGTGCAGTTCATATATCTAAGCCCAGTCGACAGGCTTCACTTCCAGTAACAGAGTGGACCTGGGGAAGTAATGGCAAAGAAGGGTTAACCATTACTCCTGCAAAGCTCTAGAATTGGAACCCTCACCACTAGAGAAGTTAACGGCATACCAATACTAATAAAGGAGAAAAAGGTTAAAAAAAGATTTAATAAAACAGAAATTTCGTTCGTTATCCCGCGGCTGTTCATTCATTAAAAAGAATTTTTACCCCCACCAAAAAAAAACCAACAAAAAACAAAAAAAACGGAATCACACACAAATCAATGTTTCTATGTAAAATAAAAGGAAAGGAGGTAACAGTGATTTATTTTTAGATCATTGAGTACATGAAAAGCCACAAGGAGACAAACAGACGAGAAATGTAAATAAGACAAGCCGCCATCTTGAAAATCTATCGAAAATCGTTATGGGGAAAAAGGTAAAATATTGTTTAAAGATACTTGCAAATATGCCCACCCCACCTCCGGGCTAGCAATAAAGTTTTACTTTAATGAAATATTATAAAACAGCAGAACCTGTGATATAACACAGTTATATAATCTGATTATTACACGGTTTGATATTTTTTATTTAAGAACATATGGTAAATAGTCAGTTATTCCTATAAGTCTACATAAACAAAGGAGAACCAATCTGATTGATTGAATTATTTATTATTTCCCACTAAACTAACCCTACATCCTAATCCTAACCCTTAACCCTAACCATAAGCCCGTCTTCTTTTTTCCTAGTAGATAAATAAATAAATAAATAATTTTATTCAGTCAAGATGTGGTTCCCCTTTGTTTATGTTAGACTTTATATGAAATAACCATAGTTCAATAGTAAAAAGTTTAATAATCTGAATTTAACTTTTCTTATTCTCTTGGATATACCACAATTGATATTTAATTATTACAAAGTTTGATATGTTTACTTGAGACTATGTGAAATAGTTCAATATGTAAAAAGTATAATAATCTTCATTAACTCTCTCACTCTTTTTTCTTTTCATCTTTCATTATGTTCAATTGATGAAACTGATTAGCGCTTCAACCTCTTACTCTCTATCTTTCTCCTTTCTTTCTGTCTTCTTATTATATTTTTCTGTGCAGCATGTACTTTTTCTTCCCTTTCTTTCTTTTTAATAAAAACGGATAGTCATTATTTAGCTGAGGTGACGACACTCATAAGAAATAAAAGAATTCAGTGGATAAGCAACCCATATACTCGGATCTAACAATTTTTGCATTTCATCTTGGAGATTTAAGACGGTTGGATTTGATTAAGCAGAGGGTGTTGCAAAATGAAACAAGCGTATTATATATAGAAGATTAGAGCAACACAACAAAATTTAAATAAGAACGCATATAAAAAGACTACACTTATTCACTAATTCAATTGTTCTACTAAAAATCTTCAAGATTGATTTTAATACGATTGAAGAATTAAAACAATATTAAGAGACATAACACCAAGTAATATTTATTAAAACCAGTTTGTCTAAACCATATATATGTAAACCTTTATTCTTATGATATATAAGAACACGTGCAGAATGTTAAACATATTATAACATGGGCTGTCCTGAGGCAAAGCTAACTAGATTTTCATAGACACATCCTTAAGTAAATAAAATTTATTTCTATGTATAATGAGCTTTCAAAATACTCAATTAACGCAATCCAGAGCCGTCTTGTGCACGAAGCATATACCTAGTTATCGTTCTAATAGACGCCATTCTTTCATATAAATATTTTATTTGTTAAAGATATTACCAAATTAGTAGAAAGAAATGTATTATGAAAACACGGTTAAATCGATATTCCCTTATGGCAAGCACCCAACTTTAATGATGACAGAAGGCGGTGACTGAAGGTCCAGATATTACATAAACTGCATCCAGAGTGATGTTCCAAATCTAGACTAAGAGGTATGGATAACTCTTTTATTTCCTACTCTAGGTCCCTTTGACCCGAGTGGTGTACCTGTTAGGTCCATCTCTAGTAAGTAGATCTGATTGAAACCTGCACAAATAACCAACTGGGACTCAACAAAAATCTTTAACATAAAGGAATTGCCATTAAAAACCAACAACCAACCAACCGGAATAAGATATAATCCTTCTAGAAATAGCAAAGTCTGCAGCTCTGGCGTAAAGCGCTTTATGAATTCCGTTTTTGTTATTCGGTGCTGGTTGCTGGTTTCTTTTTTAAACCCATACATACATGAATTTTCCTTCTTTGTCGTGAGCATTAAAGAATGAAGAAGAGAGAAGAAGAGAAGAAAGAAGAGAAGATAGCAAGTTCTCAATAAGAAAAGAATGAAAAGAAACACAGACAATACGATACTTTAAGATTCAAACTTTAATTCTATGTTCATTAGCTTTCTGTGGAGAGGAACTTGCTTTTTGAGCCAGTCAATAACGTAGTCCCTGTACCCATAAACGGTCGGCGTTGGAAAATGCCCAAGTTGTTTTTGCACAGAAGAAGACATTTTTCGCACATACCCAGAGGATCTTCCTAAGAAGCCTCCTGAGGAGATTTTTTTTTTAAATTTAATTATTTTTATTTTTATTTTTTAATCCCACTCGGCGTCTATGGCAGGTAACATAAAACTATGAGTGGCTACCATTTTCTCTCTCTCTCTCTCTCTACCTCTCTCTCTCTCTCTCTCTCTCTCTCCTCTCTCTCCTCTCTCTCTCTGTTGTCTGGAAAATATCCATTATAAATTAAAAGTTTATTTTGGTTGTTTGTACCTCCTGCTACAATTCAGTCCAACCATGAATATTTCATTTCTATTTGAATCACTTTATCTGTGCACTGTATAGCAAAAAACACTGTCGTTACCAATACGTTCATCTTTCGTTCTTTTTTCTTCACTTCGGTAAGTTAAGTTCTAGTAAATCTTTACGCATCCAAAATTTCGACATTTCATATCTATTCTTACGTTCATTAGACGAGTTTAAGAGTTTTATTTCACGGAGAAGCTTCTTTCATACGACGTCATTTTTTCTTTTCTTTTGTATAACTTTAATTACATACATGCGTCATTTTTCTATATTTATGACTTTAATTACATACAACGTCAATTTTTCTTCGTATTCCTATGATTTCACATTATATTAAATAGTTCATTTTTCTCTTATGTTATGACTTTACATTTACTACCATACGTCATTTTCTTCGTGTGCCTATGAATTTTACATTTACATAAATACTCATTTTTTCTTCTATTGGTTCATGACTTTACATTTACATGCATACGTCAATTTCTTTGTGTTGTAATATTTTACATTACTATCTCATTTTTTCTTCTTATGTTCATGACTTACATACATACATACCTTCATTTTCTTATTATTGCTTACTTACATTTACATGTCGTCATTTGTTCTCGTGTTGTTATAAGGACTTTACATTGTTACATGCATACGTCATTTTTGGCTTATTTTATTTTAGACTTTACAATTAACATATATATCGACAATGCCACTCTCATATACATGAGAGTAATGATTGCTGTTTATAGGTGGTTGAATTGGATTTTATGGCATGTGAAACCCTGTTGGGTTTATTCTAAGCTAAAAAACATTTTGTGTTAATACATTCTTATGAAATATTTCATAACTTTTGTAAACTCATTTTTTAAAACTCAAATTTTCCATATTTAACTCATTAAATTGGACCAACACGGTACTACCACTAAGAGACTCAGCCCACCGCTTCTAGCACATATTGATAAAAAGGTGTTTGATGCTTGTCATAAGGGCCAATTGGGTCGGGACAATCAATAGCTGATGTTACGGCTTGACGTGACCAGTCTTTGAACGGGCAGCCCCCCCCACCCCCATCGACCGCCGATCTAGCTCAAGTAAAGTCATAAGTGATGTTGCTGAAATGAACTGCTCAGAAGCAGCGGATTCCGTCCTTAAGCATCACAGATCGCCCACACACGGCCAACAGGGGCCCATGTGTGGGGGAATATGTTCCCTTCTGAACTGTGCAGATTGTTGTATTCTAAAACCCCAGCTGACACACCCTTATGAGTTATTAAGAGTTGACTGTTTTATATCCCAGTTTATAAAAAGGGAATTGTGAGTTCATTAAGCGAGAATTAAAAACAAGTCAACCACTTGTAACACAGGATAAGAACTGGAAATTTTATTCAAAAGATTGGCGTCGTCGTGCCATGATACATATGTGGATTGTCCGGAAATGACTCCCACCCTTAATTTATCAGGTTTACAACATGAGTGTATATGTTTTTGCATTGCCACAACTAGTATTGCCAGAAGATATGAAATTTGTAATTTATCAAGTTTCATATGAAAGTCTTACACTCCTTGATTATTATTAACAAGTTTGATATAAGGTAAACGCACCTGTTGATAGTAGAAGACTGTGGTGTGTATAGTGTTGTGTATGTGTTTGGTGTGTGGTGTATTTGTTTGTGTGTGGTGTGGTTGTGTTTGTGGTGAGTTATGTTGTGTTGATGTTGTGGTTGTTGTTGTTGGTGAGTATTTGGGTTGGTGTTCGTTTGTGTGTTGGTGTGGTGTAGATTGAGTGTGTTTTGGCTGTGTATGTGTTGTTGTGTGATGTGTTATGTGTTGTGTGTGTTGGTAAAGCCGTTACACACCGCTACTCCATTCAAATCCAGTCTACAATGTTATGTTGTGTGTGGTGTGTTTACGGTGTGTATGTGGTTGTTTGTGTGTGTGTAATGTGTGTGTTGTGTGGTGTATGTGTGCGTGCGTGTGTGTTGATGGGTGTGGTATTTGTGTGTGGTGTTGGGTTGTTGTAGTGTGTGTTGTGGATGGTGTGTGTTGTGGTGTGTGTATGGTCTGTGAGTCGTGTGGGTGGTCTATCTTGCTGAAAATAAATCATATTACCAAAACCAAACAAACAAAAAAAAATGACTTGTCGACCGCTCCGGGTTGTAGAATACCGCCGACTGACCTTTGCAGGAAGTAAGACTGTGTGTGGGGCACCCGTGTTCATTTGTTTTCTGGCTAGACGAACTGATGACAGTGGCTTATTCTATGTGCAGCTTTGTTGACCTAACCACAGAAGTATCTGCGGTCCTGACCAATTTCCCAGTGGAAGGCAATACCAAAACCCTAATCTTCTCAGACATCCTAAACACCACTGGGGGGACCAATTCTGTCCTTACCAGAGAAATGTTGCATAAAGGAGTATCCTTGATAATTGTATTATTTAATTATTCCAATTGGATGCATACTCCAAGAATATGGGATTAGATAATACATTCTAAAGTGACAGTCACTCTGAGCTCATGTATCAACCTGTCAAGGTGAACATAACGTTAAAAATAAACACACCTTAACACTGTACCCGGTCATGACTAACGGAAGAAAAACAGCTTCACCCCGTGACTTAATAAAGGGTTCGTTCCGAAGTCGTGAAGGCTATCGCATTACACTTGAAGCCTCCAGAGTTCGAAAAGAAGGTTCCAGAGTCATGTAGTTCCCAGTCCGAAAAGAAATACCTGAAGAAGGCCTAGGCACGCCTGAAACGTTGTTAGAACAATAAAGACGGAGGCACAGTGTATAAAAGAAATGTTCCAACAAAGGGTCTAAAATAGTAAAAATTCCACACATTACTAATACATTAGCATAAAAGAGTAAACACAAATTGCATTCCCTGGCCATTATATCTACAGTGTGCATCTCTCAACGATCTCCATTTGCATCTCTGGATATAGGATTTCCTTGTAAGTAAATCCTTTCGGAAGAACGGGTATTCGTGCACCTGGATCAAGATGCCACCTCCCAAAAAAAGCAACATTTTATTAAAACCTTGGTGAGGATAATAATATAATAATAATATAATAATAATCAATAATAATAATAATAAATAATAATTTTGCAGTTCCACAGTATCACTCGTGAGCTGAAGGAAATGAAAAAATGCGACAAGTACCTGACTTGCCAGAAACGTGAAAAAAGTTATGGAATAATGAAAATGAAATGATAACCAATTGTTAGTTGTGCACTTGGAATCTCCCAAAGGATGAGAAAAGGTTTGGAAAGTTGGACATCAGAGGAAAGATTGAGACCATACAGAATACTGCCACAGCTGCAATCTGCTAGAATAACTAGAGAGTCCTGGAGACCTGAGGAGACTTGCTGTCACTCAGACACCAGTGAAAGGCTGATGTGAAAACTCAAAAGGCGTGAATAATAATAATAATAAATAATAATAATAATAATAATAATATAATAAATAATAATAATACCTTTCGGCAACCCATCAAAAGTCAATGAAAGTCGACACAACCCCTTGCTGCCTTTTAAGAAAAGTTAGGGGAGTAACCCCGAAAACAAATCAGGAGCGACGATCTCCTAATGTGTTATGCTGAAATCCATCTACCCATCAACTCCCGACCTACCCGTTGCCAACCCGCATTTGTACCTTACCTTGTCCTTTGGATCACAGCGGCAGTATGGAGAGGGGATTTGCTGCAGGCAAAGCTTATCCTCCATATGAAACCGCCCAGGCTATGTAGTTCAAAAAAGAAGAAAAAGTTTGACTTACTCCATCGTCTCTCGTAACGGAAGGCATGCCAACCAATAATAAAATAATAATAATAATAATAATAATAATAATAATAATAATGTTCGCTAGTATCACGGATATCCATGACAATCTCTTGCCAATGGCCAGTAGGTCCTCTGGTGTAGCATCCAAAATGCGCGCAGAGCTGGTCAATACAAGGTCTTTCCTGGTCGCCAAAACTGGCATGCTCGTGTGCTGGTTCCCATAGGAGAATGTAAATTATGAATTCGTTCTCGCTTCCCACAGTGCCCAGCATGTCTGTTTGTTCTCATTCAGATGGTTGTGTGATAGGGGCAAGGGCCGTACAGCTGCTTCTGAAGGGTGCTGTTTCCCAAATTTGTTTAAGATGGCACGCAGATTCTTGTGCAACTCCACCTACTTATTCTCTAGGTACTTCGTTAGGTCCAAGTGGTGCAGCCGCTACAGTAGCATGATACAACTAGCGCTTGGAAGAATTGTCGCTTAACTTGTCAGTGTTACGATTTTAGGGCCATCCTTTGATGAAGAGCGCTTGTCCAGTGAAAATCCTTGGTAAGAATCATTTGGTTGTCCTGTGCTCCTCACTATGCAAGTCTTTTCGTCAATGATGCAAATGGACATTCTTCTCAGTATCAGTGCTTAAGTAGTCAACCAGCCACGCATTAGGGCTCGTTGATGCTGGGGTTAAACCACGTGACCTCGCCCTAGTCTATAATTTAAGTGGTGTATTGTAGCACACCTTATATATCAAAATATGGTGAGATTGAATTCCAAATAATTGATAACTCTCAGACAAAATGCCTTGTAGACAAAATGACTTATTCGCATTAAATGCCGAAAAGGTTGATATGTCGTAGTTTTTTTATATCAGGGTCGAGTCGGTTGATAAGTCCACCAAGCTTTCGTCCTTAGTACTCCAGCACTCTTATATGCCATCATCAGGGTAGATGTATTTGAGGTTGTCCTGTTCTTTTTAATATACAAAGTGGTAAACAACCGAGTAGCGGAATCAACTCAAATACATCTACCCTGATGATGGTACCGACGGAGTGCTGAAATACTGGGGATGAAAACTTTGGTGACTTATCAACTGACTCCAGGCCTGATATAAAAAAAAAGATTTTAATAAATCCAGGAACTTTTAGAAGAGAGAGGAGGGGATACAGTTAGAGGAGGAGGAGAGGAGGAGACTGTTAGAAGAGGAGAGGAGGAGAGGAAAGAGACTGTTAGAAGAGAGTGGAAGGGAGGAGGAAAAGATTGTTAGCAGAGGAGGAGGAGGAGGAGAGCAGGAAAAACTGTTAGAAGAAGAGAAGACAGAAGAAGAAGAGAGAAGAAGAAAGAAGAAGATAGAAGAGGAGGAGGAGGAGGAGAGGAGGACAGGGAGGAGGAGGAGAGAGAGACCGTCGAAGAACATCAAGAGGAATGTGCAAGTCAAAGAGACACAATGACAAACTGCAAATGACAGCAGTATGTCAATTTCACTGATTGTACGGTTAATGTCAAACAAACTATTTGTTACATATGTCGATCAGTTCTTTATTTATTTTAGATCAATCAAAATATCTTAGACAAAAAAGAAAGAACGCCTACTTTCCAGTATTGAACATTAAATCCCAAAGTACATTGTTCTCAATATAATATATACTAAATATTTTAAGTTTTATCTATCTATACATAAATAAAGGACTTTTAGCTTATATTGTATGTGTGTATGTCCGGGGAAACTATTAAATTAAAACTATTTGCAACAAAGTAATATATATAACACATTGACACTCACAAGATCTTGCTTTTGAACAAAAATAATGAAGATTTGATTTTATATTCGTGAAACATAATTACAAATTTAAGTTAAATACTAACATCAATGGGAATTTTTTTATGCATTAATATTTAAATAGGAGAATTTAATTTTCTTTCAGAATGTCTGGATCGACGCAGTCTCTTCTTCTTTTTATTTTTTATTTTTTTTTTTTTTACATAGGATCCAACTCACGATTCAAACAATAATGGATCTGCAAGACAACCTTTTTTACCCCCGCTTCTACCCAGGCGACGCCGGGTAGCTGCTTCAGTTACTATAAAAGAACTAGAAGCATTGCATGTAGAGAAGGGAAAACCTTTTGTATTGATTTGTTTACTTTAAGACTATAAAATGCGGACATTTCTAAGTAGAATTTCAATGCTATTTCTATGTATATTTTTGATTTTTAAAGTATCTTTGAATATAAATCAAATTTTCATAAATTCTGCATTAAAAGAAAACTGGTGATATTTCATGTGTATATATTATTCGTTAATTGTTTTATTTCATTGTTTCCACCGGACATACATGCATACATACATACCATACATGCAGCAAACTCGTGTTCGAGTATCCATTGCTTGATTAAAACAAAACAACAACAAAAAGTTCAAAAGTTCAAAAGATCAAGAAGTACAATGTTGAGCTTCAAAAAGTCCACAAAAATTTCAACGGATCTGCGCGAGTCCAGCTACAGTGTTGCACATTTCTCACATTCACAAGTGTATTCCAGGGAGCACAGGGAGTTTATTGGCCATTTCGCCGATGCACAGTTCGGTGATTCATCATGCCGGCTCTGCTTCAGACACGGCTTTCCGCACTTTAACATGTAGACCAATTTGAAGCCCTGCTCGTCCACTGCTTTATGAACATTCCCCTTGCGAACATCTCGTTTTAACCTTTCAAGTGCATCCTTCCTCCAAAGTTTTTCTCCACTGCCACGATCCAAAGCTTTACTCTCCCCAGGTTTTCTCGTCGATGCTACTCTTTTTCAATGTCGACTTCAGGCAAACCTTATACCTCTTCTTAGGCTTTGAGCCAAACGCTTTCGTTTGCAAATTCCCCATAAAACAGTTGTTTAGGAAGTCGCCCATCGTCCATCGTCCATCCCTTACTAAATGCCCCTCCAATTCAATCTATGTTTGGTTATAAGAGCTTCTATTACTTTGACATTTGGCTCGTTCCAGAACCTCAATGTCACTGACGTACATTACCAATGTACCCCTAATATTCGTCGTAGGCGCTGCTGGTGAAAGCGCTCAAGACGTTTCAGATGTTTCCTGTACGTACCAAGTCTCGCAAGCATAGAGGGAGAACAGATAGAACACATGCAACATAGACCCTGACATACATACATACATACACACAACTGCCCTTATAGTAGATAGATAGATAGATAGATAGATGTCCTTTTTTCTTTTCCCTTAAAATTTGATTTTTATTAAGAATAACATTTATAGAGTGTTGTTTTTTTTAGTGGTCTGAACCAACATTGTCATTTAATAAGATTAGCTTAGTTTAGCGCAAGGCCAAACTATTGAGCACCCAGTGAGAATCAAATTCATTAGTAATAGTCTGCTAGCCTATCTCATAACCATTACACCACTTTTAACCAAAGTTACCTGTTTTATAATCATGCTGGATCGAAATGAAAATTACATTTTTGCTGTAATAAAACAATCTATATATCAAACTTGTAATCCAATTTGGACGGTCTCATTTTTAACCAGAGGGTGTTGCAAGATGATATACGGTCATACAATTAAGGAACTCAAATACTGATAAATACAAGGTGTGTCTACCCCTTTTCACTAGTACTAGACAAAGGAGATTATTTTTGGCGTCTGAGGTGGAGCGCCACACCTACCATCAGCTCCTCACTTTACCGCACAGATTCCGTTGCTACTCATACACTGAGTTGCGAGGGCGGTATCGAACTGGAACCTTGTAGTTCTAGTCGACGCTCTGCCGACTGAGCAAGAAATTCATTTTATTATCATTTCTTATTGCTGTTATATAAAAGTGCCGAGTTTAAAGCTGTATTTACCAAGATAAAAAAAATGAACAATGAATAGAATGTTAAGTTTTTCAGAATACAAGTGGTTGTCAAAAAGTACAAAAAATCTCGATACTTTTTTGGTACACCTTGTAGATTTTTGATTTGGGTGAAATTTTTAACTTTGAAAAGGTGGTCAAGGACCCAAAAATATAACAGCAATAAAGAAATGATAATAAAATGACATTTCTTAGGCTCAGTCGCAGAGCGTCGGACTAGGAACTAACAGGTTCCGGGTTCGATCACCGGCCTCACCAACTCAGTGTATGAGTAGCACAGGACTAATCTGTTGCGGCTAAAGGGAGGAGCTGATGGTAGGTTGGCGCTCCACCTCAGACGCCAAAAAATAATCTCCTTGGTCTAGCACTGTGAAAAGGATAGACTCCGTCGCTGTCTGGCTGATACCAACTTTTGGTCACCCCATGACTTTACCTTATGTGAGTTTTTTTTTTAATGATTTAATTATTCAACACTTCTTTTTCAATTTTAATTGCTCTTACATATTCCATTTGCTTAATTATCCCATCAAGTATTTCAGAATGGAACAACAGAAAACTTTCTTCTCAACAACAAAATTGTCAATTAGGAACGGAAGCAGTAAGCCCACCCGAATTAGAATACACTACAACTTTATAAATTTCTTGGACAGATGATTGACACAACTAGCAAAGATATGCATCTTCGGGATGCAAGCATTTAAGTTTTAATGTAGGTACGTTGTGTACTGGTTAGAGTCGTAGGAAATGGACTCGTCGACCCGAGTTCAATTCCTGGACGAAGCCACAGTTCACATAGTGCTAATACCCTTGGGAAAAGTATAAATCCAACTATTCTCCCTCCAGTTATGGATAAATTGTACGGCAGAATGGGTTCTTTAACCTTAGTTAGGCAACCAGTCTAGGAGAAGGAAAAACTCCGAATTCAAATCTCTTTTTAAAAAAGCTCCGCTACTAGAATAGAGCCTACTTAGTGATCTATTTCAATTCTTAAAAAAATTTTTTTTTTTTAATTTAATAATATGGGGCTGGTTTAGCTCAGTCGGTAGAGTGTCTGCTTGAGAACCACAAGGTTCCTGGTTCGATACCAGTCCTCGCCAACTCAACGTATGAGTAGCACCGGGATCTGTGCGGTAAAGTGGGAAGCTGATGGTAGATGTGGCGCTTCACCTCAGACGCCAAAAAATAATCTCCTTGGTCTAACACAAGTGAAAAGGGGATAGACTCCGTCGCTGTCTGGCTGACTTTTGGCCACCCCGACGACTTTACTTATATTAAACTAGCAGGACCTGTGGATATACCACAGTATGATAATTTAATTATTACAACGTTTGATATGTTTACTTAAGAGCTATTGCATATAATACTTCAATATGTATTCGTATTTTGGAGAATATACAATTTTTCTTCGGCGCAAAGTCCACAGTTGCACTGGTCACCCTTGTAAGCCTGGACCTTTTTGATAATTTCCCATTTTATCATGTTTTGCACGTTGTGTCTTTGATGTGCCATACGTATTTGGATAAGGTGGTACTGTTTGCAAATCTTCTGTTGTTGAAGCTTAGATTGTGATTGTACCACCTATTTTCAAGTTTTTTTCAGTGGCCCCAATGTATGTTTTTTCATCGTTATTTTCACTTTCGTTGATGGTGACCTTATAGACGATGTTGCTGATTAAAAAATTGCTATTTAAGGGGCATTTTGTTCTATCGAAACAGTTGCATCTCTCTCTCTCTCTCTCTCTCTCTCTCTCTCTCTCTCTCTATTATATATATATATATATATATATATATATATATATATATATATATATATATACAATGCTACCTTGACTTACGAGTTTAATTCGTTCCACTCGTAACTCAATTTTCTCGTATATCAAATCAAATTTCCCCATTGAAATAAACTGAAATGCCATTAATCTGTTCCAGCTGTCCCCACAAATAAAATATGCTAATTCTTTTGTTATGATTTTTTTTTAATAAGAAAAAATAACTCTGTATTGTATTAAAAGTTATTTTTACAGTTCTCTGGCAAGGTCTAGGTGTTTGTCCATCTTTTAATTTACTCTCATCTTTACCCTGTGATTCAGCCAGCATGGTAAAATTCACTAGTTGACAAGTTCTCTTCTTCCTGTTAATAATCAGGGTGACCCCCACCCAAATAAAAAAAACCCAAAAAAACAGAACCCAAATTCTGTTTTTTTTTGGTCACCCTGATAATAATAAAAAGAAGAATTTATATATTTGATATTACATGTCAAATATATAAATTCCTGTGTTGTCTCTTTGCATTTCACTATCATTTACATAATCAGAGAGAACAAGAGAAATGCACTTTTGTTTTGATGGACACGCTTCGTCAGTGTCATAGGATATCATTTAATGTTTTTTTCAAGTTATTACAGATATTGCATATCAAATAGATAAATTCTTGTGTTGTTGCATTTCACTGTCTTACAAGTGAACAAGAGAGTTGTAAAAATGCACTTTTATTTTTTATGGACACGCTTCGTCAGTGTCATGAAATATCACTTTGTGATCTGATAAACTGTGTCATCTGACAAGATTGAAAAACACAGACAGACACAGACTCAAACATATATATATAATAAATAAGTAATCCACTTCACGTGTTTCGAGGTATCACCTCTCATCAGTGTGGTTATACATTAACAGCTACCCCTGGCCGGGTTTGAGACCCGAATGAACTTTCGTTTGCCAATCCTCTTACCTGTGCGGCCAGAGGCAGCTGTCAAATATAGGAGAATATTTAATTGCTACATTTCTAAGCGGAAATGAATTCACTAGCGTCCTCAAACATTTGTAAACAAAGCGAGGGTTAGCTACACGCCAGAATGGTGAATTTACAATTAAATCCCTATTTAAAGTACTCGACCAAAGTGGGAGTATATATATATAATATATAAGTAATCCACCGTGCGGCATAAGTAACGGGCGTTATGAGACGTGATACGTCGAAACACGGTGTCTGTGGATGACTATATATATATATATATATATATATATATATATATATATATATATATATATATATATAATATTCAACTAATATACATATATATATGTATATATCACACGTACAATTAGACTATATATACAGGCTGCAGCATAAGTAAATGGCGTTACTTATGCTGCACCCTGTATATATATATATAATATACTAATCTATTAGTAAACCCTTGCGGTAAAAAAAAAGGCAATGATTTGTTAGTAAAAATATGCTACCAAACTACACCTGGGTAAAAATGAAAAGAGAGAGAGAGAGAGAGAGAGAGAGAGAGAGAGAGAGAGAGTTGGGGGAGAGAGATGAAGAAAGAGAGAGAGAGAGAGAGAGGGAGACATAAAGAGAGAGGATGCAGAGTGAGTGATGTAGAGAGAGTAAGAGAGAGGAGAGAGTGAGATAGAGATAGAGAGAAAGTGAGAGAGTGAGTAGATATTCTATCTAGTGATGTAGAGAGAGAGAGGGGGTTGATGTAAGAGAGAGAGAGAGAGAGAGAGTGAGAGAGATAAAGAAAGAGAGAGAGAGGATGCTGTGTGAGTGATTAGAGAAAAGAGAGAAAGTAGAGAGGGAAAGAAAGAAAGAAAGAAAGAGAGAGAGAGAGGAGTAGAGAGAGAGAAGAGAGAGAGAGAGAGAGAGAAGAGAGAGAGAGAGTAGATTTCCATCAATTAGTTGAGTGGAAGGATTTGTTCAGAGATACAATCCTTCCCACTCAACTAATGATGGAAAAATCTCACTCTCTACTCTCTCTCTCTCTCTCTCTCTCCTTTCACTCCTCTCTCTCTCTCTCTCTCTCTCTCTCTCTCTCTCTCTCTCTCTCTCTCTCTCTCTCTCTCTCTCTCCTCTCTCTCTCTCTCAATTTATTGGCCTTTATACTGGGCCATCTACCGTATCTCATATGTTTTCAAACTGATCTCTAACTGTGACAAAGATTTTCAGATAAAAAAACGCGATCATTATGATTATGAGAAAAGCATAAAAAAATTAACTTTCTTAAGATTTTTTTATTAAGAATGAATCATAAGAAAAAATAATTTTCTATAGTGGTTGGTGGTTGGTTTTTTTTTGTTTAATGCCAAACTACAAAACCAAACTTGTCTTTAGTTTTTGTTCTTATCAAAAAAACAAAACAATTCAGAGAACTCCTACACTTTTTTCTTTCTTTCAAAATTTACATATATTATCGTCATTCAAGTGAATTATTGTCTATGAGGAAAAAATCAGGTTAGCTTTGCATTAATATTAAAATTTGATAAAAAATTGGAAAAAAAACACAAGTTCATTTACAAGAGATGTTTAATAGCCGACGCTGCAGTGTTTTGGTCTGTTTAACAAACCTTCCTCAGGGCCTTCGTTGTTTAAAGGAAAATAAATTATTAATGAAAACAACAAAAATCTCAAGCTTCTGCTTTTGGTATGTGGCTGCTTTTGCTGATATACAAATATGTGAAAAAAGACATACTTAAAAACGCTGAGTAATGTCAGCGTCCCCATTTAAACTACGTGACGTAACGCCCCCCCCCCCTCCACCCGAAAATTGTCGGAAAAATTTAGTGAACTGCAGTGTTTCGGTTTGTTACCAAACCTTCTTCAGGCCTTTTGTTGTTTTAAAGAAAGAAACATTATCAGTGAAACAAAAGTCTGCTTTTGGTATGTGGCTACTTTTGTCGATAATTCAAATATGTGAAAAAAAGAAATACTTTAACTGAAGATGTTTGTTTTATTCATTCTTGATGGGTACTCATTTTTTTAAAAACTCAATTTTTTTTCTTAAACACATTTTTAAAACTCATGTTGTTCTATTTAACCCATAAGATGGACCCTAAAAGGTACTATCACTACAGGTCAGAGTGGACCTGGGAGTAATGGTGATGAAGGGGTACACCACATCCCTCAGAGCTCCAGAACTGGAATTTCACCATCAGATAGAGATTGACTTTAAGCTTTTCTGTTGTCTTCTCTTTGTTTTGTTTTTTTTTTCTAACTGGCTGTTTATCTGAAATGATTTTCTTTTTCACTCTGAATTGTCCAATTTGAACAGATGGCATAGTAGGTATAGGCGTTGGGTTAATACAAATTTAAATGACAGTTATCTCTAGGCTCCAGGTTCAATCCTGGTCATGGGTGACAGTAACATAGAATAATTAACACAGCTTAACACTTGTACCCAATCATGGTTAACAGAATGAGAACAAAAGAATAAGGCTCCTGAGTTTAAAGAGAAGGTTCCCAAGTTCGAGGAGTGGGTTCCTGAGTTTGAGAAGGCTCCCAAGTCTGACAAAAAATATCTGAAGAAGGTCAGAGGGCACACTGGTCGAAACGCTGTATAGATAACAATAAAGATGAAGACAATAGTCCTAATATATACCTACATTAAACTGAGAAAATAACTTATTGTTAATAATATTGTTAACTTTTTACTAACTTTAGGCTGTTCACAGCAGCTCTTTCACTACTGCAATCCTACCTTAAACTGCTGGCAGCGGCTCTTGCACGTGTCACTTGTTTACACTGAAGGTTCCCAAGTTCGAGGAGTGGAGTCTGAAGAAGGTCAGAGGGCACACTGGCCGAAACGCTGTATAGATAACAATAAAGATGAAGACAATAGTCCGAATAATCCAAATAAACATGATTTCTTTGTCTTTTGGTCTAAAGCTCTTTGTGACATATACGTTTCTTCCAATTATATTCAGTTCCCACATTATTTATTCTGAGATTTTTTTTAATTCAGACATCACGCTGTATTTTCTGGCATTTAAGACATTTAAATTCTGGTTGAACAGGCTGAGTAAAATTTCTACTTGTTTCTTATCTTAGTCAGATTTGTGTTGTACTATTTCTCGGAATTTTTCAGATGAGGTTTGATAATTAGTATTATTTGGATTATTCGGACTATTGTCCTCATCTTCATTGTTATCTGTACAATGTTTTGGCCAATGTACCCTCCGGTCTTCTTCAGGTATTTCTTGTCGGACTTGGGAACCTTCTTTTCAAACTCAGGAACCTTCTTGTCATAATTGGGAGCCATCACGGAACTTTTAACCTAACCCTTTATTCAGTCCACGGGGGTATCCTGGTCTCATTCCGCTAACCATAGCTGCACATCGGCCAAAATATTGTACAGATAACAATGAAGATGAGACAATAGTCCGAATAATCCAAATAATACAAATTTGTATTGTCTTCTTTTTATTTCTTAAGTTGTAAATTATTTTGTATATTAGATGATAATATTTTATATTAGATGATATATATTTATTATATATATTATTATTATCATTAGAGTTTTTCCCACCAGCTGATGGTCTGAGTGACAACAAGTCTCCCCAAGTCTCCAGGCAGTCTCCTCAGGATTATTATTATTATTATTATTATTATTATTATTATTATTATTATTATTTCACTGCTGTGAGTTTTTCGCACCAGTATTAGCTGATGGCCTTTCACTGGAGTCTGAGTGACAAGTCTCCTCAGGTCTCCAGGACTCTTCTGAGTATTCTAGCAGATTTCAACAATGCTGTTGTCTGGATGGTCTCCATTCTTCCTCTGATTTCCAGTTCCTCTGGTCACTTTTTAAAACTTTCCATATATGATGGATTTGGGGAAAAGTTTTTGGTTGTCTTAGAGGCATGGAAGAATACGGTGAAGAGTAAAAAAACACAGATAGTTGAAGGAGGAGACATGAACAGTCAGTCTACAAAAATGCAATTGGGTGAAGGTACCCGAAATATTAAGAGAAATAAAGGAGATTAAGAACACAATATTCATCACTTTCCTTTGAGTCTTGTTTTTTTACTCTTCAACATATTTTTCCATGCTTCAAAAACAGGCCAAAAAATTTTCCCAACATCCATCATATATACCTACATTAAACTGAGAAAATAACTTATTGTTAATAATATTGTTAATTTTTTACTTACTTTAGGCTGTTCACAGCGGCTCTTTCCCTACTGCAATCCTACCTTAAACTGCTGGCAGCGGCTCTCGCACGTGTCACTTGTGTACACTGAAAAAGGAGGACTCAGATTACAATAATAATAGGACTTTATTTGAATAAAATGAGTTCTGATGTGAATAGATAGTGAACTTAGAAATATCCCATCATATAGGTAAAAAATATAAAGAAAATTTGGTACAGGCATTGGGGGGGGGGCAGGAGAATTTGGTAGGTAAAGAGTTAAAATGAGAAAATAGATACACAAAAAGATTTTTTTTTAATTTTGAACCAGATGTCTTCTTGGCTTTTTGAATTTTTATTCTTTTCTCTGCCTCAAACAAAAAAAAACCCCAAAGAAACAAACAAAAAAATGCGTCCACATATTTCTTTCTTTTTCATTGTGCCCACATCTCTCTGTTCCTATCTCTCTGTGTCTGTTCCTCCTCCCTCTCTCTCTCTCTCTCTGTCTCTGTCTCTGTCTCTGTCTCTTCCTCTGTCTTTCTCTTCCTCCCTCTCTCTCTCTCTGTTCCTCATTCTCTCTCTCTCTCTCTCTCTCTCTCTCTCTCAGTTCCCCCTCTCTCTGTTCTTATCTCTCTCTCTCTTTCTCTGTTCCTCTCTCTCTCTCTCTCTCTCTCTCTCTCTCTCTCTCTCTCTCTCTCTCTCTCTCTCTCTTTCTCTGTTCTTCTCCCATCCTCTCTCTCAAAAACAAAATAAAAAAATAAAAAACAGAAATCTCTCTGTGTCTTTTCCCCTCCCCTCTTCTCTTCTCTCTCTCTTTCTCCCCCCCCTCTCTCTCTCTCTCTCTGTTCCTCATTCTCTCTCTCTCTCTGTTCCCCTCTCTCTGTTCTTCTCTCTCTCTCTCTCTCTCTCTCTCTCTCTCTCTCTCTGTTCCTATCTCCCTCTTCTCACTCTCTCTCTCTTTCTCTTTTTTCTCTGTTCCTATCACTCCCCCCCTCTCTCTCTCTCTCTGTTCTTCTCCCATCCTCTCTCTCAACAAGTGAACAAATGTACAGACATTAACTTTTGACTTTATTTATTCAAGTGTGAATATATTCAAATTCTTTTCACTGGATTTATTACTTAAGTCACAATTGAAATCAATAATTACCATCAAAATAGGTCACATGATCAGTTTAGCCTATATTGACGGAAGAAACGTAAATATTTTAAAACTTTTTTTAAAAATTCTATGTAAAAATAAATTTATTGTCTGATTTTCAAGAAAAATTTCCAGAATTGCTTACCTTTTGATGAAAATATGTGTGAAATAGTTTTTTCCTAAAATATATTAGAGGAAATATATATTTTTTACAAGGTATACCCCCCCCCCTATTTTATTGTATGAAATATGAGAAAATGAACTGACAAAAACGATTTTTACTTTCTTTCTATAAAGATAAGAGTCTGAATAATTATATCAGAAGATTTCTACAAGTTTCTATGCGAGAGCTTTTTAGTAAAAGAACCATGAATACAGAATTCTGCTAAAAAAATATCAATAAAGAAACTGACCGTGCTGTAAAATAACGGACTGTTTTACAAATTTTTTCAAGATAATGGTGAGTGATTTTTCCCCAATCGGATAATTTGATCTTTGAATTAACTGTTTTTCTTTGTAACAACTCTTTATGTTTGTTATTTCTTTTTTGCGAGATTTTTTTTTTTTAAAGTTCAAATAATTTACGTTTCTTCCTTCAATATGGTCTAAATTGATCACGTAACCTATTTTGCTGGTACCTAGAGTACAACTAATATTTTCTCATCAATTTTATGTAATTTAGATTTTGATCAATCAAGCATCAGAGTGTCTACAACATAAATTATCAAAAGTATTCACCCCCGGGCGCAAGTATTTATTAAATTAGAAAAACTAACAAAACTAAATAAGAACAAATATAAAATATCACACTTATTTTAATGTTATTTTAATTGATCTCTATAAAAAATTATATATAGGATTGCTTTGAATATGTTTGAGAATAACATAATAGTGTTAGAAATCAGTAACAGGAAATAATTATTTATTAAACCCAGTTTTGTTAAAATCATTATGCAAATTATTCCAACCATATACTATGTAAATCTTTATTTCTTAGAGATATATAACACATATTTCCGTATTTTAAATGCATTAATGATATGGGCAGTTTTGCAGCGAATCTAATTCAACTAGACTTTAATAGAGACATTGTTAATAAATGAGATGCTAATTAAGATTAAATAATGACTATTTCATAATCGTTGAGAATATAACCTAAATAACTATGGAAATTGTGATGTCAGTGGTGACATAGTTTCGGCTACAGACAGACAGTAACATAATCTCCATTATGATAAGATGACAATTTCTGTCTTTCTGGGTATAACCAGTTGGTACCTATACCAGTTGTTAAAACTCATTATCTTTCTATTTATCCCATAGATTGGGTCCTAACAGGTACTACCACTTCGGGTCAAGAGTGGACCTGGGAGTAATGGCAATGAAGATGTACTCCACACTCCCTAGAACTCCATGCATTTTAATGCCATACCCAGAATGCTAAGACCCTCAGCCACTGCCTTCTAGCACATATATGATAAAAAGGATTGGGTGTTTTTCTATAAGAGCAATATGGTCGAGAAAATCGTATAGGTGCTCGGGCTTAATGTGATCAGCTAATTGATTGGACGTGCCTCTCCAACCACCTGTCTAGCCCAAGTACAGGCCAAGGTGGAGTGTTGCAAGTCCTGTACTGCTTAGCCACCAGGATTCCCTCCTTAAGAATCATGGGTTGCTCTATTTGGTAGGTCTAACCTCTCTGCACAGGTGTATTCTACAACCACAGTGACAGGGCATTGTTGATGATAGTGTTGAGTAAAACTAAATATTTCATTATCCTTTAATCCATTAGGGTAGCGTAGATATAGAATCAACAGAGTTTGGTGACTGGCAGTTTCTCACCTTATCTAAGAACAAAATAAAATAAATATCCTTCTTGTTGCTAGAAGGACATTTATTCTACATTGTTCTTCAGATAAAATCTCTTTGTAATAAACATCAGACTGAAGGGTCTCATTAATTGATTGTAATTGAATCTATTTAATCTGATGATAGATATGTTATACATATTATAACATGGATTATATTTGATTAAATTTGAAGTTAAATCCTTTAGTTTTATTTGAAAGATACAATTTTTTATGTTATACTTCTTCAAAACTGATATTGTTATATCATACTAAACAATTAATGGGTGGGGGATATGAAGAAATTTGTGATAAAAAAGTGGAGGTCATGGTACTAAAATGGTTGGGAACCACTGTTCTAGAATAATAGTCTTTTATTGATAAAGTTTGCTGGAAATAAAGTATAAGACTTACATGTAAACCATGTTCTCTCGTGCCATCCGACACGAGGCTGGAGGCTCAAAGACCCCCACCCCACCCTGTCCTGTAGACAGAAAATGCAAATGTTACCTGTTCTTCTCTTGAGGGGGCCTTTGAATTTGGCTTCCTCCACTTTTATAAAGGCTCAACGTGACCAGCCAATTGATTGAATGAACCTCTCCATCCACCTGTTTCACCCAAGTAAGAACCAAACTGGAGTATTGCAAGTCATGTACTGCTCTGCCACCTTGATTCTGTCCTTAAGCATAATGGGTTGCCACCCACGACCAACAGATAGCTGCATTTGGGTAGGTCATATTCCTCTGCAGAGGTGCAGTCGGTGTATTCTACAGCTCCAGCCGAGAGGGCGTTGTTCATGATAGTGTTGGACCAGAACTGATTATTTCATTATCCGTTAATTGAAACTACTTTTAAAACTTAATCTCATGATTATTTTACTACTTTTGTCTCTACAGTAAAAATTGATGATTCTGTTTTATATTTCTAATAAATTGAAATATGTAAGGCATCATTACTAATATGAAGGAGCATCTTGGCCCTAGCTGGGTTTCACCTGTAATGACCACCAGCTAGGGTTTCCAGGTAACATAACCAAATGTGAATGATCTTTATTCAGTTTATTCTACACTTCCTTACACAATGGATAGACTACTATCCATTATGTAACACTAGAAGTGGTTACCCAGCGTCGCTTAGGTAGGGGAAACCCTGGTGTATTGATTTGTTTACCTGAGATTTACAAATACTGGACATTTTAAAGTAGAATTTCAATGCTATTTCTATGTTTATTTTAATTTTTAAATATCTTTGAATATAAACCAAATCTTCATAATTTTTGCACAAAAAGCAAGAACTGGTGATATTTAATGTGTATATATATATTTAAGTAGAATTTCAATGCTATTTCTATGTATATTTTAATTTTTAAATATCTTTGAATATAAATCAATTCTTCATATTTTTTTGCACAAAAAGCAAGATATTTAATGTGTATACTTTGTATTTAATTGTTTTATTTTTCATATTTTCATCCATACATACACTTAAACTACCATTTATATAAGTATAAATTAGATGGAAACATAAGGAGATTTAACATAGTAAGGCCTGTACCATAATTATGTTAAATTCAGTATGGATATTTATCATTACTTACAGTTATTCTGTTGCATTTATAAATAAAAGACTAACAGAGCTACCGGGTATTGCCCGGGATTTAAAAAGTTAAAATAAATCTTTTATCTATATCTATATATAGAATAAGGGGCCGGGTTAGCTCAGTCGGTAGAGTGTTCGGCTAGAAACCACAAGGTTCCTAGATCGATACCGGTCCCCGCCAACTCAGCGTATGAGTAGCACAGGGATCTGTGCGGTAAAGTAAGGAGCTGATGGTAGGTGTGGCACTCCACCTCAGACGCTAAAATAATCTCCTTGGTCTAGCGCAAGTGAAAAGGGGATTGACTCCCTCGCTGATTGGCTGATACCGACTTTAGGCCACTCCGACGACTTTACTACTTACTTTATATATAGAATAATAAAAATTCATATATTTGTTTTTATTATATTTTATTCTTTATATATTCTTGCTTTTAACTTGTTTATTTTTATTATTATTCTAGTTTGTATATATTTTTTTTCTTTTTATTTCTCTTGCCTTTTATTATATTTTATCCTTTATTAATTTTATGTGTCTGAATTTTTAACTGATGTCGTTGGATTTTATGCCAATATACTATTTTGTATTATTTTTTATGGCATATCAACCTCAGTGGGTCATTTAATGCCAACCAAGTTTTGAAATAAATTAATTCTTAATGGAAACAATTTTTTCATTTTTTATAAACACTTTTATTTAACCCATACATACATAATATTACTACTGTGAACTGTTCATGTTCCTGATACAACATTATTCTGTGTACTTGACATGAGACTTTGATGAGTTGTGGTGCACCTGAGCACTGTACACAATAAATTACATTATCATTATTATTTATATATGAGACCCTAACAGGTACTAATACTCCGTTAGTTAACCTCAGTTCAAATAGATAAATTATTGGTAACACTAGTGTTTGAAAGCTCTAAAATTGAGTTTTAAGGACTCTCTCTCTCTCTCTCTCTCTCTCTCTGTGTGTGTGTGTGTGTGTGTGTGTGTGTTCTATACCTCATTCAAACAACAAGTTTAAGATTATAATAATACAATGATACCTTGACTTACAAGTTTAATTTATTGGACCATATTACCTTTAGGCACCCCTTTTTGATCTCGATTAAGAAAGGACATGTTTTTCATTTACACAGTCAATATCCGGTTGTTTGTTAGGGTTAGGGTTAGGGGTTAGGGGTTAGGGTTAGTGCTAGGGTTAGGGTTATGAGGTTAGGGTTAGGGGTTAGTTTTATAATTTTTTTTAAATCTAAAAATCGTCTGTTAAAACAACTGGATATTGACGGTGTAAATGAAAAACATGTCCTTTCTTAATCGAGATCAAAAAGGGGTGCCTAAAGGTCATATGGTCCAATTATTTTTGTGATGCTTCTGGTGATGCATCTCAAAATGATAGCCATGCAAAAACAATGATGTCATTATTTGAATGAGATCTTCAGGAAGGTTGGATGATGCAGCGTCTGAAACATTGTGTTTTTACATACCACAATAAAGATGAGGACAACAGTCCAAAAAATCAAAATTTATTTATTTATCTATATTATTCTAATTTCATATAATTCATTTAATTCATTTATTTATGTAATTCGATCTAATTTATGCAATTAACTTATTTATTTATTTCATCCATTTATTTATTTATTTGATTTAATTTAATTTCATATATTTGATTTATTTAGTTAATTCATTTATCTAATCTATTTATTCAATTCATTTACTTAATTTATTTATTTAATTTATTGGACCATATTACCTTTAGGCACCCCTTTTTGATCTCGATTAAGAAAGGACATGTTTTTCATTTACACTGTCAATATCCGGTTGTTTGTTAGGGGTTAGGGTTAGGAGTTAGGGTTAGGGTCAAGCTTATGAGGTTAGGGTTAGGGGTTAGCTTTATAATTAAAAAAAAAAACTCTAAAAAACGTCTGTTAACAATTAACCGGATTTTGACAGTGTAAATGGAAAAAATGTTCCTATGAATCAAGATCGAAAAAGGGGTGCCTAAAGGTCATATGGTTCACTTTATTTATTTATTTTATTTATTTATTCAATTAATTAATCTATTTATCTATTTATTTGATTTAATTTTATTTTATTTTATTTATCTAATTCATATAATCTATTTTCATATAATTATAATTACATCATTATGATATGAAGTTAGTGAAAATTATTTCTACCATTTCTATTTTGATAAAACGTCTTTGGCATAAAATAGCCAAACAAGGGTTGACATGCCGTAAAATCCAACCAACTATCTATCCATCCAAATCTAATTTCCATTCACACCCCAAATATATATATTTTTTTTAGTCTCATTGAATACGATGATGAGAGTGTTTGAATTTCAAAGGGTCAAAGGTCAAAGTTCATTGCCCCATCAATTGAAACAATAAGCAACATAAATTAAGAATGATAATTGCTTTGCATGTCAGCAGAAAGAAAAGAATATTGCGAGAGAAAAGCTGATTATGAAAATCCTCCACATGATAAATCTTCAAATAATTCATTCACCTTGTCCGATCTTCTTAATCTGATCAAATATGGAAGCAGAATAAAAAAAAAATTGTGTTAAACATGTGAGGCATGCCAAAAAACAGTGGTTAGAGAGGACCCCTCCAATCAATCGACTGGTCACATCAAGCCCTATCACCTATATGAGTATCCAACACTTTTCTTTTTAGAAGTCTGTGGCAGAATAAAAAAAAATTGTGTTAAACATGTGAGGCATGCCAAAAAACAGTGGTTAGAGAGGACCCCTCCAATCAATTGACTGGTCACATCAAGCCTAGCACCTATATGAGTATCCCAACACTTTTCTTTTTAGAAGTCTGTGGCAGAATAAAAAAAAATTGTGTTAAACATGTGAGGCATGCCAAAAAACAGTGGTTAGAGAGGACCCCTCCAATCAATTGACTGGTCACATCAAGCCCTAGCACCTATATGAGTATCCCAACACTTTTCTTTTTAGAAGTCTGTGGCAGAATAAAAAAAAATTGTGTTAAACATGTGAGGCATGCCAAAAAACAGTGGTTAGAGAGGACCCCTCCAATCAATTGACTGGTCACATCAAGCCCTAGCACCTATATGAGTATCCCAACACTTTTCTTTTTAGAAGTCTGTGGCAGAATAAAAAAAATTGTGTTAAACATGTGAGGCATGCCAAAAAACAGTGGTTAGAGAGGACCCCTCCAATCAATCGACTGGTCACATCAAGCCCTAGCACCTATATGAGTATCCCAACACTTTTCTTTTTAGAAGTCTGTGGCAGAATAAAAAAAAATTGTGTTAAACATGTGAGGCATGCCAAAAAACAGTGGTTAGAGAGGACCCCTCCAATCAATTGACTGGTCACATCAAGCCCTAGCACCTATATGAGTATCCCAACACTTTTCTTTTTAGAAGTCTGTGGCAGAATAAAAAAAAATTGTGTTAAACATGTGAGGGCATGCCAAAAAACAGTGGTTAGAGAGGACCCCTCCAATCAATTGACTGGTCACATCAAGCCCTAGCACCTATATGAGTATCCCAACACTTTTTTTTTAGAAGTCTGTGGCAGAATAAAAAAAAATTGTGTTAAACATGTGAGGCATGCCAAAAAACAGTGGTTAGAGAGGACCCCTCCAATCAATTGACTGGTCACATCAAGCCCTATCACCTATATGAGTATCCCAACACTTTTCTTTTAGAAGTCTGTGGCAGAATAAAAAAAAATTGTGTTAAACATGTGAGGCATGCCAAAAACAGGGTTAGAGAGGACCCCTCCAATCAATTGACTGTCACATCAAGCCCTAGCACCTATATGAGTATCCCAACACTTTTCTTTTTAGAAGTCTGTGGCAGAATAAAAAAAAATTGTGTTAAACATGTGAGGCATGCCAAAAAACAGTGGTTAGAGAGGACCCCTCCAATCAATTGACTGGTCACATCAAGCCCTAGCACCTATATGAGTATCCCAACACTTTTATTTTTAGAAGTCTGTGGCAGAATAAAAAAAAATTGTGTTAAACATGTGAGGCATGCCAAAAAACAGTGGTTAGAGAGGACCCCTCCAATCAATTGACTGGTCACATCAAGCCCTAGCACCTATATGAGTATCCCAACACTTTTATTTTTAGAAGTCTGTGGCAGAATAAAAAAAATTGTGTTAAACATGTGAGGCATGCCAAAAAAACAGTGGTTAGAGAGGACCCCTCCAATCAATTGACTGGTCACATCAAGCCCTAGCACCTATATGAGTATCCCAACACTTTTCTTTTTAGAAGTCTGTGGCAGAATAAAAAAAAATTGTGTTAAACATGTGAGGCATGCCAAAAAACAGTGGTTAGAGAGGACCCCTCCAATCAATTGACTGGTCACATCAAGCCCTAGCACCTATATGAGTATCCCAACACTTTTCTTTTTTAGAAGTCTGTGGCAGAATAAAAAAAAATTGTGTTAAACATGTGAGGCATGCCAAAAAACAGTGGTTAGAGAGGACCCCTCCAATCAATTGACAGGTCACATCAAGCCCTATCACCTATATGAGTATCCCAACACTTTTCTTTTTAGAAGTCTGTGGCAGAATAAAAAAAAATTGTGTTAAACATGTGAGGCATGCCAAAAAACAGTGGTTAGAGAGGACCCCTCCAATCAATTGACTGGTCACATCAAGCCCTAGCACCTATATGAGTATCCCAACACTTTTCTTTTTAGAAGTCTGTCGCAGAATAAAAAAAAATTGTGTTAAACATGTGAGGCATGCCAAAAAACAGTGGTTAGAGAGGACCCCTCCAATCAATTGACTGGTCACATCAAGCCCTACCACCTATATGAGTATGCCAACACTTTTCTTTTTAGAAGTCTGTGGCAGAATAAAAAAAAAATTGTGTTAAACATGTGAGGCATGCCAAAAAACAGTGGTTAGAGAGGACCCCTCCAATCAATCGACTGGTCACATCAAGCCCTAGCACCTATATGAGTATCCCAACACTTTTCTTTTTAGAAGTCTGTGGCAGAATAAAAAAAAAATTGTGTTAAACATGTGAGGCATGCCAAAAAACAGTGGTTAGAGAGGACCCCTCCAATCAATTGACTGGTCACATCAAGCCCTAGCACCTATATGAGTATCCCAACACTTTTCTTTTTAGAAGTCTGTGGCAGAATAAAAAAAAATTGTGTTAAACATGTGAGGCATGCCAAAAAACAGTGGTTAGAGAGGACCCCTCCAATCAATTGACTGGTCACATCAAGCCCTAGCACCTATATGAGTATCCCAACACTTTTATTTTTAGAAGTCTGTGGCAGAATAAAAAAAAATTGTGTTAAACATGTGAGGCATGCCAAAAAACAGTGGTTAGAGAGGACCCTCCAATCAATTGACTGGTCACATCAAGCCCTAGCACCTATATGAGTATCCCAACACTTTTATTTTAGAAGTCTGTGGCAGAATAAAAAAAAATTGTGTTAAACATGTGAGGCATGCCAAAAAACAGTGGTTAGAGAGGACCCCTCCAATCAATTGACTGGTCACATCAAGCCCTATCACCTATATGAGTATCCCAACCTTTTCTTTTTAGAAGTCTGTGCAGAATAAAAAAAAATTGTGTTAAACATGTGAGGCATGCCAAAAAACAGTGGTTAGAGAGGACCCCTCCAATCAATTGACTGGTCACATCAAGCCCTAGCACCTATATGAGTATCCCAACACTTTTCTTTTTAGAAGTCTGTGGCAGAATAAAAAAAAATTTTGTTAAACATGTGAGGCATGCCAAAAAACAGTGGTTAGAGAGGACCCCTCCAATCAATTGACAGGTCACATCAAGCCCTATCACCTATATGAGTATCCCAACACTTTTCTTTTTAGAAGTCTGTGGCAGAATAAAAAAAAATTGTGTTAAACATGTGAGGCATGCCAAAAAACAGTGGTTAGAGAGGACCCCTCCAATCAATTGACTGGTCACATCAAGCCCTAGCACCTATATGAGTATCCCAACACTTTTCTTTTTAGAAGTCCGTCGCAGAAGACGATGACGTCACTCCATGTCATTCATCAGTTGTGGATCCTTTGGTGGCTAATTAGTCCAATTCTGGATTGCAGATGTGGCCACGCACATTGCAAGGGAAATTTCCATCTGCATTCTGTGGTGCATGACGACAACGATGTCGCCGCTCTGCAGCCCTCTTGATCTCAATATTGAGCCGTTTATCTCCTGTGCAGCACATGTCTTACCAACCGTGTCTGTTTGAGTCCAGATCTTCCAGGCTTGAAGATGTAATGGCGCATTTCTTTGTCTTCATATGGTCTTTGAACCACTTTCGTGGACCTCCTGCCCTTCAAGTGCCTTCTGCAAGTTCACCATAAAATACTTTATGGGGGAGTCAGTCTGCAGGCATCCAAACCCTATAACCCATATGGCAAACCCCAATAACTTTTATCATATACTAGAAGCAGCTACCCAGCGTCGCCTGGGTAGAGGGGGAGTAGCAAAAAAAGTTAGTCTCGCAGATCCATTATTACTGAATTACGAGTTGGATCCTCACAGGATGCCCCATTAAAATACCTATGTAAAAAAAAAGACCTTGCGTTGATTCAGCCAATCTGAAAAGAAAAATTATTGTCTACTATTTAAAATATTAAATGCAAAAGAAATTCTATGCTGTTATCATTTAAATTTTTTTTTTTAATTATCTTCACAGATATAAATCAAACTTTCATTATTTTGCTCAAAAACCAAGCCCTGGTGATATTTAATGTGTATATATATATTTACTTTGTTGTTAATTGTTTTACTTCGAAGTTTCCTCCTGACATACAGATACACACAACTGCCCTTTATATATGTACTACCAGCGGCTACTCGGCATCGCCTGGGTAGAGGTTTTTCTTTTAAAGTTAGTCCCGCAAATCCATTATTACTGAATCATGAGTTGAATCCTGGTGGGATGCCCCATTTAAATTCCTATGTAAAAAAAACAGACCTTGCATTGATCCAGCTACTCTGAAAAGAAATCTTAATGTCTACTATCTAAAATATTAAATTTTAAAAAATCCATGCTGTTATCATTTAAATTTTATTTTTTAATTATCTTCACAGATATAAATCAAACTTTCATTATTTTTGCTCAAAAACCAAGCCCTGGTGATATTTAATGTGTATATATATTTACTTTGTCGTTAATTGTTTTATCTTTGAAGTTTCCTCCGGACATACAGATACACACAACTGCCCTTTATATATGTATAGATAGATGTACTAGAAAGCAGTGGCTGAGGGTCTTAGTATCCTGGATATGATTTTAAACTCTATCTGCTGAATGCTGAAGGATATCACACACTATATCAGCACTGGCCATTGCATGAACTTTGGTTTGTGTGTCACTCCTTACGTCGTTGTGTCAATCCACCCTGGTGGGCGGTCAACACAATACTTACATCTATATATCTATTGAAAACTTTTAAAATAAAAAGAATCATGAAACTTGGCAAACCCCACTTTGCATTTTCTTGCAAATGGCATTCTAAGACTTTTTATGGCATCATTAGGTGAATGTCAGAAATCATTTTTACAGAGAATTGTATATTTGAGTCATCATTCCTAAATTCTAGAAGATATGATGAATTATTTTTTGCTCGTCTAAAATTGTTCATTATTTACTTTTTTACACTTTACATTAGCTGTTGTGATTTACTAAGCTTTGCTTAAACTTCTGTTACATAATCATTAGATACCTAATGATTATGACAATAGTGTAGAAATCATTATGGCGATCAGTACAGCTGATGGCCTTGAGAGTGAGTGACAATGCTTGACCTCACTCTGACCTTGTTTTCTGGGGATAGACCGTGAGAACAGAACCCCGATAGAAAGCCCCCTTCCGGTTTAAGGATACTAAGTAAGTAACTTAGTCAGTTAGAACTTAGAAGCGAAGCTAGCAAGATGTGAGTCTCACTGCGCAGATGTCTGGTCTGGGGGGTCTACGAATAAAGTAACATCATCGTAAATCGAAGTCTTGTGTTTATTACTAAAAACCAACAATGACACAGGGCTTCTAATAAGGAAGGATCCCCAACAGAAACCAGACCCAGAATCCTCAATAGAAGACCAGACGAGACCTTAGAAGATATACCAGACCAAGATAGAAGATAGACGATCACAAGCAAAGACGGCCGGAAGAATAGACGACAGAGTAAGACGTAAGAAAGATATATAACATATACCTATTTAGTGCCGGTAAAGAAGGCTATGCAACACTTCCTGCTGTTACTAAATGGTTACCAATCTAAGTTCTAAGCAGACACATTGATGCTTAACTTTGGTGATACACTAGATCTGACAACTTGCATCCCATATAAAAAAAAAAACAATATTCAAATATCATCCTTTGTAATATATTTTGGTAGATTCTTTTGCCTATTTTATAGCAAACAAGTTATGTTTTATAGAGACCAAATTTTATAAATATAAGTTATTATGTACACTAGCAAATATATGCACCCTCCGGGTGCAAGTATCTAAGTTTTAATGTAATAAAATATTGTATTGAATTAAAAAGGATAACGGAACTAAATAAGAAGGCAGATAAAAAGATTTGAAACAGAGGGGGTATAATGGAAAAATAGAACAACTGAAACTTACACTTATCTCACTCCCGTCTTTCATTGCTAAATTTTCCTAATTTAACTATTTAGTTAAAATAGGAAGTAAAGAATAAAAATACAGTTATTTTTTCTTGTTAATGGATTTCTTTTAAGATTTATCTCTGAGATTTTAGATAATATTCATTAAGATAAAACCAAACAATTAGAAATCAATAATACTAAGCACATATTTATTAAAATCAGCTTTTTAATATCAATATGCAAATTAGCCTTCCCATTCACACTGTAAACTGCTATTTTGTTGTATATATAAATACAATTGCATGTTATTCTTAAGTAGATATGGTCAACAGTATTAATAATGTAAAACAATTTTTATTAATAATTGAGGTTTATAGAATGTGACGTAAGGGAATTGTTACTTGAATAGTAATATAGTTTCGGTTACAGACAGAAAAACACACAATCTCCATTATAATAAGATACAAGTTTTATATAAGTTATCATGTATATACAAGTTTTATAGGGACCAAGTTATGAGTGGTGAAGGATTGAGTAAATCCAACAAAATGTGGTTGAAAATAGAGGAAAAAGTGGATAGAACAACACAACTATAAATTCAATTTATATTTCGGCTCAGTATTTAGTGACATTATAATAAATTTTGACAAAGCTTCGCTAAATACTGAGGCGAAATATCAATTGAATTTAGTTGTTGTGTTGTTCTATCCACTTTTTCCTCTATTTTCAGACCAAGTTATGTTTTATAGAGACTTTTTCCAGGTTAAGCAATATGAAGTACAGAACTGTATATGCTTCATTAAGTACTCTCAACAGAAATTTACAGTAGAAATATACACCTCTGAGAGCTGTCTGGTACAATGGGTTAATTTTGATGTTCAAAGCCATTTATTGGTTAAATCAGAGAAACATTGAATGCATCTGACCAAAGCAACAACAACACGACATTAAATAAATGAATAATTAAATAAATAAAATTCCCCTTACAACTCCTCCTTGATCCACTCTCATTACTACTCACCCACAGTCGACCCATGTTTCCATCACCACATACCACTTGACCCAACGTCTACTATGCACCACCATAGACGATCCACACTTCCATCCCAAACATTCACCCCACATCTACTATGTGACCCAATACACAATATCCCCATGGCAACAACTACAGCTAACCCCTATGACCTACCCAAACACTCACCCCACATCAGCAGTTGACCTCCACTCTCCTCCCACTCACAACCAAAAGACACTCGTCAGTAAGAGAACTGAATCCTTCAATACAAGAACTCAGCTCATGTCCTGAAGAAGGTCTGAAGGACCGAAACGTTATAGTGTTCACATTACCACCAGTAATAAACTTCCATCCCGTATTTGTCTACTTTTCTCCACATACTTTTTGATGGATTTCCTCATTTTACTCAATGCAGAGGATAAAGGTCTGGAATTTTAGTTTTAAACTTTGGAGGGCCTTCGTTATTTGATATATTACATGGGACAAAATGTTTCTCTAGAACACCAGTTACTTACCAGATGAATAAGGTGTGTCCTCTCATCAAGGGTTCAGTGCACTTGTCTGTGAATGAATACTTCACAGCAAAGATTCACAAAAACTTTTCTCTTTCACCAAAAAAACTTTTCTCTTTCCATTAAATGTTATGAAATATATGCAAATGGATAAGTTAGATATAAATGATTTTAATATAAAAATGCATTGGCCAATGATTTTTATTATGAAAATGCATTGGACAATGATTTTTACTATGAAAATGCATTGGCCAATGATTTTTACTATGAAAATGCATTGGACAATGATTTTTACTATGAAAATGCATTGGACAATGATTTTTACTATGAAAATGCATTGGCCAATGATTTTTATTATGAAAATGCATTGGCCAATGATTATTACTATGAAAATGCATTGGAAATGATTTTTATTATGAAAATGCATTGGAAATAATTTTTACTATAAAAATGCATTTGAAATAATTTTTACTATAAAAATGCATTGGAAATGTTTTTTACTATAAAAATGCATTGGAAATGATTTTTTACTATAAAAATGCATTGGAAATAATTTTCCATAATGAAAAATGCATTGGAAATAATTTTTAATATAAAAATGCATTAGAAATAATTTTTACTATAAAAATACATTTGAAATAATTTTTACTATAAAAATGCATTTGAAATAATTTTTACTATAAAAATGCATTGGAAATGATTTTTACTATAAAAATGCATTGGAAATGATTTTTACTATAAAAATGCATTGGAAATGATTTTTACTATAAAAATGCATTGGAAATAAAATTTACTATAAAAATGCATTGGAAATGATTTTCATAAGGAAAATGCATTAGAAATGATTTTACTATAAAAATGTATAGCCTCTTCAGCTGGGGAATTGTAACACTATGCTACTAATAACAATTTCACTACAATGTGCCATTTTTTGCTTTTGGTTGACTGTCCTTTATTTAGGCCAGGTGAGTGGATGGAGAGCCCCCTCCTGATCAATCGGCTGGTATTGTCAAAGCCATAGCACCTAGATTGTCTCAACCTTATTGCCCATATGGCAACCTGCAACCATCTTTTATCATTTCCCTTGATACATTGCAACAACTAAAAAGATAATGAAACAAGAAATGCTATGTCATAAAAATGACTAATGATATTAGATAGATTTTTTTTATCTTTTAGATAAAAGAAAATTTCTATAGGATAAATACAACACCCTTAATTTTATACTTAATCTCTACTAACATATAAGACACAATGGGACTTTACACACACACACACTCACACATATATACACACAAACAATACACACACATACACATACACACTTACTTGCTTATAGAAGTCCATGGCAGACAATGATGACATCACTCGACATGTTGTGAAACTTGTGTGCGAAATATTTTAAGTGAAAAGAGGGTGCACAGAATTCAGTCTACTGTCTTGGCAGTCCGGCAGTTGGTCCAGTGTCAGAGGCAAGTTTGAGATGATTGGACTGCCGAGCTGCCGCAGGGTGCTGTCTCAGGTAGTATTGACTCATTTCATGAGAGGCAAACCTTCCTGGAAGCTGCAGCACTTGCACCCTAGCGCCAGGTTGTATTGGGAATTTATGTGAGTGGTAAGTACCCCAATCCTACTACTATCACACATATACATGCACACACACACACACACACACATACACACACACACATACACACACATCCTTTTCAGCTGGAGCTTTAGAATACACCGACTGCACCTTTGCAGAGTGGTAAGACGCCTCTAATAGGGCTACCTGTTGGTCATGGGTGGCGACCCATGATGCTTAAGGATGGAACCCTGGTGGCTGAGCAATTCATGACATCCAATACTCCACTTCGGTCCTTACTTAGGCTAGACAGACAATTGGAGAGCACCTCCCTGATCATTTTTATCATATATGTGCTAGAAGGTGGTGCTAGAAGGTGGTGCCTGAAGGTCTTACTGTCCTGGGCATGATGTTAAACTCTATCTGATGGTGAAGTTCCAATTCTGGAGCCCTGGGGAATGTGGAGCACCCCTTCATCACCATTACTCCCAGGCCCACTCTGTAGTAGTAGGGTCCCACCTACAAGTTAAATAGAAAAGACTGAGTTTAAATACATGTGTTTGAAAAAAAAAATTGAGTACCCATCAAGAATGAATAAAACAAAATGTCTTCAGCATAAAATAACCCAGCAAGGGTTAACATGCTGTAAAATCTAAACAACCAACCAACCAGCCAACCAACCAAACCAACCAACCAACACTTATAAGAAGACACAAAAACCTTGTATATCAAAACATAGATATACAAATAGACATTTCAATAATCTTTTCATCTGCATGATTCTTTTCTTTCATGTTTTAATTAAAAAAAAAATATTTCAAAGATTCATTTTTCAGTTTTTCAGTTTTTAAAACTAAAATTCCAGGTTCATTTTTTTAAAATACCTATTTCTGCCAGTTAAAAATACTGTGGGTAGACTATGAATTTAGTAGTGGGTAATTCATGAGGAAGTGTGTCCCGGTCTCCTGCCTCAAAAAATTGCTGCCCAGTGACTATTAAAATAACGATCCCAGCTATGGTGTTACTTGAAAGAAAACAACCAACTTAGGGCGTTAAATGTATTTTAGGGGGTGGCTTCTCTTTTTTGTTGTAATTCTTATTTATTTATCATAATTTGTCGTAATTCTTATTTATTTATAGAAATTTGTCGTAATTCTTATTTATTTATAGAAATTTGTCGTAATTCTTGTTTAGATATGAAGATGGATATCTATCTATCTATCTATCTATCTACCTCAATTTGTTCATTTTTTTTACTTTGTTTGATAAATAAATGAGAATTACGACAAAAAAGAGAAGCCCCCCCCCCAATACATTTAACGCCCTAAGCTGGTTGTTTTCTTTCAAGTAACACCATAGCTGGGGTCGTTATTTTAATAGTCACTGGGCAGCAATTTTTGAGGTAGGAGACCGGGACACACTTCCTCATAAATTACCTAGTAGTGTAATTGTTTACCCTAATCTACTGGACAGATGTTAGTGGAATATGAAATGAAGTCCAATGAATATATTTTTAATTTCTCAACTGAGATTAATACTTTTAATAAAAATCAGACTCTTAGGAAAACATAATACCTTAATTCATTTATAAATTCTTTAAAAAAGTGTATAACTGAATCAGTATGCAAGAACTTTTAATCTATACAACATCAATTAATGCTGTCGTTTAATTCTATTAAAAACTTATAAATGAATTGACGTATTTATTAAGTTATGTTTTCCTTAGAGTTTGATTTTTATTAAAAGTATTAATTTGTGCGGTAAAGTGAGGAGCTGATGGTAGGTGTAGCGCTCCACCTCAGATGCTAAAATAATCTCCTTGGTCTAGCGCTAGTGAAAAGGGGATAGACTCCCTCGCTGTCTGGCTGATACCGACATTAGGCTGCGCCGACGACTTTACTTTACTTTATTAATCCCAATTGAGAAATTAGAAATATATACATTGGACTTCATTTCATATTCCACTAACTTCTGTCCGGTAGACTGTGGTAGAAAATTAGATTCTTGAATTCATAGTCTACCAACACAAAAACCTTGCATATTAAAACGTAGATCTACAAATAGATATTTGTTGACATTTCAATAATCTTATCATCTGGGTGTTTATAGTGTAGAGTCTATTGTTGGTTAAAGTTTAGTCTCACCCCCAACATATTTCCATCCAAATGTGATAAGCCCTTTTCTTGGTATGCAGCCAACGTAACAATTTAAAATACTCTCAGCCTTGAAAGAACGTATATTGATTTAGCTCTCAGTTGGTAAGAGAATCCATCTAGGAACTACAACGTTCGGAGTCAATACCAGCCCTCGACAACTCAGCCTATGAGTAGCACAGTGTGGTAAAGTGGGGAGCTGATGGTAGGTGTGGCAATGCACCTCAGATACAAAAACAATCTCTCTGGTCTAGCACAAGGAAAAAGAGAATAGACTTCCTCACTGTCTGGCTGATACCAACAATAGGTCAATCTGCCAACTTTATTTTACTTTAATCTCCCTGGTCTAGCACTTGTGAAAAGGGGATTAGCTCCCTCACTGACCAGCTATTAAATGAGTATAAAATATCTTGGACCAAGTAACCAATAAGCACCCCAGCTGGGATCTGTTTTAAAAGGAACACCTTTTGCTTGATAATAATTATTTATTGGTTACTTGGTCCCAATATCCTTTTATTTAAATAAACATAAAACATATTTTGTAAATAAAAACTATTTTCATTTAAATAAACATATCTGCATTTCTCTTCTGATTAAATAAAAACTATTTTAATATAAAAATGTCTTTAATATAAAAATGTGTCTTTTGTTTAATGTTTTTAAAACTTAAAAAAAAATTCCTATTGAATTAACAACAGCAACATGAAATAACTAATTTTTTAAATTAAAATCGAAAACTATTTTAGTATAAAAACATGCCTTTGGGTTGTAAATATACATGAACAAACTTTTAAAAAATCTTACAGTGAAATTCTAATGCAAAAAAAAAATCATCTGTTGTTTGTAAACAAACAACCAGGAGTTCACGGTGAAAAGCAAAAGTTGTTCCTTTCAAAACAGATCCCAGCTGGGGTGCTTATTGGTTATTTGGTCCAAGATATTTTATACTCATTTAAATTATCAAAATATTGGTTTGGTGGTTGGTTTTGAAGGTGTAAACCTTTTGAATACAAGTGTAAAGAAAAATGAGGTAACTAAAATGTTGTTAATTTATCTTTGATTTATTTTCTTAATATTTTGGGATGAAAAAATCCCTTCATCAGAATATTTTTAAAAGCATGGAGTCTCTTAATGGAAATCTTGACTGCTACTAGAGTCTGCCCATTCTGTGGTAGTCTGTGATTGTGTGTATGCTTCATATGCTGTGATAGTTTTCAAAACCAACCACCAAACCAATATACGCATAATGCTTAAAAAAAATTATAGAATTCTTATATCAAAATATTTCATTGCAACACATTTATGTATATATTACATTTATTAGATATTCTGTTGTAGAAGTGTCCTGGGTATGACGTTAAACTGCATCTAGTGGTGAGGTTCCAATTCTGGAGCTCTGGGGAATGTGGAGTACCCCTTCATCAATATTACTCCCAGGTCCACTCTGATGTGGAGTGGTAGAACCTGTTAGGGTCCCATCTATAGGTTAAATAGAACAACATGAATTTTAAAAAAAATGTGTTTAAAAAAGATTGAGTACCCATCAAGAATGAATCAAACAAAACATCTTCGGCATTAAATAACCCAACAACGATTGACATGCCGTAAAATCCAACCAGCCAATCAACCCTCCCACCATCCCTATTGATTATCGCCCCTGTGAGTTCCTCTGTGTTTTTGAGTTTTAAAAAATTAGAATACTCATTAAGAATGAATAAGATAAAATGTCTTCAGCATTAAATAACCCAACAATTGTTGACATGCCGTAAAATCCAACCAACCAACCATATAGCAGATATTAGTTGATTTGTATGAAAATAAAGCCAATATAAACATACAACAATGACTTTCTATTAACACCTCTCTATTTTTTTTTTTTACAAGAAAAACCCAAGCGAGGAGTTATAAGACTAAAAATACATTTGGCTTTGACGTTCGTTAAGAAGTGGACTAATCCAATCATACAGCTAACTTGAGATTGGATTAAATTGAGCCAATGTCAACATTATTACACTCGTTGATGAACATATGAGTCAGAAATTTATATTTGAGACTTGTTAGCTGACATTTAAATCTTCCTAATTCTCCTTATCCCGATTAAAAAAGGGTTAATTAAGATTAAAGACGAGAGATCAAGGAAGATTCACCAAGATTTATTCAAATTAATTCTTTGATTCAACAAAAATGACAAAATATTTACAATCTTTAGATTATAGATTTTGTCAAGTTGAATTTGTCCATGGCTCAAATCTCTTTCCACTGATTCATTTCAAAATGATTGATGTATTATATCATTGTGTTGATGAAAACTGTTGTTTGAAAAATATTGTTTAAGTTCAATAAAATTTAATATCTTATTATAATGGAGATTGTGGGTTTGTCTGTCTGTAACCGAAACTATATTACTATACAAGTCACAATTCCCTTTGTTATCTACATCACATTCTCCCTGACTTTATTTTTATTTAAACCTCAATTATTAATAAAATTGTTTTACATCATTAAGACTGTTGACCATATCTATATACTAATAACATGCAATTGTATTTATATATATATAACAAAATAGCGGTTTACAGTATGAAGGGAAAGGCTAATTTGCATATTGATCCTAAAAATTTGATTTTAATAAATATATGCTTAGTATTATTGATTTCTAATTGTTTGGTTTTATCTTATTGAATATGAGCAAAAATCTCAGGAATAAATCTTAAAAGAAATCCATTAACAAGAACAAATAACCTGTTATTTTATTCTTTACTTCCTATTTTAACTAAATAGTTAAATTAAGAAAATTTACCAATGAAAGAGGGGAGTAATGGAAAATGATGGAAGAGTTAGTTTCAAAGTTGTTCTATTTTTCAATCATACACCCTCTGTTCCAATTTTTTTCTGCATTCTTATTCAGTTTCATTAGCCTTTCTAATTTAATGTGATATTTTATTATATTAAAACTTAAATACTTGCACCCGCAGGGTGCATATATTTGCTAGTGTACTTAATGTATGAAGACTCAATCAGAAGCCCTGTCCACATGATAGAGCTTAATTGCAGCCCAATAGGGCGGCTTTTAAGTTAGTGTTGAATAAATATGAAAGGTCCTTTTGTAACTAACATAAAACTGGTGCTGACTGAAAAGACCTGGTTCTCGTTAGATCACTGACATTATGCAGTTATTCAGAACATGATTGGATTTACTTACCCATTCAACCTTTTTCTCCCCAACTATAGTAGGGTAGACAGGGCTATCTAACCCTTGGTACAGGGTTTAGAATACATTGACTAATCCCCTATATAGATGTTGATGTAATGAATATGTAAATACCTTGGTACCCCCGCACTATAATTCGATTGGACAGTGTCATGTATAAATAGTCAACACTGTGTTGGTACAGGCACCTATACCTATACCTATACCTAAGCCTACAACCTAAGCTTACTCGCCAGACTACCCCACAACAGCTCAGAAGATGAATTGCTATTCGACGTCCCAATTACTACTGCGATAATATACCAAATACCAACTTCAGAATATATCCCTTAACCCAGATATATCAGATGTAATCCCTGAAACACAAAAAGGGGTGTCCTGAGTATGATAGTAAGCTACATCTGATGGTGAGGCTCAAATTCTGGAGATCTGGTTAATGTGGAGTAACCTTTCATTGCTATTACTCACTGGTTCCTTCTAATCTAGAATGATAGAACCTCTTAGAGTCCTGTCATCATCATCATCATGTCGCGCATGTAGCACAGGTATCGACAACAATATTACGCCAACCCTCCCTATCATTCATTACACCTGGAAGCTCCTCTGCGGAGCAGCCAGCATCTTCACATAACTGGTCAATGTAGGTCCTTGCTGGGCGCCCCACACTTGCATGACCATGTGTTGGCTTCCACAGGAGAACGTCGCTTATGAGTTCATCCTTACTTCTCCAGCAGTGTCCTGCGTGCCTTGTCTGTCTCACTCGGATAGTTTGTGAGATGGGGGGCAGTTGATCGTACAGCTGTTTCCTTGTGGGGTGCTGTTTCCATGACTTGTTCAACACTGCTCGCAGCATCCTTGTGCAGCTCCCATCTAGCCTATTCTCAAGACATTTAGTTAGGGTCCAGGTGGTGCAGCCATATAGCAGCACCGACACAACCACAGCCTGGAAGAACTGTCGCTTCAGCTTGTTAGGGAGATCGGACCTCCATATAACTGATAATCTATTTGTGGCCAACCATGCCTTTGCTATCTGTGTATTAACATCACTCTCTGTGGAGGAGATATTACTTCCCAGGTAAGTGAATTAGAGTCCCATATATGGGGAAAATTGATCTGTCTAAAAAAAAAACCTCTTAAGAACAGACTACATGAAAAATGTAAATATACATATACAATAAACTTAAATGAGTACACTTATTTGTAATCAAAAGTTAAATTAATCGATAATCAATATTCAATAATCAATTGATTATTTACAATATATATATATATATATATATGTGTGTGTGGAGAAAGGTAGACAAACACGGGATGTTATGGAAAATGGATGTTTATTGTAGGTAGTGATGTCGACGATGCAACGTTTCGGTCTGTTTGACCTTCTTCAGGACTTGGATATAGTTCTTGCTTCAATGATGGACATTTTCAAAATGGTGAAACAGGAGGTCGTCAGTAGGGGGATGGGTAGTTGGGGGTGGGTAGGGGATTTTCTTCTCTCTAGATGGGGAGTGTATCGGAATAGTACCACAGGTGTTTGGAGTAGGCTTGTATATACTAGATTGTAAGGATTGGTTAAGAGTATATGTGTATGTGTGTCTATTTATTTATTTATTGATTTTTTGGGGGGATAAATCCAGTTCCCCAATACTTTCCCCCACACACATGATATATATATATATAAAGAAAACAAAACCTCCTCTCATTTCTCCCATATATATATATATATATATATATATATATATTTATATATAATTTGATATACCAAGCGTGTTGGTAAATCCTCACTGTGAGAAAAAACCCAGCAAATAGTTTGATTGTAAAAATATACTACCAAACATCAACCGGGGAGAAAAAATTTTTTTGGAAAAAAGAAAAGACCAAGATAGTCGTACCAACAAAGAGTAATCTATTGGTACAGTATTTGGCCAAAAGAAAAAACAATTTTTATGTATATATATGTATATAAGATAGATATATATTCATATAACCGCTAGGAAGATAAGCTAATAAGTAAAAAGTGCTCAATACCTAAGTAGAGCAAATGATAAAGATAAATCTAATGAGTCAGATGAACCTACTATTAGTTTCGCTTAATGCTCTTCAGGGCTAAGATCTGACTATATATATATACATATATATATATATATATATATATATATATATACAAAATTATATATACAAGAGCAGAAGCAGCCCTGTTAGCTGTGCCTTTAGAATACACTGACTGCACCTCTGCAGATTACCCCTAAACCCCCCTAAATGGGGTCACCTGTTGGCCAAGGGTAGTGACACGTGATGCTTAAGGTTGAAATCCTCATGGATGAGCAGTCCATAACATACAACCCTGCACTTTGGCCCTAACTTAGGCTAGACAGGCGGAGAGGCCCCCTCCGATCAATCGGCTGGTCACATCAAGCCCTAGCACCTATATGATTGTCCCAACCCTATTGCCCTTATGGCAAGCCCCGACCCTTTTTATCATATGGGTGCTAGAAGGCAGCAGCTGATGGTCTTCATGTCCTGGGTTTAATGACATTAAACTCTAACTGATGGTGAGGTTGAAGTTCTGGGGGTCTGGGGAATGTGGAGCACCCCTTCATCACCATTGCTCCCAGGTCCACTCTGACCCGGAGTGGTAGTACCTGTTAGGGTCCCATCTATGGGTTAAATAGAAAAAGGCGTTTATAAACAAAATTGTGTATCCATTAAGAATGAATTTATTTCAAAACTTTGCGGCATTAAATGGCCCATTGAGGTTGATATGCCGTAAAACAAAAACAAAACAAAACAAAATGAGAGCAGAAGCCAGGGGTCTTATGTGTTATTTATGTGGCAGGACATAATAAAGCTGGACCTCTGAGCCATTTGTGTGCTCACAATGAAGATCCTTAGGTAATTTTCACCTTTAGTTGTCAAAATTCCTAGCATAAAATTGTGCTTGCGCATTATCTGAAATGAACTTAATTGTTATTATGAACACATTTTATGATATTTTTGTGTTAAAGCATGCAGTTGTATTGTTTTCGAAAAAATTTCTAAGATTTGTTTATTTCGCACGGACACATTCAACATGGCTACCGTCTTGTTTCAAAGTGAAAGTCAGTTGGCTAAATTCCTAGCATAAAATTATCTGAAATGAACTTAATTGTTATTAAGAACACATTTTATGATATTTTTGTGTTAAAGCATGCAGTTGTATTGTTTTCGAAAAAGTTTCTAAGATTTGTTTATTTCGCACGGAGACTTTCAAAATAGCTACTGGCTTAGTTCAAAGTGAAAGTCAAGGGAGGTTACTCTAATTGCCTTATTTGCTAGGAATTTTGACAACTAAAGGTGAAAATTACCACCATTTGTGTGCTCACAATGGAGCTCCTTGTAGAAATGGCTCCCTCGCTATCTGGCCTATACCGACTTTAGGCCACCCCAATGACTTTATATAGTATATTTATGTTAAAGGTAAATTGCATATTAATAAATGATATATTCATGTTGTAGGAAAATTTAGATTTATAGGAGATTTCAAAATGATTGGGGCAACAAAAGAAATTTTTATTTCTCTGAATTTTTGAGACGAGGCTTAATAATTATATTATTTGGATTATTTGGACTATTGTCCTCATCTTTATTGTTATCTATACAACGTTTTGACCGATGTGCTCTTTGGCCATTTTCACGTATTTCTTGTCAGACTTGGAAACCTTCCCTTCAAACTCATGAACCTTCATGTCGTAATCAGGGCACCTTTAATTAGCACCAGTAATACAAATATTATATTTAGTGATAAAAGTAGTTACCCCCTTTTAATAGTGTTTGTTGGGCCAATATAGAAACTTACTTAAGTCTAACAAACGAAATAAAATGATGAAAGTAAACTCGGTGGGGGGCACAGTCAAGTTCGACATATATGTTCTCCCAACTGACAAAATCCTTAGTCTGCAACAATCTCTCACGAAAGTATGACTCTCTTCTTAACAGCAAAACTCCTGCTATCGTTCTCACTCGGTCTGGGAGAACAGGCTCTTAAATACACAGTTTAATATGTACATCCAGGCTTCTTACTCTGGTTTGGCATTGCCCGTTTAGAACTTCAATATTCACCAGCATTTTTAGTATGCGTCAATACTGTTTACATCCAGGTTACTGCCAACAGCATTTCAGCGACGAGGAGGTAGCAAGTTCAAATATTCATGACCATTCGTCACACTCCACCCCCTCATATAGGCCAAACATATCCAGATGCGCTTTGTTCATGGGGGTTGGGAATCTGCTCGTCCACAGTTCTACCTTTCAATTTCACTACATTAAGCCTCTTACATGCGTATAAGGATTGGAGATGGATGAACATTGTAGCCGTGAGGGAAGTAGGCATACATTTTACTGAAGAATATCGTCATAGAACCCGTCCGATGGAGATAAGTGTTGTTGCTGTTGTTGATGTGAAGCAAGGACGAACTCATAAGTGACATTCTCCTGTAAACACTTACACAGTGAAGGCTGACCAGAAAAAACCTATATCAGCCAGCTCTGTACAGATTCTGGATGCTGCATAGAGGACCTCACAGGGGCAATAATAAATAGGGTTGATTGGAAGGTTGATTGGTTGGTTGGTTGGTTGGTTGGTTGGTTGGATTTACAGCATGTCAACCCTTTTATGGTTATTTTATGCCAAATACATTTTATTTTATTCATTCTTAATGGGTATTCTAATTTTTTTAAAATTCAATGTTTTTAACACATTTTTTTAGACTCATTTTTTTCTATTTAACTCATAGATGGGATCCTGACAGATACTACCACTCAGGGTTAGTGGACCTGGGAGTAATAGCAATGAAGGGGTACTCCACACTTCACAGAGCTCCAGAATTGGAACTTCACCATTAGATGCCGTTTAACATCATACCCAGGACACTAAGATCCTCACCCACCGCCTTCATACCCAGGACACCTGGATGAAAGGAGAGAGTCATAGATATCAATTACTGGCAGCAGGACCGGATGATGATGATGAGGAGGAGGATGACAACGACGAGGAGGAGGAGGAGGAGGAGATGAATATTTTGGTTAGCATGCAACACCTGGAATTCTCAAATCATCATAAAGGAGTCTATCCCTTTTTCACTAGTGCTAGATCAGAGAGATTTTGTTTTTAGGCCCATCCCCACTTAACCACATAGATCAGATTACCCAATCTGTTCTACTCATGCGCCAAGTTAGTAGGGACCAGTATCGAACTAAGCGCCTTGTGATTCCTAGGCGGATGTTCCACCAACTGAGCTAAACCAGACCCCTAAATTATCAATCACTGGCAATAAGTAAGTAAAGTCATCAGGGTGGCGTTTGAGTGGAGCAACACAATCAGCTCCTCTCTTTACTGCATAGATCCCTGCGCGATTTATACACTGAGTTGGTGAGGGCCGGTATGGAACTCGGAATCTTGTGGTTCCTAGGCGGACGCTCTACCGACTGAGCAATAACCAGGTGAAATATTGCTAAAAACATAAATAATATTACTTGAAGAATGTGAACCTCACCTGAATTGTCAAAATACTTTAACTGACATTGTGACCTTTCGACTTATAGAAAATAATTGGCATACCTTAAAAGGTATTTGTTTGGACTAATTTTTCCATTTTTTTCTTTTTTTCTTTTTTTTCTTTTTTTTCTTCTTTTTCTTTTTTTTTTTCTTTTTTCTTTTTCTTTTTTTCTTTTCTTTTTTTCTTCTCTACATTGTTGAATATTTTCTTGTTGTTATCTTACCTAACCTGTTAGCATTTTGCATAGCCGAGTCCACATAATAACTGCAATATGAGATCCAACAATCTAGAACAGAACTTGAATGTAAAATGTTTTCTGTAAAGATCTTATACGTACGGAGTAAATAATATAATTAGGGAATTAAACGGAACGTTAGAAGATAGATAAAGAGAAAGATAGAGTAAGGGAAAGATAGATAAAGGGAAAGATAGAGTAAGTGTATAATAAGAATTGTGAGGATTGGAAATAGAGAGAATGAAGTTATTGATAGGAACGACAAGTGGTGAAAAAGAAAGATATAAAAATTGTGAGAACAGGGAAAAAAAGTTTGGAGGAAATAACAGAGGATTTCTTTGAAAAAAAGTTGTTTTTTTTTCTTGGCAATTCAATAAAAAAAGTAAATAAAAGTTTGAAAAAGAATATTATGACATTTTTTAGCAGAATTGAGAATTTATGGGTTTTTTTTACTAAAATGAATCACGTAAGACCTCGTAAAAATATTTCCCTTAATATATTTTAAGAAAAACCTATTTTAAACATAATTTCATCAACAGGTGAATAAGTATCAAAATTTTTGTGAAAATGTGACTCTTAATTGATTTTTCATAGATTTTTTTTAAAAAGACACTAGCTAAATTTCAATTGATTTAATGTTGCGAAAATGTAAACATTGTTTTCGTTCATAATTTGCATTATTTACATAATATGAAAAATTTTTTTTTTAAATCCTCAGGATTTTTTTTTTATGTTTCTTCTTTTGAATGGTCCAAAAATGATGAAGATAATATTAACCTTTATGCAAGTTTCTCAACTCGTGGGGACACTTTTCTCATTTACTTCTCATAAAAATCTGGTTGATTGTTAGGGGTTAGAGTTAGGGGTTAGGTTTAGGGTTAGGGTTAGGGGTTAGGGTTAGTTTTATAATTAAAAAAAAAAAACTCTAAAAATCGTCTGTAAACAATTAACAGGATTTTGACGGTGTAAATGGAAAAAATGTCCCCACGAATCAAAATCGCAAAAGGGGTGCCTTAAGGTCATATGGTCCCATTTTTTTTAGTTACAATGGTAATCCAAAAGTGCTGGGGATGCAGGGAAATTGTTTGTGCAGCTATTGGCAACACTGTTGTGTTTGTTGTGCATGCACCTGCACCTGTGCACACCTTACTGCCACATTCAGTCTTGGCTTGGTAGTCATTTTTGATGGAGCTTCCGATTGACACTATGCCAAGTGCAAAGTTCACACAGTTATTCAGTTTTTGTACACAAAAGAAATTAAACCGATTGAAATGTATAGTGAGTCATGCATGTATGTCAAAAACGTCCACAAATGGTGCAAGGAGTTTGCAGCGACAGGTTCAATGGTTCCTCAACAATGTGACAGTGAGCTGGTATGACACGGGCATATAAAAACTGCCACAGTGCCTACGAAAATGCATCAATTGAAATGACAATTATGTAGACAAATAGATACTTGTTGAAACTTTAAAATGATATAAACATCATTGACAATAAACAATAAAGGTTTCTGTAATTTCTAAATATTTGGATTAACCTCGTATTTACTTAAAAGGAATGCCAGTTGTCAAACAATTTTCAAACAAGAATATTTTCAAAACCCACCATTTTGACATCCCAATTAAGAACTCTAAATATCAGTCAGTATTTTCATAAACAATAATAAGGACTTTCAAAAATAATTTTCTCAAAATGTGTATCTATACATATATAAAAGGCAGTTGTGTGTATGTATGCCCAGAGGAAACTACAAAAATAAAACAATTAGCGACAAAGTAAATATATATACACATTCACTATCACCAGATCTTGCTTTTTGAGCAAAAATAATGAAGAGTTGATTTATATTCGCAAAGATAATTAAAAAATAAAATTCAAATATTAAGAGTTTGGAATTTTTATTTATTTTTATTTTTTTTGCATTTGATATTTAAAATAGGAAACATTAATTTTTTTTTTCAGAGTGTTAGTGCACTTTTTTTCTGACGCCCCAGAAGGGTAACGTCATTTTTATGTAGGGATTTTAATGGGGCATCCTGCAAAAATCATGATTCAGTAATAATGGATTTGCGAGACTAACATTTTATCCTCCCTTTCTACCTAGGCGATGCCAGGTAGTCAATTCTAGTTTGAAATATAGACTTCACTCCAAAAGACATCAACCTGTTTGGCTACCTATCTATCTGTTTATTAGTTAACCCACTTATTTATTTCCCCACACCTTACTCTATGACATATATATATTTACCAACCCCTCCGCACGAGCAAGATGTGACACAAGGTCAATTTCTTAAGCAGAGTTCAACAGGTTTGAATTCAGAGTTTTCCTTCTCCTAGACCGGTTGCCTAATCAAGGTTAAAAAGCCCGGTCTGCCCAACTATTTACTCATAGCTGGAGGGAGAGTAGGATTCATACCTTTCCCAAGGGTATTAGCACTATGTGAAAATGTAGTTACCCCATCCAGGATTTGAACTCGTAGTGATGAGTCCATTTCCTATGACTTTAACCATTACAGCACGTGCTTCTATGACATATAGACTCCAGCTTAGGGTTAGGGTTTGGGTTTAGGGTTAGTTTGATGGGAAAATAAATAAATAATTTATCAGTCAAGAGTGGTTCCCCTTGATCATGTTAGACTTATAGGAAATAACTTGAAATTGTTTTAGCATCAGCTCCTCACTTTGCTGTACAGATCCAAGCTGTGCTACTCATGCTTTGAGTTGGTGAGGGCCAGTATCAAACTTGTGGTTGCGAGGTAGATACTCTATTGACTGAGCTAAACCAAGTATTCATTTATCAATAATAACACAAAAGTAGTACAACATTTGGACCAAGTTACCTTTAAGCACCCCAGGGGTGACCTGGATTCAGAGGGACATGTTTCGCTTTGTACCATTAACATCCGGTTGTTTGTTACCAGACGATTTTTAGATGCATTTTTTAAATTATAAAACTGACTGCTAACCCTAACCCTAACCCTAACCCCTAACCCTAACCCTAACAAACAAACAGATGTTGACGGTGCAAAGAGAAACATGTCCTTCTGAATCCAGGTCACCCCTGGAGTGCTTAAAAGGTAACTTGGTCCCAACATTTATGTACTTAAAAGCTTTGCTTAAGCGAATCCGACGGTATGTTGAAAGGAAAATAAGGAAAGAAAATGCTGAATGGATAAAAATGATTTTATTTTATTTTACTGACACGTGTTTTGGCCAGGCATTTATCCATGTACATATGCACTCTATCTATTATTATTTTAAATACAAAATAAAAAAAAATGTAGTTTTTTATCATTGTTATTTTACTTTGTATTTAAAATAATAATAGATAGAGTGCATATGTACATGGATAAACACTCTAGTGAATTCATTTCCGCTTAGAAATGTAGCAATTAAATATTCTCCTATATTTGACAGCTGCCTCTGGCCGCACGGGTAAGGCTTGGTGAACAAAAGTTCATTCAGGTCTCAAACCCGGCCAGGGGTAGCTGTTAAGGTATAACCACACTGATGAGAGGTGATACCTCGAAACACGTGTCTGTGGATTACTTATTTATTATATATATATATATATATATATATATATATATATATATATATATGTGTGCATATATATATATATATATATATATATATGTAGAAAAAGTGGAAGTAAATCCGACAATATGTAATATTGTAAAAATTGAAAAAAACACAAGTTTCATTAATGAATGATGTTTATTAAGCCTATGCGGCAGTGTTTCGGTCTGTTTCAATAGACCTTCATCAGGGCTTTTGTTGGTTTAAACTTTTGTTTTCAATAATTTTTTTTCCCTTAAACCAACAAAAGCCCTGATGAAGGTCTATTGAAACAGACCAAAACACTGCAGTGTAGACTTAATAAACATCATTCGTTAATGAAACTTATGTTTTTTCAATTTTTACAATATTAACACACACACACACACACACACATATATATATATATATATATATATATATATATATATATAAGGTTGGGGTTGGCACATCTGTGCAGGTGTCTATAAAGTCCTGTAGCAGATTTTAAAATCTAACAACAAAATGGCTGTCTTGTTGAAATGCAATAATCAAAACATACATAAAAAATAAAATTTGAGAGTTGAATTTGTCTTTCGATGTTGTTACCCACTGTGTGGCTTTTATTCTATGTCCCTCAAGTTATTTTCTCATCTCTCTTTTCGCTCTGCCCCCCCCTCCCTTCAATTATTTAGGGGTGGGTGGGTATTATCATTCTCATTTGCTATAAATCTTGTTTCAATGACTAATTCTCTCCACACAGGTTGTCATTCCAACTGGAGAAGGCTCTCAGGTGTCTTCTTTATTCAGAGATAATTACCGAGAGAGAGAGAGAGAGAGAGAGAGAGAGAGAGAGAGAGAGAGAGAGAGAGAGAGAGAGAGAGAGAGAGAAGAGAAAAGAAAGAGAGAGAAAGAAAAAGAATGAAGAGGAAAAAAGACAGAGAAAAAGAAAAAAGATAGAAAGAAAAGAAGGAAAAGAAAAAAGAGTGGGAAGAAAAAATAGAGAGGGGGAAAAAGGGAGAGAAAGAAAAAAAGACGAAAAGAGAAAAAGAGAGGGTAAAGAAAAAAGAGAAAAAGAAAAGAGAGGGTAAAGAAAAAAAGAGAGGGGAAAAAAGAGCAAGAGAAAGAAAAAGAGAGAGAAAGAAAAAAAATAGAAAGAAAAGAAGGAAAAGAAAAAAATGAATGAAAAGTAAAAAGAATGAAGAAAAGAAAAAGAGAGGGAAAAGAAAACAGAGAGAGAGAGGGGGGGGAAGAAAAGAGAAAAAAAAGAAGGAAAAGAACAGAGAAAGAAAGAAGTGAAAAAGAGCTGAAGAAAAAATAAATAAATGAAAATGGCATCTTACAATTTTCAACTTGAACATTGTTCTCGTTGGCAGGTCAAAGTTCACAATCAAAAAGAGAAGCTCAGTTTACTCCTTAAATTTTTTCTCCTTTTCTAAAAATTAAAAAAAAAAAAGAAAGTCATCTAATATTTCAATGTGGGGTGTGTCAACAACAAATCAATTAAGACAACATTTTATTATAATATACTAATGTACTATTCTTTAAATCATCCACTCCTGTTCCCCTTCCCCCAGTCTTGCATTCTTTTCATATAAAATTATTATTCTGATAGTTTTTATATTGAGGACATTTTATTACATAAGACACATTGTTAATAGTAACTAATTTTCATCATAAATTGAGGCAATAACCTTATCATAATGGAGTTTTGGTGTCTGCCTGTCTGTAACCGAAACAACATCTCTGCTTGCATCACAATACCCTCAGGAATTGCGTAGGTTTATCAATGAGTATTTAATTCATAATCAAAATTATTAATACATAGAATAAATCTTATTTATTAACACAGTCTCTATGAAAATCTAAGTTAGATTTAACTCAAAACAACCAATATTATTAGAGCATTTAAAATCCTGCAATGTGTCTTATATATCGCTAAGAAATAAAGGCTTATATAAGATATGGTTTAGTTAATTTGCATACTGGCTTTAAGAAAACCAGATTTAATAAATAGTTCAGTTAGTAGAGCATTCGGCTAGAAACTACAAGGTTCCTAGTTCGATTCCGGTCCTCGCCAACTCAGCATTATGAGTAGCACAGGGATCTGTGCGGTAAAGTAAGGAGCTGATGATAGTGAAAAGGGCATAGACTCCCTCACTAATTGGCTGATACCGACATTAGGCCGTCCCGACGACTTTACTTACTTTACTTGGTGTTATTATCTCTAATATTATTGTTTTATTCTTCAATTTTATGAATGATTTTATATAGAAACCAATTAAAATATAATTAAAATAAGTGTAATCTTTTTATATGTGTAATTTAACTTTGTTAGTGTTTATAATTTAATATATATTTCATTACATTAAAACTTATGCCAGGAGGGTGCATATTCTTGCTTGTAGATATAATGTAAAGATTTATACTCACTACATGAAATTGCATTCAAAAGAGACAAAAATGATAAACAGAAAATTACTAGTAGTAAAGTATGCGGAGTGGTTTATTGTGGTAGCAGCCAAATATTGAGGGAGTCTATCCGATTTTCACTGGTGCTAAACCAGGGAGATTTTTTTTTTCTCCTGATACTGATAGACATACTGATAGACATATCAATTGACCTACCAATAGATATACTGATAGACATAATGATAGACATACTGATAGACATGCTGATAGATATACCAATTGACCTACCAATAGATATACTGATAGACATACCAATAGATATACTGATAGGCATATTGATAGACATACCGATAGACATACTGATAGACATACTGATAGACAAACCAATTGACCTACCAATAGATATACTGATAGACATACCAATAGACATACTGATAGACATACTGATAGACATACCAATTGACCTACCAATAGATATAATGATAGACACACTGATAGACACACTTAAATATTTTTAAAATTGCATCTTATTGGCATAAAGCATAGTTAATTTGATGCCACAATTTTTAATATGCATGCATGCACACATGCACATGTACACACACATACACACACAATAACGTATACACACACTGATGCATACACACATAAACAACCAAATTTATATATATATATATATATATATATATATTTGATGAAATGTCTCAATGAAATGACTAAGACTCACAAAGATTGGTTGGTTGGTTGTTTGGGTTTTATGGCATGTCAACCCTTGTTGGGTTATTTTATACTAAAGACATTTTTGTTTTATTCATTCTTGTTGGGTATTCAGATTTTTTTTAAACGTCATTTTTTGATCTATTCAAACCCATAGATGGGACACTAACAGGTACTACCACTGTAGTAGTCATGTCAACTGAGACTTTAGAATACATCGGCTGCACCTCTGCGGAAGGGTCAAATCCCCCCAATGTGGTCACCTGTTGGCAGTAGGTGGCAAGCCGTGATATTTAAGAATGGAACCCTGGTAGCTGAACGGTCCATGACATGCAACACTCCACTTTGGCCCTTCCTTAGCTTAAGAGGCCTTTTCCAATCAATTGGCTAGTCATGTCAAGCCCTAGCACCTATATGATTGTCCCAAACCTATTGCCCTTATGGCAACCTCCAACTCTTTTTATCATATATGTGCTAGAAGGCGGTGGCTGAAGGTCTTACTCTTCTGGGTATGACGTTAAACTATCTGATGGTTCAGATTTCCCATTCTGGAGCTCTGGGGAATGTGTAGTATCCCTTCATCACAATTACTCCCAGATCCACTCTGACCGGAGTGTGTAGTACCTCTTAGGGTCCCATCTATGGGTTAAATAGAAAAACATGTTTAAAAAATGTTTTAAAAAAATTGAGTTTTTTTTTTTTAAATTGAATTTTTTTTTTAAATCGAGTACTCATGAATAAAAAAAACTTCTTCAGCATTAAAATAACCCAACATTGATTGACATGCCATTAAAACCATCCAACAAACCAACCAATCATTGTAGTTTTTATTTCTTGATTTTTTTTTTTTATATCTCAGAGAAAATTTGATTATAACCTAAAACCAACAAAGCCTGGTGGTATTGTAAGTTACTGCTGGAGTGCACTGGGTTAGTAGTAATGATATTTCAACTACAAAACTATGCCTAACTCTAGCCTTTGGGTTATTTTATGCTGAAAACATTTTTGTTTTATTCCTTCTTGTTGGGTATTAAAAATTATTTTAAACTCATTTTTTTAAAGCATATTTTTGTAAAACTCGTTTACGTATCTATTTAACCCATAAATGGTACTGAGCCCTGTCAGCTGGGGCTTTAGAATACACCAACTGCACCTCTGCAGAGGGGTAAGACTCCCTCATTGGGGCCACCTGTTGTTAACTCTTAACATCCTGTTGAGATTTTTCTAAGTCCAGAGCATTCCTATAAGGATATATAAAAAAAATGGTTAAAAATGACCTTTGCATCTAAAGTTACCTGTTATTTTCTTTAAATCAAAGATTTCTATATATGTTTAATATTAAATTTAAACAAAGGCTATCGTTTGGGGCTGATTAGTTAAAACATATGTGACTTCCAGCCGGGTGGAATAAGGTGGTATAGGACTTTAAGAGTTAAACTCATTTTTTAAGTATATTTTTGTAAAACTCATTTATTTATCTATTTAACCTATAGATGGTACCCTAATAGGTACTACCACTCTGTATACTAAAAATCTGCACTAAATTGCAACCTCCTTCTTCATTATCATTGTAATTCACAAATTATCTCCCCAGACATTAGTGTATAAACATTTACACGCACCAAATGTTAAGTAGAAAGCCAAGCAGTTGTTTACACGTCTGAGGAGAGAGAAGATTTTCTGTAAACAGAGGAGATATAATAGCATTTAATCAACTTAGAAAACAATGTAAACTGTTCTCGATCCTATTGTTTAGTTGTCATCTTATTACTGGTTGACGACACATACTGATAGCTAAGGTGACCTGTAAAGTTAATTTGAAAAACACCCTCTACAATTTAGGAATTCTCTTCTATCCAATATCCCTTACTTTTATTTAAAGTAAATACTTGCAAATTTTCATTTCAAATTCTCTTTTTGCCTTTTTTAATTTTTTTTATTCTTAAATCTACAGATAAAATCAGAATGTGGTTTATTAGGACAAGATTCTCCTATTACAGATGGAGCTGGTCTGCAGGTGTGCCAATGGCCTACGAGTAAGGAACTATGACTGATGATAAATTGGACACATGGCGTAGTGGATAAAGGAGTTAGGTTAAGACAGTTCTAAGAGACAGTTATCTCTGAACTGCAGGTTCAATCCTGGTCAAGGGCAGCAGTAACATAGAATGATAATTAACACAGCTTAACGCCTCTACCCCAGCTATGGTTAGCGGAATGAGAAAAGAATACCCCTGTGGAATGAATAAAGGGTTAGGTTCAAAGTTCCGTGATGGCTCCCGATTACGACAAGAAGATTCCCAAGTCTGAAAAAAGGTTCCAGAGTCTGAAAAGTGAAAAGATGGTTTCCGAGTCTGAAAAGAAAGTTCCAGAATTTGAAAAGAAGGTTCCAGAGTCAGACAAGAAATACCTGAAGAAAGCCAGAGGGTACATCGGCCGAAACAGATAATGAAGATGAGGACAATAGTCCAAATAATGCAGTAATATAAATCAGTTGGGTTTCAATCCCAAAAGACGACATTGGTATCAGCCAGACAGCGAGGGAGTTTATCCCCTTTTCACTAGCACTAGACCAAGGAGATTATTTTAGCATCTGAGGTGGAGCGCCACACCTACCATCAGCTCCTCACTTTACCCTGTGATACTCATATGCTGAGGCCGGTATTGAACCAGGAACCTTGTGATTCCTAGCCGAACACTCTACCGACTGAGTTAATAGGCCAAGAAAAGAAGGGGAAGGGGTCTTGCCAACATTGAAGATAGTGTAGATACGACAATCCGAGCACTTGACGAATACACTAATAAAAGTAAGGAAAAGATTAATTGCAGCAGCCAGGAAAGTAATTGCAACACATAGACAAACAGAAATACATCAAAAACTAAAAAACAGAAATGGGAAGAAAATCAACTACATAGGTACTTCAAGCATCAAACTTAAGAGATGTCATATCAGAAGACATGAACATGGCTAAGAAAAGGAAACCTCAAGAGAGAAACCAAATTGCTTATAATCACAGCACAAGACAATGTCATAAGAACAAACTATATAAAGGCAAAAATAGATAAGACACAACAGAATAGCAAGTGCTGAATGTGTGGAGACAGAGACAAAATGGTTAAACATATAATAAGCGAATTAGCAAACTAGCACAAAGAGAGTACAAGAGAGTATATATATATTATATATATATATATATATATATATATATATATATATATATATAAAAATGTGCAGTATACCGTGCCATAGTTCTCTCAACCCTCCTGTACGGTACAGAAGCTTGGACGATATACAAAGCAGATGCCCATAGACTACATGTCTACCACATGCGTCACTTGCGCAGCATATTAAATGTCAGATGGTGGCAGCAGTGTTTCAAACAGGGCCATCCTGAAGAGAACTGGACTCTCTGGCATGCATGAAATACTTGCCCAACACAACCTGAGATGGACTGGCCACTTAAACAGAGTTGGGGATGACAGACTGCCAAAGCAGATTCTGTACTTTCAACTGAGAGAGGGATCACGTAGAATCGGTAGACCAAAACTCAGGTACAAAGACAACATCAAAAGAAACCTGAAGGACTTGAATATCCCCATAGGCAGTTGGCAAGACGCAACAAGAGACCGATTAAATTGGAGGAAAATGATTCGCGTGGTGTCATCATCAGATACGATGGGCAGCAAGTAGTAGTAGTAGTAGTGTATATATTCAAACAAATTTGGTTAAAAAATAATCCTTATTGTTTTCAAGTGTTTTTCTGTCCTTTCAAGTTTTCTAACAATTTTTTTTTATGTTATCATCTTGAAAGGTGCTAATCAGTTGTCCGAAAGAGTTATTATTGTTAAACCAAGTACTTTTGATTCTTTTCTAAACCATTATCTAGGCTGTTTCTATTTAGCTAAACTATAATTATCAAGACTGTTTATTTTCAAATGATATTAGCATGTGATGGAGGTTGGATACTTTTGATAGTAAATGAAAAAAAAGTCAGGTCTGTTAAAAAAGTAAAGTCGTCGGGGCGGCTAAGTTGGTATCAGCCAGTCAGCGAGGGAGTCTATCCCCTTTTCAATAGCGCTAGACCAAGGAGATTGTTTTCGCATCTGAGGTGGAGTGCCACACCTACCATCAGCTCCTCACTGATATATATATATATATAGCTACAATGCACATACATCCTTATAGATGATTGCCTCTTTATATGCATATATTGTAAGATACTCACTTTCTTGGTTACTTGCACGGCACATATTTTCAGATACTATTTTTCTTATTACACAAATGCAGACATACAAGTATTCAATCTTAAATATATATATATATTTACCAACCCCTCTGCACGAGCAGGATGTGACACAAGGTGAATTTCTTAAGCGGAGTTCAACAGATTTGAATTCAGAGTTTTCCTTCTCCTAGACCAAGGTTAAAGAGCCCAGTCTGCCGTACTATTTTATCCATAGCTGGAGGGAGAGTAGGATCCATACTTTTCCCAAGGGTATTAGCGCAAAGTGAAATGCAATTACCACGTCCAGGATTTGAACTCGGAGCTACGAGTCCATTTCCCATGACTTTAACCATTACACCACGCGCTTCCAACATATATATATATTCCTTATATATATATACTTAAATAATTATATGTGTGCATTATATATATATATATATATATATATATATATAAATAAATGGTATTTTTTATAGTATCTTTGAAGCATTGTGTGTATGTGTAATATAAAGATTTTTGAAGGCAATTTACAATGCAATATGTGTTGAAAATCATATTTATTTAACTTTTTTTTCTTTTTTAATTCTAAATATTTTCGGAAAATAAAATTCCATCCTCAGAGTTATTGAAAGTACTAGGTGTTTTTTTTATAGTACTTATCCTACGGCGATGGTGTAATCATCTGTTGTTTAAGAAGTTGTTCCTCAACTTCTTGAAACAACAGATGATTACAAAAGTTAAATGAATATAATTTTCAACACATATTGCATTGTAAATTGCCTTAAAAAATCTTTGTAGAGGTTATGGGATCGGCCTGTCAGCTTGGCAGTCCGGTTTCAAATCATGCACAGGGCGGTCTTCCGATCTATAGCTCTGCTGATGAGGCCTAATAGGCCGAAATGTACATACAGAGATTGATTTTTCTCGATTTGTTTAGCCATACATTTAATAGGTATTCCCGCCTAATTCATTATTAATTAATTAATTTTCAAAATTAGGTCCGACTCCAATTAAGCATATATATATATATATATCTTATTATAATGGAGATTGTATGTTTTTCTGTCTGTAACCGAAACTATATTCCTACTCAAGTCACAATTCTCTTAGTTATTGACATCACATTCTCCATGATTTTATTTTTATCTAAACCTCAATTATTAATAAAATTGTCTTACATTATTAATACTGTTAACTATGTCTGCATACTGACAACATGCAATTATATTTATATATACAACAAAATAGCGGTTTACAGTGTGAATGGGAAGGCTAATTTGCATATTAATATTAAAAAATCGAATTTAATAAATATGTGCTTAGTATTATTGATTTCTAACTGTTTGGTTTTATTTTAATGAATATAAGCAAAAATCTCTTCAATGAATCTTAAATGAAATCCATTAACAAGATAAAATAACTGTCATTTTATTCTTTACTTCCTCTTATAACTAAATACTTAAATTAGAAAAAATAACAATGAAAGACGAGAGTGATGGAAGAGTAAGTTTCAGTTGTTCCATTTTTTACTATACTCCCTCTGTTTCAAATCTTTTATTATACTCCCTCTGTTTCAAATCTTTTTATCTGTATTCTTATTTAGTTTCATTAGCCTTTCTAATTTAATACAATATTTTATTACATTAAAACTTAAATACTTGCACCCGGAGGGTGCATATATTTGCTAGTATATATAATACAAGCTTAAATACGTGTATGTGTGCATTATATATATATATATATATATATATATATATATAAACTTGAATACATGTATGTGTGCATTATGTATATATATATATATATATATATATATATTACTAAAACAAATAATATTCATATTTAGTGTCCCATTCAGTCATGATGCATTCCAATTATATCATCCAGTAAAATTCTTTCAAATCACCAAGCAGAACATCAAAATATAACAACATTTTTTTGTCATTTAAAATATTCTTCTTAGATTACATGTTCCAAAAATTCCTTTATGTAAAATTCTAAATAAGTTGTTTCTCGTTTGAAACGTTGCTGTCCCATAAGTAAGTAAAAAAGAAGTAAGTAAATTTGGCAAAGTAGCCTATAGTCCGTATCAGCCAAACAGGGTGGGAGTCTATTACCTTTTCACTAGTGCTAGACCAAGGAGAATGTTTTGGCGTATGAGGTGGAGTGCTCCTCACTTTACCACACAGGTCTCTGTGCTACTCATGTGCTGAGTTGAGAGGGCCAGTATCGAACCGGGAATCTTGTGGTTCCTAGTCAAATGCTCTACCGACAATGCTAAACCGGTCCTATACTGCTACATAAACAATTGAAACTATCTGTAGAGAAATATATCCATTGTTTGAACAGAAATGGAGAATATTACATTATAGGTTGGTTGGTTGGTTGGTTGGTTGGTTGGTTTTTATGGCATGTCAACTCTTGTTGGGTTATTTCATGCCAGTGACATTTTGCTTTATTCATTCTTGATGGGTTTTGAACATTTTTTTAACATATTTTTTCTATTTTACCCATAGATGGGACCCTAACATGTACTACGTCGGGTGAGGGTGGATCTGGGAGTAATTGTGATGAAGGAGTACTCCACATTTCCCAGAGCTCCAGAATTGGAACTTCACCATTAGATGCAGTTTAACGTCATACTATGACCCTCAACCACTGCGTTCTAGTGATAAAAAGGTTTAGGCATTGCCATAACAGTTGTGTAATTTATTAATACAAGTCATTTGAGATTCCATGTTGTGTTCTATTGTCTTCTGTTTCTAACTCCTGTCTGTTCAACACTCGTGGGCGTGAATCAGTACAGATTCTTTTTTTCCAATGTACTTCCCTATCAGCTATCTTACCTTCATCTCATAAGACCTTTTGGACCATATTACCTTTAGGCACCCCTTTTTGATCTCGATTAAGAAAGGACATGTTCTTCATTTACACCGTCAATATCCGGTTGTTTGTTAAGGGTTAGGGTTAGGGGTTAGTTTTATAATTTTTTTTTTTAAATCTAAAAATCGTCTGTTAAAACAACTGCATATTGACGGTGTAAATGAAAAATGTGTCCTTTCTTAATCGAGATCAAAAAAGGGTGCCTAAAGGTCATATGGTCCAACTTTTTTTGTTGTATTTATTCATTATTAAATTTCTGCTATTCAATCAACTACAGTTGGGATTATTAAGAAAACAAACTCATTATCTTATTGCAAATTCAGCCAGATGAATGACATAGATCATTACTTGAAAATGAATATAAAAATCTTGTTTCTCTTACAATGAACCAAGACTATATAAACAATTATGTATTTACCAAACCCTCCAGCCACCCTGTCAATTGGGGCTATAGAATATACCAACAGTACCTTTGCAGAGTGGTAAAATCCCCTCAATGGGACCAACTGTTGGCTGTCAGTGGTGACCAGTGATGTTTAAGGACAGAATCCTCAGCTGAACAGTCCATGACATGCAACATTTCACTTTGGGCTTACAATCAAGATCACCAAAATTAAGCAGCGATATATGAGTCTGTGGGGGGGGGGAGAGAATATATGGATTAATACCCTCCCCAAGGTGTTAGTGCATATTGAAATGCGTACAGCTTAGTCCAGAATTTAATCTCTGGTTGCCATATATACGACGATAACCGTTACTCCACAGTACCTCATTCCTATCTTTCATATTTCCTTCCTTTCTTAAGTAAGTAATCTTTCTTCATTCCTATCTATCTAGATGAATAGAATGAACGAAAGGTTTGAAATAAAATCCCATTGTACAAAATAGGTAGATAGTACGGAAAATACAACAGTACAGATTAGTACAGATTTACATACGTATTTTTTTATATTTCAAACCTTATGTATATATATATATATATATATATATATATATATTGGTTAGGAGGTTGATTTAGAAGGCTATCACAATGCAGTTTGGAATAAATAAAAAATAATAATACGGTAACAATGGTGTTGTGTGTTGACCTGTATTTTTTATTATTTCTTGAATTTTTGAGGTAATACCTTCCTTTAGGAAGAAATGCCATAGCTGTACTGCTTCAGTTCAATTCTTTTGATAAAGAGGTATTACCTCAAAAATTCAAGAAATAATAAAAAATACAGGTCAACACACAACACCATTGTTACCGTATTATTATTTTTTATTTATTCCAAACTGCATTGTGATAGCCTTCTAAATCAACCTCCTAACCAATACATACACAATGCTTCAAGCAAATTATGAAACTCTCTTATATATATATATATATATATATATATATATATATATATTATATATATTAAGCTGTTCAGTACTTTGAACCATTTAAGTGAAAGGTACAGTAAGCAACCTGGTATCAGAATAACTTTATTTTGTCTTTAAATGACCCGACAGGGTTGATATGTGTAAAACAAAACAACCAGCCAACCAACCAAACTTAAAATTGAAGTTAAGCAGCAATGAAGCTGTTCAATAATTAATTGGGTGACCATTTAAGCAACAGCTGGTACTGTAAACAATCTGAGTCTTTTGTTTATCAAAATGACCCGATTCGGCATTAAATGACCCGAAAAGGGTTGATATGCCATAAAACAAAACAACCAACCAACCAACCAACTCTACTTTGGTCACATCAAGCCCTAGCACATATATGATTGTCCCAACCCTATTGCACTTATGGAAAACCCCAACCCTTTTATCATATATGTGCTAGAAAGCAGTGGCTGAGGGTCTTAGTGTCCTGAGTATGACGTTAAACTCTATCTGATGAAGTTCCAATTCTGGAGTACTGGGGAGTGTAGAGTAGCTCTCTTTTTGCCCATCTCTCTCCATCCCCCCCCCTCTCTCTCTCTCTATATATATATATATATATATATATATATATATATGAAGGAAGGGTGGATGGGTTTAGGATCCGACGATATGCTGTAGATAGAAGGAAAGTGGTCAAGAAATGATCAACTCAAAACAAGTCACAGGGTGGTACGTTTCGTCTGTATGCACAGACTTTCTCAGCCGATCTGAGACTTTATTGAAGCAAAGCATACGTTTAAATACATGTGGTGGCGGTGTCGGGGAGGTCAAGGGGGTGAGTGTGTAGTGATGTGAGCTAAGGAGGAGCGGGGAGTTGTGGGTAGGATCAGTTGAAATGGAGGGGTAGAGGATGTTTGTTAGAAGTGCTGGGCGGTGGCAGTGGTTGAAGGGTCAATTAGTGTGGTGTATATTGATTTATGTGAGTAAAGGGGAGGTCAAGGGGGTGAGTGTGTAGTGATGTGAGATAAGAGGAGTGGGAATTTTGGTGTGGGCTAAGGAGGAGTGGGGAATTTTGGGTAGGACGGGGTCGCTGGGTCAGTTGAATTTTGGTGTGAGCTAAGGGGGAGCAGGGAAATTTTTTTGGTGTGAGCTAAGGAGGAGCGGGGAATTTAGGGTAGGACGGGGTCGCTGGGTCAGTTGAGTAGAGGGGTAGAGGATGTTTGTTTGAGGTGCTGGGGAGGTGACAGTGGTTTATGGGTCAATTTGGTGTAAGTGAATGTTTGTGTGTAGCCGAATGTGTTAGAGGGGAGAAACGTTCATGTGTGGCTAAGTTATGTTAGAGGCGAAATGTGGGAGATTGTAGTGGGAGATTGTAGTGTTTGTTGATTTTCATTTGTTATCATTATCATGGAGAGGAAGATTGTTCTCGTGGATTATAGATTGAGCTATTGATTTGTCAAGGTTGAAGAAGCCTTTTCTGGTGTTAATATTTTTTACATGAGGTATTAGAGCAGCTTCGCATAGTCGTCTTAAACTTTTTTTGTGTATGAATTTGACGAGTTTTGCCTGGGTATATATATATATATATATGTCTCTCTCTGTCTCTATCAATCTATTTATCACTCACTCTCTGTCTATCTATCTATCTATCTATCTCTTGTTATCTATATATCTGTTTCTCTGTCTCTCTCTATTTCTCTCAATCTCTCTCAGTCTCTCTTAATTTATAAATGTTTCTTTCCCTTTTTGATTAAGGAGGAATAAAGTGGAAAATTAGTTTATTAAATCCGACACAGGGCCAAGCATTACCTAAATTAATAAGTCCAGAACAAATATAAATAATTGATATTGAAATAATTGGGTAAATAATTAGATACTAGCAGGACCTGTGGATATTCCACAGTATGATAATTTAATTATTACAATGTTTGATATGTTTACTTAAAAGATATGGCTTAATATTTCAATATGTAAAAAGTATAATAATCTTCATTTAACTCTCTCTTATTTTTCTTTCTTTCCTTCTTTTCATCTTTTCATTATGTTTGATTGAAATTAGCATTATCACTTTCTTGCGCTCACCCCTTTTTTCCCCCACTCCCTTTCTTTCTTTCTTTCTTTCTTATTATATTTTTTCTGTTTAGCATGTCCTTTTTCTTCCCTTTCTTTCTTTATAATAAAAACAGAATGGTCCAATATTTAGTTGAGGTGACCACACTCATAAGAAATAAGTATTTGGCGAATAAGCAACACCAGATAATCAGGATTTACATTTTTACATTTCACCTTGGATGATTTGGACAGTCTCATTTTTAATCAGAGGGTGTTGCAAGATGATAATGGTTGTACAATAAAGGAACACAAGTATTAATATGAGGTATGTCAGAAAACTTTGATGTGAGGGGCATCATCCACTGCCAGTTCTTGTTACAGAGCCAGACAATCAACTAGCCTGTCTACAAAGAGATATTGTGGCATTTGCTTCGTTCAGTGCACGAGAAGAGGCGAGAGATGTGGCAGGACAATTCGTGGGTGCTTTGCCATGACAATGCACCTGCCCATACTGCCCTGAGTATCCGAGAATTCCTGGCCCAGAAGAACATCACTGAGCTGGAGCAACCTCCCTACTCGCCCGACCTGGCTCCATGTGATTCTTTCCTCTTCCCCAAGCTCAAGGGGGGATCATCAAGGGAACCTGTTTTGAGGATGTGCACAACATCAAAAAGGTGGTGACAACAGAGCTAGAAGAATCCAGAAGAATCCTTCCTGTAGTGCATGCAAGCGTGGCAGAGAAGGATGGGAAAGTGCATTAGACTCCTGGGGGATTACTTTGAAGGGGATAACTTGTAGGTTGTAGTTTGGATTTGAAATACATTTTTTGTGATGCCAATCCTGGAACTTTTCTGACATATCTCGTATATATAGATGAAGATGATTTGCTGACAAAATTATTGTTTATCACTTGTGTTTACGACTCACCAGTTCTCCTCTCCTTTTCTAGTTGAGATAAAACAAACAACGATCATAATGCTTCTTGTGACACATGTCGGAATGATAGGTGTACCAAAAAATGACATCATTATTGAATGAGATCTTCAAAAGTTCTTCAATGCCTTGTTTGTTCAACAGTCAAACTATTCAAAATGATTTCCCAGGTTTGGTCATTACTATATTTGGAAACACAGGGAACACCTGAGGAAGATCGGAGGATACAGTGGCTGAAGCGTTGTACAGATAACAATAAAAAATGAGGACAATAGTCCGAATAATACAAATAATACAAATTATCAAGCCTCATCTCAAAAATTCAAAGAAATAATTCCTGGTATGTTAATGACTCTTCACACAGTAATAATATATTCCTTATTTCAATTCATTTATAGTTAATTAATATTGTCAACTATGGAATATGAGCCTCTCGGTAGGCACTCTAGAATACACCGACTGCATATCTGCAGAGGGGTAAGACCCCTCCCCCTGTGTTGCCACCTGCTGGTCGTGGGTGGTAACCCATGATGACTGAATGCTGGTGGCTGAACAGTCCATACAACACTCCAATTGGAGAGCCCCCCTCTGACATATCGTTCTATATCACACTTCAAAGGAATATTTATCAATTAAAACATTAAAAAAAAGGAAATCCTCCCCCCAGCCAAGTGTAGATTTCCACTTGTTCTGTCTTCGTTTTCACTTTCAATTCGTTTGATGACTGAAATTAGAGGTGATCAAAAATAAAAACTGCTCACATGACTTTCGGAAACAATTTTTCCAGAGTTGCTGAGGCATGGAATAAACTGCCTGCATCCGTTGCAGGCTGCAAAACACTGCATCTTTCAAAGCCTCCATGCTTCCTGTAATCGCCAACACTATACCTGATACCCCCCTACACATACATATGCTATTTTCTCTAAAAACTTTTACATTATTTCAGGTCACTTTGAACCACGGATCTTTGAGAATCTCTGTTACACTTCAAAGATATGTGGTTCAAAGTTAACTGACCTGAAAAATGTAAAAGTTTTAAAATAAAATAACTGGTGCATTATATCTTTTATTTTTAATATATCAACACTGAAAATTTCATTAAATTCGGTTAATTCCCGAATTTTTGTTAAATTTATTTTTTCAACGGGGTAACATACAATGGTGGAATTTAGGTCCGTTAAGTTCGATTTAACCTACAGAGTATGTTTACAAAGTTGGTTGGTTGGTTGGTTGGTTGGTTTGTTTTACGGTATATCAACCTTTTTTGGGCCATTTATTGCCGAATCTTGTCATTTTGATAGG
>CM042168.1:66879310-66979310 GCA_023376005.1 Doryteuthis pealeii
TTATGAGGAAGTGCGTCCCGGTCTCCTGCCTCAAAGACCGCTACCCGGTGACTATCAAAATAACAACCCCAGCTCGTCGTAATTCTTGTTTATCTATCATAATTTGTCGTAATTCTTGTTTAGATATGAATATGGATATATAGTTTTGAATAGACTGAGATAGATAGATAGATAAACATAAACAAACAAAATAATATAGATAGATACAAACAAATGGAGATAGATAGATATTTTTGACAAGTAAATGTATTTGGGGGGGTCGGTTCTTTTTTTGTCGTAATTCTTGTTTATCTAAACTAAAAACAAGACATTAAACAAACATGAATAAAAAAATCTTCCTATTTAAAGTAATATAGATAAATATGACCAAATTGAGATAGATAGATAGATAGATAGATAGATATGAAGATGGATAGTTTTGAATAGCTTGAGCTGGGTTGTTATTTTAATAGTTACCGGGCAGCAACTCTTGAGGCAGGAGCCCGAGACGCACTTCCTCATAAATTACCGTTTATTTATTCAAATAATATATAGTTTATTTATTACAATGGAAAGGATTCAAATGTTGAATTATAAGGAACAGCTTCTCTTTATCTTATTAATATTAATTGTTCTTTAGACTGAATCTCCATTATTAATAGATATAAGAAATATGTGTGTTATATTGAACATTAGTAGAAATGTTAAAAAGTCTATGTGATATAGACAGTTTATGAAGAGCAACATAATATTTCAAGTCAACCCCAAGAAACAATCCAAAAGATTTAGCATATCTCATCTCTATTTGTGTCTCACTTTTGAGTGTTAGCTGATGGTATTTCACTGGAGATGAGTGACAACAAGTCTCCTCGGATCTCCAGGACTCTTCTGAGTATTCTAGCTGATTGCAGCAGTGTAGTAGTCTGGATGGTCTCAAGTCTTCTTCTGATTTCCAGATCCTCCAGTCTTTTCTCCATGTTTATTGGGACCGTTCCATGTGCACCAACTACAATCGGTATCACTGACTTTCATATTCCATAGCTTTTTCAGTTCTCTGGCAAGGTCCAGGTATTTATCCATCTTTTCATTTTCCTTCATTTTCACCCTGTGATCTACTGGAACCACAAAGTCCTCCAGTTGACACGTTCTCTTTTTTTATTAATCAACACTAGGTCTGGTCTCCTGGCTGGGATAGGGTGATCTGTCTTTATTTCAAGTCCCAGAGAATTTTATGCATTTCATTCTCAAGAACAGATTCTGGTTTATGCATATACCATTTTGTTGTATGGTCAAAATTCAATTTTTTGTATAATTCCCAGTGGATCACCTTCCTAACCCAGTCGTGTCTAGCTTTATATTCTCACTGTGCTAGTTTGCTACATTCACTTAATACATCGTTTACAGTCTCATCTCTGTCACCGCACAGTCTACATTTACTGTTTATTATTATTATTATTATTATTATTATTATTGCTGTTGTTGTAGTCGTTGTTGTTGTTGTTGTTGTTGCTGCTGCTGCTGCTGCTGCTGCTGCTCTTCTTCTTCTTTAATCTGAACCTTTGACCCTTAACTTAAATATCTAAAGATAACCCAATATTGTTGTAAACTAAGACAATAAAAGTCAAAAATGAAATACTTTCAAAGTAAACATAATTTATTTATACAATTTATCCTAATCAGTTTACATGAGTTTTTTCAAATTCTTTATATAGGACAATTCCTTGGTTAGTTGGTTGGTTGGTTGGTTTTTACAGCATGACAACCCTTGTTGGGTTATTTCATGCTGAAGACATTTTGTTTTATTCATTCTTGTTGGGTAATCAATTTTTTTTTCAAACTCAATTTTTTTAAACACATTTTTTAATACTCATTTTTTAAATCTATTCAACCTATAGATAGGAGCCTAACAGGTACTACCACTCCAGGTCAGAGTGGACCTGGGAGTAATAGTGATAAAGGAGTACTCCAAATTCCCAAGAGGTCCAGAATTGAAACTTCACCATTAGATGCAGTTTAAGACCCTCAGCCACCGCTTTCTAGCACATGTATGATAAAAAGAGTTGGAGGTTTTCCGTAAGGGCAATAGGGTTGGGACAATCATATAGGTGCTAGGACTTGATGTGACCAGCTGATATATTGAACGGGGGGGCTCTTTGACCGCTCATCTAGCCTTAGCAAGGGCCAAAGTGGGCTGTTGTATGAAATGGACTACACAGACACCAGATTCCATCGCCACCCATGGCCAACAGGTGGCCCCATTGAGGGAGAAGGTCTTACTCCTGTGCAGAGGTGCAGTTAGTATATTTTAATCCCCCATCTGACAGGGCTAAGGAAATTAGTAGAAAAAAAAATGCGTTCATGATTGGTAGCAAAAAAATTGAGAATGTTGTCTTATTTCTCTGCTTCACTGATTATTCGTTTCAAACTAAATAATAATCTATTGAATAATACACTAATACCTACCTATGTATGTTATGCCCAGTCATCACCTTTGATAAATAATGGACCATATCATTGTAATTGTGAAAAGAGAAAGGGAAGAAAATGTATATGCTATAATAATCTATAGAATAATACACTAATACTGAAGTCAACAGCAGAATAGTAAAGCAGCAGCAGTTATGGCAAACTTGGACATGTCAGGAGAATGGAAAATGGACGCATCCCAAAAGATCTTTTGTACGGCGAATTAGTAAAAGGCTCCCAATTGGTTGGTAGACCACGCCTACAATTTAAATAAACTCTGCAGGAGAGTCATGAGGATATGCCATATTGACACAAACACGTGGGAAGTAGATGCAAAAAATAGAGCAGCCTGGTGCTTTAACATTAAGCAAGGCACGGAGAGGGGTGAGGCGGAGAGGAGAGTAGCCTCGACAGCACAGAGAGCCAGAAAGAAAGAGAAAAGCCAGCAGCCCCAGAAAGTGTCACAGTTTGTGTGCATTCAGTGCACCAAAGACTGTCATTCAAGAATTGGCCTGCAGATATTTATTTTTTTTTTGTGGACACTACGCCAACGTCCTTAGTGGACGGAAAGGTGCCAACAACAACTATACACTAATACCTACCTACATACATGTGTCATGCCCTGTCATCACCTCAGATAAATAAGTAGTTCCACTAGGAGCGGTGTTATATACCCCTTTACAGCTCGGGTATATAAATGGTGAGAAGAGAGAGAGGAGATTTGAGGAGATGGGTTCTTACTTTTTTGATTGTTTGGTTGCCATCTTCCTTTTTCTGGCCTGATCCTTCCTCTAGCGAGCTGATTTCTTTCTTTCTTCGGGCTGAGCAATCTGCTCATTTCATGTTTAATAATTATTAAAAAACTTTGTTGTTTTTTATAGACTTTATTACAAAAACCCCAGCCCAAAAGATTTTCTAACTGTGTGTATGAGAGGACGGCATCTTGAGAGCAACAATCATAAACGTCTGCTCCCGCTGACTGACTGCCGACAACTGCTTTGTTTAATAATTATTAAAGACTTTATCATTTTTTATAGACTTTATTACAAAAACCTCAGCCCAAAAAGATTTCTAACCTTGCGGATGAGATGCCGGCATCTTGAGAGCGACGATCCTTAATGTCTGCTCCCACTAACTGACTACTGGCAACTGCTTAACTAACTAAATTTCTGTTCTCACGTCTTCCTTCAGCCAATCAGAAGTCGGCGTATAAGTCAGCAAGAGGTTAAATGCTGTCAATCACTTTACCGGTTAACAGTAACTTTCCATTTAACCTCGTTATTTGAATCTTCATCAAACTTCGATTCAAAATTTAGCTTTACTTCCTTACATAATTCATAGGCTACCCATGAATTATGTAACAGCGGGATTTTACCCCTTTGCAGAGGTGCAATCTGCATATTCAACAGCCCCAGCCAACAGGGTGGGGACAATTCTCTGATCTATTTTAAGTCACCTGATAATTTCAAAACAAAAAAAAAAACAAATCAAAATTTTTCTCTTAAGTGTCACCTGAATTTAATGAATCTCATTATTTTCTAGGACACCTGTTGAAATACCTCCTACTCCTAATTACTTATCATCTTATACTTATCTATCTTCTATGGTGGCTGCCCTGTCAGCTGAGGCTGTAAAATAAGGAGACGAAAAGATTCCCTACCTTCAAGAATAAAGTGTGTCCATATATGTCTGGCCTGCACAAAGAGGGGAGTGTAGTGATGACTACTGAGATTGAACTCGCCAACTCCTTGTCGAGAGGAGTGGCTCATAGTCAGACTACTGTTACCCCTGTTGAATATGCAAATTTCACATGGGTCAGGTAGTGCTGAGTGTGATTGGCCCGGGTGTAAGATTTTGGGAAGGGCAGTTATTGATCATTTAAGGCCTACCTTCCCACACTGTGGGGAGTTGAGTTTTGATCTTCCCAACAGGAAGAGAGACATGCGTTGGACAAGTGAACTTTGATAGATTGATCGATGACTGCTGTAATATTGTTGCAGGCAGAAAGACTTTGTCAGTGTTTTTTTTGCGGTTGGGAAATTGATTAATGTGGTTGCTTTCGGTCATCACTTCCCACAAACAAGTTAAGAATACACAGACTGCAGAGGGGTAGAATCCCCACCCCCAATGGGGCCGCTTGTTGGCCGTGGGTGACAACCAAACATGCTTAAAGACGGAATCCTGGTGTCTGCGCAGTCTATGACATGCAAAACTCCACTTTGGCTCTTACTTAGGCTAGACGGGTGATCAGAGAAGCCCCTCCGATCAATCAACTGGTCATGTCAAGCCCTAGCACATATATTATTATTCCAACCCTATTGCCCTGATGACAACCCTCCCCCAACCTTTTTTACCATATATGTGCTAGAAGGCGGTGGCTGAGGGTCTTAGTGACCAGGGTATGACTTAAAACTACATCTAGTGGGGAAGTTCCAATTCTGGAGCTCTGGGGAGTGTGGAATACCCCTTTATTGCCATTACTCCCAGGTCTACTCTGACCCGGAGTGGTAGTACCTTTTAGGGTCCCATCTATGGGTTAAATAGATTAAAAAGTGAGTTAAAAATTCTGTTTAAAAACAAATTGAGTTTGAAAAAAATTGAATACCGAAAACATGAATGAATAAAACAAAATGTTATCAGCATAAATTAACCCAACAAGGGTTGAGATGCCATAAAATTTAACCAACCAACTAACCAACCATTTTCTATGCTGGGTAATTGTCTACTCTGCCATATTGTTTTCGTCTCTGCTGTCTATATTGGTATCTGGGTTGGTTTCTCCATTCTTCTCGTCTAGGACTTCTTGGGTTGTTTTCTTGGTCCTTGTATTAGTATTAGATATGAATACTTGTAAACAAATAACTGTGTGCAAATTATTTGTATTAGTTAGGAATACTTGAAACTATATAACTGTTTGCAAATTATTAGTATTAGATACAAATACTTAAAACCATATAACTGTGCAAACTATTAGTATTAGATAGAAATACAAACAAACACAACAGTGTTGTCAATTGCTGCACAAACAGTTTCCCTATGTCCCAGTGCTTTGGTTGGTTGGTTGGTTGGTTGGTTGGTTTGGTTTTACAGCATGTTAACCCTTGTTGGGTTATTTTAGACCAAAGATGTTTTTTATTCATTCTTGATGGTTGGTTGGTTGGATTTTATGGCATGTCAACCCTTGTTGGGTTATTTAATGAAGATCTTTTGATTTATTCATTCTTCATGAGTATTCAACATTTTTTTCAAACTCAATTTTTGTTTTTACAACTTACTTTTTTAAACAGATTTTTTAAAACCTTATTTTATTCTGTTTGACCCATAGATGGGACCCTAACAGGTATTACCACTCTGGATCAGAATGGACCTGGGAGTAATGGTGATGAAGGGGTACTCCACACTCCCTAGAGCTCCAGAATTGGAACTTCACCATCAGATAGAGTTTAACATCGTACCTAGGACATTAAGACCCTCAAAGTGGATCTGGGAGTAATGGTGATGAAGGGATACTCCTCATTACCCAGAGCTCCAGAATTGGAACTTCACCATCAGATAGAGTTTAACATCATACCCAGGACATTAAGACCCTCAAAGTGGATCTGGGAGTAATGGTGATGAAGGGGTACTCTACACTCCCTAGAGCTCCAGAATTGGAACTTCACCATCAGATAGAGTTTAATGTCATACCTAGAACATCAAGACCCTCAGCCACTGCCTTCTTGCACATATATGATAAAAAGGGTTTTGCTTTAAGAGCAATAGGGGTGGGACAATCATATAGGTGCAAGGGCTTGACCAGCTAACTGAACCTTTGCAGGGGGGGGGGGCTCTCCAACCACCCATCAAACTAAGTAAGGTCCAAAGTGGAATGTTGTATGTCATGGACTGCTTAGCCACCAGCAGGATTCCATACTTAAGCATCACAGGTCACCATCCAAGGCCAAAGACAGGTAACCTCATTGGAGGGCTCTTAGCCCTCTGCAGAGGTGTAGTTTGTGTATTCTACGGCCCCTTTTCGGATTACCCTCGTATAATTTTATAGTCTGTTTACATAATCTCAAATCCTTTTTGCCCTTCAGCAAATCTGAACACTTCATAAAATAGTTAACATCTCAGTTCAACAAAACTTGAAAAATTTAAGTTTTTTCTTTTAAATTTTAAAACTCAGAGAAAAAGAGAATTAACAATATGTTCAAATCAACAATATAAAAGGCGAGGTTAGTAGTTTTCAGGCTGCCTTATTATTTTAGTGTTTGAGAGAGAGAGAGTGTGTGTGAGTGTGTGTGTGAAAGAAAGAGAGGGAAAGAAAGAGAGAGAGAGAGAGAAAAAAGAGGGAGAGGAAGAGAGAAATAGTGTGTGCGTGTGTGTGTGCGTGTGTGTGTGTGTGTGTGTGTGAGAGAGAGGAAGAGAGAAAATGAAAGAAAGAGAGAGAGAGAAAAAGAGGGAGAGAGAAATAGTGCATGCGTGTGTGTGCATGTGTGGGTGTGAGAGAGAGGGAGAGAGAAAATGAGAGAGAGAGTGAAAGAAAGAGGGAGAAAGAGAAAGAGAAAGGGGAGAGACAGAATGAGAGAGAGAGTGAATTCGAAAGAGAAGAGAGAGGGAGAGTAAGAGAGAGGGGAGAAAGAAAAAGAATGAAAAAGAGAGTGAATGAAAGAGAGAGAGGAAGAGAAAAATGGAGACTGAGGGGGAGAGAGAAAGAGAGAGAGAAAGAGAGAGAGAAAGAGAGAGAGAGAGAAAGAGGTTGGATTGTTACTGAACTTTCACCACATTCACATTCTTCTTCTTCTTTTCTTAGTCTTCTTCTTCTTCTTCTTCTTTCCTTTCTTTTTCTTTCTTCTTCTTCTTTTCTTCTTCATTCCCTTCCCCTCCCTTCTTCCTTTCTTCTTTTCTTCTTCTTTTTCTTCTTCTTCTTCTTTCTCTTTCTTCTTCTTCTTCTTCCTTCTTTCCTTTCTTCTCTTTTCTTTCCTTTTCTTCTTCTTCCCTTCTTTCTTCTTTCTTCTCTTCTTCTTCTTCTCTTCTTCTTCTTTTCTTTCTTCTTTTCTCTTTCTTCTTCTTCTTCTTTCCTTTCTTCTTCTCTTTTCTCTTCCTTTCTTCTTCTTCTTTCCTTCTTCTTCTTCTTCTTCTTCTTCTTCTTCCTCTTCTTCTCTTCTTTCTTCTTCTTTCTTCCTTTTCTTCTTCTTCTTCTCTCTTCTTCTTCTTCTTCTTCTTCTTCTCTTTCTTCTTCATTCCCTTCTTCTTTCTTCCTTCTTCTTCTTCTTCTTTCTTCTTTCTTCTTCTTCTCTTCTTCTTCTTCTTCTTCTTCTTTCTTTTCTTCTTTTCTTCTTCTTCCTTCTCTCTTTCTTTCTTCTTCTTCTTCTTCTTCTTCTTTCCTTTCTTCTTCTTCTTCTTCTTCTTCTTCTCTTTCTTCTCTTCTCTTCTTCTTCTTCTTCTTTCTTCCTTTCTTCTCTCTTCTTTCTTCTTCTTCTTTTCTCTTTCTTCTTCTTCTTCTCTTCTTTCTTCTTCTTCTTCTTTTTTTTTTCTCTTCTTCTTCTCTCTTCTTCTTTCTTCTTCTTCTTTCCCTTTTCTCTCCTCTTTCTCTCCTTCTTCTTCTTCTTCCTTCCTTCTTCTTTTCTTCTTTTCTTTCTTCTCTTTCTCTCTCTTCTTTCGTTCTTTCTTTCTCTTTCTGTTTCTTCTCTTTCTTTCTATTGCTTCCTTTTTCTCCTTCTTTTCTTCTTCTTTTCTTTTCTCTTCTCCATTCTTCGTTTCGTTTTTTTCATTCCCTTTTTTCTTTCTCTCTTCTTGTCTTTCTCTCTTTTCTTCTTTCTCTTCTTTCTCTTTCTTCTCCTTTCTTTCTGTTCTCTTTCTTGCTCTTCTTTTTTCTTGTTGTCTTCTTCTTTTTTCTTTCTCTCCTTTCCTTCTTTTCCGCTTTTTTTCTTTTCTTTCCTCTCTTTCTTTCGTCTCTTTTTTTCTTCTCTTTCCTTTTTCCTTTGTTTCCATTCGTCTCTTTTCTTTTTCTTCGTCCTTCTTCTTTCTTTTTCTTTTCTCTCTTCTCTTCTTCTTTTCTTTCTTTTCTTTTGCTTCTTTCTTTTAGGTTTTTCTCTCCGATTTTCTTGTCTTTCTCTTTTCTTCTTTTTTCCTGTTTTCTTTCATCGTCTCCTTTTCTCGTTTTCTCTTCTTTCGCGTTTCTTCTCTTCTCGTATCTTTCTTCTTTCTATTCTTCTTTCTTTTTCTGCTTTCTTCTTCTTCTTTCTTTTCTCTCTTTTTCTCTTCTTCTGGCTCTTCCTTCTACTTGCGTTCTTTGGTCTCCTTTCCTTGCTTCTGTTCCTGAGCTGGTTCTGTTCTTTTCTTGTCTTCTTTGTCTTCTGGCTGTTCCTCTGTTTCTTCTTTGCTCTTCTTTCTTTCCTTCTTTCTTTCTTCTTCTCTTTCTTTTTCTTCTCTTCCTTTCTTTCTTCTCTCTTCTTTCTTCTCTTTCTTTCTCTTTCTTTCTCTCTTTCTTCTCTTCTCTTTTCTTCTTCTTTTTCTTCTTCTATTTCCTTTTTTTCCTTCCTTTCTTACTGTTCTCTTNGAGAGAGATCTCCCTGAATCTGAAAGTTACGTGACCTTATTCTCAGCTACAGGGTCGGCTAACAATTTATGACACACATACATGTGTAACAGTAGTAAGCGATTACAAACTCCAGTCATGCCTATTTTACAGTCATTTTCAGACTTTAAAGCGCAAAAATTAGGCCCCCCCTGAAGAAGGGGTTATAGGTAATACTCTTGGGAAAAGGGTATGAATGCCCTCAGCCCGGGGTGGGGCCTGCAGTTCGCCCTAAGCTATGGGATTAAATAGTACCACTACTATCTCTTCTAAAAGGATGGCTTCTTTGGCACTCAAATATACCCCACAAAGATTGATAATGCCACAGAAAAAATATAATACAAACAGAAAAGAAAGAAAGAGATGAGAGATAAGAAAAAAAAGCTTAGAGAGAGAGGAAGGGGTTGGAACGCAGCACGACAAGAAAGCGATAATGCTGAATGCTCGGTTTCAACTCAAACATAAATGAATACAGATGAAAGATAAGAAAGAAGAAGGAAAGGGATAAAGAAAGAAAAGAAAGAAAGAAAAATGATAAAGAAGAAAGAAAGAAAAGAAAGAATAGAAAATGGGAAAAAGAAAGAAAGAAAAAGGAAAGAAAGTAAAGATGAAAGAAAAAGAAAGAAAGAAGGAAAGAATGAAAAAAGAAAGAAAAAAGAAAGAAAGAAAAAAGTGAAAGAAAGAAGAAAAAAAGAATGAAGAAAAGAAAAGAAGAAAGAAGAAGGAAAGAAGAAGAAAGAAGAAAGAAAGAAGATAGAAAAGAAAGAAGAAGAAGAAGAATAGAAAGAAAATGAAAGAAAGAATGAAAGAAAAAAAGAAATGAAAGAAGGAAAGAATGAAAAAGGAAAGAAAAAAAAGAAAGAAAGAAAAAAGGAAAGAAAGAAAGAAAAAAGAATGAATGAAAGAAAGAAGAAGAATGAAAGAAAGAATGAAAGAAAGAAGGAAAGAAAAAGAAAGAAAGAAAGAAGAAAGAAAGAAAGAAAAAGAAGGAAAGAAAGAAGGAAAGAAAGAAGGAAAGAAAGAAAGAAAGAAAGAAAGAAGAAGAAAAGAAGAAAGAAAGAAAAGAAAGAAGAAAGAAAGAAGGAAGAAAGAAAGAAAGAAGAAAGAAAGAAAGAAAGAAAGAAAAAGAAAGAAGAAAAAAGAAAGAAAGAAGAATGAAAGAAAGAAAGAAGGAAAGAAAGAAAGAAAGAAAGAAAGAAAGAAAGAAAAGAAAGAAAGAAAGAAAGAAGGAAAGAAAGAAAGAAAGAAAGAAAGAAAGAAAGAAGGAAAGAAAGAAAGAAAGAAAGAAAAAAGAAAGAAGAGAAAGAAGAAAGAAAGAATGAAAGAAAGAAAGAAGGAAAGAAAGAAGGAAAGAAGAAAGAAAGAAAGAATGAAGAAAGAAAGAAAGAAAGAAGAAAGAAGAAAGAAAGAAGAAGAAAGAAAGAAAAAGAAAGGAAAGAAAAAAGAAAGAAAGAATGAAAGAAAGAAGGAAAGTGAAAGAGAGAAGTAACAATGGCTGATTGACTGGTTGGATTTTATGGCATGTCAACCCTTGTTGGGTCATTTCATACTAAAGATGTTTTAGTTTTATTCATTCTTGTTGGGTATTCAAAGTTTTTTTAAACTCATTTTTTTTTTATCTATGTTACAAATTTTGTGGCCATCCTTAGGCTTCAAGCAAGAGATCTTTTGTGTTAAGCAGAGCGTGATCCTTAGTGGAAAATCCTTTGGTTGTTCCTTGGTGCTCTTCTGCATTGCAGGTCCGTTCATCAATGAGTGCAAATGGACATCTGTCAATATCAGTGATTAAGTAGTTAACCAACCACGTATTCGGGCTGTTGATTGGCTGGGGTTTAAACCACGTGACCTCGCTTAGTCTATATATTTAGGTGGTGGGTTGCAGCACGGCGAATATATACAAAAATATTCCAACAATCTATTTAACTCACTGATGGGACCCTAAGAGGTACTACTACTTCCTGGTCAGAGTGGACCTGGGAGTAATGATCATGAAGGTATACTCCACACTCATCAGAGCTCTAGAATTGGAACCTCACCACCAAATGCAGTTTAATGTCATACCTACATACTCATGGGTGGCAGGTGCAAAAAATGTGTTGATCCCATCAGTATTCCTCCTCAAGAGGGGCACTTCAGGCACTGGACAATGAACCCAGCCCTGCCCCTTTAAGTCCAGGGGGCAGGTGTTGCTTGGGGGGATGGCCCCCTGAGATCAATGATGTTAGCTTGTAATGTCCAGCGGCCAAAGCCACTGGATACCCCAGTTGAAACCGGAGTTAGATATGTTGGACATAATAGCGGTTTACTGTGTGAATGGGAAGGCTAATTTGCATATTGATATAAAAAATTTGATTTTAATAAATATGTGCTTAGTATTATTGATTTCCAATTGTTTGGTTTTATCTTTATGAATATGAGCAAAAATCTCAGCGATAAATCTTAAATGAAATCCATTAACAAGAAGAAATAACTGTAATTTATTCTTTACTTCCTATCTTAACTAAATAGTTAAATTAGGAAAATTTAGCAATGAAAGACAGGAGTGAAAGAAGAGTAAGAATAAGTTGTTCTATTTTTCGATTATACCCACCTCGGTTTCAAATATTTTTATCTGCATTCTTATTTAGTTTCATTAGCCTTTCTAATTTGATATGATATTCTATTACATCAAAACTTAAATACTTGCACCCAGAGGTGGGGAATGTATTTGCTAGTTAAAATAATAAATAAAAAACACCTAAAACAGAGTCCGAGGTTACAGTGGCCTGAATGTTGGGTTTATACACAATAAAGATTAGGAAAACAGTCCGAAATATCATAATTATTCAAATGAAAATGCATTTAGAAAAAGAAAAAAGAAAAGGAATAAGGATGAAACGTTAAAAATGTATGTGACAATAATGATGCTAGTTGAATTTCCCCCCTTCAACGAGTTGTCTAAATTGGTTGTGAATTGTCAAAATATATTTGACTGTTATTCGTTGTTTTATCAAACAATTTGCCCTCTATTCATAAAAACATTTTCTTATTAATGTTTTTTGTTTTTTTCCAAAAGAACTGACAGAGCTTCCTGTTTGAAATAACAAGCTTCCTGTTCTGCGTTACTCATCTCAGTAGAATGACTGCTGCCATTTTGTGCCATGACTTTTGAAAACAAATTCTTTGTTGCTGCTGTGTGGCTTCCCTTGTAAAGGGCGACAAAATATCACAGAGAAATTATTTACTTCTTTGATATTATCACAAGTGAATAATGACAATTTAAGTTCTGTGTTATTCTCGCTGGTAATTATTTGAATAGATTTGAATTTCATCAAAATGAATTATTTAAATAGATTATGGTCAAAAATTTATGTGGTTCCTATAGAAATTTTATTGATTAAATTTATCAAACTGAATTATTTAGATTAAATTTATCAAAGAAATTTGAATAGAATTATTAGATTATTAAATTTATCAAACTGAATTATTGATTAAATTTATCAACTGAATTATTTAGATTAAATTTATCAAAGAGAATTATTTAAATAGATTATGGTCAAAATTTATGTGGTTCCTATAGAATTATTAAATTATTTAAATAGATTAAATTTATCAAACTGAATTATTTAAATAGATTACGGTCAAAATTTATGTGGTTCCTATAGAATTATTATTATTTAGATTAAATTTATCAAAGAGAATTATTTAAATAGATTATGGTCAAAATTGATGTGGTTCCTATAGAATTATTAAATTATTTAAATAGATTAAATTTATCAAAGAGAATTATTTAAATAGATTATGGTCAAAATTGATGTGGTTCCTATAGAATTATTAAATTATTTAAATTAAATTTATCAAAGAGAATTGTTTAAATAGATTATGGTCAAAATTGATGTGGTTCCTATAGAATTATTAAATTATTTAAATTAAATTTATCAAAGAGAATTGTTTAAATAGATTATGGTCAAAATTGATGTGGTTCCTATAGAATTATTAAATTATTTAAATAGATTAAATTTATCAAACTGAATTATTTAAATAGATTATGATCAAAATTGATGTGGTTCCTATAGAATTATTAAATTATTTAAATTAAATTTATCAAAGAGAATTGTTTAAATAGATTATGGTCAAAATTGATGTGGTTCCTATAGAATTATTAAATTATTTAGATAAATTTAATCTAAATAATTCAAATTTTCAGTTTCAAATATATGAATAATAAAAGATGATAAGAATTTATTAAAAAAAAAAAAGTTTTTATTAATCTATATATAAATATAGATAAGAAGTTTATTTTTAACTTTTTAAATCCCCAGCAATGCCAGGTAGCTCTGTATTATTAAATTTATCAAACTGAATTATTTCAATAGATTATGGTCAAAATTGATGTGGTTCCTATAGAATTATTAAATTATTTAAATAGATTAAATTTTCAGAATTATTTAAATAAGTTTGAATTTTATAAAACTGAAAAGATTTTTACATCTTTTGAACACTCACTATAAAAATAAATTGGCAGAGTGACCTATTGTTGGTATCAGCTGATCAATGAAGGAGTCTATACCCTTTTCACTAGCGCTAGACTAGGGAGATTGTTTTTGTGGAGGTGGAGTGCCACACCTACCGTCAGTTCCTCTCTTTACCGCATGGACCAAATTAGCCAAACTGTGCTACTCATGCGCTTAGCTGGCAGGGACCGCATTTGAAACAAGAACCTTGCAATTCCTATGCCAATGATCTATTTACTGAGCTAAACCATACCCTTTTGAGCTGTAAGTGACCAATTTATGAATTCAAATCCTTTTACTCCACTTAAGAAATTGACCTTGTGTCGCATCCTGCTTGTGAGGGGGTGTTGGCAAATATATATATATATATCTAAAGCACTGGGTAAGCAGGGAAACAATTTGAGCAGCTATTGGCAACACTGTTGTGTTTGTTGTGCATGCACCTGTGCCTGTGCCTTCTCACACCTTACTACCATGCTCAGTCTTAGCTTAGCAATTATTTCTGATGGATAAATTATTTCTCGATTAACACCGGCATAAAGTGTGAAGTTTATGCAGTTATGCAATTTTTGAATGAAAAATGCATTAAACCAATTTAAATTTGTTTGGTGGTTGGATTTGATGATCAATTTTAACCCGCAGTTTCAAATATATGAATAATAAAAGATGATAAGAATTTATTAAAAAAAATAGTTTTTATTAATCTATATATAAATATAGATAAGAAGTTTATTTTTAACTTTTTAAATCCCCTGCAATGCCAGGTAGCTCTGTAGTACTTTATAGAATTTTATAAATTCTTTAAAACTGTACTTTTCTTTTTATGTAGAAAAATCCCTCATGCTTTGAAAATTTAGAATTCCACAAAACTTCATTGCAACCATCATCTCTATACTTTCTTTCCTTTCTTTCTTTTTTCAATATATATATATATATATATATATATATATAATCTAATAGTTATGTAGAATCTAATATATATGTATATAAACAATCGCTTTTAACATATCTTTAATATTTGTAAAAACTTTCACTACCTGAATATTGCTCACTTAAACAGGTAAGTTTAAATAGCATGAAATTAATAGTAGCCTACTTGTTTCGATGCAAACAAATATATACAAAAATATATATCTATTTATCATTATCATTAATATTATTATTATTAATATATCTACATAAATATATATATATATATATATCTACATAGATATATATATATATTGGTTGGTGGTTGGTTTTGAAGGCTATCACAATGTAAGTGTAAAGAAAAATAATGTAACTATGGTGTTGTTTGTTAACCTGTAATTTTTTATTCTTAATAATTTGAGATAAAATCTCTTTGACAAAAGATTTCTGAAACTGAAGCTGTTGTTAGCAACCATCCATTTTTTTTTTTGTGTCATATCTTCCAAATTCTCTGCGTGTGTGGGTGTCGGTGTGGATGTGGATGTGGATGTGGATGTGTGATTATGTGTGTTTATGTGCATGTGTGTGTGTGTGTTTGTGTATTTATGTCTGTTCAACAATGTCTGATTATCATTCCAGGTTTGGCTTACCCTTTTTTGTTTTATTATCAAGCATTAGCCTGTTTGTTTATTTCCAGGCCCATCGGATTCTCTTTTTTTCTTTTTGTGTTTGTGTGTGTGTGTGTGTGTGTGTGTGTGTGTGTGTGTGTGTGTGTGTGTGTGTGTGTGTGTTAATTGCATGTGTGTGTGTGTGTTTATGTGTGTCTGTCTGTTCAATAATGTTAATCATCATTCCAGGTTTGGCCTACCCTTTTTTGTTTTATTATTAAGCAGTGGCCTGTTTGTTTATGTATGGGAGTGTGTGTGTGTGTGGTGTGTGTGTGTGTGTGTGTGTGCGTGTGTGCGTGTGTGTTGAAATTCATCGCAAATAATCAGAATTGTATGGTGAGTCATGCATGGATGTCAAAAACAAGGTGCAGGGAATTTGCAACAATGATGATGTTCAACACTTCAACAACGAAATGATGGTGAACTGGAATGATAGAATGACATAGACATAATAAAAACTGACACAGCACCTCCAAAATTGCATTGGCCGAAATGGTGATTATGTAGAAAAATAGATGAATGTTGAAACTTTAAAATGATGTAAACATCATTGATAATAAACAATAGACGTTTCTATGATTTCTAAATATTTTGGAGACCTTACCTTTGGGATTACCCTCGTACCAACATCAACAATACATCATCCTCCATAATAGTCATAAAGCCTAACGAGCTATAACAAGTATATATATATATATATATATATATAAGAGAGAGAGAGAGAGAGAGAGAAGAGAGGGAGCGGTAAAGAGAGATAGATTAGATAGATCTGAATAGACTGAGATAGATAGATAGATAGATAGATAATTACTTAATCTCTTGCAATGACAATGAGGTTCAACACTTCCTCAACGATATGGCGACAAGCTGGTATGACATGGGCATACAAAAACTGCCTCAAATCATATAATATGAAAAAGTGAGAAAATTTGAAGAAGATGTTCAGGACAATCCTATAGGTGCTAGGACTTGATGGGACCCAACATTTGATCAGTGATTATGTTGAAAATAGATAGATGTTCAGAATTATAAAAAGATGTAAACATCATTGACAATAAGCAATAAAAGTTTCTATGTATTTTTTGTTTCTTTGCATGCCACTCTGTAAATTTTATTAGGATGGGAGTGTAGTATCTGTGCATTCTGGGAAGTATGGAGTACACCTTCATTGCCATTACTCCCAGGTCCACTCTGATCCAGAGTAATAGTACTTGTTAGGGTCCATCTATGGGTCAAATAGATGAAAAATGAGTTAAAAAACAAAATTAAATACCCAAAAAATGAATAAATCAAAAACGTCTTCGGCATAAAATAACCCAACAAGGGTTGACTTGCTTTAAGATCCAACCAATCAACCAACCAATTAATTATTAGCTCAGAGAGTCCAGTTTAGCTCAGTCGGTAGAGCATCCACCTAGGAACCACAAAGTTTCTGATTTCATACTGGCCCTCATCAACTCAGCGCATCAGTAACACACCTTGGATCTATGTGGTAAAGTGGGAAGCTGATGTTAGTTGTGGCGCCCCACCTCAGATGCAAAACAATCTCCCTGATCTAGAACTAGCAAAAAGGGGGCCGATTCTCTCATTGTCTGGCTGATACCAACTATAGGCCATTTTGATGACTTTATTTTACTTACTAATAAAAAACAGTTGTTTATCGGTATATATATATATATATATATAATATCCTATAATATATATATATATATATATATATATATATATATATATGTAGGATGGTCACTGTTTCAGCTTTTGCTGGAACGGTGTACCAAAGGCAGTATTATTGATAGAGTGCTCAATATAAAATAGAGCTGTTATATAATATAATAAAATAAATATATAAAGGTTTTACATATCTATTTATTTGGTGACAAAGGAACATTCACAACCATATTGGTTTCATGTGAGGCAATCGTCAGGTGAAGATGTTTCAAATGCAAAGAAAATCGAAAAAAATTTTTTAAATTCAGAAAATTCAATAGACAAAATGGTTGTGAATGTTCCTTTGTCACCAAATAAATACATATGTAAAACCTTTATATATTTATTTTATCATATTATATATATATAAAGGGCAGTTGTGTGCATATATATATGTATGTATGTATGATGTATGTATGTATGTCCGGATGAAACTACAAAAATAAAACAATTAATAACAATGTACATATATATACACAATAAATATCACCAATTTTTTTTTTTTTGTGCAAAAATTATGATTTATATTTGAAGATATTTAAGAATTGAAATATACATAGCATTGCCAGCATGGGTGATGCTGGGTAGCCACTTCTAGTATATTCTATAGAGAAAATCTTTTAGAGTTGAATTCTGAAGCTACGTTAATTAAACAAAGTTATCTACATCATTAATCCAGCCTATAATTTTCCGTAAAAGGGGATAGACTCCCTCACTGTCCAGCTGATATTGACAATAGGCCACTCTGCCAACTTTATTTTACTTACTGTAGCTGTAGCTTAAAACTCTTAACATCCTATACCACCTCATTCCACCTGGCCAGAAGTCATATTTGTTTTCCTAATCCACCCCAAATGATAGCCTTTGTTTAAATGTAATATTAAACATTTAGAAGTCTTTGATTGAAGGAAAATAACAGATAACTTTAAATGAAAAGGCCATTTTTAGTATTTTTGATAAATCCTTATAGGAATGGGGCTCCTCTGGACTTAAAAAATTCTCAATAGGATGTTAAGAGTTGGTGCATATTCCCTTCCCTTTTTAGAAAATTCCCTTTTTTTCAAATTAACCTTTTTATGTAGACAGTTTAAGGGAAATAACTATGCAAACTGGTAGGTTGACATCCCATAATTTGAGTTCTATTAAATTTCCTGAGATGCAATGCGACTTTCGCCTTGATCAGAAGGAGTTTCAAAGTTTGTGGAGGGAAAAATCATCCGAGAAGAATTTTGTCTTAGTAGTCCCTTGAACTGGTAAAGTGCACAGTTTTGTCACGTTGCAAAGGAATCATAAAAGAGTCTGTGAATAAAGCTAAAGAAATTGTAAAGGAATTACAATAAAAGATATATCATTCTTTTGCATCAGTCGAGTTCTGTTGAATTTCTACAAGGAGATACATTGGTTTTTGGTTTGGTTTGGTTTGGTTTGGTTTGTTTACGGCATATCAACCTCAGTGGGTCATTTAATGCCGACAAAGTTTTGAAATAAATTCATGTTTTATAAACACATTTTTGTATTTAACCCATAGATGGGACCCTAACAGGTACTACCACTCTCAGAGTGGACCAGGGAGCAATGGTGATGATGGGATGCTCCATATTCCCCAAACCTCCAAAACTGGAACCTCACCATCAGATAGAGTTTAACGTCATTCCCAGGACATGAAGACCTTCAGCCACCGCCTTCTAGCATCCATATGATAAAAAGGGTTGGGGCAATCATACAGGTGCTAGGGCTTGATGTGACCAGCTGATTGATTGGAGGGGGCCTCTCTGACTACCTGTCTAGCCCAAATAAAGGTCTAAGTGGAGTGTTGCATGTTATGGACTGCTCATCCCCAGGATTCCGTTCTTAAGCATCTTGGGTTGCCACCTATAGCCAACAGGTGGCCCCATTGGGGGGGGGGTCTTACCCTTCTGCAGAGGTGCAGTCGGTGTATTCTAAAGCCCCAGCTGACAGGGCTGAAGATACATTGGGGTGCTGCTATATTTACTTACTTACTAATAAAGAAAAAAGTAATTTATATATACTAGAGGGAAAATCTTTTAGTGTTGTATTCTGAAGATAAGTTAATTAAACAAATTTATCTACATTGTCTGGTCCAGCCCATAATTTTCCATGAAATGAATGAATTATATAAAAACTTTGGACTTAAAAAAAAATCCATTTTATGATCCACCCACTTCTTGCATTGACAAATCTATGCCAAATAACTTAATCGGATTAGTGGGATCCCCTAAGCGCGAAAATGAGAGTGCGATAATCATTTCATTGTTTTATGCCAAATCCACAAATCTGTTTTGCTGTTGTTACGATGGAGGTATGCAACAACAACAACAACAAAAAAAAAAGAAAAAAAAAGAAATAAAATAAAAATAAAATATACAGGGAGTCAAATGCCATTGCTTCTTATATATTGAGGCAACTGACAAAAAACTCACTGACTTTTCATGATGCATTCGAATTGATTATTTCTTATTTGATATCAGGAAAGTTAAAATAGTTTGCTTACTTGTAGAATGTAGACATTAAGTAAATGTATATTTTGATCTTGCATTTTAACATTTCATTCCTGAAATATATATATATAAGTGGAAATGGTCCATAACCACAATACCCATGGTATTTAAGGCCTTTTATTCACAAATAACTTTGCTCTGTTTACAATAATTAAACATTGAGCTCTCATATGGAACCTGAACTCTACAACAAACTACTGGTAGAGAATTAGGACCAGCCTAGAATCATCTTATACCAAGAAACTTGGTACCGCACCAAAGTATATATATATATATATATATATATATATTTATATATATATGTGTGTGTGTGTTCAGTAAATGAAGGAAAAAACTCTAATTTCATTACAATAATTTATTTTAACCGTAATACGGTTGAAATACGGTTGAAATAAATTATTGTAATGAAGCAAGTTTAGATTTTTTTCCTTCATTTACTGAATATCTTACTCTTTCCTTCCATTCACTGGTATTAAGCACATTGAGCTCTCCTAATGGACTACCAGCATCAGCTTGGTTAAACCACATGTGGAAAGATCCTAACTACAGGAGAAATATATATATATATATATATATATATATATATATATATAGATGAGAGGTATCCAAAACTTGGTAGTAAGGGATGATTCTATATGTGATTTCTAAGACACACTGTATTATTATTGTACGATCCAGTATGTATAAATACAGTGAATCTTTAAATCACGAAAAAGTGCTCAATGTATAATAAACTTTTTAGATTATATACAGAGCAATATTTATCATAGAAAGGATATATATATATATATATATATAACTTGATCGTGCGTAATCTTTGTTCTTGTGAACGTTGTTTTTGGTATTATGAAGCATGGAAATGAACAAGTGAACAAAAAAAAGAAAAAAACAAAACAAAAAAACAGAGTTTCAATATTCAGCTGTTGTTCTGTCCCTGGTTTGATTTATTCTGATATTTCGGGTGATCATTCACCCTTTTTCAAAGTGTAATGATATATATATATATATATATATATATATATAATATATATATCTGGTGAGTCTAGTTCTCAGTGTGAATATATTATATTTGTATATATGTTTTCTATATATATATTTCTATAATGTATATTTTTGGAGATTTGTGTGAAGCATGGATGTGAAATAAATAAGAAACTCTGTTAGATGTTGAGTATTACATTTCATTTTATTTCATTCAATATTTCAGAAACATGACCTTCCTTTATCAAGAATAAGCAAAATGAAACTTAACATATACTGACAAAGAAGCATACATTGATTTCACAAGGACAATATATATATATATAATAATAAGGTTGAAACAGCTGTACAGTGTTCCACATGTTGCACGCGTTATTCGCTGAGTTTGCTTGTTATGATTATTTTTCAATAATTATTGTATTCTATACAATATATGTATTGTAATTGCCTTCAAAAATATAGATAATGATATATATATATATATATATATATATATATATATATATATATATATATATATATATATATATATATTTATGTGTGCAGAGTTAAATTAATCTTGCATTTTGACATTTCATTCTTGTAATTTTAAAGCTATGAAAGATGTTTCAGAGAGATTATATATATATATATATATATATATATATATATATATATGTATATATATATATATATATATATAGTATAAATTTTTGAAAAAACAACAATATTAAGTCAAAGATTGACTTACAGACCGCCGACACTATAGCGTTTTGGTTTTAATAAAACTATCAACAGGGCTTGTGATAGTAACTGTGAATCATACAAAAAGAAATTGGTGTAAAACAAGCAAAGCTTGTGAGCCTTATTTTATGATGTTAGAAGGCTCATCTTGGCAACCGAAATGCATTATTGTTACTAGCAAAATAAAAAAAACGCCTTCTGGGCGACGTAAAATAAATATTGCCTGAGGGGATCGGCTGTATGTAAGTCAGTCTTTGACTTAATATTGTTATTTTTTCAAAACTTTATACTTTATCATTTGTCGGATTTTATATCCATTTCTCTTCTCATATATATATATATATATATATATATATATATATATTTGTCGAGGTGCATGGTTTAATGGTTATTATCATAGGAAATGGACACATCGACACAAGTTCAAATTGTGAATGTGGCTGTTTGTATTTCACATCACTAATATCCTGGGGAAAAAGGTATTTGAACTCAGATCAATTTCCCATGACTCCAACCATTACACCACCTATGTCCAAATGGTTAATGGAGGTGCATGGTGTAATGGTTACCATCATAGGAAATGGACACAGCAACCCACAGTGCAAGCGCGAGTGTTTAGTTTTAGATAGTCAGTTTCTAGTTAGCTGTGGAAGAATGAAGACACAATGGCTAGATTCTCACACAAGTGTGATTAAGTGATCTGGATCCAAGACTCAAATAAAATAAAATGTGAATTCACAAAAGAAATGTCTTGAGTTGTTAACTAAGAACAAACATATAGCACAGGACGACTCAATCAGAATCTTAAGAAGAAGAAGAAGATAGTCAGAAACAGTTAAAAGATCTGTAATCAGTCCAAGCTAAGAAGAAACATAATGCGAGACAGGATATACAGTAAGAAGAAATACAGAATGTGATTAAGACTCGTATACAGCCACAGGTATATGCTCATACTATATATATGATAGGGCTGGCTTAGCTCAGTCGTTAGAGCGTTCGACTAGGAACCACAAGGTTCTTGGTTCGATACCGGCCCTTGATAACTCAGCGTATGAGTAGCACAGGGATATGTGTGGTAAAGTGAGGAGCTGATGGTAGGTGTGGCGCTCCACCTCAGATGCAAAAACAATCTCCTTGGTCTAGCGCTATTGAAAAGGGGATAGATTCCCTTGCTGTCTGACTGATACCGACTTTAGGCCGCCCCGTTGACTTCACTTTTTTACTTATATATGTTATATATACTGTTGCTTTTTAGACAGTTTGTGTAGAAACAAATTCTGAATTCAGATGTTGTTGAATTAAAATCTGTGCCGTTAGTTTAGGGTGGTTGAAATTTAAATCCGGACCGTTAGGTGATTGATGCGAGATAACCCTTGAGTAACCAGAAAGAAGGTTATTCAAATGGTGGGAAGAGAAAGGCTTTGTTAATTTAGAGGCAGTCAAGCCATTAGACGCCCTAATGTAAAGATGGACTTGGCTTGGTTTCCTGTATGCGGTTGAACATCCTGGTTCTGTAATTAATAAAAATATGGTCACCAAAAACTATATGTCTTGTGTTTGTCTCCATGAACTAATGACAACCTTGGCATAATCAGACCAGTCAACAAAATACCTGCAGAAGAAGTTAAAAGAAATGAAGATAGTGACCAACTAAAAAAAAGAGAAGTACACAAGAAACAGAAGATAATAAGAAATACCAGCCAGCTACTCCAGAAAGTCGAAGATTTACTGTGGGATATATATATATTTTACCAACCCCTCCGCACGAGCAGGATGTGACACTAGGTCAATTTCTTAAGCGGAGTTCAACAGTTCTGAATTCAGAATTTCCCTTCTACTAGACCGGTTGCCTAATCAAGGTTAAAGAGCCCAGTCTGCCCTGCTATTTATCCATAGCTGGAGAGAGAGATGTCTCCCAGAAAGAAGTAGAAGATTAAATTTGAGGTCCCCCCTCCCCCTCAGAATATATACTCAGACAGAAGGGGTATACAACATATATACCGTCTATGTAAAGATATGGCTATACAACAGAAGATTGTGTTGTGTATGTTGTACAAGTGCATCACATGGCCATACAAATGTACAGATATTTCCGACCATATGACCTTTAGGCACCCCTTTTGCGATCTCGTTTCATGAGGACATTTTTTTCATTTACACCGTCAAAATCCAGTTGTTTGTTAACAGACGATTTTTAGAGTTTTTTTAAATTATAAAACTAACCCCTAACCCAAACCCTAACCCTAACCGTAACAAACAACTGGATTTTGACGGTGTAAATGAAAAAAAATGTCCTTATGAATCGAGATTGCAAAAGGGGTGCCTAAAGGTCATATGGTCTGATATTTCTACAAGGCAATGAAGGAATGAAGATGTGTGCAGATGGGTTGAAAGCACACAGCCATGAATCTGAGCTATTTATAGAAATGGCCTTCTTCTGTACACGTGGTGCGACTCGTGGCCCATCTTATGTCATTGCATTGTTGAGTGAACAGCAACATGCTTCAGTGTGGTCATGGATGACTGAGCAGACCTCTGAAGAAGTGGCAATCACCATATATATATATATATATATATATATATATATATATATATATATATAAAAATACATATATATATATATACACACATATATATATATTTATATATATATATGTATATATATATATATATATATATATATATATATATATACATATACATATATATATATATATATGTTATATATATATATATATATATGTATATATATATATATATTTAAATGTTTAGAATTACAAACCCCACAGTACACATCGTATTACTCTGAGTTTAATGTGTCACCATAATCATCAGATGAACAAAAACATTTTTTTCCTGTCTGATGATTCTGGTGACACATTAAACTAAGTAAGGAGGTGAACTTTATTTATTTATGGATTTTGTAGCATGTCAACCCTTGTTGGGTTATTTTCTGCCAAAGACATTTTGTTTTATTCATTCTTGTAGGGCATTCAATATTTTTTTCTAATTCAATTTTTTGGTAATTTATGAGGAAGTGCGTCCCGGTCTCCTGCCTCAGAAATTGCTACCCGGTGACTATTAAAATAACGTCCCCAGCTATGTCATCTTGGCAGTGTTACTTGAAAGAAAACAACCAACTTAGGGCGTTAAATGTATTTTAGAGGGGGGGGGCTTCTCTTTTTTGATATGAACAAATGGAGATGGGTTGATAGATATATATAAACAAAGTAAAAAATGAACAAATTGAGGTAGATAGATAGATAGATAGATAGATAGATATCGATCTTCATATCTAAACAAGAATTACAACAAATTTCTATAAAATAAACAAGAATTACGACAAATTTCTATAAATAAATTACGACAAATTTCTATAAATAAATTTCTAAAGAAATTATGATAAATAAATAAGAATTACGACAAAAAAAGGGAAGTCCCCCCCCTCTAAAATACATTTAACGCCCTAAGTTGGTTGTTTTCTTTCAAGTAACACCACCAAGACGACATAGCTGGGGTCATTATTTTAATAGTCACCGGGTAGCAATTTCTGAGACAGGAGACCGGGACGCACTTCCTCATAAATTACCATTAGATGCAGTTTGAACATCAACACCCAGGACATTAAGACTCTTAGTCACCACTAGCACATATAATATAAAAAAGGTTGGGGCTTTGCTATAAGAGCAATTGAGGAAGAAGTTCAGAACAATCCTATAGGTACTATGTCTTGGAGGGACCTACCATTTTATCGAAGGGGGTCACTCCAACCACCTGTGTATCCTAAGTAAAGGCCAAAGTGGAGTGTTGCATGTCATGGATTGCTCAGCCACTAGAATTCAATCCTTAAGGGGGTGTTAACTGTTACTAGAATTTGTCGATTCTCTTGAATGCTTGTTTGGTAATGTCTTATTCCTCCAAATCAATTGTGTGTGTGTGTGTGTGTGTGTGTGTGTGTGTATGTGTTATCATCTCCCTTTTAGGACTCCAGCTTTCAGAAATCTTCTGATAAAGGGTTTTTTCATCACAAGATATTAAGAGAATAAATCAAAGGTAAATGAACAACATCATAGTTATCTCGTCTTTCTTTACACTTGCATTGTGATAACCTATTTAACCTACTACCAAAACAATATAAACACAATGCTTCAAGTAAATTATACAAATATATATATATAATATATATATATATATATACAATCAATAATATATTATATTATGGATATTATTATCTTGTTACTATTAGTTTCATGCTTACGTAATCCTCAGATGAGAGTCAAATTTGACTCTTGTTTGAGGATCGCATAAGCATGAAACTGATAGTAACCAGATAATAATATCCATAATATAATATATTATTGATTGTAAACCTGCTCTGCTTTATTAGCATTGAGTACCGTTGTATGCTAATACTTTTCTCTTCATTCTCTATTCATTCTATATTATATATATATATATCAGGGCAATTCCATGTGAAATCATCAGGAAAAAAAAAATTGTCACTCACCCCCTTCAATTTTTCTGAAATTTTGTACAGGTGTAGAGTAGGTTAAAATTAGACAATCCCCCAAATTTGAGCTTCCAATTCGAAATATTCACCGAGTTATATCGATGTTAAACTCGAAAGATTTGAGGGGGAGGGAAGAAAAATGTCGACATTTTGTAATCTATTTTTATCTATAAAATGTGTTCTATAGTTCTCCTACTCCTAAAAATTGGTTTATAGAAGTTTTTAGGCCTGAGGAATAAAAAAAAAAAAAAAACCTTTTCACGTTATTAATGATTTCTGATTTTTTCAATGCAAGATCAATAAGTGAAAAAATCACAATGTGGCACTACATATAATTTTCTTTTTCCTTTAAATTATTATTCTACATATATTGAATATTATTTGTACCAAAAATGAAGTTTGGTTTTTGCTTACAAGCGAAGTTACAGCATCAGTTAAGATTTGGCACTTTTACGTACAGCCATTCAATATGGAGCAAAATAACTGTCAGAGTTCGATAGAAATTATCAGGATTATGTTGGTGGTTGGATATATTTAAAAGAATAAACAAACAATATATTTCCCATGTATCAATCATATTGCCTGCAAAATTCTGACAATATACAAACGTCAATATCAGCACCACATTTCATTTTAGAATTGAAAATTGGAAGGTAACAAAAATGATAACAATATCCTAGGTACCACCAATTTCCCTGTGAAATTTATCCCCCTATATTTAACACAATGAAATTTGCAAAAGAATTAATATCATCTTGAAAAAATTTTTTTCCATTCGAAAAAAGAAACCTTAAACAAACGCCTAATGATTTTAGAAATTTTTTTCAGCTTAAGGAAATATTGGAAATTATGATTAAAACACAATGTTTTCATTTTTGCACGGTTAAATCAACTGAATTTTAACGTAGCCAAAAACAAGTTACGAAAAGAGGATTTTTTAAAAATTCTATGAAAAATCAATTAATGGTCCGATTTTCACAAAAATTTCCATAACTATTTACCTTTAGATTTAAATATGTCTGAAATAGTTTTTTCACTAAAATGTATTAAAGGAAATATTTTTTCCGAGTTCTACCCCCCTACTTTATTTTATGAGATATTAAAAAAATAAAGTGTCAAAAATGTTTTTCCTTTTTTTTTCTATAAAGATAAGAGTCTGAATAACTATATCAAAAAATGTGTATAATATTCAAGGCTGTAGTTTTTGTAGAAAAAAATCATGTATTCTAAAATAAAAAGTGCAAGTCATAACTTGATTTTAGCTACGTTAAATTTCAGTTGATTTAACGGTGCAAAAATGAAAACATTGTGTTTCAATCAAAATTTCCATTATTTTCGTGAGCTGAAAAAACATTCTAAAATCATCAGGAGTTTGTTTAAGGTTTCTTCTTTTGAATGTAAAAAAAACTTTTCTAGATAATATTAATTTTTATGCAAGTTTTATGCAATTTGATGCGAGTTCAAATCCTGAACAATGTTGTTGCATTTCACATAGCGCTAATACCCTTGGGAAAGGTATGCATCCACATACTCTCCATCCAGCTATGGATAAATAGTAGGGCAGACTGGCCTCTTTAACGTCTTTAATATATACACAATGTGTGTCAAAAACATATCGAGATTTTTTGTAATTTTTGATACACCTTGTATTCTGAAAGAATTATCGTTCCATTCATTGTTCATTGTAAACACAGTTTCAATTTCGATACTTTTATGACACACTTTATATATATATATATATATCAAACTCCCAACAATGGTCTGCATATATATATATATATATATATATATATATATGCATATATATATGCATATATATATATCATATATATGCATATATAATATATATATATATATGCAGACCATTGTTGGGGAGTTTGATTCTAATTGGGCACCCCATACTTCTGGCCTTGTGCCACATTTAAGCTCAGCTTAGTAAATAACTATATATATATATATATATATATATTTATTTATTTATTTTACAATGTTTTCATAGATCAATGTTCATTATCAATGACCGCGGTTTCATGCTAAAAGCAATCATCAGGTTGAGGAGCAAGATCCAATGGTGTTTGTTGTGGTTCTTTACTCAAAGTCAAATGTGACTTTGAGTAAAGAACCACAACAAACACCATTGGATCTTGCTCCTCAACCTGATGATTGCTTTTAGCATGAAACCGCGGTCGTTGATAATGAACATTGATCTATGAAAACATTGTAAAATAAATAAATAAATATTAGCTCTTACAAACTGTGATTGAGCACTATATTTTCTTTGTTTCATCGCAAAAGAAATTTTGTTTTTACATATACCTATATATATATATATATATATATATATTAGGATAAGAGGACTGGAATATATCTGACAGAATGTGGTAAAGAATATTGGATAGAGGGAAAAATGTGGCCAAAAGAACATCTACTTGTCTGAGTTTGTTCTTTTGTCCACATTTTCCCCTCTATTCTTTACCACACACACACATACACACACACATATATATATACATATATATATATATATATATATATATATATATATATTAATATTGATAACATATTGTACTATATTGATAAGTAAACAGTGCTCAATATCATGGATTGAGCATGTCTATCTAAGTTAGAGTGGCATGGACATGGAGTCAATGGCACATGTTAAACGACAGTCTTGATTCAAAAATCACAAACTAATTACACTTTTTTGTCACTCACAAATAAACTCATTAACTTTTTTTGCTTTCTTTTGTTTAAAGAGTACAAAGAAATGTAACTCATGACTTTCCATATTACAAAAAGTATCTTTTTTAAATAATAACATCATTTTTATATTCTCTGGATTTTAATTGTAATCAAGTTTTTCAATTGTTTGATATTTGGATTTCAATTCAATAAATTGTCATCTGGTATTTCAGGTTTGCACGGATTAGGAAATAATATAGATCATCAAATTATTTCTATTATTATTTTAGAACTATATCTAGAATATCTAAGTCGTATTTCTTGGATATATATATATATATATATATATGTATATATATATATATATATATATATGTGTGTGTGTGTGTGTGTGATGGAGAACGAGAAAGGAAAAAGAGCAAGACATTGTCTTGCCTGCCGGGATCGAACCGGTCTCCTCCCGCATGCAAAAACAAATGCGATTTAGGCACTGGACGGACGCGAGGTTCGACTGATGTGCCCGGATGTTTGGGTAATATGCCCATAAATAACCAAAACAAGTGGAGCGTGTGGTGACAAGTAGAGAAGCATTCAGCTTAGGTGAGATGGCAGTCAGAAAAGATTATTTTGACGAAGAAGACGATGACGACGACGACGACGACAATGACAGATTTTCAGCTGCTGGTCGAAGACGACGACTGTGTTGACCAAAAGTTTGGCCTGCGAGAAGACGGTGAACTCACTTCTTTTTGGTCCCCCCTCAGCAGAAACTTGTTGACTCATATATCTATTCCCCCCCCCCTCTATTTTTCCCCCTTCTATAATATATATATATATAGTCATTTGGATTACCTTACATATATACATATACATATATATATATATATATTGGTTTGGTGGTTGGTTTTGAAGGTTATCACAATGCAAGTGTAAAGAAAAATAAGGTAACTATGGTGATTTATTCTTAATATTTCGATATAAAACCCTTATATATATATATATATATATATATATAATATATATGATTCATTTAATTACTTTTTTGCCCTCATATACAACATTTCATCTTTTTTTTCTCAAGACCGTCTGATATACCTTGAAAAAGGGTGAAGGTTCACCCGAAATATCGGAATAGATTAAACCAGAAACAGAGCAACGGTCGAATATATAAAAAATCTGATTTTTGTTCTGTTTTTCTTGTTTTTGTTCTTTTTTCCAATGCTTCAAAAATACATTTGAATTCATGTGTAATCGTCTGAAGATGACTTATTTTAAGGTAATTTAATAAAACATCTGAACAGAGCCTGAGGTTACTGTGGCCTGAATGTTGTGTTTATACACAATAAAGATGAGGACAACAGTCTGAAATATCAAAATTATTCATATCATGCTTCATCTCATAAATACATATAAGTATAGATATCATTCATGTTCTCCAGAAAGTCTTTTGTATTAAACAATAATAATTTTGATATTTCAGACTGTTGTCCTCAAAAACCTAGACAGAGCTTTGGATTACAGTGGCCTGAATGTTTTTTTTTACACAATAAAGATAAGGACAACAGTCCAAAATACCAATATTATTCAAGTGATTAATAGATTTTTTTTTCTTCTCCCCAAAACTCTCCAGAATCTCCGATATGCACTACATGCCAAGAGAGATTTATAGCGAAACATATACTGCTAGAGTGTGTAGACTTTGATCTAGTGCTAACAAAATACTACCAAGCAAATAATTTGGAAAAACTTTTCATGAAAATAAGACCATCCAGGATTTTACATTTCCTAACAGAAGTGGGATTGTATTAAAAAGATATGAGTAATTGAACAATAGTTAAAATCTATACATATATACATTTGTTTTCTACCAAACTATTGCTATGAATCCAAAACTTAGTCGACATTAAATTACCCACCAAGGTTGATATGCCGTAAAACAAACAAACAAACCCCAAAACTCTTGAACTAAAAAAACTCATTTTTGATTCTAAATTGCTTTAAACTCCATTGTAGTATCAAATGGTTTTATGCACGTTGCACACTGAAAAAAGATTTGAGCTTTGAAACTAAATTTGAATTCATTGGTAATTATCTGAAGATGAATTATTTTAAGGTAAAACACATGAACAGAGACCAGTGATACTGCAGCCTGAACATTGTGTTTATACACAATAAAGATGAGGACAACAGTCCGAAATATCAAAATTATTTAAGGGATTAATAGATTTTTTTCTTCTCCCCAAAACTCTCCAGAATCCCCAATATACACTACATGCCAAGAGAGATTTACAGTGAAACATATATTGCTAGAGTGTATAGAATTTGATCTAGTGCAAACAATGTAGTGCTGATATGCACTACATGCCAAGAGAGATTTACAGTGAAACATATACTGCTAGAGTATATAGAATTTGATCTAGTGCAAACAAAATACTACTAAGCAAGTAACTTGAAAAAAACTTTTCACAAGAATAAAACCATCCAGGAATTTACATTTCCTAAAAGAAGTGGGATTGGACTCAAAAGATATGAGTAATAGAACAATAGTTAAAATCTATATATATATATACATTTATTTTCTACCAAACTATCGCTATGAATCCAAAACTTAGTCAGCATTAAATTAAACAAACCCTGAAATTCTCAAACCCAAAAAACTCATTTTTTATTCTAAATTGCATTAAACTCCATTGTAGTATTAAATGGTTTTATGCATGTTGCACACACAAAAAAAGAAAGACGCTTCCCTCTGATTAGTTGAAAAATGCATGTGTTGAATTTAGTAGGTGGGGCGTGAATATATTAAGCTGTGATCTGTTTGTCCCACTGATGACACTAATCTTCAACTATTTTGGCTTCAGTCTGGCTTGACATGAAAAGAGCAGCTATAATGATTGACCTTGTGACTGTAATCTATTTATTTCACCCCCCAAAGTTAAATACAGTTATCTATTGTTAATGCTCACTAAAGGTTACTCTCAATCTACTGACTATTAAAAAACAAAAATTAGGATTTAATTTGTTCTTACTAAAATTGGGATTTTTACTAATCTCAATATACTACTCATTGGTTTTTTTTGTTTTATTTATTTATTTATTTGTTTTTTTTTAGGTGGGAGTCTTTTTATCAGATCATTAAAATGTTAAGTTTCAAGGTTGATTTTAAAATGATGGTTATTGATTTGATTTTGTAAAACCTGTCAAATTATAAATTTTAATCTCTTAATGAATAAAGCAGATTTTACTTTTTAATTATTGATTTACTCTTGGTGGAAGGAATAGATGATTTAATCTTTGAATTTAAAGATTTTTTATTTGCTATGGAATTTTTTTATAATCTTTTTCTTTTTTTTTTTTTTTTGGTACAAGGGTAATCCTAAAGGAAAGATCCCCAAAATATTTAGAAATCACAGAAATGTTCATTGTTTATTGTTTATTGTCAGTGATGTTTACATCATTTTAAAGTTTAAAAATCTATCTATTTTTTTTGGGGGGGGGGAGGATTTTTTTATAATCTTTTTTATAGTATGTGGATAATCCTAAAGGTAAAGTTTCCAAAATATTTAGAAATCACAGAAACGTTCAATTTTTATTCTTTATTGTTAAGGAAGTTTACATCACTTTAAAGTTTCAATATTTATCTATTTTTTGGAGGAATTTTTTATGATGCAAGGGTAATCCCAAAGTTAAGATCTCCAAAATATTTAGAAATCACAGAAACGTCTATTGCTTATTGTCAAGGATGTTTACATCATTTTAAAGTTTCAACAACTATCTATTTTTTTTACATAATTGTCATTTCTGTTGATGTATTTTTCTTGGTGCTGTGACACTTTTTGTATGCCCATGTCATACCAGCTCACCACCATTGTGTTGTTGAGAAAGCATTGAACCTTGTCATTGTTGTAAACTCCCTATATCACTTGTGGACGTTTTTGACATTCATGCATGACTCGCCATACACTTCCATTTATTGGTGATGAATTTCAGTTGGTTTAATGCCTTTTGAGTTCAAAAACCGAATAACTGTGCAAACTTCACACTTGGCAGTAGCGTCAATCAGGAGATCCATCAAAAACAACAGCCAAGCCCAGACTGAGCAAGGTATTCACAAGAGCAGCTGCAGATGTATGCATAATAAACACATATTTTAAATACTATTATATTTAAAATCCAGAACTATGTGTTATATATCTCTAAGAAATAAAGATTTATATAGTATATGGTGGGAATAATTTACATACTGATTTTAACAAAACTGGGTTTAATAAATAATTATTTACTTTTACTGATTTCTAATACTATTATGTTATTCTCACATGTATTAAAAGCAATCCTATATATATAATTTTATGTAGAAATCAATTAAAATAATATTAAAATAAGTGTAATATCTTTATATTAGTTTTTATCTAGTTTTGTTAGTCTTTCTAATTTAATTTTATTACACTAAAACTTAGATACTGAGCGGGTGTGTGTATGTCCAGAGGAAACTACGAAAAAAACAATTAACAATGAAGTAAATATATATACACATTCACTATCACCAGATTTTGCTTTTTGAACAAAAATAATGAAATTTTGATTTATATTCATGAAGATAATTAAAAATTAAAATTTAAATGATAACAACATGTAATTTTTTTTTTTTTTTTGCATTTTAAATAGATAACATTGAGGAGAAAATGTTTGGTGAACCATTAAACATAGTGTAAATAAGGGCAGGAAACCGTGAGGAGAAAATATTTACTGAACCAACAAACATAGTGTAAATAAGGGCAGGAAACCGTGAGGAGAAAATATTTACTGAACCAACAAACATAGTGTAAATAAGGGCAGGAAACCGTGAGGAGAAAATGTTTACTGAACCAACAAACATAGTGTAAATAAGGGCAGGAAACCGTGAGGAGAAAATATTTACTGAACCAACAAACATAGTGTAATAAGGGCAGGAAACCGTGAGGAGAAAATATTTACTGAACCAACAAACATAGTGTAAATAAGGGCAGGAAACCGTGAGGAGAAAATGTTTACTGAACCAACAAACATAGTGTAAATAAGGGCAGGAAACCGTGAGGAGAAAATGTTTACTGAACCAACAAACATAGTGTAAATAAGGGCAGGAAACCGTGAGGAGAAAATGTTTACTGAACCAACAAACATAGTGTAAATAAGGGCAGGAAACCAATAAATAATTAACTAAAGTTAGTCAGCTTTGATGTCCCAAGACTGTCCTTTATTCACCTCAGGAGTTTTGCTTCTATGTCAAATCTACCCATTCCAGTTATTAATGGCCCAACAAGTAAAACATATATCTCAATTTCAGGGATCATCCTCCGGGCAGCACCTCCCCTATGCACTTAATGATCTAGGGTCCTTGATGCCTGAGGTTATCTCAAAGAGAAATGCCAATGAGTTGAGCAATTTTTTTTTATCTCTACCCACACATGTATCCATACTGGTGTCCCCACCTTAAATTCAACTTTATGTCACATCTTATCCAGTGGGGTGGGGGATGAAGGGGAGGTAGATAAATTCTCATCTGTTTGTCATTTTTATGGTTTATCTCTCCTATTTGTCATTATCATTCAGGTTAATAAGTGAATGAAATGACAGTCACTTCAACTAGAAATGACATCTTGACACAAACAAAAATTTATTACCTGATCCACCCCATCCCCCACCACCACACTCCACACCTCCCCTTCAGATTATTTCCCATTCAAATGTGAAACAGCCGACCATGCAAATATTTTTCCCCAAACTGGAAATTTACAGTCAAGATTTCAAAAATATGGTTTAATAAACCAACTAGATTTTTTTATTACTATTTCTCTGAATTTTTGAGATGAGGCTTGATAATTTGGATTATTTGTATTATTTGGACTATTGTCCTCATCTTCATTGTTATCTGTACAACGTTTTGGCCGATGTGGCTATCCATAAATTAAGTAACATTGGGTCTTGCCATAAGGGCAATAGGGTCGGGTCTATATGGCTGCTTTTCATTTCTGATATACTTTAATAACTTATCTCTTATGTCAATGAGTGTGATATATTATATATATATATATATATATATATATATAAAATAAAGACATTTTTGGGAACTATCGGATGGTTTACTAAACAGAATTTTATCTTGTTGTAAGGGAAGATATTTTCCACTAAAAGAAAGTTGAACTCGTCCAATGAAGCCCATAAATGATATGGAGAAAGTCCAAGTTTAGTAAAAAAAAAAATGCCACAGTTGAGCTGGTAATAAATCCTCGGCATCCGACTTTGATAGGAAATACATCTGTTATCTATCTATTTCTGATGCATTGTTCTCATAAATCTTCATATTTTTCCAATTTACACTGAGGTGCCCAGTCAAGATTTTTCTTTGAAAGGAACTGTTAATTCACCAATGAAAACTTTTTTTTGATTAACAGACCAGATGATAATATCAGGACACTGGGCCATTAACATTATTTCAGTTGGAAATACAAGTTGATGTTCTAAATCACATACAAATATTAAACATTTTCATTGTCTATCATTTTCTTTATTGCCATAAAGATAGTGTCATTTGAATAATCTTTAATATATATCTTTGCTTGTGATTGAATATACAGTTTTTATATCATTAATTTCAATAATATTATCAAAAGTAAAAAAGTGAAGTCGTCGGGGTGGCTTAAAGTCGGTATCAACCAGACAGTGAGAGAGTCTATCCCCTTTTCAATAGCGCTAGACCAAGGAGATTATTCTAGCATCTGAGGTGGAGCACCACACCTACTATCAGCTCCTTACTTTACTGCACAGATCCCTGTGCTACTCTTACACTGAGTTGGCGAGGGCCAGTATCAAACTCGGAACCTTGTGGTTCCTAGTCAAGCGCTCTACCAACTGAGCTAAACCAGTCCATTGTCATAAACGGTAGTTAATATTTGCTACCGATAGTACTCCAAAAACTGAGGCTGGTGTTTGTTGCAAAAATCATGGATTCGTAGGAGTCTACAGGAAGTTAACACTTCATAGACTAAAAGTCACCAGACAAAAAGTTTGTATGTGCACAAGAGGCTTGACATACACTTCCGGTTGAGTTTTGGTGAATTAATTATACTAGCAAAAGTATGTGCCCTCCGCAGGGCGCAAGTATTTAAGTTTTAAGGTAATAAAATATTATATCAACTTAGAAAGACTAACGTAACTAAATAAGAACGAATATAAAAATATTACATATATTTTAATGTTATTTTAATTGATTTGTATATAAAATTATATATCCGCCCTGTCAGCTGGAGCATTAGAATGCACTAACTGCACCTCTGCAGAGGGGTAAGACTCCCGCAATGGGGCCACCTGTTGGCCATGGGTGGCGACCCATGATGCTTAAGGATAGAGCCCAGGTGGATGAGCAGTTCATGACTTGCAATACTCCACTTTAGCCCTACCTTGGGCTAGACGGGCAGTCGGAGAGGCCCCCTCCGATCATTCGGCTGGTCACGTCAAGCTCTAGCACCTATATGATTTTCCCAACCCTATTGCCTTTATGGCAAGCCCCAACCCTTTTTATCATATGGGTGCTAGAAGGCGGTGGCTGCAGGTCTACATGTCCTGGGAATGACGTTAAACTCTATCTGATGGTGAGGTTCCAGTTCTGGAGGTTTGGGGAATGTGGAGCACCCTATTCATCACCATTGCTCCCTGGTCCACTCTGACCCGGAGTGGTAGTACCTGTTAGGGTCCCATCTATGGGTTAATAGAAAAATGTATTTATAAAAAAATTGTATTATCCATTAAGAATTGATTTATTTCAAAACTTTATCAGCATTAAATGACCCACTGAGGTTGATATGCCGTAAAACAAAACAAACCAAACCTAAAATTATATATATGATTGCTTTTAATACATTTAAGAATTACATGATAGTATTAGAAATCAGTAACAGCAAATAATTATTTATTAAACACAAGTTTGTTAAAATCATTATGCAAATTATTCCAACCATATACTATGTGAATCTTTATTTTTTAGAAATATATATTTCAGTATTTTAAATGCATTAATAATATGGGCAGTTTTGTGGCAAATCTAACTCAGCTAGACTTTAATGGAAACATTGTTAATAAGTAAGAAGCTAATTAATAACTATTTCATAATTGTTGAGAATATAACTTAAATAACTAAGGAAATCATGACGTCAGTGGTGACATAGTTTTGGTTACAGACAGATAGTTAAATAATCTCCATTATAATAAGATTATTTAACCAACCAGGTTAGCTCAGTCAGTAGAGCGTACATAGTTCAATACCGGCCCTTGCCAACTCAGCGTATGAGTAGCACAGGGATATGTGCAGTAAAGTAAGGAGCTGGTGGTAGGCATTATGCTCCACCTCAGACGCAAACACAATCTCCTTGTTCTAGTGCTAGTGAAAAGGGAATAGACGCCCTCGCTGATTGGCTGATACCGACTTTAGGCCACCCTCAACTACTTTACTTTTTCTTAACCAACCATGGTGTTTCCTGCTAAAAGTGAAATAATTAAAAGTTAGATCTAGTGCTTGTGAAAAGAAGATAGACTCCCTCGCTGATTGGCTGATACTGACTAATGGCCACTCTATCAACTTTATATTTTAACAAATTCTTTTGCAAACAATTAATAGTGAGTTTATGTTGGATTTTATGTTACATAATCTATGCATAGATTATTGTTAACCTCCTGTATTTCTGAAGGGATGGCCCCTTTTCATATCACAGGCGGGACTTTCCATGGAATATTACAGAAAGTCCGCAAAATACATGAAGTCACGTGGGACCTGGTTTGGCTCTCAGTTTCAGCTTGGACGTCAGGCAGATAAGATGCCTTAGCTGGGACTCACTGCACACGCGCACTGTGTTAGTTAGATGAAGATGTTAATTAAGTAAATAAAGGTTTAAATAAATAATATGGTTCTGTGGTTGATGAATGTCTTGGCAACAAGACTGACCTAGAAGAAGAAATGAATCAAGGACGAGCAACCAACAAGTACATAGACGTTAGTAAAGACGCTAGAAGAAGAACGTAAGATACCAAAGATGAGCAGAAGAATAATAGAAGTAAAGAAAGGGTATACAACATTTATACAAAGAATATGCACCCTCTGCCAGTATTTAAGTTTTAATGTAATGAAATATATTAAATTAGAAAGACTAACAAAATTAAATAAGAACATATATAAAAAAAATTACACTTATTTTAATTATATTTTAACTTGTGACTATATAAAATCATTCATACAATTGATTTTAATACGTTGGAGAATAAAACAATAATATTAGAGATCAATAACCCCAAGTAATTATTTATTAAACCTGGTTTTGTTAAAACCAGTATGCAAATTAACCACACCATATATTATGTAAAACTTCATTTCTTGATGATATATATGACACATTGTATGGTTTTAAATGCACTATTAAAATAAGCTGTTTTGAGGAAAATATAACTCAGCTAGACTTTAACAGAGACATTGTTAATAAATAAGATTTATTCTATGTATTAATGATTTTGACTATAAAATAAGTACTCATTGATAAACTTACGCAATTCCTGAGGGTATTGTGATGCAAGCAGTGATGTAGTTGCAGTTATATTTGCAGCATCTGGTGAGAACTGAAATTTGTTATCAAAGGTTTATAAAATGACCCAACAAGGGTTGACATGCCATAAAATCCAACCAACCAACCAACCAACCAACAGGTATTTGTAGTGTAATGGTTATCACCATTGAAAGTGAACTCAGCTATATGAGTTCAAATCCTGGACAAGGCTGTTTGCATTTCACATGATACTAATACCCTTGGGAAAGGTATGAATCCAACTATTCTCCTTCGAGTTATAGGCAAAATAGTAGGGCGGACTGAGCTCTTTAAACTTGGTATGATAATCAGTTTAGAGAGAAGTAAATCTCTGAATTCAAACCTGCTAAACTCCACTTTAGAAATTGACCTTGTGTCACACCCTTATTCGTGCAGAGAGGTTGGTAAATACGTATATATAAAGCACCAGTTTGAGTCAGGTCAGGACAAGACAGGTCTTCTTTCTTACCTGTTACTAGTACCATGTAAACTAGTAATACCTGTTCTATGGTCAGGTAGTCAGTGACTAAACTGTCACTCCCATCAGGCATGCCTCTGCTTTATTTTATTTTTATTTTCATATTTTTTTATCCCCACAATGCAACCGGGTTGTCAACGTAGGGTATGACCAAGCCAGTGAAGATGTCTCACAAGAAGAGTCTGCTGAAGGGAGGAGATTCTGCATCTTGCCTGAACAGTGGTGTTTGGGATGAGTTGCCACCATTGAACACGGAGAATGTGGTGAAATTGTAAATCTGGAAAGGGATGGGCTCCACCAGATTATTCCTACCGAATATATACAACATGAGTAACACTCCCTCAACCAAAGCAGGTTATGGAACCAGTGAACAGTGAACAATGAATGCTAACCTGGGATAAAAGCAACCTCTTATACATAAAATACAATGTCTCTTTATATATATATATATATATATATATATATATATATATATATATATATTGCATGCAAATAAAGAGGAATTCTATTGTTATGATTACATGAGGCATGGCGTGACCTAAAATAAATATATTTCCTTTAGTTTCTTTTCTAAAAGGTATCTCATAAAAATTCAAATATGTGTAATGATATTATGACAGATATTATGTAAGTATATATATATATATGTGTGTGTGTGTGTGTGTGTGTGTAATGTGAAGGGATCTATATACATATATATCATTTTTTTTCTCCCTTTCTTGTTACTCCAATCTTGACATATCCTTTTACACAATTTCTACACTTTGAATTTTAAACGATCTACCAGTTGTAAACTTTTGACAATGCACCGGTTGAAAGGACCCTTAAGTCTCCTTTTTCTTTTTTTGTCTCCTTTAAACCTCCCTTTTAGTGTTTAAATAGTTGATCAGGCCGAATAAAGTATTATTCTGTTTAAGTTTTTATATAAAATTAGTTGCACTGGTTCTGTTACATAATTATTGGATCCCTAATGCTTTTATAAGGTATTGTAGAAATCATTATGGCGATTAGTACAGCTGATGGCCTTGAGAGTGAGTGACAGCGCTTGACCTCACTCTGACCTTGCTTTCCGGGGATAAATCATGAGAACCGGAACCCCGATAGAAGGCCCTTCCGGTTTAAGGATATAGTAAGTAACTCAGTCAGTCAGCAGGTAGGAACTCGAAGGTGTAAGTCGCATTTCTATGCGCATCCTGTCATCTGCGCAGATTGTCTGGTTTGGGGATTTATAAATAAAGTAACATCAACGTAAATCGAAGTCTTGTGTTTATTACCTAAAAACTAACAATGACACAGGGCTTCTGATAAGGAATCCCAACAGAAACCAGACCCGAAGTCCCCAAGAAACACCACGACAAGACCAGACCAAGATGTTAGAAGATAGCCGATCAGAATAGCAAAGCCGGCCTGAGGAAAATACGACCAGAGTAAGGAGTAAGAAAGGTATATAACGTTATATTGATTTGGGTTAGTGAAAACCCCAGTATATAACAGTTCAATTTCTAGTGGTGGAGATTGTGGTATACATTGCTGATGAGACCAAAGGAGGTCAAAACAGCTGTCCAGTGCTCCGGATGTCGCACATGGTGTTTGCCGAGTTGTCTGGTCATGGTAATATAATTCAATTATCAATATCAATTATGTGATTCGTCTATCTATGAAATTTAATATATATATATATATATATATATATATATATATATATACTAAGTAGTAAGATTAAAATTTACTTTTTTTTTTTCAAATAAATAAAATACAATAAAATATAATAAAATAATAGATTTAAATGGTGTTCTGTCTTTGTTTTTTGTTTTTTGTTTTTTTCTTATTGGTTGGTTTAGTTTATGCTAATTTATTTGAATAACGGTTGAAGGTATTGTATAATAATACATTTGCTCCAAATCTCTTTAGTCAGATCTTAGCCCTAAGAGCACTAAGCGAAACTTTTAGTAGGTATATCTGACTCATTAGATTTATCTTTATACATATATTATGGATTCTCTCGTCGATTTTCAACGCATGAGGGTTCACACACACAATGAATACCCACACAGTGATTTGTTTATAGTGGTGAAGGCTTGTGTTGGACCATCCACACTTTTTGGCACAGTCAATAGGAAAGAATTGGTGCATCAAGGGTTGCTACAAACCCAATCAACGACCACCTCAGGAATTTTGAATTCAGATTTATCCCTCTCCTAGACTGGTTACCTACCCAAGGCTGAAGGCCCCAGTCTGCCCTACTATTTAACCCATAGCTGGAGGGAATTTTGATCCAGAGTTATCCCTCTCCTAGACTGGTTACCTACCCAAGGCTGAAGGCCCCCAGTCTGCCCTACTATTTAACCATAGTTGGAGGGAATTTTGAATTCAGAGTCATCCCTCTCCTAGACTGGAGGGAGGATATATGGATTCATACCTTTCCCAAGAGTATTAGCGCTATGTGAAATGCCAACAGCTTCGCCTAGGAATTGAACTCAAATCGACAAGTCCATTTTCCACGACTCTAACCACTAGCCCACGCCACCCATATGGTGTAACGGTTATTGTCATAAGAAATGGACACAGAGACACGAGTTCAATTCCTGGATGATGTTGTTTGCATTTCACGTAGCTCTAATACCCTTGGGAAAGGTATGCATCCAACAATCCCCTCTCCAGCTATGGTTAAATAGTAGAGCAGACAGGGCTCTTTAACCTTGTTTAGGCAACCTGTCTAGGAGAAGAAAAACTCTGAATTCAAGCCTGTTAAACTCTGCTAAAAAAAAGTTGGGTATTAGCGCTATGTGAAAATGCAAACAGCCTCATCCAGGATTTGATCCCGTCTCACCATTTCCAGTTCCCACAACGGTAACCATTACAGCACCCACCTCCATTATGATATGATATAGATATGGAGATATTTATACTGTTTGGATATTATGAATGATAAATGTGAAATACTTTTTCTTTTAGCAAGTTTTACAAGGAGTTTGAAAACTCGCTTACTGCGATCTCGTAAGCCAGGACATTAACCATTACGCCACAGGGATTTCCCCCTACACCCTACACCCTATCAAATAAACAGATTGTTGTGAATGTAAAAGGTAATTAAATATTGAACCTCGAAATTGTAGTCCTTTGCTCTAATCATATTGTTAAGTGCTTGACACACAAATATTATTATTGTTATTTTGACAAAAGCATAAAATAACCCAAGGGTTGACATGCTGTAAAAACCAACCAACCAACCAAGAAATAAAAAGAAAAAATAACCTAACAGTTTCCAAATTAACATTTTACACCCTATCAAATAAACAGGTTGTTGTTAATTTAAAAGGTAATTAGATACTGAACCTCGAAATTGTAGTCCTTTGCTCTAACCACATAGTTAAGTGCTTGACACACAAATATTATTATTACTGTTATTTTGACAAAAACCTGGTTTTTATGTCTTGTTTCTTTGTGTCACACTTTTGGCTGAAAAAGTCTGAATAAAAGTTTCAAACATTCCTTAATAGGAATCTAAAGAATGTTGTAATACGATATCTCCTCGGCTAATTCACCTGACATAAAAGCAGTTAACTGAATTTTTACCTCCGAAATAAACTCGAGTCTTAACATGGGGTCCTGATTACAGGTAAAACTGAACTACAATGAGACTTGCTCAGCATTACCCTCATTTCTCTTCCTATGTCTTTTAGTAAGAAATAGAAAAATTATTTCTTCTTCTTCTTCTTCTTCTTCTTCTTCTTCTTCTTCTTCTTCTTCTTCTTCTTCTTCTCTTCTTCCGCAGGGTGTCTCAATATTAAATTTAATCCTAACCCTAACACTAACCCTAACCCTAATAATAAATGAGTAATAAAATCTAAAAATATCAAGGAATTTTAAGTTATTTTTATATTTCTTCTTCTCTTCTTCTTCTTCTTCTTTTCTTCTTCTTCTTCTTCCGCAGCGTGTCTAAAAATTAAAGTGGTCTAAAGTCAGTATAAATCAATCAATGAGGGAGTCTATCTCCTTTTCTCTAATGCTAGACCAAGGAGATTGTTTTTTGCGTCTGAGGTGGAGCGCCACACCTACCATTAGCTCCTTACTTTACCGTACAGATCCCTGTGCTATTCCTATGCTGAGTTGGCGAGGGCTGGTATCGAACTAGGAACCTTGTGGTTTCTAGCCGAACGCTCTACTGACTGAGCTAACCTTTAAAATATTAAATAATTGGAAAAAAAGTGCAGGATATTTTTGCTTTATATCATTTCAAGGAAATCAGTTTGTTGGTTGGTTGGTTGGTTGGTTGGATTTTACGGCATGTCAACCCTTGTTGGGTTATTTCATGCCAAAGACATTTTTTATTTTATTCATTCTTGATGGGTACTCAATTTTTTTTTAACTCAGTTTATTTTAACAGATCTTTTTAAACTCATTTTTTTTTTTCTATTTAACCCATAGATGGGAACCTAACAGGTACTACCACTCCGGTCAGAGTGATGAAGGGGTACTCCACATTTCCCAGAGCTCCAGGATTAGAACTTCATCATCAGATAGAGTTTAATGTTATACCCAGGACAATAAGACCCTCAGCCACTGCTTTCTAGCACCCATATGATAAAAAGGGTTGAGAGGTTGCCATAAGGGCAATAGAGTTTGGAGGACCATCATATAGGTGCTAGGGTTTGACATGACCAGCTGATTGATTGGTGGGGGGGGGGGCTTTCCGACAGCCTGTCTAGCCCAAGTAAAAACCAAAGTGGAGGGTTGCATGTTATGGACTGCTCAGCTACCAGGGTCCCATCTTTAAGCATTACCGGTCGTCATCCACGGCCAACAGGTCGCCCCACTGGGGAAGGGGGTCTTAGCCCTCTGTAGAGGTGCAGTCAGTGTATTCTAAGGCCTCAGATGATAGGGCTAAGGAAATTAATAGAAAACATTTTTTTCAACAAAAAATTGAGAATGTTGTCTTATTTCTCTGATTCATTGATTATTTGTTTCAAACTAAATAATAATCTATAGAATAATACACTAATACCTACCTATGTATGTTATGCCCAGTCATCACCTTTGATAAATAATGGACCATATCATTGTAAAATGAAATAGAAAAAAAGCAGAAAAGATTTTTTGCATATTACATTTTATATTTATTCACCTTCTCTTTAAAATGATGAAAATTATCAAATGAACAAACTTTATGTGCGTATATGTATGTGTGTATGCCTGTGTATATGCCTATGTATAATATACACAGGCATACACACATCCCTGTGTGTATGCATATGTTAAACTGTCATGTTTATATGTAAATTTTATGTGTGTATATGTATGTGTGTATGCCTGTGTATATGTATGTGTGTATGCCTGTGTATATGTATATGTGTATGCCTATGTATATTTATGTGTGTATGCCTGTGTATATGCATGTGTGTATTCCTCTGTATAATATACACAGGCATACACACATCCCTGTGTGTATGCATATGTTAAACTGTCATGTTTATATGTAAATTTTATGTGTATATGTATGTGTGTATGCCTGTTTATATGTATATATGTATGCCTGTGTATATGCATGTGTGTATTCCAGTGTATATGTATATGTGTATGCCTGTGTATATGTATATATGTATGCCTGTGTATATGCATGTGTGTATGCCTGTATACATGTATGTGTGTATTCCTGTGTATATGTATATGTGTATTCCTGTGTATATGTATGCATTTGGGCCTGTAACCAGTGTTGTGGCTTTTTAAAAAATCCCAAATACCTAAACAGACAAACTATTCACATAAACCACCAGTCCCTGTTAAAACGAAGAATGAGAAAAATGTCCTATTTTATTTGTGAAGGCGATGGTTGACTGTGCAGAGATTTACCTGTGTAGGTATTTGAAAGTTTTTTTTTTTTTAGGATAACTTCAACCTGAATATTATCATCTAATATTCCACTTGAGAAAAATAAAATCCTTCTTATGTATGTCAAGATGAATTCAGATTTAAATTAAATGTTTGCAGGGAATCGTAAATTGCGGACAACTCACACATGATCATTTTTGTTTGCATTTCGGGCAAACATATAATTAAAAATATTTTACATTCTTGTTTTTATGGATGATGGAATTTCACTTTAATATTCACACAAAGAAATGGAGACACGTGGTCTAATGGTTAGAGTCGTAGGAAATGGACTTGTCGACCCGAGTTCAATTCCTGGACAAGGCTGTTTGCATTTCACATAGTGCTAATACTCTTGGGAAAGGTATGAATCCAATTCTCCTTGCAGCTATTGGTAAGTAGCAGGGAAGAATGGGCTCTTTAACCATGGCTAAGTAACCAGTCTATGAGAAGGAAAACTCTGAATTCAAACCTGTTAAACCCCGCTTAAGAAATTGACCTTGTGTCACATCCGGCTCGTTTTGGGAGGGGTTGGTAAATATATATTCACACATAGAAACCCAAGAAATGTTTTTTTCCTAGTAAAAAGGAGAAATTGTTTTATTTTTCAGTTCAACATTTCATGATTTTTATTTCTCTGAATGTTTGTCCAATTGGACACATAGCATAGTGGATATAGGTGTTGAGTTAATACAGTTTTAAGTGACAGTTATTTCTAGGCTGCAGGTTCAATCCTGGTCAAGGGCGACAGTAACATAGAATAATAATTAACACAGCTTAACACCTGTACCCCTGCTATATTTAGCAGAATGAGAACAGGATACACCCGTGGATTGAATATAGGGTTGGGTTCCGTGATGGCTCCTGATTACAACAAGGTTCCTGAGTTCGAGAAGACTCCCAAGTCCAACAAGAAATACCTGAAGAAGGCCGGAGGGTACATCAGCCAAAACGTTGTACAGATAACAATAAAGATGAGGAGAATAGTCCAAATAATCCAAATAATCCAAATGCATGGTTTCTGTTTGCAGATTAAAAATAGGATTTATAAGAATTCATACATTTTTAAAATATAGGGAAAAAAAATCTTAGTATATAAATCTTAAATGGTGTTTTATTCTATAAAAAATCTATACATACTTTATATCATTTGGATTTTGGGGGCTGTTGTTCTCGTCTTTATTATTATATACACAACATTTCAACCAATGTGCCCTCCAGTCTTCTTCAGGTGTTTTTTGCAAATTAAAAGTAGGATGTATATTTTTACAATATAGGAAAAAATCTTATTATTTAAAATCTTAAATGGTGTTTTATTCTGTAAAAATCTATACATACTTGATGATGGTTGGTTGGTTGGATTTTATGGCACATCAACCCTTGGTGAGTTATTTTATACTGAAGACATTTTCTTTTATTCATTCATGATGGGTACTCAATTTTTTTTAAACTCAATTTTTTTAAATTTTTTAAAAGTCATTTTTTTCTATTTAACCCATAGATGGGACCTGGGAATAATGGTGATGAAGGGGTACTCCATATTTTCCCAGAGCTCCAGAATTGGAACTTCACCATCAGATTGAGTTTAACGTCATATCCAGGATAATAAGACCCTCAGCCACCACCTTCTAGCACATATATGATAAAAAGGATTGGGGGTTTTCCATTAGGACAATAGGATTGGGACAATCATATAGGTGCTAGGGCTTGTGTGATCAACCGATTGATCGGAAGGAGGCCTCTCCAACTGCACGTCTAGCTTAAAGTGGAGTATTGCATTTCATGGACTGCTTCGCCACCTGGGTTCCATCATTAAGCATTACAGGTCACCACCCATAGCCAACAGATGGCCCTGTAGGGGATTATCTTCCCTTTGCCTGGAAGAGTTATCTTCCCGCTGTGTTGCCGTTTGTGGCCACCAGGGGACCTCTGGTATATGATCGGCTGATTCAAATGCTTCTCTCTCTTTCCTTACTGCCTCTTAACGAGCACATGGGTTAGACTTATGTCTACCCCCTTCTCGGTGGGGCTTTGGCCCCCCTTACATTACTGTAAGTCTTTTATACAGCATGGGCTATCCTTTAGTTCCATGTCTGTAACATTTATATTTTACGTACATTTGGGTATCTCGTTTATACCTAAATATTGTATCTTGTATTACCATTCATAAATGTGTCCTTTTATCTCTACTCTTATATCTTATTTGTACTTTATGTATCTTATCGTTACCATGTGCTGTACACCTATTAAATGTTTTGTCTCACAACGTGTCGGAGCTGTTGTTCAATTAACTTTGAATCTTACAGCCCCATTGGCTGAGTCTTACCCCTCTGCAGAGGTGCAGTCAGTGTATACTAAATCCCCAGCTGTCAGGGCTTGTGATATTTTTGCTCTAGTTTGCTCTGGTAATATCTTACAATGAAGTAAAATAAATTTGTACAAAAAATGTTTATTTAATATAGAAAGATGTCTAAAAAGTAAGGTACGTTTACTAATACAACATGTTTATGACAATGTAAATAAAACAATGTTCATATGTTACCAGCAATTTTATATGAAAAACTTTAATGGAATTTTTATATCTACATACAAATAAATATTTCTTTTTCAATATTACAAACACTAGTATTATTTGTATTATTCGGACTATTGTCCTCATCTTCATTTTTATCTGTACAACATTTCGGACGATGTGCCCTCCAGCCTTTCTCAGATATTTCTTGTCAAACTCGGGAACCTTCTCAGACTTGGGAACCTTCTTGTCGTAATCGAGAGCCATCGTGGAACTTTGAACCTAACCCTTTATTCAGCCCATGGGGGTATCCTGTTCTCATTCCACTAACCATAACTGGGATACAGGTGTTAAGCTTGTGTTGATTATTATTCTATGTTACTGCTGCCCTGACCAGGATTGAACCTGCAGTCTAGAGATAACTGTCACTTAGAACTGTCTTAACCTAATGCCTTTATCCAGTACAGATAACAATGAAGATGAGGACAATAGTCCGAACAATACAAATAATACTAATTATCAAGCCTCATCTAAAAAATTCAGAGAAATATTATTACAACCACATTCAACTGTGGAAACACAAGACAAATGTTTTTTTTATTGTATTTTTATTATAGATACATTCTTTGTTATTGTATAGTTCATTTAAAGAGAAAGATTCCTTTACCTGCCGACCAGATAGGGTAAGGAATATTATCCTGTAGGGTCAACCTTCCTTTCTCTCTCTCTCTCTCTTTCTCTCTCTCTCTCTCTCCCTCTCTCTTTCTCTATCTCTCTCTCTCATACACACACACGAAGACACTCACCTTTTTCTTCTTCTCTCTCTCTTTCTCTTCCCCCCTCTCTCTCATACACACACTCACACACTCATACACACACACACACATACACACAGATATACATACACACTCACACACACACACACACACACAGATATACATACACACTCACACACTCATACACATGCACACATACACACAGATATACATACACATACACACACACACACAGCATACACACACATACACATACACACATACACATACACACTCATACACACACACACACACACACACACACACACAGATATTCATACACACTCACACACTCACACACATTTCAATTAGTGGCAATAACTAAACTAAACCTGTTGTGTTTGCTTCAACAAATCAAAATTGAGTGTAAAAAGTATGTTACTGGTTTTGAGGCCAACCAAGATAAACAAAAAAAAGAAATAAAAAAAGAATAAAAACACTAACATAGTTTTACATGTTGTAAAAATTGTAAAAGCAATTTTTTTCATTTTTCAAGTTTTCAAGATTTTCATGTTTTCCCAAATGTAAGACACGGCTTATATCTATTTTCATTCTGAAATAAAACATAACACCAGGGCTTATTTTCAGGGGATGTTGAGTGTTTGCTTGTTTGTTTGTTTGTTTGTTTATTGATTTTAACGGCATATCAACCCGTCTGGGGTTATGTCATGCCTAACGGTTAAGAAGTAATACATATCATGCATTTATATTTATACATTTTAGTAATTGGTTTTAAAAATGTGTTAGCATTATTGGGGATTATATTGTATGGTATTGAATTGTTTTTCATGTCTATATTCTATGGTATAATTTTATTTCTCTAAAAAAAAAGAGAATATCCTCCATGTTGACATTTTCAAACAGATCTTTCATATTGTTTGCTTTAAAATAACGGTTTCTGATGTGAGCAAGAAACCTGCATTCCATGAATAAGTGTTTAACTGTCAAAGGTGTTTGACATGTTCCACACTGTGGTTGTTGTTTTTGTTTGAGTATATAGGAGTGCATTAGTCTTGTATGACCAATGTGTAATCGGGACACAATGCATCGCATGATGTGATTGTGAAGAATACTTATTTCTTTCATCTGTCTGCCACTCTCAACTAGGGTTTATTTTAAGCTTATATTAAAATCATCCTGAAAAATCACGCTAGCTCTTATTTTGCAGGTAGGTCTTATTTTCGGGGAAATACGGTAAGTCACTGGTTTTGACACCAATCAAGATAAACAAAAAAAAACCCCAAAAAAACAGCTCCACAGAGGGGTACCCCCCCCCATGGAGCTACCTGTTGGCTGTAGGTGGCAACCCATAATGCTTAAGGATGGAATCCTAGTGGCTGAGCAGTCCATGACATGCGACACTCTACTTTGGCCTTATTTGGGTTAGATGTTGGAGAGGTCCCCTCCAATCTATCGGTTGGTCATGCCAATCCCTAGCACTGATATGATTGTCCTGACTGTATTGCTCTTATGGCAAAGCCCCCAACCCAATTTATCATATATGTGCTAAAAGGCAGTGGCTGAGGGTCTTAGTGTCCTGAGTATGACATTAAACTGCATCCAGTGTTGAGGTTACAGTTATGGAGCTCTGGGGAGTGTGGAGTACTCTTTGATCACCATTACTCGCAGGTCTACTCTGACCTAGAGTGGTAGTACCTGTTAGGGTTCAATCTAGGAGTTAAACAGATCAAAAAATGAATTTAAAAAAAGGAGTAAAAAAAAAGGGAGTTTTAAAAAAATTGGTAATTTATGAGGAAGTGCGTCCCGGTCTCCTGCCTCAAAAACCGCTACCCGGTGACTATCAAAATAACAACCCCAGCTCGTCGTAATTCTTGTTTATTTATCGTAATTTCTCGTAATCCTTTTTAGATATGAAGATGGATATATAGTTTTGAATAGACTGAGATAGATAGATAGATAGATAGATACAAACAAAATAATATAGATAGATATGAACAAATGGAGATAGATAGATATTTTCGACAAGTAAATGTATTTGGGGGGGGGTCGCTTCTTTTTTTTGTCGTAATTCTTGTTTATTTAAACTAAAAACAAGACATTAAACAAACTTGAATAAAAAAAATCTTAGTATTTAAAGTAATATAGATAAATATGAACAAATTGAGATAGATAGATAGATATGAAGATGGATAGTTTTGAATAGACTGAGCTGGGTCGTTATTTTAATAGTCACCGGGTAGCAGTTTTTGAGGCAGGAGACCGGGACGCACTTCCTCATAAATTACCAAAAAATTTAATACCCAACAAGAATGAATAAAACATAAAATAACCAACATGGGTTGACATGCCATAAAATCCAACCAACCAACCAACCAACCAACCAACCTTGCTGTGTGCAAGATGGTTTTATTTTGTTGGAACCAAAGAGGTACATTTTCAAAACATCTCGGCTTCAGAAAGATCTCTAAATACATTTTCCATTTTAATGTGTAAAACTTTTTGAATCCAGTCTCGAAAATGTTTTCTATTTCTAGTTAATTCAAATAAAAATGTGTGTAAAAAGAATAGAAATTAAGTTAGTTAGACAGTTGCTGGCAGTAAGCCAGTGGGAGCAGACGTTACGGTTAGAAAATCTTTTGGGGTGAGGGTTTCTTAATAAAGTCTATAAAAAATCAATAGAGTCTTTATTAGAGTCAGTAAAGCACCTGCCTATGAATCACAAGGTTCCTAGTTCAATACCAGTCACCACCAACTTGGTAATCTGATCTGTGCAGTAAAGTAAGGAGCTGAAGGTAGGTGACACTCCACCTCAACACAAACAATCTCCCTAGGCTAGTGCTAGCAAAAAGGGGATAGACTCCCTTGCTGTTCAGCTGATATTAACAATAGGCCACTAGAGATTGTTAACCAACATACTGAGAGATTTAAAAAAAAAATATTATGCTATATATATATATATATATATAATTATGTTGATATATGATTTCACACTCATAACTTCAAGTTTCTTGGTAGTCCAATCATCAGATGAGAAGTGGTTAGATGTAAAAACAATATATATATATATATATATATATATATATAGCACGTCTAGGAATCGCAAGGTTCTTGGTTCGATACCGGCCGTCGTCAACTCAGCAAATGAGTACCACTGGGATCTGTGCAGTAAAGTATGGAGTTGACGGTAGGTGTGGCACTCCACCTCAGATGCTAAAAACAATCTCCTTGGTCTAGCACTAGTGAAAAGGGGATAGACTCCCTCGATGTCTGGCTGATACCGACTTTAGGCCACCCCGACGACTTTACTTTACTTTACTTACTTACAGACTACAGAAGAAAATAAGATACGAGCCAACCACTCCATAAAGTAAGTAGAAGATTGTCTCCGCAAAAGATAAGTAAAATAGAAGATTAGATATGAGGGCATAACCACAGGTATCTCTCATAAGAAGAATAGAAAAAAACTTTCACCATATAAATGACCAGACTCAAGTGGGTATATAATAATACTAGTAGCGGCTACCCGCATCGCCTGGGTAGAGGGGGATTTTTTAAAGTTAGTCCCACAGATCCATTATTACTGAATCGTGAGTTGAATCCTCATGGGATACCCCATTTAAATCCCTATGTAAAAAAAAAGACCTTGCATTGATCCAGCTACTCTGAAAAGAAATGTTAATATCTACTATCTAAAATATTAAATGAAAAAAAATTCATGCTCTTATCATTTAAATTTTATTTTTTAATTATCTTCACAAATATAAATCATATCGCTATTATTTTTGCTCAAAAACCAAGCCCTGGTGATATTTAATGTGTATATATATTTACTTTGTCGTTAATCATTTTATTTTTAAAGTTTCCTCCGGACATACACATACACACAACTGACATTTATATATGTATAGATAACTTGACTATGTTTATAATTCTCAAGATTTAAAAAAAATTAAAAATGGCCACCTTAATTAATAATGTCCGCCATTAACATTAATTGGTATTATCTAATAATGTTAATGACCTTTATAGATAAAAGGACAACTAATTATGAACTGTTGACTACTAACTGACAAGATAATGGCCTTTTTTTCTACTAAAGTAGCAAAATATTAACTTTTGGCCAGCCATCTTGGATGACCGTAAAATCTGCATGATCGTGAACAGTTTTATTTTATTGACTATATTGAATGTAACTGACACAATACATTTTTCATCCTCAAAAAATAAGTTTTCACTAATTCAAATTTCGGTTATTTCCTATAAGTCTAACATGATCAAAGGGGAACCACTCTTGACTGATAAATTATTTATTTATTTATTGACCTACTAGGAAAAAAGAAGACGGGGTTAGTGTTAGGATTTAGGGTTAGGGTTAGGGTTAGGGTTAGTTTATTGGGAAAATAAATAAATAATTTATCAGTCAAGAGTGGTTCCCCTTTGATCATGTTAGACTTATAGGAAATAATCCAAATTTCTTTTTATTTTTGGATCTTCTATATTAAAGGGAAGTAACTCTTTTTAGATTCAAGGGAGACAATTCTTTGTTAGTTAGGAAAAGTAGCCTCCCTTGAAATATAAAAAAGAATCTTTTTCCAGTTGAATTTAACATTCATTTATTCTGGAATTATGTAATCTTATATTCTCAATAATCCAAATGTTTTTTTTTTTTTTTAAATTTTGAAACAATTGTTAACTTGTATTGGATCTTCATCATCGTCTGAATTTCAGAATGAAAATCAGAGGAATATTTTTGCTGTATATTTGCGGAGTTCCGTCCCGGCCTCCTCAAAAACCGCTAGACGGTGGCTGCTGAAAAAAACACCAGCTACGATTGAAGTCTGTAACCGAAGTGGCGTCACTTGAAAAAAACTAGAATTAGGGTTTAGGGTTAGGGTTGGGGTTTAGAGTTAGTTTAATGGGAAAATAAATAAATAATTTGGGCTTTTTTTTTCTGGGTCCCCCTGTACACAGGTTGACCCAGAAAAAACAGAACCCACAAATTTTGTAATAAAACTGTTAATTTTAACTAGGGTGGTTTAGAATTTGGGTTAGGGTTTAGGGTTAGGGTTAGGGTTGGGGTTAGGGTTAGGGTTAGGGTTGGGATTAGGGTTAGGGTTGGGGTTAGGGTTAGGGTTGCGGTTGAGTTTTCGGGAAAAACGCCCTAAGTTGTTTTTTTTGGGGGGAGGGTTTTAAGTGACACCGCTTCAGCTACGGACTTCAATCGTAGCTGGTGTTGTTTTTTCAGCAGCCACCGGCTAGCGGTTTTTGAGGCAGGAGGCCAGGACAGAACTCCACGAAGAGTACCTATTTTTGGTAAGCAAGGTTGGTAATTTTAACGTTTTGTCGTCCCAGACTTCTGCCCTAATTTATGCTATGTTTTACCGTGCCAGTGTCAGGTGTTCTATTCCTGGACCAATTTAGATATTTTCTGAGTCGGTGCTTGTTGCTATTTATCAGCAAATTAATGAATATATTTTACAACACTCCCCCTCAGATTTTTATCGGCAAATCAATGTATACATTTTATAACCCCCACCCCACCCATCCATTGTTTAAAATAAATGTATTTTTTTGATTGAATTTGTTTAAATTTCAATCTTAAATATTTACCATGCTTGTGCTTCTCGCTTTCTATCAACAAATAGATGTAGATAGTTTACAATGACCCCCCTCCCTCCCCTTTTATATTGGCAAATAAGTTGCAGACCAGATGTTTTTGACATCCATGCATGACTTGCCATACACTTCCGTTAATTAGTGATGAATTTTAATCAGTTTAATACCTTTAAAAACCAAATGTTGTATACTCTCTTTCCTTACTTTCTTACTTCTATTATTCTTCTTCCAGCGTCTCTTCTAGCGTCTGGACTTCATCTTGGGGACTTCGTGTCTGATCTTCCATTGGGGATTTCTCTTTATCATAAGCCCTGTGTCATTGGTAGTTTTTAGATAATAACACAAGACTTCGATTTACTTAGATCATATTTTATTTTAAAATCTCCACCAGACTACCTGTGCAGATTGAGTCGGCCGCGTGCATAATACGACTTACCACCGTCATGGTCTTGGCCGATCTGACTAAAATCTCTTTCTAATCTAAACCGGAAGAGGGTCTTCTCCACCGAAGGAGGATCAGGACTGAGGTTAAGCCTTGTCATTCAAACCTTCAAGGCCGCCGGCTGAACTTATAACAGCCATTTTGGTTTCTACACTACTGTACATAAGTATTAGAAATCTAATAATTATGTAACACAAATAACTGCACAAACGGTGTGGTAGAATGAATTGGGAGCTCCATCAGAAATGACTGCCAAGCCAAGACCTTGTATGGTAGTAAAGTGCACATCGGGGCAGGGATAGGTGCATGCACAACAAACACAACAGTGTTGCCAATAGCTACATGAACAGTTTCCAAATGTCAGAAAAAGGAACAGTGTATGTATCTTTCCCCCAGTCACTTTCTGATATATATATATATATTTACCAACCCCTCAGCACAAGCAGGATGTGACACAAAGTCAATTTCTTAAGCTAAGTTCAACAGGTTTGAATTAAGAGTTTTCCTTCTCCTAGACCGGTTGCCTAACCAAGGTTAAAGAGCCCAGTCTGCCCTACTATTTATCCATAGCTGGAGGGAAAGTAGGATTCATACCTTTCCGAAGGGTATTAGCGCTAAGTGAAATGCAATTACCAAGTCCAGGAATTGAACTAGGGGCGACGAGTCCATTTCCTATGACTTTAACCATTACACCACGCGCTTCTATTTGAGTCATAATATATATCTGTGTGTGTGTATGGAGGGGGTATATCAAGTATAGTGTTGGCAAATTACAGGAAGCATGGAGGGTTTAAAGGATGCAGTGTCTCAGCAGCTAACAACTGATGCAGGTATTTCATTCCATTCTTCAGCAACTTTCATAAATGTTTATGAAAGTCATGGAAGCTGTGCTCTTTTCTGACACATGGAAATCAAAAAGATGCTCAGGATTGCTGTTGGTAAGGTGGTCAGTAAACTTGTGGGTGTTTACCAAGTCAGATGTTGGAGCTTATATGTGATGAATTATATATATTTCCAGCATATTCTTTTTGGACCATATGACCTTTAGGCACCCCTTTTACTTTGCTGATTCATAAGTACATTTTTTCATTTACACCATCAAAATCCGGTTGTTTGTTATGGGTTAGGATTAGAGGTTAGGGTTAGGGTTAGGGGTTAGTTTTATAATTTAAATGGAAACCCTCTAAAAAAAGTTTTATAATTTAAATGGAAACCCTCTAAAAATCGTCTGTTAACAAACAACCGGATGTTGACGGTGTAAATGAAAAAATGTACTTATGAATCAGCAAAGCAAAAGGGGTGCCTAAAGATCATATGGTCCTATTTTATTAACTAGAGTAAAAAAAATGAAACATTTATAATAAAAATGAAAAGGATAAACCTTTTTACACAACATATTCTCTCTCTCTCTCTTTTGAGAATTTTTTCTTAAGAAATCTTTTAGGGGCATTTTGATATTTGTATTTTTAAAAAAACATTGTAAATAGCGTTTTATGCCTGGGCGGAATTTTCCCGGCAAACGTTTTAAAAATTTGTATTTTGACAGTTTAAATAGCGTTCGATGCAGGTGTTGAATTTTTACCCTTATTTGTAAAAATCGAATCTTTTTCCCGGCAAACGCTCCCCCAAAATTTGTATTTTTGACAGTTTAAATAGCGTTCAATGCTGGTGAGAACGATTGCACTTGGCAAAAATAGAATCTTTCTCAGCAAACGCTAAAAATTTATTGAAATTTTGAAATAATAAACTGTGATTGGTTTATTGGGTATTGCGACGCGGCAATGATCCCTTTTTATCGATGAACGGCGCGAGAATCGCCAGACAGAATTTATTTTTAAAGTATCGAGTATCGAACTTTTCTGTCTCCGTTAAAATTTATTTAACGTTAAAATGTTGAATATCCAGGTTTAACGAAAATTAACAAATTATTGAATTTGTTATAGTTATCCTGGATATATAAAATTTATGAGACATTCATTAATGTCATTCACTCTTTAGAGAGATAAATTTAAATTTACTTAGAAGTAAATTTTTTATGTATATGTTGAGTAAGAGTCAACATTGTATTTTATTACAGGCTGGACGAAAATGGTTAAAATTTGTATATTTTAACTTAGTCCCCCTGTATGTATTTTCTTTATTTGAATTGTCAAATAAAGTATATTACTCAGAATGAGTAAAATTGATTTAAATTAGTAAAATTCGGTTTGAGACCGTTTTAATTTCTTATTTATTAAGAAAATATTTTTATTGTCCAGGCGTTTGAAGCCTCTTGAAAGTAAAGAATAAAAGGAGAAATACATAGTTATTTCTCCTAATATATTAGTAAATTTGTGTCATTAGACACTTTGTTTTGTCTCGGCAATTTGTCGAGATATTTTTTTTATTGTAAAACAGGGATCGAAGAAAAACAATTGTCGTCTGCAGCCCTTAAACCATCACAGCAGCAGCAGCAGCCCTAAGTAAGATTGTCTGGGGACAAGAAAAGAAAATTTTTATTTCATTATTTGCCGAACGCAAGTAAGTTTTTTAATATTTCGTAAATTTGTTAAAGTAAATTTTATTTTTTTTGTGGTTTCGTGCCTTTGATAATTTGAGCATGAAGGACATTTTATGCAAGACCACAGTTATTTGTTTGTTGAATAAATTATTTTAAATTCAATTTTGTCTCCTATTTTATTTTTAAACTTTTCAACGTGACGAAGAAGGATAGACAAAACGTCTTTTTTTTATATATTCTTCTTCGAGAAAATTGTGAAAAATTTTCGCGACACACACTCTCTCTCTCTCTCTCTCTCTCTCTCTCTCTCTCTCTCTCTCTCTCTGGCTCAAATAATTTGATGTCAGAATTTGAAATAACTGATATTCGCTTGTATTTTTGAGATGAGGTTTGATGTGAATAATTTTGATGTTTCGGACTGTTGTCCTCATCATAACAATGACCCAACCTGAAATACTCAGATACACAGGAAACACCTGAGGAAGGACAGAGAATACATTGGCCAAAACGTTGTGATTTTACATGCCACAATTAAGATGAGGACAACAGCCTGAAAAATCAAAATTATACGCATCAAGCCTCATCTCAAAAATTTAGACAAATAAAAGGAAGATCTGTTTGAATATATGTTCGTCTTTACAAACACCAATTGTTATGAGATGGAAGTGAATTTTGTATTTTCTTTTTTTAATGAACAATTTAAAAAGAAATCTTATACACCGTTGTTATTACCTAGGTATATTAAAAATTTGTCTGCTACATTTTTTTAAAAACGAATTAAAATTAATTAAATCTATTATTTAAGGTCAAACTTTTGTCTAAATCGATAAGTAGTAACATAATGACCATCAATAAAAAAAAAAGTAAAATAATATTACACATTTAATTAATTTTTAATACATTTAATTTATCCGATTTTAATGAAATTTTCAGTATTGATTTATCAATTAATGAATTTTATAATGCATCAGTTATTTCATTTCAAAACTTTAATTAAGTATTTTTGCTATGAAAAATTAATATATAAAATTCATTTAAAATATAAATATTCTGATGTTAAGTTTAAAATATTATATTTTTAGATTCTAGAAATATTTAATGCAAACCTTATTTTAGTCAAACAAAGTATAAGTTTTGAAGAAAAACTCTATTGAAAATGTAGGCCCCCCCACACACACACTTTTTAAGCAGAAAAAATATCGATGTATAATTTTTTTCTTTTATAAGATAATAGCCAATTAAATAATTATCAAAATGAGTAAAAAAAAAATGTTTATTTTTTTTTTTTTTTACATTTTATTTTCAGATTTTCGGTATTTATTTTCTCATAAAATATTCCCCTTAAAAAATTTTCTTTTCTATTCACAACTTCGGTCTACTGTAATTATTGTCAAACGCTGACCAATTCGCCGAGACTTTACGTCCCCAAAATAAAGGTGTGGGGGGGTTTGGGCAAATTAAGTGACTTGAAAAAAATGAGAAAGTTTTGAAATAAAATAAATAATGCATTATAAAGATCATTCATTGATACATAAACACTGAAAATTTCATTAAAATCCGATAATTCCCTGATTTTTGGTAAATTATTTTCGGGGGCGGGGGGCTAAATTCATTTTGTCAAAAACAAATTTTATGTCAATTTTGGGTTATACCAGCGCCTTCTAAGATATCTTAGAGGGCCTTGGTTATACCTATTATTACTTTAACTTTGTAATTAAAATATAAAATCATATAGGGGAGATAATTTTCCAATAAAATTACAAAGTTATCTCCCTTAAAAACCTTAGTAAAAATGTATAGAAATTTACACATTCGCAAGTTACGTCCCATCGTTGTGTAATGGTTAACAATAGTTACCACCAATTTTCGCTGTGAAATTACCCCCCCCCCCCTATATTTAACACAATGAAACTTGCATAAAAGTTAATATTATCTTGAAAATTTTTCATTAAAAAAAAAATCATTAAAAAAACTCCTGATGATTTAAAAAAAAATTTTTTCAGCTCATGGAAAATTCATTTTTGCACCGTTAAATCAATTGAAATTTAACGTACCCAAAAACAAGTTACGACTAGAGGCTTTTTTTAAAATTCTATGAAAAATCAATTAATGGTCCGATTTTCATGAAAATTTCCATAATTACTTTCTAATTGATGAAAATATGTCTGAAATAGTTTTTTCCTAAAATATATTAGGAGAAATATTGTTTTTACGAGGTCTACACCCACTATTTTATTTTATAAAATATGAAAAAAACGACAAAAAACGATTTTTACTTTTTTTCTATAAAGATAAGAGTCTGAATAATTATATCAGAAGATTTTTATAAGTTTCAATACTTATCTCTTTTTTTAATAAAAGAACCATGAATACAGAATTCTGCTAAAAAAAATATCAATAAAGAAACTGACCATGTCGCAAAAAAAACGGACTGTTTTACTTATTTTTCAAGATAAAGGTGTGTAATTTTTCACCAATCGGATAATTTGATCTTTGAATCAACTGTTTTTCTTTGTTAGCAACTCTTTATGTTCATTATTCCTTTTTGCGAGACTTAAAAACAAAAGTAAAAAAATATTTACGTTTCTTCCTTATATTGGCCTAAACTGATCACGTGACCTATTTTGGTGGTACCTACTAAACTTCTGATTAAAAAGTATTTATTCAAAAAAAGATTTTGCTATTGAATTTTAATTTGATTACGTGTACCAACCTCTGATCGAAACTGATATTTTCAAAATTTTTAAAAAAAAGTATATATTGATTAAAAAAAGCAACAACAATATTAAATTATCGGTAGTATCAAATAAATTTTGTTTTCAAAAAACTAGAACTAATGCGAAATAGTGTGCAAATGAATATTTTTCAACACTTATTATAAAAAAAAAACCCAAAGACACATCTTTTATACTAAGATAGATTTTTTTATCAAAAGAGAAATGCAGACAGTTTTTATTTACAAGATATTTTTATGTTTATCTAAATAAAAGGATGTTGTTCAGAAATAGTATCACACAATTTGTAAAATTTGTTTTTGTCAGATACAATATAAGTGCAAAAAATCGTCTGTTGGTTTCTTTACTAATGTAGGGTTCATGGTTAATATATGATCATACAACTCCGACACATTTTATATATCACAGCACAGAAATATGACAAGATACATAAAATAGGAATACAAGATAATACAAATGAGACACAATAAGGACACATTCAAGTGTTATGTCCAGGTACATATAAAAAGAGTTACAGATAGTCCATATAATGGAAGTCACTTACTGATTTAGTCTGTACGTGGGGACCAAAGGCCCCACGAGGGTGGGGTGTAGTCACAAAATGTCTAACCCATGTGGTTCAGCCGAGAAGAAGGAGAAAGGAGAGAAGAGAGTTTGAATCAGCCGCTTAAATACCATAGCCCCTGGTGAGAACAAGCGGCAACCCAGCGGAAGATAACTCTTCCAGGCCAATGTGAAGATAATCCCAACTCTAATGTTTGAAGCAAAACTTACCAGTGACAAGTGAAAGTGTGAACCTTGACTAGTTTGAGAAGCTAGGGTGCTTATGGAGACCTGATCCAAATAATCACAGTATACTTATCTCCGGACTGGTACTACTTTGAAAGGCTGAAATCTGGTTGCTGGGTTGATGTTGAGTGGGCTGGCAATTCTTGATGTTTTGAAGTCTGGACACAACTTGGGATGCTGGAGGATATCTTGCCTTGTGCCATTTATAGTTTTTAGTAATAACACCAGGTGACTTCTTTTCTCATGAGATTTTTATTCTTTGATGTTTTGAGTCTGGGGCCAACTTGGGATGCTGGAGGATATCTTGCCTTGTGCCATTTATAGTTTTTAGTATAACACCAGGTGACTTCTTTTTCTCATGAGATTTTTATTCTTTGATGTTTTGAGTCTGGAACCAACTTGGGATGCTGGAGGATATCTTGCCTTGTGCCATTTATAGTTTTTAGTAATAACACCAGGTGACTTCTTTTTCTCATGATTTTTATTCTTTGATGTTTTGAGTCTGGGGCCAACTTGGGATGCTGGAGGATATCTTGCCTTGTGCCATTTATAGTTTTAGTAATAACACCAGGTGACTTCTTTTTCTCATGAGATTTTTATTCTTTGATGTTTTGAGTCTGGAACCAACTTGGGATGCTGGAGGATATCTTGCCTGTGCCATTTATAGTTTTTAGTAATAACACCAGGTGACTTCTTTTTCTCATGAGATTTTTATTCTTTGATGTTTTGAGTCTGGGGCCAACTTGGGATGCTGGAGGATATCTTGCCTGTGCCATTTATAGTTTTTAGTAATAACACCAGGTGACTTCTTTTTCTCATGAGATATTTATTCTTTGATGTTTTGAGTCTGGAACCAACTTGGGATGCTGGAGGATATCTTGCCTTGTGCCATTTATAGTTTTTAGTAATAACACCAGGTGACTTCTTTTTCTCATGAGATTTTTTATTCTTTGTTGTTTTGAGTCTGGGGCCAACTTGGGATGCTGGAGGATATCTTGCCTTGTGCCATTTATAGTTTTTAGTAATAACACCAGGTGACTTCTTTTTTCTCAATGAGTTTTTATTCTTTGATGTTTTGAGTCTGGAACCAACTTGGATGCTGGAGGATATCTTGCCTTGTGCATTTATAGTTTTTAGTAATAACACCAGGTGACTTCTTTTTCTCATGAGATTTTTATTCTTTGATGTTTTGAGTCTGGGCCAACTTGGGATGCTGGAGGATATCTTGCCTTGTGCCATTTATAGTTTTAGTAATAACACCAGGTGACTTCTTTTTCTCATGAGATTTTTATTCTTTGATGTTTTGAGTCTGGGGCCAACTTGGGATGCTGGAGGATATCTTGCCTTGTGCCATTTATAGTTTTTAGTAATAACACCAGGTGACTTCTTTTTCTCATGAGATTTTTATTCTTTGATGTTTTGAGTCTGGAACCAACTTGGATGCTGGAGGATATCTTGCCTTGTGCCATTTATAGTTTTTAGTAATAACACCAGGTGACTTCTTTTTCTCATGAGATTTTTATTCTTTGATGTTTTGAGTCTGGGGCCAACTTGGGATGCTGGAGATATCTTGCCTTGTGCCATTTATAGTTTTTAGTAATAACACCAGGTGACTTCTTTTTCTCATGAGATTTTTATTCTTTGATGTTTTGAGTCTGGAACCAACTTGGGATGCTGGAGGATATCTTGCCTTGTGCCATTTATAGTTTTTAGTAATAACACCAGGTGACTTCTTTTTCTCATGAGATTTTTATTCTTTGATGTTTTGAGTCTGGGGCCAACTTGGGATGCTGGAGGATATCTTGCCTTGTGCCATTTATAGTTTTTAGTAATAACACCAGGTGACTTCTTTTTCTCATGGAATTTTTATTCTTTGATGTTTTGAGTCTGGGGCCAACTTGGGATGCTGGAGGATATCTTGCCTTGTGCCATTTATAGTTTTTAGTAATAACACCAGGTGACTTCTTTTTCTCATGAGATTTTTATTCTTTGATGTTTGAGTCTGGAACCAACTTGGGATGCTGGAGGATATCTTGCCTTGTGCCATTTATAGTTTTTAGTAATAACACCAGGTGACTTCTTTTTCTCATGAGATTTTTATTCTTTGATGTTTGAAGTCTGGAACCAACTTGGGATGCTGGAGGATATCTTGCTTGTGCCATTTATAGTTTTAGTAATAACACCAGGTGACTTCTTTTTCTCATGAGATTTTTATTCTTTGATGTTTTGAGTCTGGGCCAACTTGGGATGCTGGAGGATATCTTGCTTGTGCCATTTATAGTTTTTAGTAATAACACCAGGTGACTTCTTTTTCTCATGAGATTTTTATTCTTTGATGTTTTGAGTCTGGGGCCAACTTGGGATGCTGGAGGATATCTTGCCTTGTGCCATTTATAGTTTTTAGTAAAAACACACAACAACTTTTTTTTTCTCATGAAATTTTTATTTTCCCCCAAGTCAAACTGCCCTGAGTGGGTGCCACATCTTACTCCATCAACGCATCGTTCCAAAATCACCCCACACTCTCACCTCTCACTTCTACTCTTCCATACTTCTCCACATGACATGTCTCGACCGAGTTTAGGCCATATTGAAGAAAATGCCATGTTATGTTGTGTTGACTCATCCTAAAAATTTTCCATGCTAATTTACACATAACTCTACATTCTGGCCATTTCCACTCTCTCTCTCTCTCTCTCTCTCTCTCTCTCTCTCTCTCTCTCTTATGCTACCTGAGAAAAGAGGGATGATTTTGACCTCCGTTTGTTCTAGGTAACTTTAAATTTATAACACAGTCAAATGTAAAGTTTTATTCTTCTACTTGATTGCCATAAAAAAATTTGGGACCATATGACTTTAGGCACCCCTTTTGCTTTGCTGATTCATAAGTACATTTTTTCATTTACACTGTCAACATCTGGTTCTTTGTTAGGGATTAGGGTTAGGGGTTAGGGGTTAGGGTTAAGGGTTAGTTTTATAATTTTAAAAAACCCTCTAAAAATCGTCTGTTAACAAACAACCGAATGTTGACGGTGTAAATGAAAAAAATGTACTTATGAATCAGCAAAGCAAAAGGGGTGCCTAAAGGTCATATGGTCCAAAAATCAACCAAATCCTATTCAACAAGGTAAGATGATGAAAAAATTATAACGTAGTGCTTTATCCAAGAGTATTGGGTACTTTTTAGCAATGTCATTTGTTTTCCATAAATTATGATTCCCATCTTTGAATTTTATGTGCAATATTTCATTACTTTGTAATTCAATGAGGGTCTAATGTAAAGAAATGTCTACATAAGCAGCATTAACTTTAAAAGAATTGCTAACCAAGTTGCAAGTTTTTACTATTTGAATATGCTGATTAAGGTTTGAAGCTTTTTTTTTTTTTTAGATATATTTCAAATTTTTTTTAGATTAAATAATACTACTGGCCAGATAAATTTTCCTTTTTCCTGGTTTGAAATTTAAAATTTTCTAGTTTTCATGGTGGTAATGAGACTCATTGACCTGACATTTCAAACAGTTTGGTTGGCTGGTTGGTTGGTTGGTTGGTTGGTTTTTATGGCATGTCTACTCTTGTTGGGTTATTTTATGCCAAAGACGATATTTCATTCTTGTTTCATATTCAATCTTTTTTAAATCATTTTTTAATCTATTTAACCCATAAATGGGACACTAGCAGGTACTACCACTACGAGCCAGAGTGGACCAGGGAGTAATGGGCAATGAAGGGGTACTCCTTATTCTCCAGAACTCCAAGAATTGGAGCCTTGCCACTAGATACTGATTTCAAACAGGATATTAACTGGATGACCTGTAATTTTGTATTTGACCCCTAAAATTCACAAAATATTCAGTGATCAGACTCTTAAGTGTCCTCTCATTTTCTCACCATTAATAATCACATCAGATAAAAATAAAAGTCAAGTCAGCAGAGTAGCCTGTGTCATTATCAGCGGACGGCGAGGGAGTCTATCCCCTTTTCATTAGCACTAGACCAGGGAGATTGTTTTGCATCTGAGGTGGAGCGCCATACCTCCATCAGCTCCCCATTTACCGCACAGATGCAAGTTTGTGTCACTCATCGCGCTTAGTTGGCAAGAGCCAGTATTGAACCCAGTACCTTGAGGCTCCAGGTCAATGCTCTACCGACTGAGCTAAATTAACCATTAACTATTTTTTCCTGTGACTATTTCAGATTTTACAAGTTAGAATGTACTGAGTAATTTGTTTATTTGAAATTGGAGAATGGGTGTGTGAGTTTATGTGTGTCAGTGTGTATTTGTGTGTGTGAGTGTGCGTGTGTATCTGTTTGTGCCTAAGTGTCTGTATGTGTTTATGTGTGTGTATTTCTGTGTGTAAATGTTTGGATGTGAGTGGGGTTTCTGTATGTTTATGTGTGTGTGTTTGTGCGTGTGTTTGTGTGTCTGTGTGTGTGTGTGTTTGAGTGTAAGTGTGTGTGTGTGTGTTGTGTGTTTATATCTGTGTGTTTATTGTGTATGTGTGTGTGTTTGTGTATGTGTTTGTGTGTGTTTATGTCTGTGTGTTTATTTATGTGTGTGTGTGTGTTTGTGTGTCTGTGTGTGTGTTTGAGTGTAAGTGTGTGTGTGTATGTGTGTATGTGTGTGTGTGTTTGTGTGTTTTGTGTGTGTTTGTGTTTAGGTGTGTGTGTGTGTGTGTATGAGTGTGTGTTTGTATGTTTATGTCTGTGTGTTTTATATCTGTCTGTGTGTGTTGTGTGTGTGTGTGTGTGTGTTCTAGCCTAGGTTGTTCTGTAGTTGAACTCATGTGTCCTGTTTCGATTGTGTAAATTGCGAGAGAGAGAGATGCATCTTGCTGGGAGGAGAAAGTTCATTGTACGTGCAGAGTCGGCCATGTTATTAAAAAAGGGAAGAGATTGTTACGAGTGGCCGAGAGTGGAAATTATTAAATGAGAAGAGATTATAAAAAAAGAAAAATATAAAAATCATGGGACAAGAGAGATGATAATTATTTGTTAATGATCGGGGGGGGGCAGAGAAAGGGGGGCGATAAGAAAAAAGATTAAGAAGGAGGAGGGGGAGAAAAGGAAGAGGAGGAGAAAGAAGAGAAAGGAGGAGAAAAAAGAGAGAAGGAGAGAAAAGAGAGGAGGAGAGAAAGAGAGAGGAGGAGAGTAGGAGAGGGGGAGAGAAAAGACAGGAGGAGGAGAAAAAGAGAGGGAGATAAAGAGAGAGAGGGGAAGAAAAAGAGAGAGGAGGAGGAGAAGAGAGACAGAGAGAAAGAAGAGGAGGAGAAAGAGAGACAGAGACAGAGAGGGGGGAGAAAAAGAGAAAGAAGATAAATGAAGAGAAGGAAGGAAGAAAAGTAAAAAGAAAAAAAAAAAGATTTTTTTTTAAATTCCAAGAAGAGGAAAAAAAGAGAAACGAAAAAATTGTAATAAAAATAATAAAATAAAAAGTGATTAAAAATGAAGGATAAAAAGAAAAGAAAGAAAGAGGAAAAAAAAGAAGAAAAGAAAAGAAAAAAATATTATTCAGATATTTAATAGGTTATAATTATAAGTGAGAAATCTAAATGTGCGTATGTGTGTGCATGTGTGCGTGTGTGTGTGTGTGCACGCTTTGTGTGTGTGTGAGTAACTATGCACACACACCCGCACACTCAATACAGCTAGTAGAAATAGTTTTAATGTAGCTAGTTAAAGTAGTTCAATTTCAGGAATATTCAGCAGAGTGCTTGTTATTAAATCTGATTAATTAACTCTTATTAACCAGAATTGACAAACTGAAATAAAAGAGATCTTGCAAGATTTCAGAATTTAAAACAATCCTTGAAAAAACTTCCTGTTTTTCCTGTCAATACTTTATAATATATATATATATAATATATATATATATATAATATATATATATATATATATATTAATGATTTGAAGGCAATTACAATGCATATAAAAAAATAAAACAAAAGAGATGGTTTTTTTTTGTCTTATCGATTTCAAACTAAACTTTATGTTCAGAGACGATTTTCAGAAATTTTTTATTTTTTTATATGCATTGTAATTACTTCAAATCATTAATATATAACATACTTAACAATGCTTTCAAGCAAATTACCAATTACTTTATATATTATATATATATATATATATATATTGGTATTTGTGGAAAAGGTGACTTACCGGTGAAACAGGTCACAATGGTTAGTTGATGCAAGTTTCACAATGATAAGCAGCGATATAACAAATATAAAGTGCTCAATACGTTGGTAGAGCAAATTTATAATGATAATGGTTCACAGTAAATAACCTACTCGAGTTTCACCATAAGGATCTTCAGGGTTAAATCCACTGGATTAATCAAGATATCGATTAATTGCAGTTGATTGCATGTGTGTGTATTGTTTTTTGCGATAAACGGTTGGTTACAGGACCACAGTCAAAGAACGCCGATTCAAGATTCAAAAATTCAAAAAAGCGGTAGTTGCATTTTCTTAAGATCAAAATTTAAACATTGTTAGAAATCCGCTTTGTGCTATTGTTTTAATGGTTTTATGACAATGATGGGGCTTCACTATATTAATTATAGAGTCTTGTAGTGATTAAATGTGGTTTTATCAATATATGTTAAACGTCATTTATTTAATTAAAGTCAATAGAATGTGTATATATGAATACACCACATGAGGTGTATATATATATATAGTATATATATAAAAGTAAAGTAAAGTTGTGGGAGTGGCTAATGTCGGTAATCAGCCAGACAGCGAGTGAGTCTATCCCCTTTTCACTAGTGCTAGACAAGGAGAGTATTTTAGCATCTGAGGTGGAGCGCCACACCTACCATCAGCTCCTCACTTTACCACCAGATCCCCTGTGCTACTTATACGCTGAGTTGGTAGGGGCTGGTATCAAACCAAGAACATTGTGATCCCAAGCCAAACACTTCTACGACTGAGCTAAACGCAGCCCCCTTATTAGTATATATATATATATTAATATATGTAATATAATAATATAGTATAATATTTATTAATTTACATGATATAATAATTTCTATAATATAATAATAATAATAATAATAATAACAAATTATTTTTTAAATTTTAAGAAATTTATTTTTTATAAATTAAATAAAAATATAATAATAATAATAAAATAGTATAAATATTTATAATATTAAATTTTGGGTAGGACTGCCCACCCAGATATCTTGGAAGGAGCAAATATCAAGCTGGCTGGTAGCCTGCAGCTGGTGGCTGTTCAACATTAACAGAATGAAAAACAAGAAAACATTGCAACAAACTAGGCTAACAATAGCCACCTGAAATTTTCGGACATCTCCCGGGCCCTGGACAATGAACTGGAGCCATGGCAAAGAACTCTCGATATGGGGCAGACATCTTGAGCCTTGCGGAAGTCCGCTTCAGCGAGGAGGACCAATTGACAAGAGGTGGGGTCCGGGTACACATTCTCTTGTATAAGCAGCCTCATGGGTAGCTGTATGGAATTGAGGATGACAGCTCAAGCACCCCGTCCTAAAGCGGCCTCGGCGTAAGCGGCATGGAAACATCTCCTACATCTGGGACTGACCACATGTTTGACCTATGTGGTAGGGTCTGCCTGTCGAGGGTTGGGCTTCTCGATCACATACGGTCGCATGCAAGTGGAAACCTAGAAAAGGGTTCATGTGTGACAGGAAGAAACAAACTTGAATCAGGGGACACTCCGGCGTGCTCACATCCGAACTACTTGTAGAAATGGCCTATTCTGTGAAAAAGTGGCAATCACGCATTATATATATAACTAGCAAAAGTACCTGGTCCATGACCAAACTAAAAAATTAAGAACATCAGGGAGTGAGTACAGTAGAAGAGAATAGAGGAAATAATTTATAGAATTAAAAATATCACCAAGAATATTTATATTACAATATCTATTTTTGGAATTTTTTTCTACATTCATAATATTATTTTAAAATGTAATCCTTAATTTTGAGTGTTTTGGGAACATAAATCTATTTTCTAAAATCTCAAATTCATTTTTAATTGCTTATTGCGTTAAAGTGATAAAAAATATCATATTTAATTTATTTTATTTTTACCCCTAAAAAGTATCAATTAAAAAGAGCTAAGTATTAAACTTGTGTACTTATTTATTTAACTCTATGTGGCTGAGGCTGTAGAATACACTGACAGCACATCTGTTGTTTAATAATTTTCTGTACATAGTGTTTTTAATGTTTTTGTTATTGATTTCTAAGAAGAAACTTTTATAAGTGTTTTTCAAATCTTAATAACGTGTTTATTTAGTATGTAATTTACTTCACACAAAATGCCCATTTACGTCAAAATTTTTGTTAGAATTTAATGCAAAATGAGGTATAACTATTATGTTGTTTGTTTTACCTTGATTTAATTCTTAATATTTCGAGATAAAATCTCATCGTCAGAAGATTTCAGAAAGTCTAGAGCTGTAACTTGTGCTAGGATTTGTCCATTCTGTTGTATGCCTGAGAATATCTTCTAAATTCCCTCTGTTGTGTGTATGTGTAGAGTCTGTGTGTTTATGTGTGTTATGTGTGTGTGTCTGTCCAACAATGTCTTAGTATCATTCCAGGTTTGGCCTACCTACCCTTTTTTTATTATTATTAGGCAGGCCTTTAGTAGTCTGTTTATTTGTGTGTGTGTTCTCCAGACACAGCTATTTTTTGTTATTACCTTCATTTTGTTAGCTTCAGTTAACTTGGTCTGTAAGAGATTTTGTGTGTGTACGTGTGTGTGTTCTTTCAGACACTGCTGATTTTTCTTTCATTTTTTAAAGTTTTTAGTAATGAACACAAGATTTTGTTTTCTAATTTTTCTAATCCTAATTAACAAAACCTTTTTTATCAATATATGTGCTACAAGGCAGTAGCTGAGGGTCTTACTATCCTAGGTATGATTTACACAGCATCTAGTGGTGAGGTTCCAAATCTGGGGTGCTAGGGAGTGTAGAGTATCCTTCATCACCATTACTCCTAGGTCCACTCTGACCTGGAGTGGTCGTACCTGTTAGGGTCCCATCTATGGTTTAAATAGATCTGATTGCACCTGCAAAAAAAATAACAACCATACTCAACGAAGTTGAAATAAAATAAAAACACTTCAGCATAAAATCATATTATGAATGAATAAATGTGAAAATACTTTTTCTTTAGCAAATTTTACAAGGAGTTTGAACTCGCTTACTCGGAAAAAGTTGAAGAGTAGAACAAGCAGCTGGAAGTCAAACTCTAGCATGGGTAAAAATCCAAGGAGGGAATCTTCCAGGTGACTCATTCTTGCCACTACCATTTCTTATAGCAATGATTCCACTAAAGTTTGGAAAGAAAAATACCGAGTGGGTACTTCAGAAAACAAACTAGACTACGAAAATAGCTCATGAATTGATCTGGACGTGGCTACACAGAGGAAATCTAAAAGAGAGAAACTATTTATAGAGAGAACTAGAATCTAGTTTAGTTCAGACGGTAGAGAATTCACTTATAATCTTGGTTCGATAGCAAAGCCCAAGAGAATTTTGTGCTCATTCTCGGGACTGATTCTGGTTTTTGTGCAATGTGCATATACCATTCAGTATTATTATTATATTATTATATTATTATTGATATTGTGATCTACACTACCATACCTGCCAGGTACGGATCTTCACTGTTCGTTCACATGTTCAGTTTAGTTGCATTCACGTCATTATCTGTTTAATTATTACTTAGCATCATATGAATGAGAATTGGTTAAATATAAAAGTGTCTAACCATTACGCCACAGGGACTTCCCCTACACCCCACACTCCTACATTACAAATAAACAGATTGTTGTGAATGTAAAAGGTAATTAAATATTGAACCTCGGAATTGTAGTTCTTTTGCTCAACACAAAATATTATTACTTGTTATTTGACAAAAGCATAAAATAAAGGTGTTAACATGCCGTAAAACCAACCAACCAACCAACCACATCCTAAAAGATCCCTGTGACATATGGTTGATTGTTCACACAGGCAAAGAACTCATTTTGTGGTGCGACAAGAAGAACAGAAAAAGCTGAGGCTGTGATATCTAGTTGCAATCATCTGCATTCCCCGTGCAGCAGCTGCGCTTTATGAACAGTCGTGAGGAAATTAGATTCTTCCCTCGCAGCCAATGGGGTCCACATTCAAAGGAATCTTCAGTGAGGGCACGAATGTCTATTTAGCACGACTGAGCCATCACATATTAGTGCTCGTTAATAATTAAATGTCCTCAAGTTTTCTGAACTTTTTGTACAATTGAATGTACATTTTCTGTTAAGCAGAATATCAGTGACTTATCTACCTTTATAAGTAATGCTTGTTAGGGGGGGGGGGCATTTTCATACAATGTATGAATTAATTACATTATATTTTATGCATTACAATTGTCTTATGTTTGTAATAATTTTCTTATATTGACTTTTTTATGCATTTATTGAATAGGTTCATTTCTATTTAACTATGTTTGGTGGGTTGTGTTTTTTTGTGTTTATGACATATCAACCCTTTCCAGTCATTTTAATGCTCTTAACATCCTGTTGAGAATCTTCAGTCCAGAGCCCAATTCCTATAAGGATTTATCAATGAATTGGCTAAAAATGGCTTTTTCATTTAAAGTTACCTATTATTTCCCATAAATCAAAGACTGCTAAATATGTTTAATATTACATTGAAACAAAGGCTATCATTTGGGGTGGATTAGGAAAACAAATGTGAATTCTGGCCGGGTGGAATAAGGTGGTATAGGATGTTAAGAGTTAATGCTGAATTGTGGCAAATATGTAGACAAGATAATGATAAATAAATAAATAATGAAATTTATTGTGTACAGTGCTCAGGTGCACCACAACTCATCAAAGTCTCATGTCAAGTACACAGAATAATGTATTAGTGTCAGGAACATGAACAGTTTACAATAGTAATATGCATGTATGTGTGCATGTGTGTGGAGAGTGGCATCAGGTATAGTGTCGGCAGACCACAGGAAGCATGGAGGCTTTGAAAGACTCAGTGCTTCGGCAGCCTACAATAGACGCGGGCAGTTTATTCCATGTCTCCGCAATTCTGAGCGTGAAAAAATATTTCCAAAAGTCACGTGAGCAGTGCTGTTTTCTGACTTTGTAGGCATGCCCACGTGTGTTGGAAAGATGGAGATCAAAAAGGTGCTCAAGGTTGCTGTTGTTAAGATGATTAATTACCTTATGAGCGTTTACAAGGTCAGTTGCCAGACGCCGAAGTTTCAGCAAATCCATTCCCAGGGCTGCAAGATGTTCAGAGTATGGTAGATGCAACAGGCAAGGAAAACAGGACTCAAGACTTTTAAACAGAACAGTGTATTCAACAAACATCAACGTGCAATATACAAATATGTAACGTGTGATATACAAAATGTGTGAGGTATACAAATGTGTTATAAATGGTACAAATTGTAGAGTGTAGGTGACGAGGAAAAACAAACACAGATTTTTAGTTTCAACAATTGTATTGGAAAAAGGAACATGAAAAGCAAGGAAAAGATAGAAATGAATTTAAAGGATATTTTGATGATAGTTGTAACGTGAATAATAAAGTCAGTGGGCTGTTTGGTGGTCGAATCAGTTGTAGTGTTGGCGGTGATGTGGGCAGATGAACCAGTGGTAGTGGTTAGGTGTTGATTAGGTGGGCAGCGTCTTGTGATGTGCTTGCTGCTGTCACTGCTGGTGTCTGTGATGTCGGTTCTTCAAAGTCGATTTATATAGGTTGTAGGGACCCAAAATCAGATCAACTGAGATCATTTTTCATTTCACCCGGGAATCATTTCGATTGGATGAAAATGCGAATTTTAATTACAATATCATTTTCTTTATTGTTTAGGAATTCTTGTTTTCCAGCTGAAAGTTCTGCTGGAGCCTATGGTAGAAACGTGTTATTTTGGTCACTTCGTTTTAGGCTACCGTTGAGTAAACTTCTGTTTGGCATCAGCAACTTATATTTTATTTTGTTGGCGAGTATATCTCTTTATTGAAGTGTGTGCACGAATTGAATTGCTGAATTAGTGAATCGGGAGATATCTATATTTGTGTATGTAACAGTTGCAAAATAATGTGCTTGCGTAACTTATTTTGTCTTGTCACTGGTAAAAAGAGGTGAGCGTCTCTTGCATAGCTTGAGTTAATTCGACTTTACAACGTCATCGGCCCTTGGTAGCTGGCTTCAAAGAACACGTCTTGTAGTGACGGGTTATAGCAGCGAAAGAGGAAAATTGAAGGAATTAATCTTTGAAATTTGGTGGCTAAACTAAGCCTAGTGATATGTGTTTTGATTGGTCGCCAACAATGGCCTTTAACCAATCACACAAGGTCTCTTATCAGGCGATGGTTAAAGGGTGGTAACTGTGTAAAGTCATATTATTTCTTTTAGAATCAAGTCATTTTGATAAACAAAGGACTCAGTTTGCTTACAGTACCTGCTGTTGTTTAAGTGGTCACCCAATTATGTATTGAACGGGCTCATTGCTGCTTAACTTCAGTTTTAAGTCTGGTTAGTTGTTTTATTTTGTTTTGCAGTATGTAAACCAGGTTGTTAGTGGGCATTTGCTATACAATATTATGTATGAATTTATCACATGATGTTTTTGTATTACATTGTCTTATGTTTATAATAATTTCTTATATTTCATTTTTTATGCATTTATTAACTATTGTATGCATTATGGTTATGGTTGGTTGGTTGGATTTTATGGCATGTCAACCCTTGCTGGGTTATTTCATGCCAAAGTTGTGCTGTTTTATTCATTCTTGTTGGATATTCAAATTTTTTAAACACATTTTTTAAAACTCATTTTTTAATCTATTTAATCCATAGACAGAACCCTAACAGGTACTACCACTCCAGGTCAGAATGGACCTGAGAGTAATGGCGATGAAGGGTACTGCTCACGCCCTAGACCTATAAAAATTGGAACTTCACTATTAGATGCAATTTAGTTTTATAATTTTTTTTTTAAATCTAAAAATCGTCTGTTAAAACAACCAGATATTGACAGATAGAAACAACAGACCATATTACCTTTAGGCACCCCTTTTTGATATCGATTAAGAAAGGACATGTTTTTCATTTACACCGTCAATATCCAGTTGTTTGTTAGGTGTTAGGGTTAGGGGTTAGTTTTATAATTTTTAAAAAAATCTAAAAATCGTCTGTTAAAACAACCGGATATTGACGGTGTAAATAAAAAACATGTCCTTTCTTAATCGAGATCAAAAAGGGTGCCTAAAGGTCATATGGTTCTAAATTTGTTATACAGTTTTGGCAATTGATCATATTGTGTTGTTTATACATTCATCAAGTGAGAATTCTTCAAATATCAGTGCTACTGTATGGCTGCACCACCTGGACCCTAATTAAGTGCTTAGAGAAAAAGAGTAGGTGGGGATTACACAAGGACATTGTGTGCTGTCTTGAACAAATCTTGAAAGTAGTATCCCACAAGAATAGCTGTATGATCACCTGCCTCCTATCACACAAACCATCCAAGTGAGAGAAGTTGGAGAAGCAAGGAAGAACTCATAAGTGATGTTCTTCTATGGACACCTACACATGGACACACCAGTGTAGGCTGACCAGCAAAAACTTTATCAATCAGATCTGTATGGATTCTGGATGCCGTGCAGAAGACCTGTCAGAAGACCTGATATAAGCCTGCTCCTGATATTCGGATTTTGAACAGAAAAGGCATTAAACTAATTCAAATTCATTGCCAATTAATGAAAGTGTATGGCGAGTCGTGTATGGATATCAAAAATAGATACATGTTGAATATTTAAAATATGTAAACATCGATGACAATAAAAAACAGATGTTTCTGTGATTGCTAAATATTTTGGAGAGGTTACAGTTTAGCTCAGTCGGTAGAGTGTTCAGCTAGGAATCACAAGATTCTTGGTTCGATACCGGCCCTCGCCAACTCAGCGAATGAGTACCACAGGGATCTGTGTGGTAAAGTGAGGAGCTGACGGTAGGTGTGGCACACCACCTCAGATGCTAAAATACTCTCCTTGGTCTAGCGCTAGTGAAAAGGGGATAGACTCCCTCGCTGTCTGGCCGATACCGACATTAGGCCGCCTCGACGACTTTACTTACTTACCTTTGGGATTACCCTTGTACATTTAGAACTCCCCTTTTTTTCCAAAAAAGATTTTATAAAAAAATTTAAAAATTTTATTGGTCACATGTGATATCACATGACTTTTTTTTTTACTATTGGTCACCTATGATATCACATGATATATGATATCTCATATGTTATCATATGACTTTTTTTTACTATTAGTCTCATAAGATATATGACTTTTTTTTTTATTGGTCGCATATGATATCACATGATATATGATATCTAATATGATATCATATGACTATTTTCTACTATTGGTCTCATGTGATATCACGACATATCACATGATATCACATGACTTTTTTTTACTATTGGTCTCATATATCTGGATGTTTTCAAAAAAATCTAGCATATTATGGTTTCAAGTGATATGTGTTTATTGAGATGATTTCTAATCATATTCTGATCGAAGAAGTGACAGGTGAGATATCCAGATAAGGTAGTAGTAGTAGTAGTAGTAGTAGTAGTAGTTTGACCAATCTAGGTTTTCATTGGTTGTTTAAAATTGGAGAGACATTCTCTTTAGAGGGAAGTAAATTTATTAAGCAATCATTGAATTCCTATATTTGGCAAAGCACTACTACCTTCCTTGTCTGTTCTTTTTAACAAAATATACATTAATGAATAACTGCTGCCCAAATATACATTGACTATATATATATATATATATATATATATATATATATATATATATATATATATATGTATATAACACACACACATATGATATATATATACATACATGCATATATGTGTGTGTGTGTGTGTCTGTGTCTGTGTGTCTATGTAATATGCATACATATATATATGTTCTCCTTAGTGAATAATTTTTTTAATAAATTGCAACTTGCAAATCCATCTTCCCCCAAAAAACCATTGACTTCAAAAAATTTATATCAGTGATTGTACTCCCTTAATCGAGCAATAAAATAATGAGTATATATATATACGTATATATATATATATATATATATAATATATATATATATATATATATATACACTACAGTTTCACCTACACCTTCAGACAAATATGGACACAGTTGGTAAGTCTACAGTATTCTTTAAACATTAGTTTATTTTAACTCGGACATATATCATCTTTTCATGCTTAAAAAAACAAACAGTACTTTTACTATATGTGTGTGTGTGTGTGTGTGTCATTAATTGTTTTAAATCCATTTAAAACTTTCATAGAGACATCCTTAATAAATAAGATTTATTCTATGTATTAATATTAATGATTAAATACTCATTGATAAACTTATGTAATTCCTTAGGGTATTGTGTCATAAGCAGTAATCTAGTTTTGGTTACAGAAAGACAGACACAGAATCTCCATTATAACAAGATGTTTTGTCCTTATTAAGCTACAGACTTATTGATCTAACTATTCAAGTATATATCGAGCAATGTATATTTCTCGAGTCATCATTTTCAGCATCATTATCCATATATATATATATATATATATGTAAATATATATATATATATATATATATATATATATATATATATATTTCCATTGTTGATCCTGCCTTATAGACTGATATAACGACTGTTAGCAATTTGCAAAATGGCGTAGACAGGAGAATCAGCTGGACACACAAGTGCTGCACGGTTTATGTTGTGCACAATTGGAATCATACCAAATTTGTCAACCATTGTTGAATAATGGCCACAATGGATCCTTTTGTTCAGCCATTATTCATCAACCAACACAACTTCATTTCATTTCAGACATTCCACTAGAAATTCCCACCCACAGAAACATATATGGAATCTTCATTGACTCAATGAAGTATATAATAACGTAAGTATATAATATGTTTACATATGAGTATTTTGATATTTATAATTTATAAGTAATTAGAAGCAGCTACCCGGTGTTGCCTGGGTATAGAGGGGGGATAAAAAAGTTAGTCTCACAGATCCATTGATTGTTTTGGTCTTCCATAATTGATTTGTTTATGTTTTTGTCTTCCATAATTGATTTGCTTATGTTTTTGCCTTCCATAATTGATTTGCTTATGTTTTTGCATTCCATAATTGATTTGCTTATGTTTTCACGGCATCAATAATTGATGTATATTTTATAAGAAATCCAAATAAAATGATCTTGACAAATATATTAAGCCCTGTTGACTGCGGCTTTAGAATACACCGACTGCACCTCTGTAGAGGAGTAAGATCCCCTCCCCCAATGGGGCCACCTTTTGGCCATGGGTGGTGATCTGTGATACCTAAGGAATGACATGCAACACTCCACGTCTATCCTTATTTAGGCTAGATGGGCAGGCGGAGAGGCCCCTCTGATCAATCAGCTGGTCACGTCAAACCCAAGGACCCATATGATTGTACCACACCTATTGCCCTTATGGCAAACCCCCAATCATTTTTATCATATATGTGCTAGAAGGCAGTGGCCGAGGGTCTTGATATCCTGGGTATGATATTAAACTATATCTGATGGTGAGGTTCTAATTCTGGAGTTAGGGAGAATGTAGAGTACTCTTTCATTAACATTACTCCCATGTCCACTCTGAACCGGAGTGGTAGTACCTGTTAGGGTTCCATCTATAGGTTTAATAGAAAAACACGAGTTTAAAAAAATGTGTTCATAAAAAAAAAAATTAGTTTAAAGAAAATGAAGAATGAATAAAACAAAAATGTCTTTGGCATAAAATGACCCAACAAGGGTTGACATGCCATAAAACCAACTAACCAATCAACCAACAGATACATCATGCTAAAGATATCCTTAAAAATTTACATATGCAAATTGGAGAAAAAAATATGCTAATTCTAACCTTCCAATATTTCTAGAATTTTTGAGATGAGATTTGATGATTTGGATTATTTGGACTTTGTCCTCATCTTTATTGTTATCAATACAATGTTTTGGCCAATATGCACTCCGGCCTTCTTCAAGTATTTTTGTTGGACTCAGGGATCTTCTCAAACTTGGGAACCTTCACTTTGAACTTAAGAACAATAAAGATAAGGACAATCGTCTGAATAATCCAAAAATTACAAAATTCCAGCATTTATCAAGTCAGTTTATATACAGGGTGGGACAAAATGATCTGATGCCTTTGTAGTGGGTAATGTGTTGGGCTGTAACACTGTTGTAAGTGAGTTCAAACTCAGGGAAGAGCATTCTAGTTTATATTGCATTCATTTTGTGATTCATTAATTTATTTATTCTATTATGTTTAATTTCGTCAAGTATTTTTATATATGTACTAGCAGTGTTGCCTGGGTTGAGGGGGATTTTTTAAAGTTAGTCCCACAGACCCATTATTACTGAATTATGAGTTGAATCCTCATGGGATACCCCATTTAAATCCCTATGTAAAAAAAAAAAAAAAAATAGACCTTGCATTGATCCAGCTACTCTGAAAAGAAATGTTAATGTCTAAAATCTAAAATATTAAATTAAAAAATAATTCCCTGCTGTTATCATTTAAATTTTATTTTTTAATTATCTTCACGATTATAAATCAAATCTATTATTTTTGCTCAAAAATCAAGCCCTGGTGATATTTAATGTGTATATATATTTACTTTGTCATTAATTGTTTTATTTTCAAAGTTTCCTCCAGACATACACATACACACAACTGCCCTTTATATATATATATATATATATATATATATATATATATACAAGGTGTGTCGAAAAAGTATTGAGATTTTTTGTACTTTTGACACACCTTGTATTCTGAAAAATGAACATTCCATTCATTGTTCATTTCTATCTTGGTGAATACAGCTTCAATCTCAATACTTTTATGACACACTTTGTATATATATATATATATATATATATATATATATATATATCGGAGGGGAGTCGTTAGTATACATCGCTGAAGAGACTTAATAAAGTCGAAACAGTCTGTACGGTGTTCTGCATAGCGAGCCATCCTTTGCGGGATTTTCTTGTCAAGATTATTTTCTATAATTATCGAATCTTATTCGATACATGCATTTATAATTGCCTTCAAGCAGAAATATAAATAATAATATATATATATGTTTATGATATCTTGAGCATTCTTTGATAAATTACTAATGCCACAGCAACGGAAAGGTTTAAGTGGTAATTGAACAATATATATATATATTATATATATATATATATATATAATATAATATAATATAATATAATAAAATAAATATATAAAGGTTTTACATATCTATTCATTAGGTGACAAAGGAACATTCACGACCATATTGGTTTCATGCAAGACAATCATCAGGTGAAGATGTTTCAAATGCAAGGAAAATCGAAAAAATTTCAAAAAAATTCTGAACATTCAATAGACATAGGATGTGTATGATTGGATAAAGTGATCTGCGTATGTATGAAACCAATATGGTCGTGAATGTTCCTTTGTCACCTAATAAATAGATATGTAAAACCTTTATATATTTATCTTATTATATTATATAACAGCTCTATTTTATATTGAGCACTCTACCAATAATATTGCCTTTGGCACGCCGTTCTAGTAAAAGCTGAAACAGTGACCATCTCACACTATAGTATATATATATATATATATATATATATATATATGTGTGTGTGTGTGTGTGTGTGTGTGTGTGTGTGTAAAGAAATTATAGGGGAATAAGGTAGGGAAAATAAAGAGAATAAAATGCAGTAAATATAGATGTAATGTAGATAAGAATATAGGTAGATAATTAGATATGGACTAAATATAAGATAATTATAATGATAAAATGGATGACAGAGATTGAAGATAAAATAAGAATGACATATTCAATCTGAGGAGAATTAGCAAATTTATGCCATTTATGCCATTTGGTAAATAAACAGAGAAATGGAATAATAATTTGAAATGCCAATTCCGTAATACAAGAACCAAAATGATTTGATGTCAGCATTTGAAGCAACTGATATTGTTATAAATAATAATGAAATTTATTGTGTACAGTGCTCAGCTGCACCACAACTCATCAAAGTCTCATGTCTAGTACACAGAATAATGTATTAGTGTCTGGAACATGAACAGTTTACAGTAGTAATATGCATGTATGTGTGTGCGTGTGTGCATATGTATGTGGAGAGTGGCATCAGGTATAGTGTCAGCAGACTACAGGAAGCATGGAGGCTTTGAAAGACTCAGTGCTTCAGCAGCCTACAACAGACGCGGGCAGTTTATTCCATGTCTATGTTATTATTTGACTTTATTTTTGAGATAAGGCTTAATGTGAATAATTTTGATGTTTCAGACTGTTGTCCTCATCTTTATTGGGCTATGTATAAACACAAAGTTTCGGTTGCTGCATCCTCCGGCCTTCCTTAGGTGTTCCCTGCGTATCCAAGCATAGTAATGACCGAACCTGGCAAATCATTTTTAATAGTTTGACTGTTGAAGATCTCAGTCGAATCATCATGTTGGAATGATAGATGTGCAAAAACAATGACGTCATTATTTGAAAACATAGAAAACAAAGTTTTCCCCCAAAAATAAATTTATCAAATTTTATCTTTTTTGGAATACTTTGTTTTTCTACATACTGTTTGATATATTTCCATATTTTCCTCTCTCATATATATATATATATATATATATATATATATATATATATATACTAGAAAAAACGTGACCTGTTTTATATATGAAGAGATGGAAGTGAATCCGACGGTATGTAGTATATTAAGAAAATTGAAAAAACAAAGGTTTAAATAAGTTGAGTGGTAAGTTTATTGGTCGACACTGCAGTAATGGGTGATCAAACAGGTCACGTTTTTTCTAGTATATATATATATATTTGGTCACCCATTGAGCTCATGTTAGATTGTTGAAAAAATCACATGATAATATTATTTCGTCAATTTAAAGAATTTTTTAAAAATTTTCTAAATTTAGGAGTATATTTTAATAAGGTAAATAGCTAAAATGTTTAAAATGATTTTTCTTATATATATTTTTTTATTTTAATCTTTTTTAATATATTTTTTAATTTTCTTATTTATTTTTAATTTTCTTATATATATATTTTAAATTTTTGACTTGAGGCCATTTTTTAGAAAAACTCAACTGGTTTATATTAAGACATCTGTCTTTATAGTAATAATAGTTGTTTCTTAAAATAAAGAGCCTATTTTTTTGTTTTGTTTACTTATTTGTCTAACAACAAAAATTAAAAATAATTCTCATAATATTTCTGACAAAAAACTTATTTCAAAAATAAATTTATTTATACTTAGTGAGGGTGGGAAATTTTACACACATCGAATTGGCGGTCCCTAGAGACCTCCAATCTGTCGTACCAAATTTACCTACCCCCAATTTTTTTTTTTTTTTTTTCCTTTTTCAATCAGAAGGAGAAAATAAGAGAAATTACGAACCGTGCAGAGGGGTTCGAAAATTTCTGGTTTTTATTGAAAAAGGGAAAAAAAAAATTTTTTAAATTTACCTTTTTTCTCAATTATTCCAACCATCGTATAACCTACTTTCAATGTATTTCTCTGATGAGGATTGACCGAAAAAAGAATTCATTTTAGATTATACATCTAATTATAAGGGTACCCTAACTTTCTTTTTTAGAAATTTTTTTCCATCGCTTTTATGATGAATTCGCTTTTACGTGTCCTAATATATATATATATATATATATTATATATATATATATATATATATAGTTCTTGTTGCTTAAAAAAACATAAGGAAACATCTTATAGGATTAAGGAATCGAACTGTGTCTGTGGATGCCAATATATATATATATTACTCCCGCCAGCCTAACAAAATGGGCTATGTAAGGGACATCTACCCGATGCGAATGTGTACAAGAGTTATAAGTAAATCAGTTCGCAGAAAAGAAAAAATGATTGGTGATATATATACATACATATATATATGTGTATATATCTATATATATTGTAAACACGGTTTGTTTTTGAATGGCTTTTTGCCGATAATTTTTGTGAGAATAAGTGCTTAATTGGAGTCGTACCTAATTTTGAAAATTAATTAATTAATAATGAATTAGGCGGGAATACCTATTAAATGTATGGCTAAACAAATCGAGAAAAATTAATCTCTGTATGTACATACCTACTCTAAACAAATCATAAAATCTAAGAAGTCCGTTTAGTGTAGAGGTTATGGGATCGGCCTGTCAGCTTGGCAGTCCGGATCTATAGCTCTGCTGATGAGGCCTAATAGGCTGAAATGTACATACAGAGATTGATTTTTCTCGATTTGTTTAGCCATACATTTAATAGGTATTCCCGCCTAATTCATTATTAATTAATTAATTTTCAAAATTAGGTACGACTCCAATTAAGCACTTAATCTATATATATATATCTATATATATATATATATATATATATATATATATAGTTCTTGTTGCATTAAAAAACATAAGGAAACGTCTTTTTCTATCAGTTCATCTTGACATGAAATTCCATATCTGACTGGGACAAACTTCTTCTAATCTCATCGAGTGCATCATGATGATAGAACAATAATCAATAGAAGATATCGCTAGATTTTTTTTTCTTTGCTTAAAAGGGTGCTGCTGCTGCTGCTGCTGCTGCTGCTGCATGTTGCAAGAATCATAAACATCTCTTCTTCCAGGCTGGAGTAATTTTCTTTCGGCTCGTGTCAAAGTAGAACGATAACCTTACATTGGCAATCATCATTTCAAAATATGTCAGCAGATCACGAAGAGATCTTTTGTAGAAAGTAAAATGTTTCATATTGCATATACAGGGGTTGGAGAAAATAATGGAAAAATAACGGCTCCATTATTTTATACAACCTGTGTATATATACAAGGGTGAGTCAAAAAGTAATGCTATTTTATTTAGGACAGATATAATTACCAATACAGGAACATGTATCATACATCAAAATCAAGCTGGTCCTCTGTGGATCACATCCCTACTTCTCCACATAGGGGAGTCAAAAAGTAATGCTATTTTTTTTAGGACAGATATAATTACCAATACAGGAACATGTATCATACATCAAAATGAAGCTGGTCCTCTGTGGATTACATCCCTACTTCTGTACATAGTCACCGTTTCTCTCAATAGCAATGTTCCACCTTTAAATGAAAGCATGTATTCCTGCCCAGTAAAATTCTGTTGACTGTTCTTTGAGCCATTTCTTCACTACAGATTTTGCTCCTTGTCACTGGAATAATGTTTGCCTCTTTCATGAAGAGATGTTAAATCTGGCGAGTATGGAGGATGCAGTAAAGTTGTCCACTCAAATGAGTTGATTTTCTCCCTTGTCCTGATGCTTGTGTGTGATCGAGCATTGTCATACAGAAAGAGGACATTGTCGATTGGCAAGTTGGGTCTTACTTGTTGGATTCTTGCTCTGAGCCTTGTTAGGGTCTCAATGTAGGCCTTAGTTTTATGAAAAAAAAACTTTACATGAAATAAAGAAAATGGCATTATTTTTTGACCCACCCTCGTATATATTAGGGTGGACAAAATAATGGAAAAATAATGGTTCTCTTATATTGTCCAACCCCTGTACATATTTACCAACCCCTCTGCATGATTATGGTATAGTTTTACTGATACCAGTGACCCCTTGATAATTTGTATCAGGGGTGTTGGTTGAGTCGAAACACAAAACTTATTATTAAAATAAATAATAAAAATTTATTATAAAATTTATTATTAAATTTTATCGAATAATCAGAAGAGAAACTTATAAGAATAACTGTGTCTTCAGGTTAGCTCAGTCGGTAGAGCGTTCGGCTAGAAACCACAAGGTTCCTAGTTTGATACCAGCCTTCGCCAACTCAGCGTATGAGTAGCACAAGGATCTTTGCAGTAAAGTAAGGAGCTGATGGTAGGTGTGGTGCTCCCCCTCAGATGCTAAAAACAATCTCCTTGGTCTAGCGCTATTGAAAAGGGGATAGACTCCCTCGCTGACTGGCTGATACCGACTTTAGGCCGCCCCTGTCAACTTACTAGTATAACACTAGGCAACAAAATGTTTATTTTTTTTATTTTTCCTGTGCAGAAAATGTTATTTCCCAATTGATTTGGCCCAATATAAATGAAAAGTATCTATTTTTATCTTCAAATTTTGGCTTTGTGATCTGGGCAATGAAATTTCCAAATGGACCCTATTTTTTTCCAAAAAAATCATGGTAGATTTAGTAATAATTACCTTTTTTTTATATCTTACAAAGCATGTTTGTATAACTTTAAAACAAATACACGTACATTTTTTTTATATATTTTTTTATTCAGACCTTATGAAAATGAAAATGCGCAAATATACACATTTTTACATTTCATTATCCAGGACATAAAAGTAAAGTTTGAAGAGAATATAACTATTTTCTATACTTTTAATCCATGATAAACATAAAACCATATTTTTTTATAATCTATTTATAAGGGGTGTGCACTGTATAACTTTAAAGACTAAACTAAGACCAGATAAAGTGTAAATTCAATTGGAGTTGGAGTCGGTATAGTCTTACTGACTCTGACTCCAACTCTGACTCCAGTAACCCCTTAATTGTTTCTGCCTCTAACCCCGACTCCTGATTTGTATTTATAATTGACAGTTACCAGAATTTTTTTTAAAACTATAATATATGTATTTACCAACCCCTCTGCACGAATAGGAAGCAACACAAGGTCAATTTGGCTATGAATAAATACTCCCTAAAAAAAATGAAATTGTTTTGTATATATGTAGGAAGAATATTTCATTAACTTTGTTTCTTTCTTTCTTATATATTTTCAGTGTAGCATGTCTTTTTCCACCGACACGTGTTTCAAAGTTTACTTCTCATCAGTGTGGCTCGAATTTTTAACACCTTCCTCTAACCGGGATCGAAACCCGACAGAATTTTCATCTACCAAGTTCCTTATCCTTACAGCTATCAGCGGGTCATTAGTCTAGGGTGAACAATTAATTGCTACATACTTTAGGGCGGTATGTTTTTACAATCACCAGAGAACTCTAATCTCTAAACAGACGGGTCACGGCTAATGCCAAACGGTGAAGTTACAATTAATGTCCCCCCACAGTGCTCAACCATGGGAGTGGGAAGCATAACCTTAGTTTATCAGATATAAATTTATTTCAGCTTTTTTTGGCTTCTTCAGATTTGATTTCAGAATGGATAAGAGTTACATATTGCATATATACATATTCATATGTATGTATGCAAAAAATTTTATTATAAAATCTAGAAGTTCCTGTTCTATTTACTGAGCTAAACTGAGACTCCATAAATAAGATGTGACTTAACATTAAGCTTAATGGCCATTGAAGGCGGCCTTTAGGTAAGTACATTATAAAATGAAATAAAAAAATAATGAATCTAAGAAGAAGGATGGAAAGAATGAAGAAGGGATGAATAAATGGATTCAGATTATCTCATATGGGAGATTAGTATGAATTATTTCAAGATCAAAAAGTCTGCATCAATTCATCTACATACAAAAACACAATATGATTATTATTATTATTATTATTATTATTATTATTTATTATCATCATATTATACATGCATACATATATACATATATACATACATACATAAGTAGCTTATGGTTAAGTCACGCTGAAAGCACTGGTTCCTGCTAGATCACCAAAGTTAAGCAGCGATGAGCCTGTTTAATACATAGATGGGTGATCATTTAGGCAAGAGCAGGTACTGCAAATAACTGAATATCAAAATGACTTGATTCAGCATTAAATAACCCGAAAAGGGTTGATGTGCCATAAAAAAAAATACATACATAACTAGATATAAGAAGAAGGAATGAGTATAAGTCATAAGTCTTTAGAAGTATCATTATTATTATTATTATTATTATTATTATTATTATAATACATACAAACACACATATATACCAAACTAGATATAAGATGCAAGAAATGAATATAAGCCGTAAGTATAACCTCTTTAGAAGATCCTACATTATTATTATTATTATTAATTATTATTATTATTATTATTATTATGCATACATACATACACACATATATACCAACCTAGATATAAGGTGCAAGAAATGTGTATAAGCCATAAGTATAACTCTTAGAAGATCCTACATTATTATTATTATTATTATTATTATTATTATTATTATTATTAATATACATACATACATACATACATACATACATACACACATACCTAGATATGAGATGCAAGAAATGAATATAAGCCGTAAGTATAACCTCCTTAGAAGATCCAAATTCAAATCCTTGTTCGGTCTACAGAGATTTGGAATCTGGCTTTTGGCATTGATCATTGCATCAAATGAGAGACGCTGTTTAGAAAAGAGTTCAGCTGGAATATGGGCCAAATGGAATAACATTAATATGAGACCAACACAAACAACAAAATGCAAAAAAACTGTCACTGTACAAATGCATTTTGTCAATATATATTCAAGAATATATATTGATGGGAAAGAAAAAGAAAAGAAATTCCATTGTATTGTCATGACTAAAGCAGAGTTGATTTCTTTTTTTTCTATTTTCAATATCTAAAGAGATAAACAAAGATTTGACATTAGTGTAAATATCTTTTGGATTTAATTAGTACATGACTGAAAAATAAAACGACTGATTGAATTTACTTACTTGTAATACAAGAATCATAGTGCAAAATATTTGTAACCATAACTGGGAAAATTATTTGTATTAGGTAGGAATACCAGAATCATATAACTGTATAGATTATTTGTATAAGGAATACCTGAAACCATATAACTGTATAAATATTTGTATAGGAATACTGAAACCATATAACTGTATAAATTATTTGTATAAGGAATACCTGAAACCATATAACTGTATAAATTATTTGTATAAGGAATACCTGAAACCATATAACTGTATAAATTATTTGTATAAGGAATACCTGAAACCATATAACTGTATAAATTATTTGTATGGGAATACTTGAAACCATATAACTGTATAAATTATTTGTAAGAATACCTGAAACCATATAACTGTATATTATTTGTATAGGAATACCTGAAACCATATAATGTATAAATTTTGTATTGGGAATACTTGAAACCATATAACTGTATAATTTGTATTACTGTATAAATTATTTGTATAAGGAATACCTGAAACCATATAACTGTATAGAATTATTGTATAAGGATATATAACTGTATAATTATTTTGTATATCCTGAACCATATAACTGTATATAATTATTTGATAAGGACATACCTGAACCATATAACTGTATAAATTAATTTGTATAAGTAATCCTGAAATCATATAATGTATAAATTATTTGTATAATAGGTAATACCTGAAATTCATATAACTGTATAGAATTATTTGTATTCGGGAATACCTGAAACCATATAACTGTATAATTATTGTTATAAGTAATACTGAAACCATAAACTGTATAAATTATTTGTATAAGTAATACCTGACAATCATAATAACTGTATAGATTATTTGTATTGGGGAATACTGAAACCATAATAATGTATAAATTATTTGGTATAGGAATACCTGAAACCAATATAACTGTATAAATTATTTGTATAAGGAATACCTGAAACCATATAACTGTATAATTATTTGTATAAGTAAATACCGAAAATCATATAACTGTATAGATTATTTGTATTGGGAATACCTGAAACCATATAACTGTATAAATTATTTGTAATAAGGAATACCTGAAACCATATAACTGTATAAATTATTTGTATAAGGAATCCTGAAACCATATAACTGTTATAAATTATTTGTATAAGTAATAACCTGAAATCATTAACTGTATAGATTTATTTGTATTGGGAATACCTGAAACCATATAACTGTATAAATTATTTGTATAAGTAATACCTGAAACCATATAACTGTATAAATATTTGTATAAGTAATACCTGAAATCATATAACTGTTAGATTATTTGTATTTGGGAATACCTGAAACCATATAACTGTATAAATTTTTGTATAAGGAATACCTGAAACCATATAACTGTATAAATTATTTGTATAAGGAATACCTGAAACCATAATAACTGTATAAATTATTTGTATAATACCTGAACCATAATACTGTATAGACTTATTTGTAATAAGGAATACGAAACCATATAACTGTATAATTAAATTGTATAAGGAATAACCTGAAACCATTAACTGTATAAATTTTTGTTAAGGATACCTGAAACCATATAACTGTATAAATTATTTGGTATTGGGAATACTTGAAAACCATATAACTGTATAAATTATTTGTATAAGGAATACCTGAAACCATATTAACTGTATAGATTATTTGTATAAGGAATACCTGAACCATATAAATGTATAAATTTAATTTGTATAAGGAATACTGAAACATATAACTGTATAAAATTATTTGTATAAGGAATACTGAAACCATATAACTGTATAAATTATTTGTATTGGGAATACTTGAAACCAATATAACTGTATAAATTATTTGTATAAGGAATACCTGAAACCATATAACTGTATAATTATTTGTATAAGGAATACCTGAAACCATATAACTGTATAAATTATTTGTATAAGGATACCTGAAACCATATAACTGTATAAATTATTGGTATAAGGAATACCTGAAACATATAACTGTATAAATTATTTGTATTGGGAATACTTGAAACCATATAACTGTATAAAATTATTTGTATAAGGATACCTGAAACCATAATAACTGTATAAATTATTTGTATTACTGAAACCATATAACTGTATAAATTATTTTGTATAAGGAATACCTGAAACCATATAACTGTATAAATTATTTGTATAAGGAATACTGAAACCCATATAACCTGTATAAATTATTTGTATTGGGATAACTGAACCATATAACTGTATAAATTATTTTGTATTGGGATCTTGAAACCATATAATGTATAGATTATTTGTAATAGGAATACTTGAAACCATATAACTGTATAAATTATTTGTATTGGGAATACTTGAAACCATATAACTGTATAGATTATTTGTATTATAAACCAAATTAGCAATGTTTAATAATGGGAATAATTACTTTAGAAAGACAAAAAATTTATATCCACCCTGACCACCCTAACAGGTAGTACCTGTTAGAGTCCTTTCTATGGGTTCAATAGATAAAAAAAAATTAGTATTATAGATGTGTTTAAAAGAAATTGAATTTTAGGGAAAATTTTTTAATTTACCCAACAAGGGTTGACATGAATAATTTTGATATTCCCAACTGTTTTCCTCATCTTTATTGTGAATATGCATAAACACAAAAAGTTTTCAGGCCGCTGTAACCTTTGACCTTGTTTAGGTGTTTCTTAATTACCTTAAAATAAAGTCATCATCAGACAATAACCTTAAGGGTTGATGTGCCATAAAAAACCAACCAACCAACCAACCAACCAACCAGCCAGCCAGCAAGAGACGTCATGTCTTCCTGCTTATCTATATATCAATACTCTTGTTCTTTAATCTTCTGACCCTTATCATCTTGCAACACCCTCTGGGTAAAATGAGACCTTCCAAATTATCCAAGATAAAATGAAAAAAATGTAAATTCCGGATTATATGGTGTTGCTCATCCGTCAAATTCTTATTTGTTATTAGTGTCGTCACCTCAGCTAAATAATGAACCATTCCTATTTTATTATAAAGAAAGGGAAGAAAACGGACATGCTACACAGAAAACAATTTAAAAGAAAGAAAGAAAGAAAGAAAAAGAGTAGAAGAAAGAGAAGGAAGGAAGGTGAGCGTGAGGAAGTGATAACGCTAATCTGTTTCAATCAAACATAATGAAGATGAAAAGAAAAAGAAGGAAAGATAGAAAGAAGGAGTGAGAGGGTTAAATCTAGATTATTATACTTTTTACATATTGAACTATTTAGCAATAGCTCTTAAATAAACATATAAAACATTGTGATAATTGAATTATCATATTGTGGTATATCCACAGGTCCTGCTAGTATCAGTTTTAAAGCATAAGATTATTTTAACAAATGCATATTAGAAACTCAATTTTTCTTGAAAAATTTGGACATATTTGTTAAAATAATTTAAATCCAAATTTAATTCTTGATAAAAATAATTTAAACATATTTGTTAAAATTTGGACATATTTGTTCTAAACAAATAGGATAAGAAAATATATAAATGTTCCCTTTTGATTTAATGTTAAGTCATGAAATAAAGTAGAATTATCAAGAAAAAAAAAATTGAAAATTAACACTTTGCCTACCAAATTTCCTCCACGGCTGTACCAAATTTTCTTGCATTTTTTACCAGTATGATGGGATATACCAGGGTTCACTATCTATTCAAATCAGAACTCATTCTATTCAAATAAAGTCTTATTATTATTGTAATCTGACTCCTTCTGCTCATTTATAATGAATTATCTCTTCATCTCAGATAAAACAAAAGATGGCCACCGTGTCTTGCTAGTTATTGTTCATTGTTAGAGACTCAATCTGGATGACAACTTCCCTTTCACCATTAGAAATGATTTTTTTTTAATGTTAAAACCTTCCCCTGGGTCCAGTAAGTATATTATCAAATTTGGTAGATCTACATCAACCGGTTAGGCCATCTTTATGTGGCAGTATTGATCTACAGCCTGTTTAGTTTTGCCTGATAAACAAACTCTCTGCTATAATGTGTTTTTTTTTTTTATGTTGGTTGGTTGGTTGGTTGGTTTGGTGGTTGGTTGAATTCTACGGCATGTCAACCCTTTTTGGATTATTTTATGCCAAAGACAATGTTTTATTCATTCTTGATGGGGACTCAATTTTTCTATTTTTTAACTCAATTTTTATAGATGGGACCCTAAATGGTACTACCACACTGGCTCATAGTGGACCCGGGACTAATGGTGATGAAGGTGTACTCCACATTCCCCAGAGCTCCAGGATTGGAACTTCACCATCAAATAGAGTTTAACGTCTTACGCAGGACACCAAGATCATCAACCACTGCCTTCTAGAGCACATATATGATAAAAAGGGTTGAGTGATCAGGAGGGGGCATCTCCAACCGCCCATCTAGTCTAAGTAAAGACCAAAGGGGAATGTTGCATGACATGTACTGCTCAGCCACCAGGATTCCATCCTTAAGCATCACAGGTCACCACCAACACCCAACAGGTAGGCCTATTGGCAAGATCTTACCCCCCTCCGGCAGAGGTGCAGTCAGTATATTCTACAGCATGTCAACCCTTTTTGGATTATTTTATGCCAAAGACGTCTTGTTTTATTCATTCTTGATGGGTAATATGGGGTTTGGCATTTTAAGGTTTAAAGCTAGCTGGATATTCTTGGAGTGTGTTCTTAGGGTTTTTTGCTTTTAACTCCATTCATTTGGTGGTCATGCTGAAAAGGAAGGAATTCAAGCAACGAAAAAGAAAGAGACAAAGACAGAAGGTGGTTTTATGATTTAGGCTTTATTCACTGGTCATAACCGCCTGTGGTAAGAGAATATTTCCCTGGCCACTAGTAGCGACCCGACCCAGTTAAGACCTGAACTAGAATGGCCGAGGCCTCGGAAGTTGGTCCTTTTTCTCGCACGTGTGGGGAGGGTTCTTCCAGTGAAGGCTCATGGGAGTTTATTTTTTTATTTATTTATTTATTTTTTTATTTTAATTTTATTTAATCCCCCACAGGTACGCAATATTTTCAAACACATTTTGTTCTATTGTAACCCATAGATTGGGACCTAAACAGGACTTCCACCTCCCAAGGTCAGAGTGGACCAGAAAGAGCAATGGTGATGAAGGGGTGCTACACATTCCCAGACTCGCAGAACTGGAACTACCATAGATAGAGTTAACTGTCATTTCCAGACATGAAAGACCCTCAGCCATCGCTCTTCTAAGTACCGCCTAAAGATAAAAATTGTTGAAACCTTGCCATAAAGAGCATAGGTTGGGACAATCATATAGGTAACTTAGGGCTTGACATGTCCCTGATGATTGGAGGGGGTCTCTCTGACCGCCCTGCTAGCCCAAGTAAGGGCAAAATGGAGTGTTTTCATTTCAATGGACCTGCTCTGCCACCTGTTGGGGTTTTTTTTAAAACTAGCAAAAATATGTGCCCCTCTGCTGGTGCGTATTTAAGTTTTAATGTAATTAAATATCTTATTAAATTAGAAAGACTAAGGAAAGTAAATAAGAAAGTAAATAAAAAGATTACACTTATGATTTTATTCTAATTGATTTCAATATAAAATTATACATAGGATTGATTTTAATGTTTGAGAATAAAAACAATTATATTAGAGATCAATAACACCAAGTGATTATATATTAAACCTAGTTTTGTTAAAACCAGTATGCAAATTATCACACCATATATATGTTAACCTTTATTTCTTTAATGAATATTAATCATCAAAAGTTGCAATCATCTGTTTCATAAGTGAATAAAGTAGCAACTTAATAGTAAAATAGAGGTAATACACAAGAAGAGAAGGAAGAACAAAGAAGAAGAAGAAAGAAGAAAGAAGAGAAGAAGAAACGAAAAGAAGAAGAAGAAGAAGAAGAAGAAGAAGAAGAAGAAGAAGAAAGAACAAACAAACAAAGAAGAAGAAGAAACAAAGAAGAAAAGAAAGAAAACAAAGAAGAAGAAGAAGAAGAGAAGAAGAAGAACGAAGAAAAAAAAGAACGAAAGAAGAAGAAGAAGAAGAGACGAAAGAAAAGAAGAAAACGAGAAGAAAGAAGAAAGAAGAAGAAGAAGAAGAAGAAGAAGAAAGAAGAACATAAAGAAGAAGAAGAAGAGAAAAGAAGAAGAAAGAAGAGAAACAAGAAAGAAGAAAGAAAAGAAGAAGAAGAAAGAAGAAGAAGAAAAGAAGAAGACAACAAAGAAGAAGAAGAAGAAGAAGAAGAAGAAGAAGAAGAAAGAAAACAAGAAGAAGGGGAGAACGAAGAAGAAGAAGAAGAAGAAGAAAAGAAGAAGAGAAGAGAAGAAGAAACAACACAAGAAGAAAGAGAACAAAAGAAGAAAAAGAAACAAAGAAGAAGAAGAAGCAGAGAAGAAGAAGAAGAATGAAAGAAAGGAAGACGAAGAAGAAGAAGAAGAAAAGAAAGAAAAGAAGAAGAAGAAGAAAGAAACAAAAGAAAGAAGAAGAAGAAGAAGAGAAAAAGAAGAAGAAGAAACAAGAAAAGAAGAAGAAGAAGAAGAAGAAGAAGAAGAAGAAAAGAAGAAGAAGAAGAAGAAGAAGAACAAGAAGAAGAAGAAGAAGAAAAGAAGAAGAAGAAAACAAAGAAGAAGAAGAAGAAGAAGAAGAACAAAGAAGAAGAAGAACGAAAGAAAGAAGAAGAAGAAGAAGAAGAAGAAGAAGAAGAAGAAGAAGAAGAAGAACAAACAAACAAAGAAGAAGAAGAAAGCAAGAAGAAGAAGAAAGAAGAAGAAGAAGAAGAAGAAGAGAAGAAGAAACGAAGAAGAAAAGAAGAAGAAGCGAAGAAGAAGAAGAAGAAGAAGAAGAAGAAGAAGAAGAAACAAAGAAGAAGAAGAAGAAAAGAAGAAGAAAAAGCAAAGAAGAAGAAGAAGAAGAAGAAGAAAGAAAAACAAAGAAGAAGAAGAACGAAAGAAGAAGAAGAAGAAGAAGAAGAAGAAGAAGAAGAAGAAGAAGAAAACCAATTTCAAAAACAAGAATTACTTGCAGGAAATCTGATGAGTCCACTAAGAATCAAATTCCAAACAGATATTTATGAAAATACTAAAATACTAGACTGCATGATTACTCACTAACTTTCAATATATATATATATATATATATACCAACCTCTGCATGAGCAGGATGTTACACAAGGTCAATTTCTTAAGCAAAGTTTTACAGGTTTGAATTCAGAGTTTTCCTTCTCTTAGACTAGTTCCCTAACCATAGATAAGAGCCCAGTCTGCCCTGTTATTTATGCATAGCTGGAGGGAGAATTGGATTCATACCTTTCCCAAGGGTTTTAGCGCCATATGAATTCAAACAGCTTCGTCCAGGAATTGAACTCGTCTCAACAAGTCTTTTTCTACAACTCTAACCATTAGACTACACACCTCCATACTATTATATACACCAGTGGTTCTCACCATTTTTAACCCATGGACACTTTTCCTCTTAATTTTTTTTTTGTAGACCACTTTAGCCATTCCCAGAGAAAATAACTTTTTACATTTTTCATTAATAAAAAAAGTAAATGATCTGTTTCAAAAATTAAAAAGTAGTAACAATTATGCTTTATTTGGAAGATGCTATTTACAAAAACTCAATTTCAATAATATTAAAACATTCTAATGGGCGTTACCCCCCCCGCCTCCATAGGGAAATTTTGGTCACCCATTGTTAAGTATCTGGCCGCCATCCTTGGCCAGTTGGAAAGAACTCAAAGTAATAAATAAGTAAGTCCGAGTTTTAGAATCCTTTGGTAAGTGAATAAGTCCTGTGATATAGAATCCTTTGGTAAGTCAATAAGTCCTGTGGTATAGAATCCTTTGGTAAGTCAATGAATCCTTTGGTCCGTTGTCCAAGAAGATCCAAGTAGTAGTGAGCTAAGATTAGAATCAGCCAGTATAAATAATAATATCAGCAGCAGAATACTGCCAGTGACAATAGGTTGGTCACATGTTCATCGGCAAGTCTATAAGTACAAGTAGCCATCTGGCACACACCTTATATCCACAAAAAAAAACAACACCCATAATTTGAGTATTGGAACCTCTATTATCACAAGGTTTTTTTAATCAATTAAATGTCATTTGTATTATTTGGATTTTTCAAACTGTTTTCCTCATCTTTATTGTTATATACACAACGTTTCAGCTGATGTGCCTTCCAGCCTTTTTCAGGTGTTTTTCTTTTGAATTTTAGGAACCTTCTTTGTAATCGGATCCTTCATGGAACTTTGAACAGAACCCATTATTCAATCTGTTGGAACATTTTTTGATATAAGGTGTGCTCTAATTCCCAACCTGGATTTATAGACTAGCCAAGGTCACTGAGTTGTTCCTGTAGCCAATCACTAACCATACTGCATGGAAGACACACTATTTAACCCCCCCCACTGGTCATAATTATAATTACGCTTACTGAGGAGGGACATAGGATACAGATCTTTACCAATACTCAGGAAGGACTTATACGATTACCAGAGTAACCAAAGGATTCATTATCGAAGGACTCTTTAGCAGGAACTGAGAACTCTTTAACCAGAGTAACCAAAGGATTCATTATCGAGGGACTCTTACCAGGAACTGAGAACTCTTTACCAGAGGAACCAAGGTATTTATTATCAAGGGACTCTTTACCAGGGGTCCAATTCCACTGGACAAGCGCTCCTGCTTTAAGGCCAAACGATGGCCCATAAAAACTTAACAGGTTATGGGCCCAGAAATGCAAGAATTTTCTTCAGTGGTGAACACTCAAATTTTGAGCTTTGGGAAACTAAGTTCCATGAGTATTTAAGGACTCTTTAACTACACAATATAATCTATGCACCACCTGGTAAAAGTAAAAGTGAGGACCCATAATATGCATGCAGGGTTTGGGGACCATGAATTTACTATTCTCTTGTTACTCCTTCTATGAATTCACCACAGGGAAATTCGTTGGATGAAGCCAGCTCAACCGATCCAGGGTGAATGCTGTCACAGAAAAACAGAGACAGAAAAGAGAAACGGCTTGTCCACAATAGAATTTTCCCAGAGAACAATGAGTTACAGGAAAAAGTTTCACTCATTATAAGAAACTAATTTAATTATAAAACACTTAAGCTTAATTGTTTGATTATTTAATTAAAGTTCCAAAGCCACCAAAGTTCCTTCACCAAAGTTCCTGACTCACATCAAATGTGAGGGAAGTTTTCATCTACACAATGGAACTAAAAACTAAATTAGAGGGATGGCAACTGACTTCAACTGACTATATATACAAGGTGTGTCAAAAAGATATTGAGATTTTTTGTACTTTTAGACACACCTGGTATTCTAAAAAAATTAACGTTCTATTCATTGTTCATTTATATTGGTAAATACAGTTTCAAACTTGGCACTTTTATGACACACCTTGTAATCTGAAAAAAATTAACGTTCAATTCATTGTTCATTTCTATCTTGGTAAATACAGCTTCAATCTCGATACTTTTATGACACACCTTATTATTATATATTATATATATATAATATATATATAATAATCTAACAACCTCAAGTAGGATGTGAAATAGGTCAATTTCTTAAATTTTTTCAGTATTTTTGCCTCTATAAGTGATTTAAAAAAAAAAAGGTCTTCGATCTTTATAAAATCAGTCTCAAAAAGGCAAAAATAGTGAAATGAATTATAAATTTATATCCTATGAACTAAGGTACTAATATATATATATATATATATGGGAGAAATATGAGGAGGTTAATCTGACAATATGTGGAGAAAGGTAGACAAACATGGGATGTTATGGAACTGAATGTTTTTGTCAACGATGCAACATTTCGGCCATTTAGACCTTCTTCAGGACTCGAATATAGTTCTTGCTTCAATGAAAATGTCCTTCCTTGAAGCACGAACTATATTCAAGTCCTGAAGAAGGTCTAAATGACCGAACGTTGCCCGTCGACAATAAACATCCCGTGTTTGTCTCTTTCTCCACACATATATATATATATATATATATATATATATATATATATATTTATGTCTGCATCTTAATACAAAAAAAGTTTATACTTATTATTGTTAATATTTGAATCAAGGGAGATAACTTCTTGTACTGTTACAATGTTTGTTCAAGGTGTTTAATGAATGTTTCATAGCCAATTAACTGAGATGAACTGCAAGAAAACCGAGAATTGAGAACGTTGTTGAAATTAAGATAGAACTAATTATCACGGCATTGGTGATTGGCTGAGGGGGAATTCTTCACTACTGCCAATGGTTTCAGGTCGGCTTCTAAGTGATAACAGTAAAGGAAACCCTACACAAGTGACAATGTGGGGGTGACAGTATTTTGGCTGAATCCTACTTCCATGGGATTATCTGACTGATTGGGATTATCAGTATCTGGATTCTTCATAAATCAGGGAATTTTTTTATTTTTTTATTTGGGGGGGGGCCTTAGCCAGTGGGTCCAAACAGAGACTGATAAGAATGGACAGTAGATTACCAGATCACTTCTCTCCGCCAACCCTGTATGAAGAACTTAACTACAGCAGACCAGAAGTGAATAAAGTCAACACTTAATATCCCATATTCTCCCAACCTTATTGTCCTTATGGCAAACCTCCAAACCTTTTTATCATATATGTGCTAGAAGGCGGTGGCTGAGGGTCAGTATCCTGGTCATAAACTGCATCTAATGGTGAGGTTCCAATTCTAGAGCTCTAGGGTGTGAGGAGTACCTCTTTATCGCCATTTACTCCCAGGCCCACTCTGACCCGGAGTGGTACTACCTGTTAGGGTCTCAATTATGAGTTAGATAGAAAAAATAAGTTTAAAAATATGTTAAGATTAAATTTCAAAAATTGAGTATCTCAAGATGAATAAAACAAAATGTCTTTGGCATAAAATAACCCAACAAAGGTTGACATGCTGTAAAATCCAACAACCAACCAATCCAAAGTCATGTTGTTGTATACCTTTTTCTTTCTTAGTTCTATTATTCTTCTGATCATCTTTGGTATCTTACGTTCTTCTAGCGTCTGGACTTCTCTATGCTTCTATTTCTCTGTTCTTGCTGGTTGGTCGTTCTTGATTCATTTCTCTTCTAGATCAGTCTTGTGGCCAAGACATTCTCAACCACAAAACCATATTATTTATGTAAGCTTTTATTTACTTAACTAAACATTTCATGTAACTAACATAATGCGCGTGTGCAGTGAGCTTCAGCTAAGGCAGAAAGACCTTATCTGCCTGACATCCAAGCTGAAACTGAGAGCCAACCAGACGGGGTTAGGATTAGGGTTAGGGTTAGGGTTTAGAGTTAGGTTTAGGGTTAGGGTTAGTTTAATGGGAATAAATAATTAAATTTATCAGTCAAGAGTGATTCCTCTTTGATCATGTTAGACTTGATGTGTCCATTTACTTCGACTAACCATTACACACACACACACACACAAATGGATACCTTTTTCTTTATTTATAATACTCTGATATGTAAAAAATATATGGTTATTTCCTATAACTCCAACATAAATAAAGGGGAAGAACTCTTGACTGATAAATTATTTATTGATCTACTAGGAAAAAGAAGACAGGGTTAGGGTTTAGTGTTTAGGGTTAAGGTTAGGGTTAGGGTTTAGGGTTAGTTTAATGGGAAAATAAATTTATCAGTCAAGAGTGGTTCCCCTTTGTTTATGTTGGAGTTATAGGAAATAACCAAATATATATGCAATCTTTATATGTATGTATGAGTTCTCAATTTTGGTTAAATCCTATCAAAGAAAACACTTGGTATCATCCACCTTATATATATATATATATATATATATATATATATATATATAGTAAAGAAATAACAAAAGACTTAGAGATTTAGAGTTATAGTCTATTTCAGGGGCTTAGACAAAGTGTCTAAATCTCCCGACTCATCAGATGCGAATGATGAGTTTTAGACAATTTATCTAAGCTCCCTGAAATAGACTATAATGCTAAATCTCTAAGTCTTTTGTTATTTTTTTTACTTATATATTTGCTCTGTGACTCTAACATTAAGTGCACACATTGAGCTCTCAAACTGCGATAGGTTTTTTAAATAAAACTCTTGTGTCGAAAGGAAGATTTCTTCTCTGGACTTTTGGATTATATATAATATATATATGGCCGCGTCTGCTGATGAAGGTTGTTATTTAATCAGTGGGCAATGTTCAAGTTGAATTAAAAACTGAGATTTCAAATATTAATCTTCCCATTAAGTTGATATTTAATCTTACAATTGGAAGATTCTCTAATATAAAGTGATGCTGTTCAAAAGTTTTCCAGAATTAGACTATCAAAAAAATAAAAATAAAAAAGCATCCAATATCCTTGAAAGTAATCCTTTTTTTCCTGCTATTTTGTGTATTGATCCAGAAAGGGAGCAATAAATGTTTGGTTTACAGAAAGGGAGCAATAATGTTTAGTTTACATTCAGTTTGTCTGCACTCTTCAAATTCCCTGAACATTTGGATTATGATCAGGTCATGCTGCAAACACTGGTTCCCACTAGATCACCGAAGTTAAGCACTGATGAGCCTGTTCAATACTTAATTGGGTGACCACTTAAGCAACAGCAGGTACTGTAAGCAACCCGAGTCATTTGGTTATACAAATGGCTGATTCGGCATTAAATGGCCCAAAAGATGGTTGATATGCATAAAACAAAACTACCAACCAATCAAACTTAAAGCTGAAGTTAAGCAGCAATAAGCCTGTTAATACTTAATTGGGTGACCACTTAAGCAACAGCAGGTACTGTAAGCAACATGATTTCTGGTGTTGATTAACTGTCAAACTCTTATTTCTTATGAGTGTCATCACCTTAGCTAAATAATGAACCATTATTATAAAGAAAGAAAGGGAAGGAAAAGGACATGCTACACATGTAAGTAAGTAAAGTAAAGTCGACGGGGCGCCCTAAAGTCGGTATCAGCTAGTCAGCGAGGGAGTCTATCCCCTTTTCAATAGCGCTAGACAAGGAGATTGTTTTTAGCATCTGAGGTGGGGCGCCACACCTACCATCAGCTCCTTACTTTACCGCACAGATCCCTGTGCTACTCATACGCTGAGTTCGGTATCGAACTAGGAACCTTGTGGTTTCTAGCCAACGCTCTACCGACTGAGCTAACCCAGCCCCTTTACTTCTATCTAAGGGTTAACTCCTTCTTTTTCTGGTTTTGCTTGTTTTTTAATTAAATGAACTAACAAGACTTATTGTTCGCTTGATCAGCTTTTATTATTTATCTAGCCTACATTTATTCTGCGAGGATGAGATCGACCTCAGCAGAGAGAACACGTCCGCTCTGCTCCAAGTCAGGTCAAATCTGAATTCTAAAACTCTAACTAAAAACTATCACGTGTCTATCATGGCACGTTTTCAAGGATCAGGGGCTTATAACCGTCACTGGTAAATTTCCACTCCCCAATTCTCAAAGTTAACGGTCCTTATTCTCAGCTACAGGGTCTGCTAACAATTTATGACTCTCATAAATTGTAACAGCAGCACATTTTGTATCCGTTTAGTTTGTATTTTGAGATTTGGGTAAAGATTTGCTGTTTAATTAAACAAAAGTTGATGACTCTCTTTTTTTTTTTGAAATAGTGAAAATGAATCTTTATGCACAATTGTATTTATAGTTTTAAATTTCCAGGTTATAATTGCTAATATTGATTGAAAAATAGGAGAAAAGAAATAAATTAAAAGTATGCTAAAAATGATTATTCCTGAAAAATAATTTTTCTAATTTTCTGTAAAATCTTTAATAAATATCCGCTAAAGGCAAAATGAATATAATTTAAGGCTTGAACAGTTTAAAGAATCTTTCTAATAATAATAATAATAATAATAATAAATAATATGATGATGATGATGATGATGATGATGATGACAATGACAATGATGATGATGATGATGAAAATAATAAGACAAGAAAAACAAGAAGGAAAGAAAGAAGGAAAAATGGATAGAAAGGAAGAAAATAAAAGAAGAAAGAGAAAAAAAAAAGGAAAGCTTAAAAAAATCTGAGTGGGTTGGTTGGTTGGTTGGTTGGTTGATTTTTATGGCACATCAACCCTATCTAATTGGGCACATAGCGTGGTGGATAAAGGCATTGGTTTAAAACAGTTCTAAGTGACAGTTATCTCTAGGCTGCAGGTTCAATCCTGGTCAAGGGCAACAGTAACATAAATAATAATTAACGCAGTTTAACACCTGTACCCAGCTATGGTTAGCGGAATGAGAACAGGATACCCCCATGGATTGAATAAAGGTTTGGGTTCAAAGTTCCGTGAAGGCTCCTGATTACGACAAGAAGGTTCCTGAGTTCAAAAGAAAGTTCCCATGTTTGAGAAGGCTCCTGAGTCCGACAAGAAATACCTGAAGAAGGCTGGAGGGCATATCGGCCGAAACGTTGTACAGATAACAATAAAGATGAGTACAATAGTCCGAATAATCCAAAAGATACATTTTGTTTTATTCATTCTTGATGGGTATTGAAAAATTTTTTTTTAAACTTAATTTTTTAAAACACAATTTTTAAAGATCATTTTTTCTGTCTAACCCACAGATGGGACACCAACAGTGCTACCACTCAAGTCAGAGTGGACCTGAGAGTAATG
>CM042168.1:66984310-67006810 GCA_023376005.1 Doryteuthis pealeii
ATCCACAAAAAAAAACAACACCCATAATTTGAGTATTGGAACCTCTATTATCACAAGGTTTTTTTAATCAATTAAATGTCATTTGTATTATTTGGATTTTTCAAACTGTTTTCCTCATCTTTATTGTTATATACACAACGTTTCAGCTGATGTGCCTTCCAGCCTTTTTCAGGTGTTTCTTTTTGAATTTAGGAACCTTCTTATTGTAATCGGGATCCTTCATGGAACTTTGAACAGAACCCATTATTCAATCTGTTGGAACATTTTTTGATATAAGGTGTGCTCTAATTCCCCACCTGGATTTATAGACTAGCCAAGGTCACATGAGTTGTTCCTGTAGCCAATCACTAACCATACTGCATGGAAGACACACTATTTAACCCCCCCCCACTGGTCATAATTATAATTACGCTTACTGAGGAGGGACATAGGATTACCAGATCTTTACCAATACTCAGGAAGGACTTATACGATTACCAGAGTAACCAAAGGATTCATTATCGAAGGACTCTTTAGCAGGAACTGAGAACTCTTTACCAGAGTAACCAAAGGATTCATTATCGAGGGACTCTTTACCAGGAACTGAGAACTCTTTACCAGAGGAACCAAGGTATTTATTATCAAGGGACTCTTTACCAGGGGTCCAATTCCACTGGACAAGCGCTCCTGCTTTAAGGCCAAACGATGGCCCATAAAAACTTAACAGGTTATGGGCCCAGAAATGCAAGAATTTTCTTCAGTGGTGAACACTCAAATTTTGAGCTTTGGGAAACTAAGTTCCATGAGTATTTAAGGACTCTTTAACTACACAATATAATCTATGCACCACCTGGTAAAAGTAAAAGTGAGGACCCATAATATGCATGCAGGGTTTGGGGACCATGAATTTACTATTCTCTTGTTACTCCTTCTATGAATTCACCACAGGGAAATTCGTTGGATGAAGCCAGCTCAACCGATCCAGGGTGAATGCTGTCACAGAAAAACAGAGACAGAAAAGAGAAAACGGCTTGTCCCACATAGAATTTTCCCAGAGAACAATGAGTTACAGGAAAAAGTTTCACTCATTATCAAGAAACTAATTTAATTATAAAACACTTAAGCTTAATTGTTTGATTATTTAATTAAAGTTCCAAAGCCACCAAAGTTCCTTCACCAAAGTTCCTGACTCACATCAAATGTGAGGGAAGTTTTCATCTACACAATGGAACTAAAAACTAAATTAGAGGGATGGCAACTGACTTCAACTGACTATATATACAAGGTGTGTCAAAAAGATATTGAGATTTTTTGTACTTTTAGACACACCTGGTATTCTAAAAAAATTAACGTTCTATTCATTGTTCATTTATATCTTGGTAAATACAGTTTCAAACTTGGCACTTTTATGACACACCTTGTAATCTGAAAAAAATTAACGTTCAATTCATTGTTCATTTCTATCTTGGTAAATACAGCTTCAATCTCGATACTTTTATGACACACCTTATATATATATATATATATATATATATATATATATATATAATCTAACAACCTCAAGTAGGATGTGAAATAGGTCAATTTCTTAAATTTTTTCAGTATTTTTGCCTCTATAAGTGATTTAAAAAAAAAAAGGTCTTCGATCTTTATAAAAATCAGTCTCAAAAAGGCAAAAATAGTGAAATGAATTATAAATTTATATCCTATGAACTAAGGTACTAATATATATATATATATATATGGGAGAAATATGAGGAGGTTAATCTGACAATATGTGGAGAAAGGTAGACAAACATGGGATGTTATGGAAACTGAATGTTTATTGTCAACGATGCAACATTTCGGCCATTTAGACCTTCTTCAGGACTCGAATATAGTTCTTGCTTCAATGAAAATGTCCTTCCTTGAAGCACGAACTATATTCAAGTCCTGAAGAAGGTCTAAATGACCGAAACGTTGCACCGTCGACAATAAACATCCCGTGTTTGTCTACTTTTCTCCACACATATATATATATATATATATATATATATATATATATATATTTATGTCCTGCATCTTAATACAAAAAAGTTATACTTATTATTGTTAATATTTGAATCAAGGGAGATAACTTCTTGTACTGTTACACTGTTTGTTCAAGGTGTTTAATGAATGTTTCATAGCCAATTAACTGAGATGAACTGCAAGAAAACCGAGAATTGAGAACGTTGTTGAAATTAAGATAGAACTAATTATCACCGGCATTGGTGATTGGCTGAGGGGGAATTCTTCACTACTGCCAATGGTTTCAGGTCGGCTTCTAAGTGATAACAGTAAGAGAAACCCTACACAAGTGACAATGTGGGGGTGACAGTATTTTGGCTGAATCCTACTTCCCATGGGATTATCTGACTGATTGGGATTATCAGTATCTGGATTCTTCATAAATCAGGGAATTTTTTTTTTTTATTTGGGGGGGGGGGCCTTAGCCAGTGGGTCCCAAAACAGAGACTGATAAGAATGGACAGTAGATTACCAGATCACTTCTCTCCGCCAACCCTGTATGAAGAACTTAACTACAGCAGACCAGAAGTGAATAAAGTCAACACTTAATATCCCATATTCTCCCAACCTTATTGTCCTTATGGCAAACCTCCAAACCTTTTTATCATATATGTGCTAGAAGGCGGTGGCTGAGGGTCAGTATCCTGGTCATAAACTGCATCTAATGGTGAGGTTCCAATTCTAGAGCTCTAGGGTGTGAGGAGTACCTCTTTATCGCCATTACTCCCAGGCCCACTCTGACCCGGAGTGGTACTACCTGTTAGGGTCTCAATTATGAGTTAGATAGAAAAAATAAGTTTAAAAATATGTTAAAGATTAAATTTCAAAAAATTGAGTATCCATCAAGAATGAATAAAACAAAATGTCTTTGGCATAAAATAACCCAACAAAGGTTGACATGCTGTAAAATCCAACCAACCAACCAATCCAAAGTCATGTTGTTGTATACCCTTTTTCCTTTCTTAGTTCTATTATTCTTCTGATCATCTTTGGTATTTACGTTCTTCTAGCGTCTGGACTTCTCTATGCTTCTATTTCTCTGTTCTTGCTGGTTGGTCGTTCTTGATTCATTTCTTCTTCTAGATCAATCTTGTTGCCAAGACATTCATCAACCACAAAACCATATTATTTATGTAAGTTTTTATTTACTTAACTAAACATTTCATGTAACTAACATAATGCGCGTGTGCAGTGAGCTTCAGCTAAGGCAGAAAGACCTTATCTGCCTGACATCCAAGCTGAAACTGAGAGCCAACCAGACGGGGTTAGGATTAGGGTTAGGGTTAGGGTTTAGAGTTAGGTTTAGGGTTAGGGTTAGTTTAATGGGAAAATAAATAATTAATTTATCAGTCAAGAGTGATTCCTCTTTGATCATGTTAGACTTGATGTGTCCATTTACTTCGACTAACCATTACACACACACACACACACACAAATGGATACCTTTTTCATTTATTTATAATACTCTGATATGTAAAAAATATATGGTTATTTCCTATAACTCCAACATAAATAAAGGGGAAGAACTCTTGACTGATAAATTATTTATTGATCTACTAGGAAAAAAGAAGACAGGGTTAGGGTTTAGTGTTTAGGGTTAAGGTTAGGGTTAGGGTTTAGGGTTAGTTTAATGGGAAAATAAATAATTTATCAGTCAAGAGTGGTTCCCCTTTGTTTATGTTGGAGTTATAGGAAATAACCAAATATATATGCCAATCTTTATATGTATGTATGAGTTCTCAATTTTGGTTAAATCCTATCAAGAAAACACTTGGTATCATCCACCTATATATATATATATATATATATATATATATATATATATATATAAGTAAAGAAATAACAAAAGACTTAGAGATTTAGAGTTATAGTCTATTTCAGGGAGCTTAGACAAAGTGTCTAAATCTCCCGACTCATCAGATGCGAATGATGAGTTTTAGACAATTTATCTAAGCTCCCTGAAATAGACTATAATGCTAAATCTCTAAGTCTTTTGTTATTTTTTTTACTTATATATTTGCTCTGTGACTCTAACATTAAGTGCACACATTGAGCTCTCAAACTGCGATAGGTTTTTTAAATAAAACTCTTGTGTCGAAAGGAAGATTTCTTCTCTGGACTTTTGGATTATATATATATATATATGGCCCGTCTGCTGATGAAGGTTGTTATTTAATCAGTGGGCAATGTTCAAGTTGAATTAAAAACTGAGATTTCAAATATTAATCTTCCCATTAAGTTGATATTTAATCTTACCAATTGGAAGATTCTCTAATATAAAGTGATGCTGTTCAAAAGTTTTCCAGAATTAGACTATCAAAAAATAAAAAAAAAGCATCCAATATCCTTGAAAGTAATCCTTTTTTTCCTGCTATTTTGTGTATTGATCCAGAAAGGGAGCAATAAATGTTTGGTTTACAGAAAGGGAGCAATAAATGTTTAGTTTACATTCAGTTTGTCTGCACTCTTCAAATTCCCTGAACATTTGGATTATGATCAGGTCATGCTGCAAACACTGGTTCCCACTAGATCACCGAAGTTAAGCACTGATGAGCCTGTTCAATACTTAATTGGGTGACCACTTAAGCAACAGCAGGTACTGTAAGCAACCCGAGTCATTTGGTTATCAAAATGGCTAGATTCGGCATTAAATGGCCCAAAAGATGGTTGATATGCCATAAAACAAAACTACCAACCAATCAAACTTAAAGCTGAAGTTAAGCAGCAATAAGCCTGTTAATACTTAATTGGGTGACCACTTAAGCAACAGCAGGTACTGTAAGCAACATGATTATCTGGTGTTGATTAACTGTCAAACTCTTATTTCTTATGAGTGTCATCACCTTAGCTAAATAATGAACCATTATTATAAAGAAAGAAAGGGAAGGAAAAGGACATGCTACACATGTAAGTAAGTAAAGTAAAGTCGACGGGGCGCCCTAAAGTCGGTATCAGCTAGTCAGCGAGGGAGTCTATCCCCTTTTCAATAGCGCTAGACCAAGGAGATTGTTTTTAGCATCTGAGGTGGGGCGCCACACCTACCATCAGCTCCTTACTTTACCGCACAGATCCCTGTGCTACTCATACGCTGAGTTCGGTATCGAACTAGGAACCTTGTGGTTTCTAGCCAAACGCTCTACCGACTGAGCTAACCCAGCCCCTTTACTTCTATCTAAGGGTTAACTCCTTCTTTTTCTGGGTTTTGCTTGTTTTTTAATTAAATGAACTAACAAGACTTATTGTTCGCTTGATCAAGCTTTTATTATTTATCTAGCCTACATTTATTCTGCGAGGATGAGATCGACCTCAGCAGAGAGAAACACGTCCGCTCTGCTCCAAGTCAGGTCAAATCTGAATTCTAAAACTCTAACTAAAAACTATCACGTGTCTATCATGGCACGTTTTCAAGGGATCAGGGGCTTATAACCGTCACTGGTAAATTTCCACTCCCCAATCTCAAAGTTAACGGTCCTTATTCTCAGCTACAGGGTCTGCTAACAATTTATGACTCTCATAAATTGTAACAGCAGCACATTTTGTATCCGTTTAGTTTTGTATTTTGAGATTTGGGTAAAAGATTTGCTGTTTAATTAAACAAAAGTTGATGACTCTCTTTTTTTTTTTGAAATAGTGAAAATGAATCTTTATGCACAATTGTATTTATAGTTTTAAATTTCCAGGTTATAATTGCTAATATTGATTGAAAAATAGGAGAAAAGAAATAAATTAAAAGTATGCTAAAAATGATTATTCCTGAAAAATAATTTTTCTAATTTTCTGTAAAATCTTTAATAAATATCCGCTAAAGGCAAAATGAATATAATTTAAGGCTTGAACAGTTTAAAGAATCTTTCTAATAATAATAATAATAATAATAATAATAATAATAATAATGATGATGATGACGATGATGATGATGATGATGATGATGATGATGACAATGACAATGATGATGATGATGATGACAAAATAATAAGACAAGAAAAACAAAGAGGAAAGAAAGAAGGAAAAAATGGATAGAAAGGAAAGAAAAATAGAAAGAAGAAAGAGAAAAGAAAAAAAAGGAAAGCTTAAAAAAATCTGAGTGGGTTGGTTGGTTGGTTGGTTGGTTGATTTTTATGGCACATCAACCCTATCTAATTGGGCACATAGCGTGGTGGATAAAGGCATTGGGTTAAAACAGTTCTAAGTGACAGTTATCTCTAGGCTGCAGGTTCAATCCTGGTCAAGGGCAACAGTAACATAAAATAATAATTAACGCAGTTTAACACCTGTACCCAGCTATGGTTAGCGGAATGAGAACAGGATACCCCCATGGATTGAATAAAGGTTTGGGTTCAAAGTTCCGTGAAGGCTCCTGATTACGACAAGAAGGTTCCTGAGTTCAAAAAGAAAGTTCCCATGTTTGAGAAGGCTCCTGAGTCCGACAAGAAATACCTGAAGAAGGCTGGAGGGCATATCGGCCGAAACGTTGTACAGATAACAATAAAGATGAGTACAATAGTCCGAATAATCCAAAAGATACATTTTGTTTTATTCATTCTTGATGGGTATTGAAAAATTTTTTTTTAAACTTAATTTTTTAAAACACAATTTTTAAAGATCATTTTTTCTGTCTAACCCACAGATGGGACACCAACAGGTGCTACCACTCCAAGTCAGAGTGGACCTGAGAGTAATGGCGATGAAAAGGTACTCCACACTCCCCAGAGCTCCAGAAGTGGAACTTCACCATCAGATGCAGTTTAATGTCATATCCAGGATACTAAGACCCTCAGCCACCGCCTTCTAGTACATTATTGAGGTCAGTCAGTCAGTCAGTCAGTCAGTCTACTATTGGTTTTGACAACAGCAACTGGTTAAGCACAACTAAACTAGTGCCCAAAACAGCTGGTACTTATGGAATATATCATAAAAAGGTATCATCAGGTATCTAGATACACATTAACCAATGCCTTAAAAGCTTAAAAGAATCTGAGTAGATTGGTTGGCTACTTGGTTGGATTTTACTGCTTGTCAACCCTTACTGGACTATCTTATGCCAAAGACATTTTATTTTTTTCATTCTTGTTGTATTCAACATTTTTTAAACTCAATTTTTTCATACACATTTTTTAAACTCATTTTCTTCTATTTAACCCATAGAAGCTACTCTAACAGGTACTACCACTCAGAGTGAACCTGGGAGTAATGGTGATGAATGGGTACTCCACACTCCCCAGAGCTCCAGAACTGGAACTTCACCATTAGATGTAATAATCTGGTAGTGATAACTTGGATTCTTAAACCTTATGTTAGTTATGGATTGAGTTAACATATCAAATGTAATAATAAAATTATCATACTGTGGTATATCCACAGGTGCTGCTAGCATTTCTGTGATAGTGAAAAGGGGATAGGCTCCCTTGCTGTCCAATAGGCCACTCCACCAACTTTACTTACTTTACTTTTGGGATTACCCTCATATATAGAGCTGGTTTAGCTCAGTCGGTAGAGCGTCTACCTCGGAACCACAAATTTCTGGGTTTGATACCAGCCCTTGCCCACTCAGTGTATGAGTAGCACAGCTTCTGTGCAGCAAAGTGAGGAGTAGATGGTAGGTGTAGTGCTCCACCTTAGATGCATAAAATAATCTCCCTGATACCTACAATAAACCACCCCGCCTACTTTACTTATAATCAAACGGAAAAATAAAAATAATCAATTACAAATTATTTAAGATTCATAGAACTGATAGATTATTCAAGAAATTATTAGAGTTATTGCCATATTGAGGTACTGCACACTCTCCAGATCTCCAGAACTCAGATGCTATTTAATGTCACACTCTGGACACATAGATACATAGATAGATAGATAGATGAACAGATTGAGATAGATAGATAGATAGATAGATAGATATGAATAGATCGAGATAGATAAATAGATAGATAGATAGATAGTTGAATAGATTGAGATAGATAGATATGAACCGATCGATATAGATAGATAGATAAATGAACAGATCAAGATAGATAGATAGATATGAATAGGTTGAGATAGATAGATAGATAGATATGAATAGGTCCAGATAGATAGATAGATAGATAGATAGATATGAACAGATAGAGATAGATAGATATGAACAGATCGAGATAGATAGATAGATAGATATGAACAGATTGAGATAGATAGAAATATGAACAGGCTGAGGAAGATAGATAGATAGATAGATAGATATTAACAGAACAAGATAGATAGATAGATAGATAGATAGATAGATATGAACAGATAGATAGATAGATAAATATTAACAGACTGAGGAAGATAGATAGATAGATAGATATGAACTGATCGAGATAGACAAATAGATGAACAGATCGAAATAGATAGATATGAACACAATGAGATATATAGATAGATAGATAGATATATAGATAGATAGAGAGATGAACAGATTGAGATAGATAGATATGAACAGAATGAGATAGATAGATAGATAGATAGATAGATGAACAGATCGAGATAGATAGAAATATGAACAGACTGAGGAAGATAGATAGATATTAACAGAACAAGATAGATAGATATGAACAGATTGAGATAGATAGATAGATAGATAGATAGATAGATATGAACAGAGTGAGATAGATAGATAAATATGAACAGACTGAGGAAGATAGATAGATTTTACTTTGGGTACAGAGTTTTAGCAACTTAAAGTTTGGCAATAAATAATATCTAATAATATCCACAGAAATAATGAAATCCCGTAATATTTGGTTTAGAAGAAAAGTAAGATTTTATAAAAAATGTTATGGGTGTACTTAACTACAAGTGATACTGTGTGTATATATATATATATGTATATATATATATATATATATATATATATATATGTATATATATATATATATATATATATACACACAGTATCACTATATAAGTAAAAAAGTAAAATCGTCGGGGCGGCCTTAAGTCGGTATAAGCCAATCGGCGAGGGAGTCTATCCCCTTTTCACTTGCGCTAGACCAAGGAGATTATGTTAGCGTCTGAGGTGGAGCGCCACACCTACCATCAGCTCCTTACTTTACCGCACAGATCCCTGTGCTACTCATACGCTGAGTTGGCGAGGACCGGTATCGAACTAGGAACCTTATGGTTTCTAGCCGAACGCTCTACCGACTGAGCTAACCCGGCCTTGTTTAATTTGTAAGTTTTGTTTTAATTTGTAAGTTTTCAATTTCCTATCATCTTCCTATTTTCATGTATATTAATTTAATGCTTCAAAAGAATCCAGTAAAAATATTTTTTTCCATAAAAGATTTCTCTTAAAAAGTTTTTGTTCCCTTGAGAGAAATTTTTGGGAAAAAATGTTCATTAATTCTTAACTATATATATATATATATTTCATACAGAGAGATAGTGGGAGTGAGAGAGAGTTTCACTGTCTCTGTTTCTGTCTCTGTCTCTCTGGGTTTTTTTAAAATCTATAACTTTGAAGCAACTTTTTTTTTTCCCACCATGATCTGGAGATCTGTTTTTTGTGATGTTCTTGCTACAGAAATGCCAGTGTCATATTTTGTCTTTTTTTTTTCTCAACAAAATGGTAAAAGAATGTTTGGGAAAATGATGACTGTTTCTTATAATATGTGTTCACTTTTTTGTTCAATCATTTTTTTTTTTCATTCATTGTTTATTTGTTTTATGTTCATTTATTTATTTTTTGTTGTTGTGTCGCTTTATGATTTCATTTGATAAAGTTTCCCTGAATTTATGATTTCCACTTTTATTTTTGCATTCTCTTGATTGTCTCCCCTTAGTTTCCTTTCAGTCCAAATTAATGTTAATCCCAATATTACCCACTTACATCAGATTACATCACCCATTTTTATAGTATTACCTTCAATACTTTTTGATCTATCTATCTATCTATGTATATGATGGACTCTCCCGTCTATTGACGTATGAGTGTTCATACAATGAATAGTCTGCCCTACTATTTAACCCATAGCTGGAGGGAATTTTGAATTCAGAGTTATCCCTCTCCTAGACTGGTTACCTACCCAAGGTTGAAGGGCCCAGTCTGCCCTACTATTTAACCATAGCTGGATATATGGATTCATACCTTTCCCAAGGGTATTAGCGCTATGTGAAATGCCAACAGCTTCGTCTAGGAATTGAACTCGAATCGACGAGTCCATTTTCCATGACTCTAGCCACTAGCCCACGCGCTTCCATATATATATATATATATATATATATATGAAGAGAAATGCTGGTACATCTTTAACCTTGGTTTGGCAAACAGTTCAGGAGAAGGAAAACTCTGAATTCAAACCTGTTAAACTCTGCTTAAGAAATCAACTTTGTGTACCATCCTGCTCATGTAGAGGTGTTTAATATATATATATATATATATATATATATATATATATATGCTTGTTCTTAAATCCAAATTGTTCAAGATACAATGCAAAAATATAAATGTTGATTATCTGGTGTCACTTAATTTCAGATTTCTTATTTGTCCCATTTTATTTTATCCAATTTTAAAAAAGGAAACATTCCAAATGGTCTTGCGTCGCATAAATGCCCAACATAAAATTAAAATGAATTGAAAAAAAAAAAGAAATTACGTGTTTGTTTTATTTGTAATATTGAAATTGTGAATGACGGAAAATAGAATATACAACTCTATTGATCTTGAAGTTTCCCGTAAAATTAAATACTTACAAATGATATGTGTATTAAGTATTATATCAATTGTTATTGTATATTTTTGTATTATTTGTTGCAAAGAAAAAATAGGACTTATATATAATGAAATTGCAAATCATTGTTTTTGGCTTAAATAGCTACTGTTGATGTTTTTTGTTTCATGGAAATTCTACATGTCCTGCTAGTATATACTAATATATTTAAGTTAAGGTAGCATGGACATGGAGTCAACGGTACCTGGTTACTGACAGTTTCTTGCCTATGCTTTATCTTCTGACCAAATGGTATACAACCATTGTGTATTTTGTTTGGGGATATTCTCTTCACATATTATATCAAATATTACTTAACCATTAATACAATCACTATGAGTATTGTTTAGATTATTGGGACTATTGCCCTCATCTGTATTGTTATCTGTACAATGTTTCGGCCGATGTGCCCTCCAGCCTTCTTCAGGTATTTCTTGTCAGACTCAGGAGCCTTCTTGAACTCGGGAACCTTCTCTTTGAACTCAGGAACCTTCTTGTCGTAATTGGGAGCCTTTATCCAATTGGACACTTTATGTAGTGGATATAAGCGTTGAGTTAATACAGTTCAAAGTGACAGTTATCTCTAGGCTGCAGGTTCAATCCTGGTCAAAGGTGACAGTAACATAGAATAATAATTAACACAGCTTAACACATGTACCTGGTCCTGGTTAGTGGAATGAGAACAGTATACCCCCATGGATTGAATAAAGGGTTGGGTTAAAAGTTCCGTGAAGGCTCCCAATTAATACAAGAAGGTTCCTGAGTTCGAAGAGAAGGTTCTCAAGTTCGAAAAGGCACCTGAGTCTGATAAGAAATACCTAAAGAAGGCTGAAGAGCACATTGGCCGAAATGTACAGATAACAATATAGATGAGGACAATAGTCTGAATAACCCAAATAATCCAAATTATCAAGTCTCATCTGAAAAATTCAGAGAAATATTAATCATTATAATCTATTGATGCTGATATGTTTAAGTCAATATTCCGAATTGAAGTTTGCAATACTCAAGATTTTTTTTTCTCTTCTATGGAATTCAAATATTCTTAGATTCTTCAATTACACTGGCCGGTGATATTTTCAAGGTCAAATATATAATAGCTGATTTTAAACCTTTTTTTTTTACGCTGAATATAAAAATCATACTCATTTTCTCTAATTAGATCAAATTTTTAAGATACAAGCTCTTGAAATATATAGAACAGTATTATAACTGACAAGTAGAGTCCACAGGTTTTTGAATAAGTGTTATTATTATGTACAACTTGTTGTGAAGTATATTAAAAACCAGACCTGACTAAACATAATGAATGATATTTTTGAATTCAGCAAAAAATTGCGATCATATATCACTTGATAAACCTTTGACCTTTGAGGAAAATTTTTTTAATGCAGGCCAGTGTTATGAATTAAAATTTCTGTTAAATCCACAGTTTAACATGGTAACTTGGGTAAAGTAAGTTTAGTTAATACCGTTTTGTATGTAGAAGTTGGAAAATATGACTTTTTTTTTGTTTTTTTGTAGACTTACTTTTTAAATATATAGAACAGTATTATGACTATTTACTTATGAATAATGGAGTCCACAGACTTTTGAATAAGACATTTAAAGTCTCCTAATGACAAGACCAACAAATTTTAATTTGCAAGATTTTCTTTAATTGTTTAGAGATCTTTGAATAATGGTTCTTTATTATCTCTTAAAGAAATTATAAGAACTAGCAACACCTGTGGATATACCACAGTATGATAATTTAATTCAAGATACAAGCTCTTACTTGAAATATATAGAACAGTATTATAACTATTTACATGTAAATAGTGGAGTCCACAGGTTTTTAAATAAGTGTTATTATTATGTAAAAATTGTTGTGAAATATTCAAGCACATCTTAAAAACCAGACCTGACAAAACATAATGAATGGTATTTTTTGAATTCAGTATAAAATGGTGATCATACATCACTTGATGAAACTTTGACCCTTGGGAAAAAACGCAGTTCGGTGTTATCTTTGAGGACAATTAACAGCGAATGGTTAAATAGACAACATTTATTTAAATGAGGAAATTTAAGATTGAAAATGGTCTGTGTCTTTATTACAGTTAAAATGTCTAACTTGGGATTTTGTGAAATCCCTAAACATTTCAGTAATTTTATGAAAATGCTATTTTGGTCAAGAAAATGAATATAATTAGCAGGACCTGTGGATATACCATAGTATGATAATTTCATTATTACAAGGTTTGATAGTTTACTTAAGAGCTATTGCTAAATAGTTCAATATGTAAAAAGTATAATAATCTTGATTTAACTCTCTTTACTTGTAGGACCTGTGGATATACCATAGTATGATAATTTAATTATTACAAGGTTTGATAGTTTACTTAAGAGCTATTGCTAAATAGTTCAATATGTAAAAAGTATAATAATCTTGATTTAACTCTCTTTACTAGCAAGACCTGTAGATATACCACTTAAGCTTAAGAGCTATTGCTAAATAGTTCAATATGTAAAAAGTATGATAATCTTGATTTAACTCTAACTCTTTTTTTTTCTTTCCTTCTTTTCATTATGTTCAATTGAAACAGATTAGCATTATCACATCTGTGCGCCCACCCCCACTCTCTGTCTTTCCCATCTCTCTTTTTTTCTGTGTATCATGTCCTTTTATTTCTCTTTCTTTATTTATAATAAAAATGGAATGGTTATTTATTTAGCTGAGGTGACATCCTTCATAGGAAATAAAAAGTCGGCAGATAAGCAACAGCAGATAATCGGGATTTACATTTTATCATTTCATCTTGGATGGTTTGGATGGTTTCATTTTTAAACCAGAGGGTGTTGCAAGATGATAATGGTTGTACAATTAAGGAATGTGAGTATTATATTAGAGGAATTGTACTGAAGGTGGTGTACTGAACAATTGGCAGAAAGACCATTTTATGTTGTAGCAGAAGTGAAAAAGAACAAGAGATTTGATGGAGTCAAATTGGTTGACTTTAAGACATTTTTGATAGCATTTTTGAATTCCTTGGGCAAAAATGCTTTTATAAACCAATTTTTAGGAGTAGGAAAGCTCTAGAACTCACTTTACAGACAAAAATAGATTACAAAAAGTCGCCATTTTTCGGGACCTCAAATTTGGAGAGCTAAAAATCAACATAACTCTGCCAATTTTTGGAATTGGAAGCTCAAATTTTGGGGATTGTCTAACTTTAATATAATCCACACATAGACAAAATTTCAGAAAAATTGAAAGGGGTGGGTGACATGGCCTGAAGTATTTGACATGGAATTACCCTTATGATAAAATTTTAGATGAACAGAAAGTTTGGATATTGAAGACTCATAGATGTACATGGTGATGTTGAAAAAGATTGACAGATATTACCAAAACACAGGTAAACAATCAGGAGGAGAGAGAGATATTATTAGTTTTGTTTTGTTTTATGGCATATCAAACCTTTTCAGGTTATCTAATGCAGAATCAAGTCACTTTGATAAACAAATGACTCAGGTTGTTTACAGTACCTGCTGTTGCTTAATTGGTCACCCAATTAAGTATTGAACATGCTCGTCACTGCTTAATTCTTTGTCTACCAAATTTAACAATATTTACCTGAATTTTTGAGATGAGGCTTGATAATTTATATCATTTAGATTTTTCAGACGATTGTTCTCACCTTTATTGTAATATGCACAGCAATTTGGCCGTTGTGCTCTCCAGCCTTTTTCAGGTGTATCTTGTCCAGTTGGACACATGGCACGATGGGCTGAGTTAATACAGTTCTGAGTGAAAATCATCTGTAGGTTGCAGTTTCAATCCTGACCACAGGCAAAATTAACATAAAATATTTGGACCATATAACCTTAAGGCACCCCTTTTGCGATTTCGATTCTTGGGGACATTTTTTCCATTTACACCGTCAAAATCCGGTTTATTATTTACAGACGATTTTTAGAGTTTTTTTTTTTTTAATTATAAAACTAATCCCTAACCCTAACCCCTAACCCTAACCTTAACCCTAACCCCTAACAAACAACCGGATTTTTACGGTGTAAATGAGAAAAGTGTCCACACGAGTCGAGATCGCGGAAGGGGTGCCTTAAGGTCATATGGTCCGAATACTTAACATAGATTAATACTTGTACCCGGTCATGATTTAACGGAATGAGAACAATCTACCCTAATGGATTAAAGGGTTAAGTTTGAGGTTCTGTGAAGGTTCTCGATTATGGCATGAAGGCTCCCAAGTTTGACAAGAAACACCTGAAGAAGGCAGGAGAAACACCTGAAGAGGGCAGGAGAAACACCTGAAGAAGGTAGGAGAGCTGACATGTTGTTAGCATCCTTCCATCTACAAGAAACGATGGAGTAATGTCCAAAATCTTTTTTGGAACTATGTAGCCTGGATGGGTTCATGTGGAGGATGAGCTGTTGCCCAAGCAGTAAATCCCCCCTCTCAACACTGCCACTGTGATCCAAAGGAAAGGTAAGGAACCAATGCAGTTTGGCAGCAGTAGTGTCGCAGGAGTTGCTGGGTATCACTGGATTTCATACCACCTTAGGGACTCTGGCTTTAACCCTGATTTATTATCAGAATTTACTTCCCTTGCCTTTCCTTGGGATTATGTAAAGCTACTAGGCAGTGGGGTGTTTGTCTTAGATGGGTTGCCAACCAAGGCTAATGAGCCCCTTTCTAAAATATTAGGAATTTATGAGTAGTAAGTACCCCAATTCTACTACTGTTGGTGTTTCTGAAAAATGTTTAATTATTTCCACTTTATTGCTGAAATGTTGTGTATATAACAATTAAGATGAGGACAACAGTCCCAAAAATGTAAATAATGCAAAAGAGTGACAATGATCAATACAAAATTGTAGTAGAAAGTGGTTTACTTATTGAACATTTATTCAAGAAAAGTCCTCAAAATTATGGTTGGTTTGGTTTGGTTTTATGGCATATCAACCCTTGTTGGGTTATTTTATGCTGAAGATATTTTGTTTTTCTCTGAATTTTTGAGGTGAGGCTTGATAATTAGTATTATTTGGACTATTGTTCTCATCTTTATTGTTATCTGTACAACGTTTCAGCCAATGTGCCCTCCAGCCTTCTTCAGGTATTTCTTGTTGGAAGTAACATAGAATAATAATTAACACAGCTTAACACCTGTACCCCAGCTATGATTAGCGGAATGAGAACAGGATACCCCCATGGGTTGAATAAAGGGTTGGGTTCAAAGTTCTGTGATGGCTCCTGATTATGACAAGAAGGTTCCAGAGTTTGAAAAGAAGGTTCCCAAGTTTGATATGGCTCTTGAGTCCAACAAGAAGGTCCCTGAGTTCGAGAAGGGTCCCTAGTCCGACAAGAAATACCTGAAGAAAGCCATATGGCACATCGGCTGAAACGTTGTACAGATAACAATAAAGATGAGGACAATAGTCCGAATAATCCAAATAATACTAATATTTTGTTTTATTTATCCTTAATGGGTACTCAGTTTTTAAAAAAATTCAATTTCTTAAACACATTTTAAACTCATTTTTTCTATTTAACCTATAGATGGAACCCTAACAGGTACTACCACTCCTCAAAATTTGGTGGTGATGGCTTTATTAAATGCAACTACAATAGTACAAAATGTTGTAAAACAAAACATGTGAAAGTATACCATATGAAGTCAGAGCTGAAAAAAAAAAAAAAAGGGGACAGCCATATTCCATTAATTAACATTATTATTATTGTTGTTGTAATAGTATATTACAATAATATTAGTGTCATTGTCGAACATGATATCACGTTATTCTTCAAAGATATCATAAAATAACTGGTCATTATATTTAGTGATTTCATTTACATATGTTATATTATTTTACCGTTTTTTTAAATGATGCTCGTTATGTTACTACTTTTCGACTAAAATAAGAATTTGACATTAAATAATCGATTTAATCAATTTTAATTCGTCTTTCAAGTGAAAATCTGCGCACATTTTGGTGGTACCTAGTTTTAGGGAATACCCGACGAAAATTGGGGTTTTATGAAATTACAATGAAATGTTTAAGGATTTCGCGAAATCCCTACTTTCATAATCTTACTCAAATATAAAGAATAAGAACCTTCTATATTTTCCTTTTATGTTTATTATAAGCATCCGTACTAAAAGATGCCGAAAAGAAAGAAAGAGAGAAAGAAAGAGAGAAAGAAAGAGAGAAAGAAAGGAAGAAAGAGAGAAAGGAAGAAAGAGAGAAAGAAAGATGAGAGAAAGAAAGAATGAGAGAAAGAAAGAAAGGGAAAAGAAAAAGGTCTTTAAGATGTACGACAGGCATTCCTAAACGTCACCATATTAATTAACTTAAAAACTTGTAAGCATTTCTATATTTAACATTTTGATGAAACAAAACATTAAACAAGAACAATAATAATGGTAAAAAAAATCACACGCCGTAAGAAAAGAAGAGAGAGAAAAAAGAGAAGATAGATTATATTATTAAAGAAAACAAACAAACAAACAAAAAAACACTGATTGTTAAAAAATATGTTGGTGTGTTTGTAGTAAACAAAATTTATCTGTTTATTGACGAAGAAACGTGATCTCTTTTTCAGAACTTCCTGGATATCTTTCCTAAAAAAAGAAGAAATAGCAGACAATATACGCCACCATACCGAACACCTCCGACAACTACAACAGATATCCTGTCGTGTTGAAATCCTTTAAAAAAGGGGGTAATAAATTTATATACATACTAATGACGAATATTAATTTTAATTAAAAATAAAAATATGAAGAAAAGAAGAAAAAAAATTGGTACTAAAATAACCTGTTCATGTAATTCCGTTTAGGTTCGGGATTTACACCAAACCGGAAGTAATAAGGGTTCTTATTATTTGGATCATCCATCACCATTATTTCCATTATTAAAAGCATCATCATCATCATCATTAGCATGTTTATAATCGTAAACCTTCGTTATTGGTGAGGCTGAAAAAACTAATAATTTTTGTTGCAAAAAAAAAAAATATATATATATATACCAATGCAAAAAAAAAAAAAATAATAATAAAATAGAATTTATTATAGTTGTTGTAAAAAAAAATCCCATATGGGGGTTTCTTCTACTTTACCACTGCAGCAGCGGAAAGAAAAAAGATGAAGCAGTAGGATTGCAGTTGTTTTGCAGTGAGGTTGCAGTGGGATTGCAGTTGGATGGCAGCCTTTTTTTCTTGTCGGCTGTTGTAGCCTTAGTAGTAGTAATTATTTATTATAGATCAGTAGCAACAGCATTGGTAGTTGAAGGAGCAGAAGCTTTCAGCCTCATTCGCTGATCGTTGATGGCGCTCAACGACGACGACGATCAATGCTTCTTCTTTATCTCCATGTTTTTAAGTCAGAGCAATCTGTCATGATATTTTATGACAGTCGTCGTCGGGGGCATTGCTTCTGACACCCTTTGGAGTCTGGCCTCCTCCTCATTTTTTTTTTTGAATTTTTTTTTTTTAATGAAAAAAAATATCCTTCCTTCTACTTTACTACGACTAGATTTACTAATTTGGTTGTAGTAAATAGTAGTAGGAATACAAAAAAAAAAAATCACACGCATATACACAAAAATATATTTAAAAAATAACAACAACAAAAAACAAACAAAAATACACAAAAAAAACAAAGCACAAACAACAAACAAAACAAAAAATAAACAAACAAAAAAAAAAAGCCCCTTAAAAGTGCAGCAACATAAATTACTAAAATTTCTTTGAATTTTTTTTGTCTGTTTTTCCCCCTCAAAAAAATTCCATCTTCATCATTTTTTTTTTTTTTAATTTGAAAGAAAATCGAAATAATTTATAATTCATTGAAATTCATTATTCAAAAATGTCTCATCATAGTCAGAAGGAGGAGCAGTACGTCGGACCATACCGGTTGGAGAAAACTTTAGGCAAAGGTCAAACAGGTAAGTACAAAAAACAAACAAAAACATAATAATAATTAAATGGGGGTTTAAAAAATAAATGAATATAATAAAAAAAAATGTTTGAAAATGAAATATATTTTTTATCACCTCCACTTTTTTTCTTGATTTTCCAAATTTAAATTATTTTTCAAAATATGCTGATTTTTTTTAATTGAAAAAAATAAAAAAATAAAATGAAAATGATAAATAAAATGAAATAAATAATAAAACTGTCTGAAAATTAAATATATATTTTCTTATCACCTCCACGTTTTTTTTTCTCTTGATTTTCCAATCACTAAAATCACTATATTTAGATTAAAAAAAAAATAGTTGTTTAAAGTTTTGATGTTTAAATTATTTAAATCATTTTTCAAAATATGCTGTTTTTTAATTGAAAAAATGATAAATAAAATAATGATAAATATAATAATAAATAAAATAAAACGAATAATAAAACTGTCTGAAAATTAAATATGTATTTTATCACCTCACCTTTTCTCTCTTAATTTTCCAATCGTTACAATATTTAATTTTTGTATTCAGTTTTTTTTGTGAAAAGTTGTTTAAAGTTTTGATTTTTAAATTATTTGAAGTATTTTTCAAAATATGCTTCCCCTTTTTTTTAATTGAAAAAAAAAAAAAAAATGTTTAAAAACTTTTAAAACTGGTTTGAATAGAAAAATATGCATTTTTTTCCTTTTAATTATTATTTTTTAATGAAGGAATCTATTTAAATATTTAAAAATCGAAATTTTAAGGTCAAAACTGCGCGCATCTATTTTGGACGTCTCTACTAAATATATTCTTTAATATTCGAGATATGAATTTCTGTAAAAAAAAAAGAAAAAAAAAGAGTAGTTATAAAAGGGACTATTTTCAATGTAAGTAAGATAAAAATAAAAATATAAGATAAATAAATAGATAAAAATAAAAGCCAATCAAATAAAAACAAAAAACAAACAATTTGTCGCAAAGCCGTATTTTTATTATTCGCAATATGAGTGACGGATAAAATAAAGTTGACACAAAGGTCAAGTTGTATTATTTGGATTTATTTTGGTGACAATTAAGGTCAAGGTGTATTTTGTTTGGAATTAAGAGATTTTGGTCAATCCTTTTTATGGTCTCTAAGTTGTGTATGAACAACAAGGGTTAAAAGAAGAAAAAAAGGAAGTCTATTAAGAATTCTATATAAACTTTAATTTCATATTTTAAATTTACATTTTTCTATCCTCCTACGAAGTCTCCAAGAAATGTCATTTCTTAACAACCGAATAAATATTACTTAATTTAAAATTCATTTTTTTCTTCTTTACAATAAATCATTGCATTAAATTCAATATTTGTTTAGTTGGTATTTTAATGTTATTTATTTAAAAAAAATAAACCCAATAAAATAGTAATTGTAATAATGGTCCTTTTTTTCTGGGGTGATTAATAAATTAACCTAAATTTAATCAAATGAAATTTTTTATCGCTTTATCTCATTTATTCTAGAACTAACACATACATTTGTATAATTTTATACATTTTCAATTTTTTTGTTGTGATTTTTTTACAAAATTACCAAAAACAAAAATAGCCCAAAAAACAAAACATTTATTATTCATTAAGTGTTGCATGAATTCTGGCTGTTTTAAATTTTAATGTTTTTTTAACATTTAACTTCAGATACATTTTTAAAATCTTTGGAGTTGATCAATAAGTTACGATACTTAAGTTCAATAATTTCTTAATTTCAATCACTGACAATTTTTTAGAATGTATAAAATAAAATCTAAGACTAAAAACGAAAGAAATGCCATTACCTACTACTATACTTACCACATTACATACATATGTATGAGTGTGTGAAATACTAATCTACAAATAGTATAAATACTAAATTGTTGAACATTACGTATATACACATATAATATATATAATAACCATTTAGATTGACATATATGTTGTATATAATGCAGACTGCACATAGTATATTATTTGTTGTACATATATTTACACAGCTAAGTAAGTAAGTAGGTTTGCCGGTTTTGATGATGATAATTGTTGAAAGTGAAAGTGTCTTCTTCATTATTATGGATGATATGATGATGGTCGAAATGTCATTTTCTAAAATTACCGTCAATGAAACGAAATATCAATTTAGCTCAAAATCCATCTTCTCACTCTTCTTCATCTTCTTCTTCTTTTCCTTCCACCGTTTCTTTAATTTTAAAAATATGTACATTAATTAATTGAATTATAAAATCAGCTTAAAAATTTTCAGTTCCCTCTCTCTTCTTCTTCTTCTTAATACTAACGTATGCATTTCCATCTCTTGTGATATTTTACTATTTTTTTCCCTTGTAGTCTCGACACTACACACAGAATAAAATAAGGTAAAAATAAAATAAAAATAACCATCAACTGTACTTTAAAATGGATTATTTTTCATACATTTGAAACGGACTCCTACAGCTGTTATTCAATAAACTTGCATTATTGTTGCTTTTTTTCTTCTTTTTGCAATTGAGATAAAATGCTCAATGTAAAGATTTTATCCAAAGATTTGGACTGTAAATGTATATTTAAAGAACTGGAGATACCCGTTTCTAGATTTGATAAAGTATTCTCTTGTCTAGATTGCAGCTAAATTATATGCAAGATTTCTATAATGATAATTATTAATTATTATAGTTATATACTACAGACTTTTTTTTCTTCTGTTCTTTTCCGTCTCTATGTAGACCATTTCTTCATTCATTTCATTTATATACGATTCATTTGAGTTATCAAGATCACAGTAATGGCAGCATTCAAGTTGCATCCTCATCTTCATCATTGGAACACGTTTTTCAAGTTTCATTTCGTTCAAAGCAAAAAAGAGTTTTTAGAAGAAAAAAAATCCTTTCCTTTTTGGATCACACGAAATTAAAAAAAAATGGCTGGTTAATTTTAGAATTACACCCATATTATCATTAAAAAGAGAGAAAAAATGTTTTTAAAATTATATCCATGCATGAAAATAAAAATTAAGTAAAATATTAACTGAATATTATTTTATTTTTAAGATTTTAATTTTATAGCCAGGAAAATCATCCTCTCTAATTCCAATTTACTCTCCACCCCCACCATTTTCTTATCCAACAATTTTCTCTCTCTGTTGTTCACTATTCAATCTCTCTCAGTAAAACTGGGAAGAGTCTTTTTTTGTTTGTTCAAAATCCGCTATTGTTTGTGAATATAAGGTAAAAAAAAAAAAATCACCAACTCTAAACATAGGCAGCCTTCTTCATCTCTACCTTTTTAAAAGCGAGAGTATAGATTTTTAAACAGAGTCAAATAAATTATGACATATCTACCAAATTTAAATAAATGTAATTCTAGTTCTGATCGAATTAAATTGATAAGATCGGATTGTGACAAGAAGAGGAAAGACGAAAATGAATTGAAAAAAGGAAGCAAAACCGGTTATTTATTTGTTCATTCTCCTCTTTTTCGTCTTCTTAAAAGCTCTGAATTTGACCTGCTATCTTTTCTCTTCTTTTCAACGTCTCCCCTTGTCTCTCTATCTTTTACTGGTTTCACTTTCAACCCTATGCGCACATTATTCCTCCCCACGTCTTTCACTGTTTGGCTGTTTTATAGTCAAGGCTTTATTATTAAAATAAAAATACTAATAAAACAGACTAAGACGATAGAACGAACAAAAGTACATATTTTTAGAGGGCTGTACAAAAAAAAAAAAAAAATTAAATCATAAGACACACACGTGCCTGTCACCATTTGGCAATTAATTCA
>CM042168.1:67011810-67191888 GCA_023376005.1 Doryteuthis pealeii
TGTATATATATATGTGTGTATATGTATGTATATATATATGTGTGTGTATATATATATGTATATGTGTGTATATGTATATGTGTGTGTGTATATATATGTATATATATATATGTTTATATGTGTATATATATATGTATATATATCTGTTTATATGTGTGTATGGAAGCGCGTGGGCTAGTGGTTAGAGTCATGGAAAATGGACTCGTGGGTTCGAGTTCAATTCCAAGACGAAGCTGTTGGCATTTCACATAGCGCTAATACCCTTGGGAAAGGTATGAATCCATATATTCTCCCTCCAGCTATGGGTTAAATAGTAGGGCAGACTGGGCTCTTTAACCTTGGGTAGGTAACCAGTCTAGGAGAGGGATAACTCTGAATTCAAAATTCCTGAGGTCAGTTGTTGATTGGGTTCGTGGCATTCCTTGATGCACCAATTCTTTCCTATTGACTGTGCCAAAAAGTGTGGAATGGTCCTACACAAGCCTTCATCACTATAAACAAATCACTGTGTTGATTGTTCACTAGATGAACACTCATGCGTCGAAATTCGACGAGAGAGTCCATTTTTTAAATTTTTTTATATGCGTGTATATATATATATACATCTGTTTATATGCATATATATATATATATGTCTATGTGTGTACATATATATGTCTATATATATGTGTGTGTGTGTTTGTGTCTATATCTACATGTGTATATATATATATATTCAGTGTTTTCCTTCTCCTAGATTGGTTACCTAGGCAAGGTTAAGGAGCCCAGTCTGCTCTACTGTTTACCCATAGATGGAGAGAGAGTAGTTGGATGCATACCTTTTCCGAGTTCATAAGTGGTATGTGGAATGCAAACAGCCTTGTCCAGGATTTGAACTCATGTTGATGAGTTCATTTCCTATGACTCTAACCATTACACCACGCGCCTCCTCATATATGTCTATATACATGCCTATATATATATATATATATATATATATATATATATGTGTGTGCGTGTGTGTATATACATGTCTACATCTATATGCCTATATACATGTGTACATATGTGTATATACATCTCGCGTGGTCTAATGGTTATCATCGTAGGAAATGGACTCATCGATCCAAGTTCAATTCCTAGACGAAGCTGTTTGCATTTCACATAGCGCTAATACCCTTGGGAAAGGTATGAATGCAATTCTTCTTCCACCTATGAGTAAATAGTAGGGCAGACTGGGCTCTTTAACCATGGCTAGGTAACCAGACTAGGAGAAGGAAGACTTCTGTTAAACTCCACTCATTAAATTGACCTTGTGTCGCATCCTGCTCGTGCGGAGGGAGCTTGGCAAATGTGTGTGTGTGTATATATATATATATATATATATATATGAGGAAAAAATGAGTATCGATTAAAAGTGATATCGATAAAATTCATTTTTATCCATCTTCATTTCTTTTCTTTACTCATTTTTTCCTCATGTTGTCGGATTCATTTCCCATTCTCACACACACACACACACACACACACATATATATATATATATATAATATATATATATATATATATATATATATATATATTGCTAGATTTCAAGAAAACAAATGTCTATTGTTTCAGCCGTTTATTTTCCGTCATCTGTTCAGTGAAAATGTGAAACAAAAAAGATACAGTTTTTTTTAAGTGCCTATCAAAACTCAGGTCTTAGATTTGTTAGTAGTCAAATTTATTGATGATGCCAGGGGGATTTTTTGACACTCTTACTATCATCATGTTATGTTCGATTTTTTCCTAAGCAAAATCTGAAGCCATTTCACCTTTTTATCTATCAATCCTAAATTCTGCGATAATCACCAGACACGCTAGTAGTAGAATTCTAACACACATACTAGTTGTTACTTTTTGTTGCATAAAATAAAATAAAAAAAGTTTTACACTGTCCCATGGACGCCACACGCTCGCGCGTCTCTCTCTCTCTCTCTCTCTCTCTCTCTCTCTCTCTCTCTCTCTCTCGTCATGGACACACTCAATTCTTTTATCTCTCTCTCTCTCTCTCTAATCTTTAATCTCACCGCAGCCTGTTTTTATTTTATTTTTTAATTTTAATTTATTTTTAGCATATTGACAAATAATGACAATGACAATATTAAATAAATATTTTTTCCTTCTTTTTCTGTGAGAATACAGACAGAGAGATACTAATAGGTACGCGTCCTGAGTCCCTGACGCGCAAAAATCTAAAAGGACGCAGTAAAATCGTATCCATGCGTCCCAGTTTTTTTCTTTTTTCTTTCCTCGTCGTTTCAAGCTAACTGATAATACATTTCAATAGTTTCTTAGAAACGAATTACACAGGATAGGTTACAAGGTAGGAGTTAGCCGGCTCTAGTTGGGACCCATGAATTTTCTCGGGGACTCATTCAAAGCAAATATGTGCGTCCCATGACGTACTTAATCAAAAAGCTATCAACATCAACGTATTGTACAGATACCCCCCCCCCCTTTAAAAAAATAATTAGTGCACATTTTGCACAAAAAGGACTTGTTCTTTCAGAAATAATGTTTATGGGTGGAGGGGTTTTGTGACCCCCCCCTTATTTATTTATTTTATGATGAGAGCATTTACGAGTCCCTAGCTTCCTTAAGGCAACTTATGTATGATCTCATAAATGTCCTGTATTTAGTCGTCCCAGGTATTTTTTTGAATAAAATCACTCGGTGTTTCTTATGATTCTAATTGTGGACGTATTTAATTTAAAATATGTTTGTGCATAATCTATGCATTTAAGTAATGCCTGGTACCACCACCACCACCACCACCATTATCATCATCACCCCCCCCCGCCACCACCACCTTTCGGAAACCTTTTTGGTGTGTGAAATGATGAACAGATTGGATAGATGCCTACTTCTTTTTTTTTTCCCATATTAAACTGACTGTAATGTACAACAGCCATATATTTGTAGTAATAGTAGTAGTAGTAGTTGTTGTAATAATTACCTCTTAGTCTTAAGATGTCAACTATTCAAGAACTGGTAGAGAGAGAATAGGAAACGGGTATTTTAAAAGTGGCGATGAATATAATTTGATTTATTAAATTAAATTTAATTAAAGTCACGTTAATTCTGAGAACGTGTGTGCACGTGTGTATGTGTGTGTGTGCACTGATCAAATTAAAAAAAAGAAAGAAAAATGATTCAGTATTTTTTTGCAATATTGACTATAATTTATCGTGTTTGTTAGATTTTAATTAAATGAAATTAAAAAAAAAACTGACGATTTTGATTGTTTGTTAAAATTGGCTTTACTCTCACTAAAACCAGCAAATAAATACTATCGAAAAGTGTGTGTGTGTGTGTGTGTGTGATGAGGAAAGGCAAAAACCTCCCATACATGTTGCAGTGCCTTTCTTCTTCTGACTTAAATGCTGGAAAAGGAGATCAAATTCATTTAAATAATTCGCTATGTTAAAAGGCAAATACAAATTTCCATCCATAAAAAAAAGAAAAAAAAAGTCCAAATCTAATCTCTACACTTGTGAAGCTTCATTAAAATTATTATAAAAAAATTTGTTTAATTAAATTATCTTTTAAACACACACACACACGCGCGTGCGTGCGACTAGTAACCACAAGAAGATTAGGAGGCTGGAGCTTACGGGTCTAGTAAAAATAGATATGCCCTTGGTTTACTACAACACGGATATAATTTTCTAATACTTCTCTCAATTAGATGACAAGAAAAAACAGGAATTCCAAGAAAAAGAAAAATAGAAACTACTTAAAAAAATGCTACAGAAATGAGAAAACGTGTTGTCACTTGATCTCTTCAGTAATGTTAAATCTTGATTGTTTTTCCTCTTTTATTCGCAAGAGATATAAATATGTTACAGGTTTTTTTTAAATCATCTATTGAGCTTAGGTTTAGTTTTTTTTTTAACAGTCTATTTTAGTTATCCAAGCTAAAACAAGTCTAGGACAATGCCAGTTCTAGTAAGGATCGAACTCGCTATTATTTTACAAGAAGAACAGTGCGCTAAATTACCCCCCCCCTCAAACATCACGTATCATGTTCGTTCTTTATGCATGAGGGTAGCAGTGTCGGCTGTTCTGGGGTCAATCGGTTGCTTGTTTACAACCTGGACACTTGGAATAATGGTCAATGATTTGAACGGTAAATTTGGTGCTAGTCACATTAACAATCTTCCGGGAAATAATGGCTGTTAATTCATAAAAAGCTAAAATCAGATTCATTGCATAATCTATGAAGAAGAGACATTGTTATATTCTACAACTCCCTCCTTCATACATCTGGCTTTTTTAAAAAATAATTTTTTATAGGCATTATATTCCATGGTTTTATTATTATTGCCATTGCAAGAAAAGAAGGTAGACTGTGAATTCAGGGGCCTAAATGTTTTACCATATCCTACCGGACCGATGATAGTGGACGAATATGTCAAATGTATATATTTTTAATTTCTCAACTGGGATTATTAATACTTTTAAGAAAAATCAAACTCTTAGGAAAACATAACTGAATATACGTTAATTCATTAAAAAAATAATTAAAGACAGCATTAATTGATGTTGTATATAGATTTTAAGTGTATAAAAAGTATAACTGAATCACTACGCAATAATTTTAAATCTATACAACATTAATTAATGCTGTCGTTTATTTTTTAAAACACTTATAAATGGATTAACGTATTGATTTGATTTTTCTTAATCTCAGTTGAGAAATTAAAAATATGTACATTGGACTTCATTTCATATTCTACTAACATCTGTCCAGTAAAACCATGGTAAAAAAATTACGCCCCTGAATTCACAGTCTACCGAAAAGAAATTAAAATTTCAAAATAGGTGTTGTATGATTTCCTATTGCTCATTTTCGCCTTAAAATAAATTAATTGAGAATACGAGACTTTCTATTTTTTTCTAGTAAAATAAAACGAGTATTAAGAAATGTTAGCATATGTTTCTATTGTGATTTCCCCCCATTATGTCCACTCTGGATTTAAAAGTTTTATCTAGATGTTACAATTTAATATTTCAATGAAAATGGCTTGGATATTTTAAAACTTTATCTTTAACGAAAGATGAAAAAAAAATGTTAATTAGTTGTTTCCGTTCCAGCCATTTTGGCTATCCCGTTTAAAAAAAAAGAAAAGAAAAAGAAAGCTCTTAAGAAAATGTCCCAAGATGTTAAATTTCTTATAGCTTCCCTAAAGAAAAATTCCTTAACCGAACAAGGGTAGGAAAAAAAAAAAAAAAAAATCTATCTGAAAATCCAAATCGTCTTCTTGTTGGTATTGAGCAAACTACGTTTCCCTACTTTTATGCAGTCGGTTTTACGGCATCATCACGTGACCAAATGACCTTCGTCCTACGTTGAGAGAGAGAGAGAGAGAGAGAGAGAGAGAGAGAGTTGCTAATTAAATTGTTTATATGTTTCTTTTTTAATAACAATAAATAATAATGGTCTTAAGTTTAAGGACCATTCTCAAATCTCAATATTGAAAAAAAAAAAAATAAATAAAAAAATAAAATCTAACTAGATTTACTTGATAAATCGAAGACAGGATTCGCTAGAAATTCTAATGACAAAAAAAAAAAAAAAAAAAAAAGAAAAGAAAAAATGACATAAAAAAAAAACAGCTGTAAAAAATGATTAACATTAACGATAAATGGACTGCGATGAACATGAACAGCGTGCTGTGCAAAAATAAGCAAAATAAAAATTAATCCGAACGGAAAGAAAGATATTAAGGAAACGAAAGACCGAGAATCCTTAGCTTTATTTAATTTCATCCCCTTTTTTCTTCCTTGTCTTCACTGTACTGATGGGGGAGTGGTGAAGGGTGGAGTGTAGTGTTTGATATCCCAGTTATTTTTTTTTTTCGTTCACGTTCCCCTTCTTCAGCTCTGCTGCTTAACAATCCAAGTGGCTTTATATTCTTATTCTGAGATGCTAATAAAACAAGGAAGGATGAAGAGAGTTTTCTGAATTCAAAGTTTAATTGATGATGATGATGATGATGATAGTAGTGACAGAGATGAGAAAATGAACTATCACGGAAAGAGATCTTCTTATTCTTCTTCTTCTTTCCCCACCCGGCCCTCCACCCCCTCACTTTATTATTAGCATCTTTCTCCCCCCCCCTTTCTCCCCCTCAGTGTTTGCTGCTTCATTGGGCTTATTTGTCACTGGTTTCCTAGGAAATGAATTGGCATATGGTTGGCTTCGTTGACTCATGCACACTTAAGCTGGCATGCATTACACTTCTCCCTATACACACACACACACACACACACACACACATTGCTATATATACATACATCAGTATAGCAATGCACCAGCACACACACACACGTGTACAAAAAAATGGGATATCAAACAGTACACTCCACCCGTCACCACTCCCCATACACACCCACACAGGTATACATGCTCGGACATGCACTATATATATATATATATATATATATATATATATATGTAGAGAGAGAGAGAGAGAGAGAGAGATGCTGATAGGTATGCATCCTGCGTCCCTGATGCATATCCATGCGTCTCGGTGTTTTTCTTTTTTCTTCCCTCACCATCTCAAGCTAACTGTAAATACATTTCAATAGTTTCTTAGAAAGGAATTACACAGGATAGGTTATATTTAGACAGTTTTAGTTGTTTCCCCAGATCATAAATAAAATCCCTACAATTTATTAAGAAACTTTAGTTGGGACCCATCAAATTTCCTGGGACGTTCAAAGCAAATATGTGTGTCCCAGGACACACTAAATTAAAAAGCTATCAGTATCACTGCATATATCTAAAGTTGGCTGAGTGACCTATTGTTGGTATCAGCCGAACAGCCAGGGAGTCTATCCCCTTTTTGCTAGCGCTAGACCAGGGAGTTTGTTTTTGCATCTGAGGTGGAGCGCTGCACCTACTATCAGTTCCCAACTTTACCACACAGATCAGATTACCCAATCTGGGCTACTCATGCGGTTAGTTAGTGGGGACTGGTATCGAACTAGGAACCTTGCGATTCTTAGGCAGGTGCTCTACTCAATGAGCAAAACCAGCCCCTATATATATATATATATATATATATATTGTGTACATAATATGGGTGCTATATTTATAAGTAAACAGTTCTCAGTATCATTGATAGAGCATTTTTATTTAAGTTAAGGTTATTGAAGTCAGTAATACTGTTGGTTTGAATAACAGCAGCTAACTAAGTACAACTTCAGCAGTGTATATGATGACTGCATGTATTGTAATAACAAGGCCTTGATAATGCAGTAAACACAGTATTCAGAGGTTTTAAGAAGAAGTTGGAGTATACTGATAATGTCAGTAAGTAACCTGCAATGGATACTTTTGAAGGAGGGTCAGCAGCCCAAGTTACCAGGTATGTTTAATTGGTCCACACGTATTCCATATAGATACCAATCTATATATATATATAATAAAGTTAAACCTATTGAGTCAGATATACCTATTAATAGTTTTGCTTAGTAGCTCATCACATATATATATATATATATATATATATATATATATATATATAATGTTGTGTTGTTGCTATGGCCGGGGTTTGTAGTTTTGTAGCTATTATGGAGTCTGAGTCATGGAGTTGGAGTCGGAAGCAATGTGTCATTGTAGTTGGTATAACTATACCAACTTCAACTGAATTTACTCTGTATATGGCCCTAGTTTAGTTGGTAAAGTTATACAATGCACACTCCATATAAATAGATCATAAAAATCATAGATATTATTTTTATTTGTAGACCATAATCATTTTATTACATGAAGAAGAATCAGTCTGAGTGATGTATACCCAACATCGGGTATACAATCAAGAGAGGAAATTCAGGTGATAAAGAGAGAGAGAGAGAGAGAGAGAGAGAGAGGAGAGAGAGACTTACTTGTTGCTTCATTTCTGCTAACTTCTTGTCTGGCTGTCATCTTGTCATCTAGTAGCCGTCTCTAACTAAGGCCTTCTTCTGGGCTAACACTAGCCATTGTAATTAATCAATTCACAAGACTTTTATTTCTTGACCAAGATTTTATTTAGCCCATTCTTATTCACCGTGCGGGTGAGATTCAACCTCAGCAAAGTCCAGTTGAGACTAAAATCTAAACTAACTAATCACGTGACGCGTGAAATTCGTGCCTCTGGGGTCAGAGATACCAACAGGTCTGGTATTTTTCCACTGGCTGATCTAAAAGCCAATGGCCCTTTATTCAGCTACAAGGTTTGTCAACAATTCCTGAATTGTAACACGAGACATACATATGTATGCAACTAGGTGCATGGTGTAATTGTTAGTCGTTGGAAATGGATTCGTCGATGCGAGTTCAAATGTTGGACAAAGCTGTTTGCATTTCACATAGTGCTAATACCCATGGAAAAGGTATGGATCCAACTACTCTCCCTCCAGCTGTGGGTTAATAGTAGGGTAGATTCGGCTCATTAATTTTGGCTAGGTAACCGGTCTAGGAAAAGGAGAACTCTGAATTGAAACCTTTAAACACCGCTTAAGAAATTGACCTTGTGTCACATCCTACTCATGCTGAGGTGTTGGTAAATATATATGTACGCAACAGATACAACAGATTTCTAAATAAAGATACAAATATGAAAATATACAGCACATCTATGCATATGACTGCATAATGCGCCTTGCAAGAATACATTTGCATTGAAACATTGCTGAAACAAAAACTCACCAAAAAAAATTAATTCTGTATTGAAGGGGTCCCTAATAGGTCAAAGTGGATCTGGGAGTAATGGTGGTGAAAGGGTACTCCACACACCCCAGAGCTCCAAAATTGGAACTTCACTACAGTTTAACATCATACCCAGGACATTAAGATCCTCAGTCACCGCCTTCTAGCACATTTATGATAAGAAGAGTTGGAGTTTGCCATAAGGGCAATAGGGTTGGGGCAATTATATAGGTGCTAGGGCTTGGCGTGACCAGCCGATTGAAGGAATTTTATAAAAAATTAAAGAAATAGTAAATGATTATGCTTTTTTTTTTGAAAGAAAACTGATTTATTGCAAATAAACAAAATAAAATAGGAAAGTAAGTGGAGTGGTCTATTGTCGGTATCAGCCGGACAGCGAGGGAGTCTATTCTCTTTTCACTAGCGCTAGACCAGGGAGATTGTTATGCATCTGAGATGGAGAATCCCACCTATAATCAGCTCCCTACTTTTCCACATAGATCCAAGCTGTGCTACTCATGCGCTGAGTTGGCAAGGGCTGGTATCGAACCCAGAACATTGTTGTTTTGAGACGGATGCTCTACTGACTGAGCTAAACTGGCCCTTAACAATTAAATTCTATACAGCATTTATATACACTAGTAGGTAATTAATAATAAACCATTTTAAGGTCGGCCTAAATGAGTAATTAAGACTTGCTCTATAGATCACTAAAATATCACCATTGGTCACTTTGGTATTTTTTTGTGTGGATCCCCAGTAATGTTACATGGACCCCAGTTAAGAACTACTGTTTTATACAAGTAATCATTTATTAAACACAGTTTTGTTAAAACCAGTATGCAAATTATTCCTACCATATACTATGTAAACATTTATTTCTTAATGATATATAACACACATTGCAGGATTTTAAATACATTAATAATATGGGCTGTTTTGAGGAAAATCTATCTCAGCTAGACCTTTATAGAGTCATTAATAAATAAGATGCTAATTGATATTATAATGTTTATCTAATAACAATTGAGAATGTAAATAACTAAGGGAATTGTGATGTTGGCGATGAGATAGTTTCTGTTACAGACAGACACATAATCTCCATTATAATAAGAGATATGGTAGCCAAATGGAGAAACGATAAGAGAATTTCAAAATTGCCCAAATTACCCAATCTCATCTTTGCTTTTTTGTGGCAGGGGGTGGGGGTGGAATATTTGCAATCAGTGAAAATATGTTTGACTTTATCAATCATCCAAATGCATTGTACCAATCAGATCTTAATGATCTTGTACAATTTGTAGTTGACTCTTGTGTGTAGTAAGTTATATATTAGCTTTGTTGATAAACTTGTAACATTTGTCTTGAAAAGTGGAAAAGGGGTTCTCTTCCCTTGCTGCCAGGATTTGCCATTAGAGGGCGTACACACCCTGGCTATTTAAACTCAGCCCAGGAAAGCTCTCTCTGTATAGAAGGGGGGAAAATATATGGGGGAAATAGATATTCGAATCAAGAAGTTCCTGCTGAGGGGGAACCAAAAACAAGCGAGTTCACCGTCTTCTCACAAGCCAGACTTTCTTTTGGTCAACACATTCTTTGTCTTCGTCTAGCAGCTGGAAAATCCGTCGTTGTAGTCGAAATAATCTTTAACAGTTCAAAATTGCAATTCCTATTTAGTTTTGTTTCTGTTGGACTAAAATCCATTTCTTTACTGGGTCGTTCGCAAAGTGCTTTGTCGTTGTTGACTGCTTCTGCTGCTGCTGACTGCCCAGCGCTCGACTCACTTGTTATTCATGGACATATTTACCCAAACATCCGGGCACTTCAGTCAAACCTCGCGTCCGTCCAGTGCTCAAATCGCATTTGTTTTTGCATGCGGGAGGACGCGAGTTCGATCCCGGCAGGCAAGACAATGTCTTTCTCTTTTTCCTTTCTCGTTCTCCGTCACACTCTGTCCATTAAGATCTTAATGACTTGTACAATTTTCAGTTGACCGTTGTGTTTTGTATGTTTTATACTGACAAGTATACCAAAAGTTTGTGTCAGGTCACTCAATGTGCTACTGGTACTATGTAACTCCTGTTTCATAGTTGGATCATCGGTGTCTAAACCAGTAACTGGTCTGGTGAGGAGGGTGGCTAAACACCCAATAGAACAAAAAATGGAGGAAGTTCTTTACTTCTGCAGGGCCGTATAAACTTGGTAGTGTCAGAACTGTGCAGTCGGGAACTTAGGTTCCTGGTAGGGGCACCCAGGTCTGGCACCAATGGGATAGGTCCACAATCCGGACAAAGGGGCTCTGGTGAAAATTCAAAGGGCATCTCTATCATAGTCAGGAATCAATGGCTTTTGGTGTACTCTTCAGTGTCTGGAAAATCTGTGGCAAACCCTGCATGCATCTCCTTCCCCTGATGGGGATATGCATGCAGGGTTTGTGGACCGCTTGTGAATTTCATATTCCCTTGTTATTTCTTCCATGAATTCACCAGAGGTGAATTTGTCGGATGGAGCTGGCTCAACCGACTCAGGGGGAATGTTGTAAACAGAACAGAACAACAGAATACTGCCTTTTATTGAAGTCAGTCAGTATACTGTTAGTTTGAACAACAGCAACTGGCTAAGCACAACTGCCAGTGCTCCAAGATAGCTGGTATTTATGGAAATCAAGAATAGTCCATTCATGTATTTGGGTGATTCCATTCCTTGAGTGCTGATTGGCTGCTTGGTTTCTATGATGTTATGAGGCTTCATAAATACCCTGTCGTTTTGCAGTAGTATTACGACAAGATTAGATTCGTATTCAGTTACGACTATTTGTTGCCTTGTCTTATCAATTCGACGTAATTGGAACTTACTGTGATTATTCTACACCTTTGTCAACAAACTTATTCTTAAGAAGTCAGTCTGATCTCCATAGCAAATAAGTGCAATGTTTCATGTTTTCCCCATTTGGTCAATACTTTTCAAAAAGCTTTGATTATTTAGAGTCTCTTCTACTATACCCATATTTCCACTGTTTCCTTCTGGTTTCCTAGACCACCAGTTCTGTGGAGGGAAACCTCCTCCTGCTCTGTCAGCTGACTTAGTAGCAACCACTTCCTGCAGGATGTTTTTCTATACTTTCAAGTATTTTCAATTTTGTTCTAATTTTGATTTAACTATAAGTTATGTATAATTAAGTATAACTAGCCACAGAAAATACCCTCTGGGCATCGTAAAAATTAATTTTTGAAAGACATTGCCTGAGAGGGTGGGAGTTAAAAATTCAATGTCAGAGGTTTGTATCATAAGTCAGACAAATCCTCATATTTATTAAAAGAGTAAAAAAAAAAAAAACGATTTGAAATGAAAACTGAGCTCCGTCCCTCTCAAATAAAATGTTGCGTGCATGTAATAATCAAACAATTATTTTGAATATTTTCCACATCAATTTTCCACAAAAATCGTAGGTATTTATTTATTTGTAAACTCGCTTACTCAAATTTTGGGTATATATAGCATAAGAATATTGTGACATAATCTATGACGTAGTTTTTGTTACAGACAGAAATAGAGACAATCTCCATTATTAATAGATTTTAAGTTGTATTATGTATTTTTGTATATAAATATATATATATATTTCATTATACATACATATTTTTTTAAATATTCTAATTACATAAGATATATATATATATATATATATATATATATATATATATTTCTGTATATAAGTATATATTTTTGTATATAGATTGTATATGTTGTATGGTATATGTATATGGTTAATTAAGTATAATTTTTCTTAGCTGCTTCACTCCCTTTATACTCCTCATAGCCCTGTCGGTCGGGGGCTTTAGAATACACTGACTGCAACTCTGCAAATGGGTAAAAAAAACCCCAATGGGACCACCTGTTAGCCATGGGTTGTGACCTGTGATTCTTAAGGATGGAACCCTGGTGGCTGAGCAGTCCATGACATGCAACACTCTACTTTGTCCCTTAATTAGGCTAGAACGGGTGGTTTGAGAGGCTCCCTCTGATCAATCAGTTGGTCACGTCAATCCCTAGCACCTATATGATTGTCCCAACCCTATTGCCCTTATGGTAAGCCCTAACCACTTTTATCATATATGTGCTAGAAGGCAGTGGTTGAGGGTCTCTGTGTCCTAGCTATGACGTTAAACTCTCTGATGGTGAAGTTCCATTTCTGGATCTCTGGGGAATGTGAAGTACCTGTTCATCACCATTACTCCCAGGTTCACTCTGACCCAGAATGGTAGTACCTGTTAGGGTCCCATCTATGGGTTAAATAGAACAAGATGAGTTTTTAAAAGATGTGTTAAATATTGAGTACCATCAAGAATGAATAAAACAAAAACATCTTTGGCATAAAATAACCCAATGGGTTGACATGCTGTAAAACCCAACCAACCAACCAACCAGAAATTATACTCCTCACCAAGTGACATTGCTATTAAATTCAGCTCTGTTAAGGAGATAGGGACTCCCAAACAATTCTGAATTCGGTTTCTTTGTTTAATGTCATATCAACCTTCATTTAATGCTAAAGTGATCCTTTTAGGAGGACAGTAGTGGTACTATTTAACCCATAGCTGGAGGGATGAAGTAATTCATACCTTTCCAAAGGGTATTAGTCCAAAAGTGAATGTAATAGTGGTACTGGAGTTTGAGCTTGCTTACTACAATGTCGCAGTCCAGCGCTTTAGCTATTGCATCATGGGGAATCCGCTGCAAATAATTCTCAGATATTTATTGATTAAACCCTTTTTCATTCGTCATGTCTGATCCTTATCATAAACATGACTTTCTACTGATTTCTCGGGAACCTTCTTGTCGAATAGAATAATAATTAACACAGCTTAATGCCTCTACGTACCCCAGCTATGGTTAGCGGAATGAGAGAAGGATACCCTGTGGACTGAATAAAGGGTTAGGCTCAAAGTTCCGGGATGGCTCCCAATTACGATAAGAAGGTTTCCAAGTCTGACAAGAAATACCTGAGGAGGGCTGGAGTGCACATTGGCCGAGGTGTTGTACAGATGGCAATGAAGATGAGGACAGTGGTCCAAATAACACAGATAATACTAATCATCAAGAAATTAATATAAACTGTTTAGTTATTTTATTTTTAGTCTCAATGAACAGTTCAACAAATGTTACATTTAATTACTACAAATTCTAAAAATTCAGTGTGCATTACATACAAAATCATTTTTTCTTTTTTTTCTCGTAGCCCAAAGTTAAGGGTGCGTTTTATACATGAATATTTAAAAAAAAAAATTCTCAATTTAATTTTTTCATCTTTTTTAAATTCTTGATTGGAATCTCCTGGGAAAGTGAGATTTGTATATTTTCCAACTGATATGATTATTATGGATAACTGCATGGAAACTTTCCATAATTTATTATACTTCTATTTTCCCTCCAATAAGCAATCCCATCGACACTACCGTTGCCAAAACCGCATTGGTACCTTACCTTTCCTTTGGATCACAGCGGCAGTGTGGAGAGGGGGGATTTGCTGCATGGGCAACAGCTTATCCTCCATATGAACCCGCCCAGGCTATGTAGTTCAAAGAAAAAGAAAAAAAAATATGTTGACACTACTCCATCATCTCTCGTAGACAGAACGCTGCCAACCAAACTGATTTCTATTTTGCTCTATGTGCCCATAAAATAACAAAAACTTTCTCTTTCATTTTTAAAAAAAAAATATTTAAAAAAAAATTTTTTTTTATTTATTGTGCTTCAATTACTAACTTTTATTTAGATACTGTGACTTTAACTCTTTGCCTACCAAATTTCTCCAAAATTTTCTTGGTATTTTTTACCTGCATGATGGATATTTCAAAGTTCACTATCTATTCACCTCAGAACTCATTCTATTTAAATAAAGTCCTATTATCATTGTAATCTGAGTCCTTTATAACAAACTAGGATCACAGTGGTGGGAGAGCTGCTGTGAGTGGTTTAAAGTAGACAAGGAGGCAGCTTAGCACTACCGCTCGTTCGAGCGAGTACATAAACCGTTGCTCCGATCCCGCGGTTCCTCTCGTACTGAACAGGATTGTTGTGGCCACAGCCGACGTAACACACGTGCTGATTGGTAGGATAAAACTAACCTGTCTCACGACGGTCTAATATCACATTTTTTTGGAACACCCTGTATTTTAGGAGACTGATTCTAAGTTATTCCTTTTCTCCCTGTTTTCTTAGTGGTTGTTTTTTTTATGCTCTCTCTCCTCCCTAATAGATTCTCCCAAGTAACATGACTGAATCCAAGACAATTCCTTAACTCCTGTCATTTGCTCTAGGCTACTTGACATGAATTGTATTCCATTTCACAAGTGTTGAATTGAGCAACTTTGTCCACTGTTGAATTGAACAACAATAAAACTAAGCATAACTGAATTTGTCCATAAAGCAATTGATATTTATAGCACGCAGGAATATTTCATACTTGCATCCGGGTGATCCCATTCCTAGAGTTCTGATTGGCTGCTGGTCTTAGTGTCGTTATGGTGCTAGATAAATATGCTAGATAAATATCCACCCTTATTCTGGTAGCAATGCAGGTTCTGTATTGAGTTACAGCTTGTTTGGTGCCTTGTCTGCCAATTTGTGCTTTATAGCATTCAGGAATATTCCATACTTCACTACAGATTTCGCTTCCTCGTCACTGGAATAATGTTTGCCTCTTTTCAGTCTCATGAAAGAGGGTTTGAGAGGCAAACATTATTCCAGTGACGAGGAAGTGAAATCTGCCGTGAAGAAGTAGCTCATAGAACAGTCAACAGAATTTTTCGGCCCCCGTGAAAGAGGGTTTGAGAGATGGGTGACTCTTTAAGCAAAAGCAAGTACTGTAAGAAACCAAATATCAAAATGACTTAATTCGGCATTAAAAAAGTCAACGGGGTGGCCTAAAGTCGGTATCAGCAAGTCAGCGAGGGAGTCTATCCCTTTTTCAATAGCACTAAACCAAGGAGATTGTTTTTAGCATCTGAGGTGGAGCGCCACACCTTCCATCAGCTCCTTACTTTACCGCACAGATCCCTGTGCTGCTCATATGCTGAGTTGGTGGGGACCGGTATTGAACTAGGAACCTTGTGGTTTCTAGCCAAACGCTCTACCGACTGAGCTAACCCGGCCCCTTTCCCCGTAAAACAACCAACCAACCAATTTGGTGTAGATGTTAGTATTATAAATGCATATGAAGGCTGAGCAAATAGAAGATTGGTATTGAATATTCAATTGATCACCTTCAACAATATTTGTTCAATCATCAATTCAATCAATTCAATCAATTGGATTCTGAAAAAAAAACGAAAAAAAAAAAACCCTCAACAGGTCAAAATTCTTATTGTTTCTCTGAGTTAATTAGCCATGATATCTTCTTGAAACACACACAAAGACCCACTTTGTTTTACAATTGCAAACAATCAGAATATTTTCATCAAATATTCTAAGAAATCTTTCAAGAGCACTGAAATATGTCTGGCCTATTTATTTGTTGTTGTTGTTGTTGTACTGGTGTATATGATGTAAAGATAAAAGCAAAAAAAAAAAGAAGAAGCCTCATAAGAAAGTGAAAGTAGCTATGCAAAAACATACTTTGAAATAATCAATAGAAAATAGTGATGTTTATTTCTTTTTGCTGTCTATTCAGATCATCCACATAACGTAATGATTGGAAATGACTTGCTTTGATTATTTACACAAGTTTGTAAATCCATTGATATGTATATGTTAGGCTCTTTATCTTTTGGTAAGGCAAATAGTCTTGGAGTTGGACATTTTTTAATTTAAAACCTGAGGACTGATATTTCTCTGAATTTTTGAGATGAGGCTTGATAATTTGTATTATTTGTACTATTGTCCTCGTCTTTATTGTTATCTGTACAACGTTTCAGCCGATGTACCCTCCGGACTTCTTCAAGTATTTCTTGTCAGACTCAGGAACTTTCTCTTCGAACTCATGAACCTTCTCTTCGAACTCGGGAACATTCTTTTTGAACTCATGAACCTTCATGGAACTCTAAACAGAATTTGAATAAAATGTTGGGTTCAGAGTTCCGTGAAGGTTCCTGATTAGGGACAAGAAGGTTCCTGAGTTCGAGAAGGCTCCTGAGTCCGACGAGAAATACCTGAAGAAGGTCGGAGGGCACATCGTCCGAAATGTTGTAGAGATAACAATAAAGATGAGGACAATAGTCTGAATAATCCAAATAATACTGAGGAGTAATGTTCAAGAGAATCTGTGACCCACTGGTGCACCAATTCTTCTGTTAACAACTTATCCAAAAAGATGTGACAGGCTACTTAACCACTCTAAACAAATCTCCTGGGTAGGGAGTCAAATGTTTGATATCTTTAATTGAACTGTTGGGATCAAGGTCAAGGAGAGAGGTCATATGTGTGTGTGTGTGTGTATATGTGTGTGTGCATGTATATATGTGTGTGTGTGTGTATGTGCATATATATATATGTGTGTGTGTGCACATATATATGTATGTGTGTGCACATATATATATACATATATATCAGTGATGCTGATAGCTTTTTGATTTAGTGTGTCCTTGGACGCACATATTTGCTTTGAATGAGTTCTCAAGGAAATTTCTGGGTCCCAACTAAAGCCATCTAACTCCAACCTTGTAACTTATCCTGTGTGATTCGTTTCTAAGAAACTATTGAAATGTATTAACAGTTAGCTTGAAATGGTAAGGGAAGAAAAAAAAAACAACACTGGGATGCATGGTTAGATTTTTGTGAGTCAGGGACGCAGGACACATACCTACCAGCATCTCTGTATACACATTAATATATATATATATATATATATATATATATATATATATATTATACTTGGATACACTGGAAACACTTGAGGAAGGTCATAGTATACAGTAGCTGAAACATTGTGATTTTATGTACCAGAATAAAGATGAGGAAAACAGTCTGTAACATCAAAATTATATATTAAAGTTTATTCAGAAAACAACTGTTGTCTTAATATTAGTAAATACTAAATGTAAACATTGTCACTCAAATCAATCATCTACATATGTTGTGCCAAATTATATAAAAAAACGATAATTTAATTTTTTTAGTGTTTTGTGAAAAAATGTTATTTGATGGAAAAAGACTGTTCTGATTTTTTAATTCAGCACTCGGAAATAAATAAAAATCATTTCCAAACAATTTTTCAATAGATCCATGTGTATAGCAGAAAATTATTTAAAATTTTTTAAATAACAAAACATATTTATCAAAAAGTGGTACATGTTGAAGAAAAATGGTTTTCTGTTTTAAATTCAGCAGCCAAAAATACATACAATTCATCTGAAACATTTTATATATATATATATATATTGTGTGTGTGAGTAGATCTTTTGTATGAGATTTTCCAGACAGTTTCCTTATTTCATCATCGAAAATGGTTTAGGCATATTCAATAAGATGCATATCACAAGATTGATTTGGCCTTGAGAGTTGCTTAATCTTTAATATTTATGTTTATTTTATATTGCTGTATACCTCTCACTCATTCTGTCTGTCTCCCTCTCTCTCTATATATGTGTGTGTGTGTGTATATGTATATGTGCGTGTATTTATTTATATATATATGTGTGTGTGTGTGTGTATATATATATATATATATATTAATGTGGTGCAGTGACACTGATAGCTTTTTAATTTAGTGCATCCTGGGATGCATGTATTTGATTTGAATGCGTCCCTGGGGAATTTTATGGGTTCCAACTAAAGTTTCTTAATAAATTGTAGAGCTTTTATCTTGTACCCCATAGTGTGTAATTCATTTCCAAGAAAATATTGAAATATATTTAGTTAGCTGGAAATCGTGGAGGAAGAAAGGAAAAAAACACTGGAATGCATGGATATGATTTTTTCTGCATCCTTTTAGATTTTTATGCATCAGGGATGCAGGACGCATACTTATCACCATCTTTGTATGTGTGTGTTCGTCTGTGTGTCTATATATATATATATATATATATATATGTGTGTGTATATGTGTGTGTGTGTGTATATATATATATATGTATGTGTGTGTGTGTGTGTGTGTGTATGTGTGTATATATATTATATGTATATGTGTATATATTATATATGTATGTATGTGTGTGTGTGTATGTGTATATATATATATATATGTATGTATGTGTGTATGTGTATATATATGTATGTATGTATGTGTGTATGTGTATATATAAAAATAAGTGACAACTGGAAAAGCTGCACTAAAGAGAACTGACTGAGAGTTCATGTGGATGATGGCTGTACCAGTTATGAGAGTGAAAGAATCGTGCATGTCAACTTCGAAAGGGTTACACCTGTCATATGGAGAGAACATGGAGGGTTGGAAGTGTCTGACATGTGGTCGAGTTTTGCTTTCGAGGGCTGGCTATGTCAATCATAGGAAATCTCACCTGGGTCAATCCATGCAGATTCCAGGAGTAAATAATGTGTCTTGTGCTATATGTAGGTCTGTAAGTCGGCTTCTGTCTTAAGAGACATAGGTGGTGCATAAGCATCAAATTTTATTGACTCATCCGATTCATCTGAATCATCTCATTCAACGGGGAAGAAGTCTTTTCAATGTGCGTCAAACTTTGTAGATCTGCAGCAGGTTTGATGAGTCATTTGAGGGTCATGCAAGGAAGGGTTCTGGTGGTGGAGTTGTGGGATTGTGAGGGACGGCAATGTGTGATTATGCTATTGCCATGTGTATATATATATGTATGTATGTGTATGTGTATATATATATATGTATGTATGTGTGTGTATATATATATATATGTATGTATGTGTGTGTGTGTATATATATGTGTGTGTGTGTATATATGTGTGTATATTTATGTGCGTGTATGTGTGTGTGTGTGTATATATATGTGTGTATATTTATGTGCGTGTATGTATATGTGTGTATATATATGTATGTGTGTGGTGTATATATATGTGTGGTGTGTATATATATGTGTGTATATTTATGTGCGTGTATGTATATGTGTGTATATATATATTATGTATGTGTGTGAGTGTATATTTGTGTCTATATGTGTGAGTGTATATTTTGTGTCTATATGTGTGAGTATATGTTTGTGTCTATATTTGTGTGTGTATGTCTTGATATGTTTGTGTGTGTGTATGTATGTGTCTATATGTGTTTTTTTCTATATTTGTGTGTGTATGTGTGTGAATGTGTATGTGTGTATATACTTGTAGTCAGGTCGCCAAAGCGCTACGGGTCCTATGTAATCCCAGTATTACCTGTTTCATAGTCGGATCATCGGCGACTAAACAGGTAACTCCACCAGGCTTGCCTGGTGAGGAGGGTGGCTAGAACCCAGCAGGACGCTAAATCAAGACCTGTCAAAGGGCGGAGGAATCTTCTTGCTCAACGGCCATCTAGCACATTACATTACGCGGGGACGTAGAAATACCTGGGTTGGTATCCAGGCGCGTAGCACGACACTTGAGGTATCCTTGTCTTGCAGTCTTGTCGGATTTTGTTCATCACACAGTCTCTCTGACTCTGATTATCAAAAAGTGCAGCTAGTTCCGTGCACACTATATCCACTAAAAATATAGCACAAGTATTTCCTGATTTAACTTTTTTTTTCCTAAAGTCCAGGGGCGATGGAGGTGTAGTGAAGCATACAGGTTTTAACTTGGAAGTAAAGTGTGAATCATCTAAACATTGATAACTTTTTTTTTTATTCCCATCAACAAATAAACATTTTATTTCTTCTAATCAAATCTTATTGATTTCAATATAAAAAAGAAACAACCTTTGACCTATTGAAATGGTTTGCTAATTGTTGCTAATGAACTTTGTAGCAACACGATCTTTAGAATTTAAAATTACTAATCAATATCAGTCAATGATAGACACCAAAGTGAAAATAAAATGTTTTAAAATAATATCATTCAGTAATGGCCAAACAGAATGTCAACCCTGTTGACTGGGGTAGAAGAATACACCGACTGCACCTCTGCAGAGAGGTAAAACCCTCCAATGGAGCCAGCTGTTGGCTGTGGGTGGCGACCTGTGATGCTTTGGACATGGAACCCTGGTAGATGAGCAGTCCATGAATTGACCAGCCGATTGATCAGAGGAAACCTCTCCGACTGCCCATCTAGCCTAAGTAAGGGCCAAAGTGGGGTGTTGCATGTCATGGACTGCTCATCCACCAGGATTCTGTCCTTAAGCATCACGGGTTGGCTATTGAAAATACTAAACGTTCTAAGCAGGACTATCTATTATTTTTATTTTTCTGATTTTTTTTCTTCTGTGGTCCTTATCTTTATTATGAAACCAGAAGCGGCTATACAGCATCACCTGGGAAGAGCGGGGGTGGGGGGAAACCATGGTGTATTGATTTGTTTACTTTTGAGAATGCTGGACATTTTAAGTAGACTTTCAATGCTATTTCTATGTATATTTTCAATTTTAAATATCTTCGAATATAAATCAAATCTTCATAATTTTTGCACAAAAAGAACCACTGATATTCAATGTGTATATATATTTATTTTGTCATTAATTGTTTTATTTTCTTAGTTTCATCCATTCATACATACATACATACATACACACTAACTGCCCTTTATATATGTATAGAACATAGATGTAAAAACACATTTAGCACTTTGTTCCCTCTGGCCTTCTTCAGGTGTTATATATATCATCATCATCATCATGTCGCGCATGTAGCATGGATATTCATGACAGTCTCTTGCCAACCCTCTATATCACTCATTGGACCTGGGGAGTCCTCTGCGCAGCAACCAGCATCCTTGCATAGTTGGTCTATGTAGGTCCTTGGCGGGGGGACCCACATTTGCATGTTCATGTGCCGGCTTCCAGAGGAGAATGTCACTTATTAGCTCGTTCTTGCTTCTCCAGCAGTGTCCTGCTTGCCTAGTCCGTCTCACTCGGATGGTTTGTGAGGCAGGTGGCCATACAGCTGCTTCCTTGTGGGGTGCTGCTTCCACGACTTGTTCAAGACTGCTCGCAGCATTCTTGTGCAGCTCTGATCTAGCTTATTCTAAAGGCGCTTCGTTAGGGTCCAAGTGGTGCAGCCATACAGCAGCACTGATATGACCACAGCCTGGAAGAATTGACGCTTTATATATATATATATATATATGAATCCAAGAAACATGCTTTGTTTGCTCAACAGTCAAACGATACAAAATGATATCCCAAATTGAATCATTGCTATCCTTGGATAGTCAAGAAACCCCTTAAGAAGAAGACTGGAGGGAACAACATGCAAAACGTTGTGTTTTTACATTTCACAATAAAAATGAGGACAACAGTCCAAAAAATCAGAAAAATCAAAATAATAGTTACCAAGTCTCAAATTCCAACAAAAACACCATCTGTTTTTAGGAATCATCTTCAGAATTTCTGTGAAAGTTGGAGATCTATCAGACATATTTATAAAAACAGAATAACTCGGCTATCTCCTAATACTTATTACATTTTATTTCCTTATTAAAAACATTGGACTGATAATTTTATAATTAGATTATCTATATACACAGTTATGCTGATAGCTTTTTGATTTAGTGCATCCTGGGATGCACATATTTGCTTTGAATGAGTCCCCCAGAAAATTTATGGGTCCCAACTAAATTTTCTTAATAGATTGTAGGGTTTTTATTTATGATCTGGGGGAAACAACTAAAGCCGTCTAACTCCTACATTGTAACCTATCCTGTGCAATTCATTTCTAAGAAACTATTGAAATGTATTTACAGTTAGCTTGAAATGGTGAAGAAAGAAAAAAGAAAAACACAGGGACACATGGATATGGTTTTATTGTGTCCTTTTAGATTTTTGTGCTTCAGGGATCCAGGACGCGTACCTATCAGCATCTCTGAATACACATTAATATATATTGGATGTTGTAAACTGACATCATCATCATCAACATAAATTCAATATATGCTGGTTTCAAAAATCAGTATTCTACCTCCTGGATTTGCTATGTTTTCAGAAGCTGTGAATATGGCTATTGATTTGATTATAGAAGAGTCAAATGGAGCTATGGAGTCGGAACACAAAACCTTTAACCTGACTCTCTTTTTTTTCTTTTTTTTTTTTTTTTTTGGACTATTTTTGGCACCTCCAACTCCAACTCATGTAATTGTTAAATGATTATGGCCTACAAATAAATATAAATCTATGATTTTTTTAATAATCTACCAATAAGGAGTGTGCACTGTATAACTTTACAGACTAAACTAGGGCCATGTAAAGTGTAAATTCAACTGGCGTCATAAACCTCCTGGCCACTTAATGTATGAGTAAATGTTTTGCTGTTTTTCTTAAATCGGATCAGGTTAAAAAAAAAAAGAAAAAAAGAAGGATACTTTAAAAAAAATGTTGAAATAAATCCCACTAGGATTTAATCTTTTCTTAATGTTGATTGACTAACTGCCACTAACAATTTTCTAGTAGCAGGGGAGATTGTGGTGAGCATCCCCTCCACCCCACACACACCTTTCATTTTAAAATGGACGGATCATGCTAATAAGTAAGTCCTATTTATACAAACTACTCATATATGTATATATATATATGTGTGTATATATATATATATATATATATGTATGTATACAGTTATAATTGAATTGGTGCATAAAGCAGTTGGTATTTATAGCACCCAGGAATATTCCATACTTGCATCTGGATGAACCCATTCCTTGAGTTCTGATTGGCTGCTTGGTCTCAGTGTGGTTATAGTGCCAGATAAATAATCCACCATTCTGCATTATAGATGCAGCAATGCAGGAACTGTATTGAGTCACAGCTTGTTTGATGCCTTGTTTGCCAACACAAAGGTAGTTGAATCCCACTGTGATAGTGAGTATTGTATTGCTTCAACAGTGGCCTATTAATTATGTAACATATCTACATCAAGACATCACTCTTTTGACATATCTAAAAATAACATCATAATTAGAGAAACAGCATAAGGACCTTTGTAGGATTTTGTTTCCTCACCTTTGTGACCTAGATTATTCTAGTGCAAAACTAGGTCAGACTTCTTAATTAAATGGAGAATGGCAAAGAGCATTTCAGTCTCTTTTTATTTCTACCCATCTTCATTGATTGCCCACCCCCCCCCCCGCACTGTAAGAATATTGGTGAGTATTTGATGTGATTAAGAAAAGTTTTTTTGGTAATTTATGAGGAAGTGCGTCCTGGTCTCCTGCCTCAAAAATTGCTACCCGGTGACTATCGAAATAACAACCCCAGCTTGTCATAATTCTTGTTTATTTATCATAATTTGTCGTAATTCTTGTTTAGATATGAAGATGGATATATAGTTTGGAATAGACTGAGATAGATAGATAAGCAAACAAAATAATATAGATAGATATGAACAAATGAAGATGGACAGATATTTTCGACAAGTAAATGTATTTGGGGGGGGGGGGTCGCATCTTTTTTTTGTTGTAATTCTTGTTTATTTAAACTAAAAACAAGACATTAAACAAACATGAATAAAAAAAAATCTTAGTATTTAAAGTAATATAGATAAATATGAACAAATTGAGATAGATAGGTAGATATGAAGATGGATAGTTTTTAATAGACTGAGCTGGGTCATTATTTTAATAGTCACCGGGTAGCAATTTTTGAGACAGGAGACCGGGACGCACTTCCTCATAAATTACTGTTTTTTTAATCGTGGAATAGATTCATGAAATAGAAATAGTATTTGGTGATCATAGAAAGATTCAATATTGTTAGATATTTTTTTATGGTGAAAGCGTCTGTGAATGAGGTTAGCTAGGATAGACAAAATAAAGATATTAAGAGTATTTACGGGTTTTGAAGGAGCTCTTATTTCTCCATAGTTGTAGGCAAATTGTCGGACAAAGAAGACAAACACACAATGGAATTTTAATAAATGTATTGACAAATAATACAAGAACTTGTTGCAAATTTTATTGGTATTTGCTACCAGACTTATCTGAGTTAAGTGATGTTCTTGGAGTAGTGGTGATAACAGGGTATTCTGTTGCCTGTTGGAAAGTTGATGGGATGTTTCTTCGAATGTTTCTCGTTCTTCCTCGTAACCAGTTCAGTGATAAGTAATGGGGGATGCTATTTTAGAAGCTTCTCGCCCTGGTAACAGTTTTTTAAATGACGGTGAATGGGCCCTTTTCGAGTAGACTATTTGGTCTTCAGCCTTCTGTAGTGTGCTTTGTGCCTTCGAAAGTGTGCTGTGAAAATGCCTCCGAACAGGTCAACGGTCCGTAGATAAACCCTGTTTTTGGGCTAAGTGATAAATGTAGGGACCGCTATTTACGCGACTACCTCCAGTGGGTGCTCCATGATAAGTGGAGTTTTTGATATTGGCGCCAACATCGTATGTTGGCGATTCACCCCCTAGCAGCAGGGGGAGATAATTAACTATGGAATTTCCAATAATATGTATTGAACAAAACTTTTCACCATCTCCTGATAGCTGTGTGCCACATTCCCACATTTAATATCTAGGTATTTTTTGTCTATAAACACCATGAACATTTAGATACAAGATATTAGATTTATATATTTACCAACCCCTCCACAGTGTTTTCCTTCCAAGTTTAAAGAGCCCAGTCTGCCCTACTATTTACCCATAGTGTGATGCATATCTTTCCCAAGGGTATGTTAAATGCAAACAGCCTTGTCCAGAATTTGAACTCAGGTTGACAAAATATTAAATTTCGAATGTGTTTTATTTGTATATTTAGGTAAAGAGAAATTTAGAATCTGGTCCTTTTGAATTAAAAGAAAAAATTACTTTATTCTTAATTCACGTTTACTTTAATAAATATACACCAGACAATATTAATACTTATATTTTACTTATGATGGTGAGGTTCACAACTGATGGTGAGGTTCCAGTTCTGGAGGTCTGGGGAATGTGGAGCAGCCCTTCATCAGCATTGCTCCCAAGTCCACTCTGACTCAGAGTGGTAGTACCTGTTCAGGGTCCCATCTATGGGTTAAATAGAAAAACATGATTTATTAAAAAAATTGAGTATCCATTAAGAATTAATTTATTTCAAAACTTAGTTGGCATTAAATGACCCGCTGGGGTTGATATGCCATAAAACTGACCAATAATTTGTCATATTGGATAAGTGAACCTGTTTAAATTCTGTATTATAAATGCTGAAATTGTAAGAAAAAGTTTATCTGAAGAAAATCATTACAAAAATGTTGGAGTGAGTTAGTATACTGTTGGTCAGAATGACAACAACTAACTAAAAACAACTGAACTGGTGCCCAAAGCAGTTGCTATTTATGGCACTCAGTAATATTCCATGCATAAACTGGGTGATCCCATTCCTTGAGTCCTGATTGGCTGCTTGGTTTCACTGGTGTTACGGTGCCAGATAAATAATCTATCATTCTGAACAAGGATTGTAACAATGCAAGATCCATATTGAGTTTTGGCTTGCTTGTTGCTTTGTCTGCCAATTCTATAGTAATTGGAATATTGCTTTTACAAAAAACCAAAAAACCAAAAACCAAAAAAAAACCAACAAAGAATCAATAAAATCTCTAGGGTCGGGTTTTATTCATCTTTAGTGGATGAGTTCATAAGCAATGCAACAATCGTCATATAACATCAACTGATAATAACTTTTGTCTATGTCATTTGTATTGATGTCCAATCTTCTTAAAATTGGCAAAGTTATATTTGTAATTATATTAGGCATTGATTCTATTTGTATGAATTTTTGAGATGAGTCTTGATAATTTGTATTATTTGGATTTTTCAGACTATTATCCTCATCTTTATTGTTATATACACAACGTTTCAAGAGACTTAATTTTTTGTACACATAATCTTATTATTAATTCCTCTTTTGGGTTGAGGCCCTTCTTCATCGGGTCATTTCTCTCCCTGGTTCTGGGTTTCATCTTGGTTCTTCAGTTAATCAGGAACATGGAGACTTATTTTTTGTACACATAATTTTATTAATTCCTCTTTTGGGTTGAGGCCCTTCTTCATCGGGGTCATTTCTCTCCCTGGTTCTGGGTTTCATCTTGGTTCTTCAGTTAATCAGGAACATGGAGACTTATTTTTTGTACACATAATTTTAGTATTAATTCCTCTTTTGGGTTGAGGCCCTTCTTCATCGGGGTCATTTCTCTCCCTGGTTCTGGGTTTCATCTTGGTTCTTCAGTTAATCAGGAACATGGAGACTTATTTTTTGTACACATAATTTTAGTATTAATTCCTCTTTTGGGTTGAGGCCCTTCTTCATCGGGGTCATTTCTCTCCCTGGTTCTGGGTTTCATCTTGGTTCTTCAGTTAATCAGGAACATGGAGACTTATTTTTTGTACACATAATTTTAGTATTAATTCCTCTTTTGGGTTGAGGCCCTTCTTCATCGGGGTCATTTCTCTCCCTGGTTCTGGGTTTCATCTTGGTTCTTCAGTTAATCAGGAACATGGAGACTTATTTTTGTACACATAATTTTATTATTCATTCCTCTTTTGGGTTGAGGCCCTTCTTCATCGGGGTCATTTCTCTCCCTGGTTCTGGGTTTCATCTTGGTTCTTCAGTTAATCAGGAACATGGAGACTTATTTTTTGTACACATAATTTTATTATTCATTCCTCTTTTGGGTTGAGGTCCTTCTTCATCGGGGTCATTTCTCTCCCTGGTTCTGGGTTTCATCTTGGTTCTTCAGTTAATCAGGAACATGGAGACTTATTTTTTGTACACATAATTTTATTATTCATTCCTCTTTTGGGTTGAGGCCCTTCTTCATCGGGGTCATTTCTCTCCCTGGTTCTGGGTTTCATCTTGGTTCTTCAGTTAATCAGGAACATGGAGACTTATTTTGTGTACACATAATTTTATTATTCATTCCTCTTTTGGGTTGAGGCCCTTTTTCATCGGGTCATTTCTCTCTCTGGTTCTGGGTTTCATCTTGGTTCTTCAGTTAATCAGGAACATGGAGACTTATTTTTTGTACACATAATTTTATTATTCATTCCTCTTTTGGGTTGAGGCCCTTCTTCATCGGGGTCATTTCTCTCCCTGGTTCTGGGTTTCATCTTGGTTCTTCAGTTAATCAGGAACATGGAGACTTATTTTTGTACACATAATTTTATTATTCATTCCTCTTTTGGGTTGAGGCCCTTCTTCATCGGGGTCATTTCTCTCCCTGGTTCTGGGTTTCATCTTGGTTCTTCAGTTAATCAGGAACATGGAGACTTATTTTGTGTACACATAATTTTATTATTCATTCCTCTTTTGGGTTGAGGCCCTTCTTCATCGGGGTCATTTCTCTCTCTGGTTCTGGGTTTCATCTTGGTTCTTCAGTTAATCAGGAACATGGAGAATTATTTTTTGTATACCCCTTCTGTCTGCTTGGTATACATTCTGAGAGAAGGTTACCTCACATTTAATAGTTTATTTTACTATTTGTATGAATTTTTGAGATGAGGCTTGATAATTTGTATTATTTTGATTTTTCAGACTATTGTCCTCATTTTCATTGTTATATACACAATGTTTCGGCTGGTGTGCTCTCTGGTTTTCTTCAGGTGTTTCTTGTTAAACTTGGAAACCTTCCAAACTCAGGAGCCTTCATGGAACTTATAACCGAACACTTTATTCACTCTCACGGCGACTGTTCTCATTCCATTAACCATGACCAGATACAAGTGTTAAGAAATACCTGAAGAAGGCACATTGGCTGAAATGTTGTGCATATAATAATGAAGACGAGGACAATAGTCTAAAAAAATCCAAATAATAGGCAGTGACTGTTAAGTTTTTATTTCTTTTACAATCAAAATGGGCCAGTTTAGCTCAGTCGGTAGAACATCTGACTAGGAACCACAAGGTTACTGGTTCGATACCAGCTCTCGCCCACTCAGGACATGAGTAGCACAGCTTGGATCTGTGCTCCACACCTACTGTCAAGACCCAGATGCTTTACCACACAGATCAGATTACCCAAACTGTGCTACTTATGCGCTGAGTTGGCTAGGACTGGTATTGAACCAGGAACCTTGTATTTCCCTATGCGCATGCTCTACCAACTGAGCTAAACTGACCTCATAACTCTGTAGACATAAAAAAAATCTAACCAGCTTAAGTTGTTTTTATTTGGGGAGTGTAAATATCTTAAAAATGTGTAGAAACTTTCTTTTACTTTGTTTATCTTTGGTGATAAAACCAATACTGACTTTATGTCTGTAATTGATGGAAGTTGGGTTCAAAAGTCACGATCTGAATGTTGATTTTGATAACAGGAATATCTTTTTCCTATAGAATAGTGGTTCTCAACTGGGTGCCATATGCCCCCCACCCCTCCAAGGGGGACCATATGACACTTTTTTTAGGTCCAGAATAAACATCATACTCACCTTCACAGGAAGGCTGTGACTAGCGTCTGGTCACCAGACAAAAAAAAAGACAGAGAGTGTAACTGAATACACTTTGTAGCAAATGACAGAACATGGTAAAGTGTTCAGTATATATGGATACAAATATCCACACTAAAACCACCAGCCAATCAAATTCCTGTTTGCAGTGCCATGTAGAGATTTATGTGAAGAATAATTAAAGTTCCAATTACCGTTGAACTGGGAAGACAAGGCAACAAACGGTTGTAACTTAAATACAAACCCGAATAGTCACAAAGTCTACTGCAGAATGACAGTATATATATAAGACTCCACAATGTCATTCAAATCAAGCAGTCAAGCAGCCAATCAGAACTCAAGGAAGAATGACCCATTCATGAATTTGGGTGATTTGGGTCATTCCAAGGAAAGTTGAGTTGCTGTTATTCAAACCAACAGTAGGCTTAGTGACTTCAATATTATGTAGACTGAAACAGATTCAAATTTGTAACACACTTGAATTTCAATATTCAAAACAAAAATGCATGTCATTCTAAATGAAACAAATAAAATATTATGACTAGAATTCAAATTGAAAATATGACTCCCCATCACCACCGACACCTCCAATATGCTGCTTTTTACCTAATAATTAAGCTGTAATGGTGATAATATTTTAAAAGAGTGAAATTTATTTCCTCAAACAAAGGCAAAGTTTTCAAGAAAAATATTTTGTGTGGTAATTGTTTATGTTCATTTCAACTTCAGCCACATGGGAGATGTTACAGTTCCAAAATCGACCTACCTTACTGTTCAGTGTGAAAAAATAGTTGACTGATACTTATTGTCATCTAGATGGTCAATTTAAATGTATATATTCAAAATTAAATTGAAATTGCTAAATTTTCCAAACCAATTTCTCGGCTAAATGTGAAAACGAGAATTTTTGGTGTTTTTTTAGCAGAGGATCTTTGATGCTATTTCCTCAAAGAATGGTATATATATATATATATATATATATATATATATATATATATATATATATATAGTTATTGTTATATATACTCTCTTTTACTTATCCATTTACTTATCTAACCTAATTGATCTTTATTGATTTGATTTCTATGTCCCAGTTTCAATCTCTTCCGTCCTTCTTATATCTGATTTCGTCATCTACACACCTTACCAAAAGAAATATTGCATAAAATTCACATGCAACTATATATATATATATATATATATATATATATATATATATAATAAAATTCGAAGGCAATACAATTTATTATTTACAATATAATTTATTATTTTATAACATACTTAACAATGCTTCAAGCAAATTACCAATTACTTTTATATATATATATATATATATATATATATATATATATATATATATAAGAAATGTGTTTGCAAAGAAAAGTGCTCAATGCTATAATAGCAGAAGATGTTTAGAACTTAAGATATAAGATTATGGGAGTATATTACCGTTACTCAATCTAATGTGTTATAAACATTAAACTTGACTAACTGTAATATAGTACCATAATATCACACACATATATATATATATATATATATAGTAAGTAAGAGATCTCGTTTTTGATATCAGTCTTCTACACAACTCTCTACACAGGCAAGCAAAAAATATTTAATTATGAAAATACAATGGGACTTTTAAACCTCAATTGTCTATGGGTGATCCACTTGTGAATAAAATAGGATCCAAAGGGATCCATAGTATTTACTGCGTACCCCACTTGTACGGGTCAGGCACAAAGTCCCTATTAACGTGGGACCACCCACAAGCCGAAGCTCATGGAGTGGCAGGTGAAAAATTGCGTCGATCCCGTCGGCATTCCCCCTCAAGGGGGGCGCCTCAGGCACTGGGCAATAAACCCAGCCCTGCCCCTTTAAATCGAGGGGGCAGGTGTTGCCTGGGGGGATGGCCCCCTGGGATCGACGCTATTAACTCGTAAAGATCCAGGGCCGAAGCCACTAAAAAAAAAATAGTTGAAAACCACTGCTATAGAAGATTGTCACTAAATATCTCGTCACTAGCAGTATAGAGGTTGTTGGTTGTTTTTGTTTTTATGGCATATCAACCCTGTTTGGGTCATTCAATGCAAAACCAATTCATTTTGATAAACCAATGACTTAGGTTGCTTACAGTACCTGCCGTTGACTAGCAGTATATGCATTCATTTTCTTGTAAGGTAGATATTTATATTAACTAGCAAAAATATGCACCCTCCGGGCACAAGTATTTAAATTTTTATGAATTATATCAAATTAGAAAGACTAATGAAACTAAATAAGAATATAGATAAAATTAATTGAAACTGTGGGGGGTATAATCGAAAAATAGAACAACTGATTCTTACTCTTCCATCACTCCTGTCTTTCATTGCTAAATTTTCCTAATTTAACTATTTAGTTAAAATAGGAAGTAAAGAATAAAATTACAGTTATTTCTTCTTGCTAATGGATTTCTTTTAAGATTTATCCTGAAGATTTTTTCTCATATTCATTAAGATAAACCCAAAGAATTAGAAATCAATAATACTAAGCATATATTTATTAAAATCAAATTTTTAGTTTCTACAGGCAAATTAGCCTTCCCATTCACACTGTAAACTGCTATTTAGTTGTATATATAAATACAATTGCATGTTATTAGTATGTAGATATGGTCAACAGTATTATTAATAATGTAAAACAATTTTATTGATAATTGAGGTTTAAATAAAAATAAAATCATGGAGAATGTGACGTAAATAACTAAGGGAATTGTGACTTGAGTAGTGATATATACAGACAGAAAAACACACAATCTCCATTATAAGATTAGTTTTTTTGAAATTTTTTGTATATAATTTATCTATCTCTTTATAATCATCATCAAGTCACAGTCAACACAGCACAGATCTCCATGACTTTTCCTTGCACTCCATCCCTATTGGTCATTGCTCCTGGGAGGTCCTCTGTATAGCATCCAGTGTCCATGCAGAGCTGATCAATGTAGGTTTTTGTTGGCTGACCCATACTGGTGTGTTCATGTGCAATTGTTGCCTAATCTATGTGGTAGCATAGATTATTGATAAACACCTGTAGAATAAGGGGTCATTGGACTTCAAATCAGAACGTAGACGGGCAGGTTTCCGTGGAAAAATACAGACCATTGGTAAAGGCGGGAATCTCTCACACATCACGTGATTTGAGTAGTTAGGTAACCAGTTTCAACCTAAATGGCACACAGGACAGACGTGTTCTGTGGAGGTTGGCTCAGGCCGCGCGTTGAATGAAAATGACCAATACCGAAATAAAATCTTGTACAAGTAATACCAAGTTTGTTAGTTAATTATGGATGCCCTTAGTTAGAAGAAGATAAGAAGAATCTAGACAAGAAGTAAAGGAAACAGTCCTAGACGATCAAAGATGGCCAAAAGAAAGAAGATAGAAAGTAACAGATAAGTAAGTCAATATCTCTGTATATATATATATGTAAAGAAAAAGGCTTAAATATCAGTCATATTATAGATCTATTACCAAATATATTAAACAGCAACTTTATTGAAATTTGGAAATGCTGTGGATTTTGTGTGCATATATATATATGCTGTGGATTTTGTGTGTGTGTGTATATATATTGTTTATATTTTTTTTTTTGAAGGCAATTACAATGTGTATATCAGATAAGTAAGTCAGTATCTCTGTGTTACATATTAATTGGATCCCTAATATCTTTTTAAGGTAGTATAGAAATCCTTATGGCGATCAGTACAGCTGATGGCCTTGAGAGTGAGTGACAATGCTTGACCTCACTCTCACCTTGCGTTCTGGGGAGAACCGTGAGATCGGAAGCCGATGAAGGCCCTTCCGGTTTAAGGTGTAAGCAACTCAGTTAGTTGCAGTTAGTCAGTTGCAGAGTTAGAAGCTAGCAAGATGTGACTCTCCGCGCGCATTGTCTGGTCTGGGGTTCTGGAATAAAGTAACATCAAAAGTAAATCGAAGTCTTGTTGTTATTACTAAAAGCTAACAATAGCACAAGGCTTCTGATAAGGAACGCTCCCCAACAGAACCAGACACGGAACCCAGATAAGAAAGACCAGACCAAGATAGACGATAGAAGATATACCAGATCCGGCCAGAAGAATAAAAGAGGTATATAACATAATAGATATTTGGTGCCGTCAAAGAAAAGGCACTACGTAATATATCTATTTGGTACCGTGACGCCGCCGCTACGTTACATCTGTATCTGTCTCTCTCTAATACTGTTTCGATGTATATACCCAACGAGGGTATATAACACAGGTACTCATAGGGTAACATCACTTATGAATTTGTCCAGCAGTGTTCAGCATGTCTTTATTTGTTTAACCCAAGACAAGTGCCTGTACAGTTGCTGACTTTACAATATCTTTAATTAACTCTTAACATCCTATACCACCTCATTCCACCCGACCGGAAGTCTCATTCATTTTCCTAATCCACCCCAAACGATAGCCTTTGTTTAAATGTAATATTAAACATATATTTAGAAGTCTTTGATTTAAGGGAAATAACAGGTAACTTTAGATGCAAAGGTCATTTTTAGCCATTTTTTATATATTCTTATAGGAATGCTCTGGACTTAGAAAATTCTCAACAGGATGTTAAGAGTTAAAGCATGTTTGTACAGTTCCCATCTAACGTTTTCTCTAATTGTTTTGTTAGCGTCCAAATAATCTATCTACCTCAGTTTTGTTTACTGACTGAAATATGAGCCTAGTTCTGTCACCTCAGGTAGCTGGCATTTTATAAAATCTATATATTAATACTCGTGTTCCTTAATTGTACGACTGTTATCATCTTGCAACACCTTCTGGTTAAAAGTGAGACCATACAAATCGTCCAAGGTGAAATGCAAAAATATAAATCCTGATTTTTTTTCCTGGTGTTGCTTATCTGCCGAATTCTTATTTCTTATGAGTTTCATCACCCCAGCTAAATAATGGACCATTCCATTTTTATTATAAACAAAGAAAGGGAAGAAAAAGGACATGCTACACAGAAAAAAACTATAATAAGAAAGCTAAGAGTGTAGGGGGAAAGATAGAGAAAGGAGGTGAGTGCGTGGAAGTGATAACGCTTATCTGTTTCAATTGAATATAATGAAAAGAAGGAAAGAAAGAAAAAAAGAGTGAGAGAGAGTTAAATTAAGATTATTATGCTTTTTACGTATTGAACTATTTGGCAATAGCTCTTAAGTAAACATATCAAATGTTGTAATAATAAATTATCATACTGTGGTATATCCACAGGTCCTGCTAGTAGATTTTTAATGCAATTTGACTTTTTTTTTTACAGCTTTATTATGAATTAATTTTTATCTTTGTTTTTTTGTAGATACCTTATACATTGTATTTTTTATTTTTTTGTAGGTGAGTTATACAAACATTGGATTAACTTACTGGAGTATACAACTTTGATGACACCGGATTGTCGGTATGGATAGATGTTTAAAAAAAAAAAATTATTTTTTTATCTTGCTGTATCTGGGTTTGTTTTGGTCACATGTTTGATATTTACCAGGCAGAATAAACCTTGGTGATAATTCTGGAAACAAGATGCTGATAGGTAATGTATGCATCCTGCGTCACTGATGCATAAAAATCTAAAAAGATGCAGAAAAATCATACCCATGCATCCCAGGTTTTTTTTCTTCCCCCACCATTTCCAGCTAATTGTAAATACATTTCAATATCTTCTTGGAAATTAATTACACTGTGTGGGATAAAAGGTAGGGGTTAGACGGCTTTAGTTGTTCATAGATAAAACCTCTGAAATTTGTTAAGAAACATTAGTTGGGACCCATCAAATTTCCCGGGGACTCCTTCAAATCAAATCCGTGTATCCCAGGATGCACTTAATTAAAAAACTATCAGCATCACTGGGAAATGATATTTAAAATGAACACAATTTACAATTAGCAAGATTAATTAGAGTAGGTTCTATTTCTTATTTAACCATTTATTCATCTAAAAAATTTTTTTCAAGTTTATTCATCTAACATATATTTATATACTATTTTACCCAGTATGTTTGCCAAATCCACAATTTGAAATATATATCTATATATTATAATATATTAATATTTTGAAGGCCAATACAATGCGTATAAAAAATAAAAACAAAAAGATGTTATTTTTGTCTTATTGATTTCGAAGCATGAGCTTCATCATCAGAGTTTATTTTCAGAAATGGACGTGCTTATGTTTTTATTTGTGTGGTTACAATTTCTCTTCTTATTTCCTTTTCCTCTCCTTTTTTTTTCTCTTTCTTCTTCTCCTCCTTTATGAATGAAATGGGCGAATAACTTGATGATGAAGTTCATGCTTCGAAATCGATAAGACAAAAATAACAACTTTTTGTTTTTATTTTTCATATGCATTGTATTGGCCTTCAAAATATTAATATATTATAACATACTTAACAATGCTTCAATCAAATTACCAATTGCTTTTATATATATATTAGTTATTTACTTACATCCCCCACCATGTCAGTTGAACACAAGGATTGATTAACGTGGGCAGCCACACACAAACCGAAGCTCATATTATTATTATCATATATATATATATATATATGTATGTATATATTATTATTATCATTATATATATATATTTGTATGTATACACAAGCTTATAAAATCCTATATGTACAACTGTATAGATATTTACACAGATATATTTACATGCAAATATTATTATTATCATTATTATATATATAGCAAATACATATGCAAACTTAAGTTTTTATAATAAATATCTATTTTAGAAAGTCTAATTTAAGAATGCAGATAAAAGATTTGGAACAGAGGGGGTATGATTGAAAAATAGAACAACTTTGAAACTAATTTCCATAATTTATTAGTCTTTCGGTAAATTTCCTATTAAACTATTAGTTAAAATAAAGTAAAGAAAAATACAATCTCTGTTAATGTTTCCCCGAGATTGGCTTATATTCAATAAGAAAAAAAAACTATTAGAAATCAATAATACCGCATATATTTATTAAAATCAAACTTTTTAATATCAATATGCAAATTAGCCTTCCCATTCACACTAATCCGCTATTTTGTTGATTTTAAATACAATTGCATGTTATTAGTATGTAGATATGGTCAACAATATTAATAATGTAAAACAATTTTAATAATAATCGAGGTTTAAATAAAAATAAAATCATGGAGAATGTGATGTAAATAACAAAAGGAATTGTGATTTGTATAGTAATATAGTTTTGGCTACAGACAGAAAAACACACAATCTCCATTATAATAAGATATATATGTATGTATGTATGTATGTATGTATTATTATTATTATTATCATTTGAGTTTTCATTATTATTATTATTATTATTATTATTATTATATCTAAATATATATATATATAGTATGTATACATAATTTTATAAAATCCTACATGTACAACTGTATAAATATTCACACAGATATATTACATACCAATATATGCACATATACAAATATATAATGTGCATGTGTGTGTGTGTGTGATTGTGATGTATGTGTGTGTGTGTGTGTGTGTGAGCATGAAACAGAGAATTTGATATGGATATAGAACTGAAAAGATTCTCAGAATATGAAAGTGTTGAAGAGGTGAATAATAAAATCTTTAGTATTCCTCCTTTGAGGCACCTCAAGCTCTGGGCAATAAACACAACCCTGTCCCTGTAAATTGACGGGGCAGGTGTTGTCTGGGTGAATGGCCCTGGGATCACACTGATATTACATATCTTACCGGTCTAATGGACAGTGGACACAGGGCTTGAAGTATAAACTTATATGTATATATATATATATATTATACAAAACCTTAGTTAATCTAAGAATACTGAGCCTTGTCAGCTGGGGCTTTAGAATACGCTAACACACCTCAGCAGAGTCGTAAGATATCCCCCCCCCAATGGGACTACCTGTTGGCCGTGGGTGGTGACTTGTGATGCTTAAGGATAGAATTCTCTGTGGCTGAGCAGTTCAGGACATGCTACACTCCACCGGCCCTTACTTAGGCAAGACAGGTGGTCGGAGAGACCCCCTCCAATCAATTGGTAGTAACTATATGATTGTCCCAACCCTATTGCCCTTACGGTAAGCCTCAACTGTTTTTATCATATATGTGCTAGAAGGTGGTGTCTAAGGGTCTTATTATTCTGGATATAACGTTAAATTCTATCTGATGGTGAGGTTCCAGTTCTGGAGCTCAGGGAAAGTGGATTACCCCTTCATCACCATTACTCCCAGTTCCACTCTGACCTGGAGTGGTAGTACCTGTTAGGGGTCCCATCTATGGGCTAAATAGAAAATATCTGTTTATAAAGAAAATTGAGTACCTATTAAAAAATAATTTATTTCAAAACTTTGTCGGCATTAAATGACCCACCGAGGTTGATATGCCGTAAAACAAAACAAACAAACAACTAAGAATTCCACTTGGTTTTTCTTTAAATGCAGATGTTTTCATCTGAGAGAAAAGAAAATTTTTGTTGAGTATTATTTTTAACAGAGTAAAAAAAAAAATATTTTTGGAAAATGTACAAGAATCTCAAAAACCAAAGACATTATTTCATTTTTCTAATTTCTACTGGCAAAGTTTAAGAATTGTAGAATAATCATAAAAAGTAAGTAAGTAAAGTTGACGGCGCGGCCTAAAGTCGGTATCAGCCAGTCAGCGAGGGAGTCTATCCCCTTTTCAATAGCGCTAGACAAAGGAGATTGTTTTAGCATCTGAGGTGGAGCGCCACACCTACCATCAGCTCCTAAATTCTAATTACTGTTGAATTGGTTAGACAAGGCAACAAGTAGCCGTAACTGAATATGGATCTAATCTTGTTGCAATACTACTGCAGAATGCCAGGGTATTTATGAAGCCTCATATCATCATAGAAACCAAGCAGCCAATCAGGACTCAAGGAATGGAATTACCCAAGTACATGAATGGACTATTCTTGATTTCCATAAATACCAGCTGGGTAACTAGTTCAGAGCTGCTTAGCCAGTTGCTGTTGTTCAAACCAACAGTATACTGACTGACTGACTGACTTCTATAAGAATATTATTGAACATGATGATGTCTGTATTTTTAAACATGTTGCCTAACTAATTAGTTGGAAAATTATTCTATTAAAAAAAAATACACTTGTAATATATATAAGAGGGTTGGCTGAAAAGTTTGAAACATAGTTCCCCTTGTAGTTCACACACTTCTTCCATCGATGTTTCAGTCCTTGGATTTCAATGGTAAAAAATTGTTTTATTAAAAAAATACACTCGTAAAATTTGGCTCGGGACTGCCCTCGGTGGTGGCAGGCTCTCCGTAGCGGACTGTTCATGTCTGAAGTCACCCTGACGCAACACCATGAAGCCAAGAGGTCCAGAAGAAAGCGGCAGCAACAAAGCACCGGCACATCAACATCTTCAGGGACAGCCTTCACACGCAACATCTGTGGTCGAGAATGTTTTTCGAACATTGGACTTCAGTCACAGGAGGCACTGTAACTTCAGGGGCACGAGAACTATATAGTCTTCCGAGACTGCAATGCCAATAATACACTTGGAATAGATGCGAAGGTTGGCTGAAAGGTTCATAGTATAAACAAGATATTCTCATAGAATATGACCAAATGAAGTTTAGTTTTCAATATAGTCCCCCTTGAGGTTCAAACACTTCTTCCATTGGTGTTTCAGTGCTTGGATCTCATTGGTAAAAAAAAAAACCTCATCAACATCAATGAACCTTTGTAGTCAACCCTCATAGTTCCTTTTGTTTACTTTACTGTGTTATCTAAAGACTGAGTAAATCAAATTTAATCAGATTGTTATTATTAGCTTAAGTCAGAAGGTGATTGACTTGTTGATTTTGTTATTAGTCTCATGGCCATCATTATTATCATTATAAGAATTGTTATTGTTATTCTATTTCCTTCTAACTTTTAATATTGTTTGTTGTCATACTGTTGGCTAAAAATATCCATTAGTGACTTTTTTTTTGTCAGTTGTAAATAAATAATAGATTGATATAATATACTCAGTATATTTAAATTCTTTATCTAGATATTGTTGACTGCATATTCTAAGTGCTTGTAAACCTATTATGAGGTCAGTTTTAATTTAGTTATTGTAATTGGAGTAAAAATGGACTCCCATCACAACAACAAAATTAAAACTGGCCTCATAATTGGTTTTTATTTATGAGCACTTAGAATATTGTCGTTGGAATCTATGAGAGACGATGGAGTAGTGTCCAAATTTTTTTTTTTTTTTTAACAACATAGCCTGGGCAGGTTCATATGGAGGATGAGCTGTCATCCCCCTCTCCACACTGCCACTGTGATCCAAAGGAAAGGTAAGGAACCAATACAGTTTGGCAGCGGTAGTGTTGCAGGAGTTCCTGGGTAGCGCTGGATTTTAGCATCACACCACCTTAGCGACTCCGGCTCTTGATTTGTTTTTGGGGTTTACTCCTTCTACTTAGAATAAAGAGTCCACAATACCTAGATGAAAAATTTTAATATATTGAGTATATTTTCTTAGAAATTTAAAATACCTTAAATATTTTATATTAAATGCTAGAAGAAAGTCCCCAACATACACTCATCAATTGAACTGTCAGTTGTGGCTTTAGAATACACCGACTGCACTCTGTAGAGGGGTAAGACTCCCTGAATGGGGCCACCTGTTGGCTATGGGTGGCGACCCGTGATGCTTAAGGATGGAACCCTGGTGGCTGAACAGTCTATGACATGCAACAGTCCACTTTGGTCCTAACTAGGCTAGACGGGCAGTCGGAGAGGCCCCCTCCGATCAATCGGCTAGTCACGTCAAGCCCTAGCACCTATATGATTGCCCCAACCCTATTGCCCTTATGGCAAACCCCAACCCTTTTTATCATATGGGTGCTAGAAGGCGGTGACTGAGGGTCTTTATGGCCTGGGGATGACGTTAAACTCTATCTGATAGTGAGGTTCCAGTTCTACAGGTCTGGGGAATATGGAGCACCCCTTCATCACCATTGCTCCCAGGTCCACTCTGACCCGGAGTAGTAGTACCTGTTAGGATACCATCTATGGGTTAAATAGTAAAATGTGTTTATAAAAAAAATTGAGTATCCATTAAGAATGAATTTATTTCAAAACTTTGTCAGCATTAAATGGCCCATTGAGGTTGATATGCCATAAAACAGACCAAACCACTATTTATAATATGCCTAGACTTTATACCTCGAACATCATTATATCTGATAAAAGAAAAAGGCCTCACACTAAAAAGGCAAGAATCAGGTGATAACTCGCACAGACTATTACGGACACGGACTATGCAGATGATCTAGCATTTCTTGCAAATATGCTTGCACTTGCTGAATCCCTGCTACATAGCCTAGAGAAGGCAGCACAGAACATTGACCTGTATGTGAACTCGGAAAAAACTAAGTGTTTTAAAAAGAAACAAGGCATCTTCACACTAGAAGGTAAACCTCTAAAGGCGATGTAACAATTCACGTACCTAGGTAGTTATATCTCATCCACAGAAAGTGATGTTAATGCATGCATAGGAAAGGCATGGTCTGCTACAAACAGATTATCAATCATATGGAAATCCGATCTCACTGACAAGTTAAAGCGACAGTTCTTCCAAGCTTTAGTTTAAAGAATAATCAAAGTTCCAATTACCGTCGAACTGGGAAGACAACAAACGGTTGTAACTTAAATGCAAACCCGAATGTCACAAAGTCTACGGCGGAATGACAGGATATGTATAGGACTCCACAATGTCATTCAAATCAAGCAGTCAAGCAGCCAATCAGAACACAAGGAATGGAATGACCCAAATCACCCAAATTCATGAATGGGTCGTTCTTGATTTCTATATGTACCAGCTGTCTTGGATACTGCTTAAGTTGTACCTAGCTGCTGTTATTCAAACTAACAGTAGACTTACTGACTTCAATATGGTGCTGTATGATTCCATTCCCTGAGTCCTGATTGGCTGCTTGGTTTTTATGATGTTGTGAGGCTTCATGGATAACCAGCATTTTGCAGTGGTATTGCAGCAAGATGGGTTTGCATTTAGTTACGACTACTTGCTGCTTTGTCTTACCAGTTCTTACAGTTCGACGGTAATTGAAACTTTAATTATTCTTCATAGTTGTATCATAGTTGTTACTTTATGGCTGCACCACTTGGACTCTAACGAAGAGCCTAGAGAAAAAAAACTAGATGGGAGCTGCACGAGAATGCTGCATGAAGAAATTGTGGAAAGAACATCCCACAAGAAAGTTGCTGAATGGCCACTTGCCACCATGGCACAAACCATCCGAATGAGACAAACAAGACATGTTGGACACTGCTGGAAAAGCATGGATGAACTCATGTCACATTCTCCTGTGGAAGCCAGTCCAGCAAAGACTTAGATTAACCAACTTGTGCAGATACTGGATGCTGCGCTGAGGACCTGCCAGGAGCAATGAATGATAGATGGTTGGCGAGCGATTGCCATAGATATTCGTGCTGCTAGCATGACATGATGATAATTCCTCTTACTCGCAGACCCATTTCTCTACCAACTAACATATACAACAAACCTTTCTATTATGAATTAACTAAATTAGGAATACCAATTATACACAGGGGATCACTTATGAGTTCATCCTTACTTCTCTAGCCGTGCCCAGCATGTCTTTTTTGTCTCACTCTGATGGTTTGTTTGATATGGGGACAAATGGCTGTACAGCTGCTTCCTGTGGGGTGTTGTTTCCATGATTTGTTTTGTAGAATAATACTAAGTTCAATTACCGTTGAATTGGCAAGACAAGACAGCAAGTAGTTGTAACTGAAATACGATTCTGGTTTGGTGCAAAGACTACTGCAAAATGGCAGGATTTATGGAGCCTCAGAGGATCCTACAAACCAAGCAGCCAATCAGGACTTAGGGAATGGAATCACCCAAATGCATGATTGGACTGTTCTGAATTCCCATAAGTACCAGTTGTCTTGACACTGGTTCAGTTGTGTTTGGCCAGTCACATTGTTCAAACCAATAGTAGACTGACTGACTTACTTCAATATGTTTAAGATCGCATACAGTATTCTTATGAGTGTGGTCAGTGAAGGTCTTTGCTTGACAACCCACAATGACATGCCCATGGGCTACTTTCCATGGGAGACGGTCAGTTATGAGTCCATCCTTGCTTCTCCAATGGTATCTTGTTTGTCTTACTCCAATGGTTTGTGTGATATGGGGACAAATGGCTGTACAGCTGCTTCCTTGTGGGGTGTTGTTTCCATGATTTCTTTAAGATCGCATTCAGTATTCTTGTGCACTTCCCATCTAGCTTATTCTTTAGACGCTTCATTTGAGTCCAAGTGGTGCAGCTGTACAGTAGCACTGATACAACTATGGCTTGGAAGAATTGTCATTTAAACTTGTCAATGAGATTGGATTTTCAATATGATAATCTCTTTAATTCCACTAATAGAAAAAAAAAAAATTTTTTTACATAACAAATATTTATTTTTCAACATAATCTCCTTTATAAATTCCCTTAACCCAACACTTCAACAATCCAAATCTTTAGAACCACTTGTGTTGAATAGCTCTCGTTCTTACTCTTATTTTTATACTTATCTTCTACTTTATAATTTCTACATATGTTGGCCAGATTCCTTTGGTCTTCTTCTTCTTCTTGGGTTGTCTTGGGTGTTTCTTGGGTTTGTTTTAATCTATCGGTCCAATTCTTGTTTAAAATTAGAATTAAAAATTGAATGATTAAATTATCTATACAGTTGATGTGTATGTATGTATGTCTGGAGGAAGCTATGAAAATAAAACAATTAATGACAAAGTAAATATATATACACATTCACTATCATGGGACCTTGCTTTTTGTGTAAAAATAATGAACATTTTATTTTTATCTGGAAAGATATTTAAAAATTCGGATTTGAATTGTAAGAGAAGGTAAAGTTATTGGTTGCATTGATTAAAATAAATTCAATTATGTAAGACCAAAACCAAATCAATGGATCTGCAAGACTAACTTTTTATTATACCCCTACTCTACCCAGGCAATGTCGGGTAGCCACATCTAGTAAATATATAAAGGGTAGTTGGTGTGTATGTATGTACGGATGAAACTTCGAAAATAACGACAAAGTAAATATATATATACACATTGAATATCACTGGTTCTTGCTTTTTGTGAAAAAATTATGAAGATTTGATTTATATTTGAAGATATTTAAAAATCAAAATATACATAGAAATTCTACTTAGAAATGTCCAGCATTTATAAATTATGGAGATTTGATTTATATTGAAGATATTTAAAAATTAGAATATACATAGAAATAGCATTGAAATTCTACTTAAAAATGTCCAGCATTTGTAAATTATGAAGATTTGATTTATATTCAAAGATATTTAAAAATAAATATACATAGAAATAGCATTGAAATTCTACTTAGAAATGTCCAGCATTTATAAATCTCAAATATAAATCAATTATGTAAGACCAAAACCAAATCAATGGATCTGCGAGACTAACTTTTTATTATACCCCTCCTCTACCCAGGCAACCCTGGGTAGCCACTTCTAGTTATCTATATATTTGACTAGGAAAATAATTTGTTAGTCTGTTATCTGACGCTATACAACGAGGCTTTACTGTAGATAATTTTCTTTTTAAAAAAAAAAAATTTTTTTTCTATTGTTGTTAGTTCCGACCTCTGACAACAACTTTTGAATTGTTTCCGCCGACAAGTCCGGGGTTAATTCCAATGCTGTAGCAATTGTTATTGTTTGCTGCTTTATAAAATTGTTAATCAATGTCACCCCCTCCCCACCCCCACCCGCTTGCTCCCAGTTATCCAGAGGAGGAATCTTCCAGAGCTTAACTCTCTCTAACCTGCCTTCTTTCTGCCGCATCCCTATTGTGCTGATGGATGCTCGGACAGACTTAGAGAGAGAGAGAGAGATGTCATTTTTGCTTTAATTTTCTTTGTCCTTCATCCTTGTATGTTTTGTAAAGCATGAATCACAACTGATTTTCCAGCAAATGGATGATGACATCACTCTCTCTCTCTCTCTCTCTCTCTCTCTCTCTCTCTCTCTCTCTCTCTCTCTCTATGACTAAAGCTTCAGTAATGTCCATGTTTCCAAGTTTTCTCATTATTGTTTGGAAGAGAGATAATTCTTTGAAGAAGAACAAGAAGAATTTACAAGTCAAAATGATCAGTGCCCCAAATTTTCATTGCCTTTTTTCTATACAACTAAAATCGAAATGAGTTTATTTCAAGCTTCACCCCCCCCCCTTAAAACTTAAAAATCTAGAAGCTTTTATTGAATCATCTCTATCAATATTCATTCTAAATTCTTATAACTTCACATAACGGCAGATATATTGCAACTGAAACTTTAGGCAGATTTTATCTTTTCTTTGCCTTTACCTACTTCTTATAATCGCTTCTTCTTCTTCTTCTTTTTCTTCTTTTTTTTTTTCTTTTTTTCTTTTTTTCTTCTTTTTCTTCTTCTTCTTCTTCTTCTTCTTTTTCTTTCTTTTCTTTTTCTTTTTCTTCTTTTCTTTTTTCTTTCTTTTTCTTTTTCTTCTTTTTCTTCTTCTTCTTCTTCTTCTTCTTCTTCTTTTCTTCTTCTTCTTCTTCTTATTATTATTATTATTATTATTATTATTATTATTATTATTATTATTATTATTTACTCCTTTTGAGTTTTCACATCAGTATTAGCTGATGGTCTTTCACTGGAGTCTGAGTGACAGCAAGTCTCCTCAGGTCTCCATGAGTATTCTGGCAGATTGCAGCAGTGCAGTGTTCTGAATGGTTTCAATCCTTCCTCTGATTTCCAAACTTTCCAGACCCTTTTCCAATCCTTTTGGGACTGTTCCAAGTGCACCAACTACAATTGGTATCACTTTCACTTTCATATTCCATAACTTTTTCAATTCTCTAGCAAGGTCCAGATATTTGTCCATTTTTTCATTTTCCTTTAGCTTCACCCTGTGATCTGCTGGCACTGAAAAATCCACCAGTTGACAAGTTCTTTCTTTTTTGTTTATAAACACTATGTCTGGTCTTGCTTGATCCGTTTTTATTTCAAAGTCCCAGAGAATTTTATGTTATTATTTTGCTCCATTAGAGTTTTTCACACCCACTTTAGCTGGTGGTTTGCTGGAGGCTGAGTGACAGTAAGTCTCCTCAGATCTCTACGACTCTTCTGTGTATTCTAGTTGATTTTAACAATGCTGTTGTTTGGATGGCCTTAATTCTCCCTCTAATCTCCAATTCACCCAGACTCTTTTCCAGACCCTTGGGGACTTCTTCTTCTTATGATGATGATGATGATGATCATTATTATTATTATTTACTTCTTGTGGGTATTTCATACCAGCTAACACTGGTAGTCTTTCACTGAAGGCTAAGTGACAGCAAGTCTACTCAGGTCTCTAAGATTCTTCTAAATATTCTAGCCGACTTTTTATTTTTATTTTGCTTTACCTGATTCTTATAATCTGATGAAATAAAAAAAAAAACATCTTTTTTTTTTTTCTTTTTTTTTTTTTTTTTTACTGGGTTTTATATTTCAAATAGAATTTTTTTAAAATCTAGACATTTTCAATAAAAATTAAATACTATTTTTCTGAATTTTTGTGATGAGGCTTGATAATTTGTATTATTTCAATTTTTCGGACTATTGTCCTCATCTTTATTGCTATATACACAATGTTTTGGCCAATGTGTCCTCCGGCCTTCTTCTTTCTTGTCAAACTTGGGGAAACATTTCTTTGAACTTGATAGCCTTCATGTCGTAAACATTGTATATATAACAATAAAGATGAGGACAATAGTCCGAAAAATTCAAATAATAAAAACTAAATATTTTAAAATAAAATTTAACATAAATACATTTAACAAAAAAGTAAAGTTGGCAGAGCAGCCTATTGTCAGTATCAACTGGACAGCGAGGGAGTCTATCCCTTTTCACTAGTGCTAGACCAAGGAGATTGTTTTTGCATTAGAGGTGGAGCACTATACCTACCATCAACTCCCCACTTTACCACACAGATGCAAACTGTGCTAATGTGCTGAGTTAACAAGGGCTGGTATTGAACTCAGAACATTGGGGTTCTGAAGCAGATACTCTACTGACTGAGCTAAACTGGTCCTTGCGTCGAGTTGGTGAGGGCTGGTAGGTATTGAACGTGGAACCTTGTGGTTCTCAGGCAGATGCTCTACCAACTGAGTTTTAATTAATTCACAAAGTTGAAATGCCCTTTAGATCTTATATTTATGAAGGTAATTATTTTAAATGGTTATTTCATTAACACTTTATGCTTGGTCTGCATTTAGTGGTTGATTTTTAGTCACCAATATCCTCTGTCTCTTGTCATCTTGTGTGTCCTAAGTATGATGTTGAACTGCATTTGGTGGTGAGGTTCAAATTCTGGAGCTCTGGGGAGTGTGGAGTACCATTTATTGCCATTGCTTCCCAGGTCCACTCTGACCCTGCTTGGTAGAACCTTTTAGGGTCCCATCTATGGGTTAAATAGAAAAAACTAAGTTTAAAAAAAAATTTGAATACCCATCAAGAATAAATAGAACAAAATATCTTCGGCATAAAATAACCCAACAAGGGTTGATATGCCGTAAAATCCAACCAACCATCATTTTTTGAGGATGTTTGGTAAAGCATAATCCACATTGATTTTAGCTACTATCCTATCCCCTTCCAAATCCAGTCGTTAACTTAACCCACAAAAAAAAAAAAAAAAAAAATTAAAAAAAATATTTAAGAAAAAAAAAAAAGTCACCCTTGAAATTGTGTTTTTATTCTAGACGTTTCATTTTATCAAATTGTACTGATCTAGTCTTCTAGTCTTCTCGATTCAATAAAGCTTATGATAAGTAGATTAACAAATTCATAAAAGCTAATCATGTTTTATCTTATAAATACTGAAGCAAACTAATTACTCAAGCTTTTCATTTACGTCCTATTGCTTGTCACATATTTGATTGTAAACACATTGCTCTCTCTCTCTTAATTCTCAACTAACATTCGTTTCTATTACGGATAGAAATAGGAATATACAGTTTTTTTTTTAATCTAGAAAATCCAACATTGCACAATTTTGATTTTGATGTTGGTTGTCCTACTTGATTTCTCTCTCTCTCTCTCTCTCTCTCTCTCTCTCTCTCTCTCTCTATATATATATATATATATATATATATATATATATATATATATATATATATATATATTAAGAAATTTGAAAAAACAAGTGTTCCAAAAATAAGATGAATTTATTTATCGACGCTTAAACGTTTCGGTTTCTTTAAATCTTCATCAGGATGTATCATGGGGTGAAGAAATTGATGGATGTTTTATAGATGACAGGAGATAAAAAATCTTTATAAAATTTTTTTGTTGTGTAACTGTATTTGTTTAGCGTTATATTTTTGAAAAATCCATCAATTTCTTCACCCCATAATACATCCTGATGAAGGTTTAAAGAAACCGAAACGTTTAAGTGTCGATAAATAAATTCATCTCATTTTTGGAACACTTGTTTTTTCAAATTTCTTAATATTGTCGGATTTATTTCCATATTTACTCTCATATATATATATATAATAATATTAGTAGAGGAAAATAGTTAAGGGTCTACCATGGTTTCAATCCAGATAATTTCATCAGGACCCTACCCTAAGCTTAACTAAGTCGATGTAATTCCTTAGTTAAACTGAGATAAATACATGAACAGAATAAGCCATGTGTGAAAAATGAGAGAAAATATCATCTAACGTATTGTTCAACTGTTATCATCCGAAAATAAATGTATCTCACTTTAACTAAGGAATTACATTGACTTAGTTAAGCGTAGGGTAGGGTCCTGATGAAATCACTTGGATTTAAACAATGGTAGACCCTTGACTATTTTCCTCTACTAATATTATTATTATTATTATTATTATCATTATTATTATTATTATTACTGCTCTATGTTATTAATATATTGAACACTTTTGGATTATTTACTGATGCCACTGCAACGGAAACGTTAAAGTGGCAATTGGATACTATATATATATATATATATATATATATATATATATATATATATATATATATATATATATAGTGTGTGTGTGTTTGTTTTATTTATCAACACAGTGTATGGATAACACCATGTCACTTGATGAGACACTAGTATGCCAATATATACAGTATTACTAGGAGAGTGCTCAATATCTGTGATAGAGCAATTATAGCGATAATAACTATGTATTATGTATTATATGATAATAACTATGATAATAACCATTTGTCCATATTTTTTCAATTTTAAAAAAAATTTCCTAAAATCTTTCTTTTCTTGCCTGATGATTGCTCTGTTTAGATGAGCATGAAACCAAATGGTATATATTTATTTATCATTATTATATTTTATTTATCTATAGTTATACAGAGATGCTGATAGGTACGCATACTGCGTCCCTGATACACAAAAATCTTAGAGGACGCAGTAAAATCATATCCATGTGTCCCAGGGTTTTTCTTTTTTCTTACCTGCACCATTTCCAGTTAACTGTAAATACATAACAATAGTTTCTTAGAAATAAATTAGATAGGATAGGTTACAAGGTAGGAGTTAGATGGCTTTAGTTGTTTCCATAGATCATTAATAAAAAAAACTACTATTTATTAAGAAACTTTAGTTGGGACTCATAAATTTTCCCAGGGACTCATTCAAAGCAAATATGTGCATCCTAGGACTCACTAAAATAAAAAGCTATCAGCATCACTGGTTATATAAAGCATTGAGAAATCAGAATGTTATATGCAAAGCTTTTCTTCAGAAATTTGTCTATTGGTGTTTATATATACAGTTTGTGTGTGTGTTAGTGTTTGTGTGAGTGAGAGAGAGAAAAAAGTAATTTGTTTGTATAGTTAGTGTGTGTGTGTGTGTGTGTGTGTGTGTGTGTGTGTGTGTGTGTGTGTGTGTGTGTGTGTGTGAGTGAGAGAAAGAAAAAAAAGGAGTAATTTGTGTGTTTGTGTTTGTGTGAGTGAATGAAAAGAAAAAAAAGTAATTTATTTGTAAAGAAATTACCCCCCCCGCTCCAAAGTAACTTGTATGACAGTAATGATTTGTCTACCCAGTTTGTTAGGATATAAGAAGACCTACGGGCATATAAGTCATCTGTCCCACATTTCAACCGGGAATATCACAATAATTCCTTCTTTTTAAAATGTAAATTAAGATTCCTGTAATAATAGTCATGATAATATTTCAGTAAGAAATAAATATATTTTAAGGAGTGTACCTATTTATTTATTATATATATATATAATGTGTGTGTGTGTGTGTATATATATATATATATATATATTTATATATGTGTATATAGAAATAACCTACTCAAGTTTCATTATAAAGGATTTTCAGGGTTAATTGTTATGAATTAATCAAGATATTGATTGATTACAGGCAATTGCAGAATTTATCACACACACACACACACACACACACACACACACACATATATATATATAACTCAGTCAGTAGAGCATCCGCCTAAGAATCGCAAGGTTCTTGGTTCAATACCAGCCCACGCCAACTCAGCGTATGAGTAGCACAAGGATTTGTGTGGTAAAGTAAGGAGTTGATGGTAGGTGCAAAAACAATCTCCTTGTTCTAGCGCTAGTGAAAAAGGGATAGACTCCCTCGCTGTGTGGCTGATACTGACTTTAGACCACCCCAATGACTTTACTTAAATATATATATATATATAATATAATGATATAATGGCGAATGAATATAAAAAGTGTTAGCATATAAAGGTGCTCAATGCTAAAATAGCAGAGCAGGTTTAAAATCATAAATAAAATATTATTGTATTAATTAATTTTCCGTAACTATAGTTTCATGCGTATTATGCAATCCTCAGATGGTTAAATATTGAAAAAGTACCTTGTTCAGTTTTTAAAAAAAATTTCTTTCTTACATCTGGACACCACGTGCATTAAGATCTAAGTATGTTTATGTTTTGAAATAGAAGTCTTGCATAACAACATTCTATTGCGTGAGCACACTATACATTATATAAACGCTGAACAAGCTACTCTTTTAATATTTAACCGCCTGAGGATTGCATTATACGCATGAAACTATAGTTACGGAAAATTAATTTTATATATATATATATATACAGTGATGCTGATAGCTTTTTGATTTAGTGCATCTTGGGACGTACATATTTGCTTTGAATAAATCCCTTGGAAAATTTATTGGTCCCAACTAAAGCTGTCTAACTCCTACCTTGTAACCTATACTAAGAAACTGTTCAAATGTATTTACAGTTACCTTGAAATGGTGGGAAAAGAAAAAAATGAGACGCATAAATATTATTTTACTGCGTCTTTTAGATTTTTATGCATACCTATTTGCATCTATATATATATATATATATATATATATGTTTTCTTCATGTGTGATTGTAGGTAGGATTAAGAATGGCAGGACTCAAATCAAAAGGAGTCAGAAATAAAACAAAATACACAGAGCAGGAAGGAATTTGCTGATGAGGAGGACCTCGAGTACAGTTAGGTGTAACTCGTTGGTTGAGGATGCCAAGATAATGAAAATTGAGGGGTTATTTGCTCCCACACAATCAGGATTATCCAATAGGTGTTGCCCGATGGTAGAGGGAGAATTTTGATTGCTTGGTAGAGCAGTGCAGTCCAAGTTATTGGTGCAGATAAACACACTAATAGATATTAGTATTATAGAGATAGGCTAGGTACACATACTGGTAGTTTATAGTGTTTGTATAAACATTAGGGTACCTTGTTTATAGAAGTCTATCACAGATGACAATGATCTTACTCCATGTGCACTCAATGAATACGAGGACCCCCCCAAAGGCATTCAAAGACTATATGAAGACCACTTAGAAGAAATATACCATTACACCTTCAAGTCTAGAAGACTTGGCCTCCAACAGGCAAGGTGGAACATGTGCCGCACAGGAATTGAGTGGTCACTCCTGAACCCAATTGGGCTGATAAACAATGACGTTTTAGTTGCTATACACCACACAATGTAGAAGTGTATTAGACTTGAGGTTTCAAAACAGTAATTCTGATGATGAGGATCGAAACACTGAATGTTTAGTATATTCATCTCTTCAAAGTGGTCTTCATATAGTCTTTGAAGCACTTTCGGGGGCCTCCTGCTCTTTGTGTACCTTCTGCAGGTTCACCAGGTTGGTCTGTCTGCAAGGGTTACGGATGGTGTGACCCAGCCATCGCAGTTGACGTTGCGAAGATCTTCACTGTGAAGAAATGCGCTATTACACCTTCAAGTCTAAAAGACCTGGCCTCCAACAGACAAGGTTAGCGAAACACGTGCTGCACAGGAACTGAGCGGCTCACTATTGAACTCAATAGGATTGCAGAACAATGATATATTTGTCGTTATGCACCACAGAATACAGACTGCATCTGCAAGTTCAGAATTGGACTAATTAGCCCCCAAGAAGTCCATCAACCATATCTAGTCCCTCAATCAACACTAAGGTAGTCCTCAGTCATCAGCAAAACTCTAATCATCAATCATCATTTAGTCATCTACCAAGTTACTAATTAGGTTACCAGATACACCAGCTTTATATATGAGACTTAGAGGTTATTTTTAACCATTTTTATTAAGGAAAGGTGAGTGTTATATGTTATCAAATTTGGTGTTTCTGATTAGTATTGAACACTAAGACTAATCATGGAAAATAAAACTTTTGTTAAATGATTATACTACCAGTTTAACTGAGGGCTGGCTTAGCTCAGTTGGTAGAGTGTCCGACTGGGAACCTCGAGGTTCCTGGTTCGATTCCGGTCCTCACCAACTCAGCGTATGAGTAGCACATGGATAATGTGTGGTAAAGTAAGGAACTGATGGTAGGAGTGGCGCTCTGCCTCAGACGCCCAAACAATCTCCTTAGTTTAGTGCTAGTGAAAAGGGGATAGACTCCCTCACTGTCTGGCCTATACCGACTTTAGGCCACCCCAACGACTTTACTTACCAGTTTAACTTGGTAGAGCATCTGCCTAGGAACAACAAGATACCTACCATTGCCAACTTAGTGCATGAGTACTACAGCTTGAGTTCTGTGCAGTAAAGTGGGAATCTGATGGTAGGTGTAACACTCCAACTTAGATGCATAAAAACAATCTCCTGTTCTAGTGCTACTGAAAAGAGGATAGACTCCCTCGCTGTCCAGCTGATACTGACAATAGGCCACTCTGCTTACTTTACCTTTATTTTTTTTACTACATATAATACTCACTGATATCAAAATTAAAAAGTAAATATGATTAAGGCAGGAGGTAAAAATGATGTTCAAAATGCAGATAAGTATACATTCAATACATTGATAGATGAAATTATAGATATGATTAAATTACAATGACCAGAAAATTCACAAAACACCGCGTGCAACATACAGAAACACTGAGCAGCTTTTTTGGTTTCAACCAAAATCAGCAGTGTATACCGTGATCTCCTCCACTGGAACCAAGACTTTATGAACATCCTGTATATTATTAATACTAGCAAAAAAAAAATGCACCCTCCAAGCACAAGTATTTAAATTTTGATATAACTGAATATTATATTGAATTAGAAAGACTAATGAAATTAAATAAGAACGCAAGAAAGATTACACTTATTTTTACTTTATTCTAATTGATTTCAATATATATACATAGGATTGCTTTTAATATGTTTGAGAATAAAACAGTATTGATAGAAATCAATAACACCAAGTAATTATTTACCGACTGAGCTAAACAAGTAATTATTTATTAAAAACACTTTTATCAAAACCAGTATGCAAATTATTCACACCATATACTATGTAGACATTTATTTCTTAATGATATATAACACACATTGCAAGATTTTAAACACATTAATAACATGGACCTTTCGGGGTCTGTGTCTATTGATGAAATTAACAGCATCGATCCCAGGGGGCTATCCCTCCAGGCAACACCTGCCCCCTTGATTTAAAGGGGCAGGGCTGGGTTTATTGCCCAGCGCCTGAGGTGCCCCTCGAGAGGGAATACGCATTTTTTGTGCCTACTACCCATGAGCTTTGGTTTGTGGGTGGGCCCACATAAAAATGTCCTTGTGTCATAAATGGGATGAGAGGCAAATACCTTAATAATATGGGTTGTTTTGAGGCAAATCTATCTCAGCTAGACCTTAATAGACATTGTTAATAAATAAGATGCTAATTAAGATTAGATAATGATTATTTAATAACCATTGAGAATATGACGTAAATAACTAATGGAATTGTGACCTTGGTGGTGACGTAGTTTTGGTTACAGACAGACACATAATTTCCATTCTAATCAGATATATGTCTACATTTAAGTTTAAATATAATAATTCTATTGAACCAGGAACCTTGTGATTCCCTAGCTGGATGCTCTACCGACTAAGCTAAACCAGCCCTCCCCAAACTCAGCATATGAGTAGCACAGGGATCTGCGTGGTAAAGTGAGGAGCTGATGGTAGGTGTAGCGCTCCACCTCAGAGTCTAGTGCTTGTGAAAAGGAGATAGACTCCCTCACTGTCTGGCTCATACCGACATTAAACCGTCCCGACGACTTTACTTTACTTACTTTTTATAATAATTCTAATATAAGTAAGTAAAAGTGTCAGGGGTGGCCTAAAGTCGGTATTAGCCAATCAGCGAGGGAGTCATTGGGGTGGCCTAAAGTTGGTATTGGCCAGACAGCGAGTCTATCTCCTTTTTTCACTAGTGCTAGAACAAGGAGATTGTTTATGCATCTGAGTTTGAGTGCCACATCTACCATCAGCTCCTTACTTTACCACACAGATCCCTGTACTACTAATACGCTGAGTTGGCGAGGACCGGTATCGAATTAGGATACATGTGGATATTGAATCTAAAATCCCTGTAAATTATTTTCCCAATGTTGCTGTGTATTTTCTGCCTCCTTGTTGTATATCTCTTAATTTCCCCTCTTAATCCTGATCTTGTTTAACTTTTTTTTACTTGATCAAGATTAGTAAAACAGAAACAGTCTCCTCCCTTAGTTTTTTATTTTTTTTTATTATTATTCAAGGTTACCTATTACAATGACAACATTAAAAGGTAAAAACAAAACAATATGATTATTTTTATTCAGCTTTATTGTTGTTGTAGTCTCACACATCTGACAGCCAATCCTAATCACAAAAAAAGAAAGGATTATTTCGACCCCCCCCCCCCCCTGTTTCACTGCAGATGGCACTTGTCAAATAATATGATTTATTTTGATTTCTAAATAACTGTTTAAAAAAAAAGAAAAAGTCTCATCAGGTGAAAGAGTTTAATAGCTTTGCAAATTGTGGATTAGTTGATCTGTTTTTTTTATCGTTGCGAGGTCCTTCTAGGAAAATCAAAAGACAGGTTACAAACTTTTAAGCCTTAAACAAGTTTTTTTGTTTTTTTTTAAAAATTTTTTTATACACTCTCATTACTATCTTTCTGCTTTTGTGTTTTTTGTCTCGGAGAATTAATCCAATCAGAGGGAGATTTTCTTAAGTCAAATTTACTTTGTACTACAAACCAGCTTTACAAACTTGACCCCAGGGCAAAAAAAAAAAACACTTAGTAGGCTAGTCATATTTCAAATGGTCTAATTTAGTGATCTTATTATAATGGAGATTCAGTGTCTGATTGTAACCAAAACTACATCACTGCTTATGTCACAGTACCCTCAGGAATTGCATAAGTTTATCAATGAGTATTTAATTTATTTACTGGGGCCAGTTTAGCTCAGTCAGTAAAGCCTCTGCCTAGGAACCACAAGATTCCTGGTTCGATATCGGCTCTCGCCAACTCAGCACATGAGTAGCACAGGAGTCTGTGTGGTACAGTAAGGTGCTGATGGTAGGTGTGGTGCTCCATCTCAGATGTAAAACAGTCTAGCGCTAGTGAAAATAGGATAGACTCCCTTGCTGTCTGGCTGATACCGACATTAGGCCACGCCCATGACTTGTTTAATTTATAGTCAAAATCATTAATATATAAAATAAGTCTCATTTATTAAAGATGTCTCTATGAAAATCTGAGTTAGATTTGTCTAAAAACAGCTAATTTTATTAGTAAGTTTAAAATCCTGCAATATGTCTTATATATCACTAGGAAATAAAGGTGTGGTTAATTTGCATACTAGTTTTAACAAAACCGAGTTTAATGAATAATTACTTAGTGTTATTGATCTCTAATATTATTCTGTTATTCTCCAGCGTATTAAAATCAATTGTATGAATGATATCATATTGAAAGCAGTTAAAATATAATTAGAATAAGTGTAATCTTTTTATATGCGTTCTTATTTAATTTCATTAGTCTTTCTAATCTAATATATTTCACTACATTAAAACTTAAATACTTATGCCCAGTGGAGGGTGGGTATTCTTACTAGTTTTATATAAAAGAAATATATGGAGGTGCATAGTGTAATGGTGGTTACTATCATAGGAAATGGGCACGAGACGAATTCAAATCCTGGAGGCGGCTGGATCACTTAGCGTTAATACTTTTGTGAAAGGTATGAATCCAACTACTCTTCCTCCAGCTAGGGTAAATAGTAGGGCAGACTAGGCTCTTTAACCTTGGCTAGATAACCAGTCTAGGAGAAGGAAAACTTTGAATTTAAGCCTGTTAAACTTCGCTTAAGAAATTGACCTTATGTCACATCCTGATCATGAACATGGTAAATTAGGGTAGGAGCTGATGGTAGGTGTGGCGCTCCACCTCAGATGCTAAAATAATCTCCTTGGTCTAGCGCTAGTGAAAAGGGGATAGACTCCCTCGCTGTCTGGCTGATACCGACTTTACTTACTTACTATATAACCAATTATCAATGATTCCCAAATAATTTCTTAAACAGCAACTAGCCGCTTTATACTTCATCATACACCTGAAACAGCCATATCACTTGAGGTAGGAAGCTGAACATCTTCAGCCAATATCAAAAGATGATTTCCTGTCTTCATCAGTTAATGAATATGCACTCTGCAAAGGTAAATGAATACCATATATAAAAGATGCTGATAGGTATGCACAAAAATCTAAAAGGACGCAGTAAAATCATATCCATGCATCCCATTGTTTTTCTTTTTTCATCCCTCACCATTTCAAGTTAACTGTGAATACATTTCAATAGTTTCTTAGAAATGAATTACACAGGATAGGTTACAAGGTAGGGGTTAGACGGCTTTAGTTGGAACCCATGAATTTTCAAGGGGACTCATTCAAAGCAAATATGTGCATCCCAGGATGCACTAAATCAAAAAGCTCTCAGCATCACTGCCATATGTTTATTGTATGTTTTATTAGTTCTTCTTTGGATGGCATTTTGTCTTTCTTGAGAAATGTGTTGAAAATTGTGAATTGGATACGAGATACATCTACGAAAAACATGTACAAAAATTACACCAGTAAAGGGAGCTCGAGTGCCAATTTTTGTCTCATGCTCTGGCAGTTTTTGGCATCGTATGAACCACAGGATTTATTATACCATTAAACAAACTGAAGAATAATTAAGGTTCCAATTACCGTCGAACTGGGAAGACAAGGCAGCAAACGATTGTAACTCAAATACAAACTCGAATGCTACAAAGTCCACCGCAAAATGACAAAGTATATATAAGACTCCACAATGTCATTCAAATTAAGCAGTCAGGCAGCCAATCAGAACTCAAGGAGTGGAATCACTCAAATCACCCAGTCATGAATGGATCATTCTTGATTCCTATTTATACTAGCTGACTTGGACACTGCTTGAGTTGGACTTAGTAAGATGTTGTTATTAAAACCAACAGTAGACTAACTGACTTCAATACAAACCAAACCAAACCAAACCAAACCAAATGAAGTTAATGAAAATTATTTATACCAATTTGAAGATATTAAGAACTTGAAATATAGAAACTTTTATCCAAAAGACCTGTTCAGCATTGTCGTTGGTGTGGCCTAAAGTTGGTATCAGCCAATCAGCGAGGGAGTCTATCCCCTTTTCACTAGTGCTAGACCAAGGAGATTGTTTTTGCATCTGAGATGGAGCGCCACACCTACCATCAGCTCCTTACTTTACCGCACAGATCCCTGTGCTACTCATACGCTGAGTTGGCGAGGGCTGGTATCAAACTAAGAAACCTGCAGTTTCTAGCTGAATACTCTACCGACTGAGCTAACCCGGCCCCTAAACAAGCAAATCCAGTGATGCTGATAGCTTTTTTATTTAGTGTGTCCTGGGATGCACATATTAGCTTTGAATGAGTCCCTGGGGAAATTTATGGGCCTCAACTAAAGTTTCTTAATAAATTGTTGGGTTTTTATTTATATCTGGGGAGACAACTAAAGCCATCTAACTCCTACCGTGTAACCTATCATCTGTAATTTGTTTCTAAGAAACTATTGAAATGTATTTACAGTTAGCTTGAAATGGTGAGGGAAGAAAAAAAAAAACACTGGACACATGGATAAGATTTTACTCTGTTTTTTTTTGTTTTTTTTAGATTTTTGTGCATCAGGGATGCAGGACGTGTACCTATCAGAATCTCTGAAATCATCTAGGTAGTGATATTATCTATAAAAGCTCTTATTAGCAAGCCATTAGTATCATTGATATCAGGGTGATTAGATACAACACATTGATATCATCAGGGTGATTAGAGATACTCCCCTGCACACATTAAACAATCAACTGCATTGATAGCACAAATGAAATCCATGTCAAGATACGCCATATCAGTGTATCCTCCCCCAAGAGACTGTGATGATGTTATAATCTCTGTTAGAGGGAACTACAACCAAATTAATCCAAGATAACTCGTTATTAACTTTTTTCATCTCAAGACATCTCCAAAAATGTCAAGAGGGGGAACGATACACATTAAGTCAATTCTAAGTTCCTTTATACTTTTTCTGTCTTTGCATGTTTTAATTTCAACAGAAATTCTGCTGGTATGTTCAGTAGGGCAGGTTGATTTTTCACTTTAAAAAGAAATATCAAATTCTATCAAACAGTGAAAGTTGTATGTTGGTGTAAGATTCAAAGTTAATTAATGAACATACAATTCCGACATCTTGTGAGACAAAACATTTAATATATATAACAGCACATGGAAACGATAAGATACATAATGTACAGGAGAATAGAACATGTAAATACATATACAATATTTAGGTATAAACAAGATACCCAAATGTACGTAAAATATAAATGTTACAGACATGGAACTAAAGGATAGTCCATGCTGTATAAAGGACTTACAGTAGTGTAAGGGGGGGGTGCAAAAGCCCCACTGAGAAGGGGGGTAGATAGACTCTAGCCCATAGCAGTTCTTGAGAAGATCCAGCTAAAAGAGGAAGACCAGTTCCAATGAACGTGCTTAAAATACCAGAGGTCCCCTAGTGGGAACAAACAGCAACGCAGCGAGAAGATAACTCTTCCGGCAAAGGGAAGATAATCCCCTACATTTGTATAATAAATACTGATACCATCACTTGCATCATTATTTGAGGAAATAGCATCGAAGATCGTTTGTTAAAATTCACAAAAAATCCTTCTTTTTGCAACATTTGGCCCAGAAATTCAAAATTTAAAACAAATTTATTTTACTAAGATGAAATGAATAAGATATTATGACTAGAGTTAAAATTGAGAGGATTCCCCCATCATCACCAACAACTCCGATATGCTGCTTTTTACCTTATTAATTAAACTGTAACAAGGGATTAAGGTCATTACGTGCCAATAATAACTATAACGGTTAATGGTAACTTTCCATTTAACCCCCTCTGATTTTGAATCTTCAACGAATTCCAATTCAAAATCTAGCTACACTTACATATATAATTTGTAGGCTACCACAATATTATGTAAAAGGGATTAAGGTCATTACCTGCCAATAATAACTATAACGGCTAATGGTAACTTTCCATTTAACCCCCTCTGATTTTGAATCTTCAACGAATTCCAATTCAAAATCTAGCTACACTTACATACATAATTCGTAGGCTACCTACAATATTATGTAAAAGGGATTAAGGTCATTACCTGCCAATAATAACTATAACGGCTAATGGTAACTTTCCATTTAACCCCCTCTGATTTTGAATCTTCAACGAATTTCAATTCAAAATCTAGCTACACTTACATACATAATTCGTAGGCTACCCACAATATTATGTAAAATATACCAATTATCATGCAGTACACCAACATTATGATTTGGTTAGTCTTCACAATGTAGCAAAGAGTCTCTTACATCTCTTGGATCATCTATGAGTTCAAGTGCACTTAGTCTCAGTAGATGTCTCGTCTATGACAGATTTTAGCTCACTCAACCATAATTTGTACATTCTAAAGGTGGAAGAAGCTAAGTCTTGGAGATGAAACCTAAGCCATTCATGTCTGCCAATGGAGGAGGAGCAGCCATTTTGCTACCTGAATACACACCCTGTTTACGTACTACTCTTAGAAACTGCTGTATCCTTTCTTCTTCTAAAAAAAAAAACAAAATATCATTTACAGAAAGAAAGTCTCTTCTAAAATGTCTATATTCTCTTTCTTCTCACACACTTTGGTCAGTTGATGTTATGAATCTTTGGATGAATTTATTTTATCAAAACAAAAAAGTTTGGCTTATCACTTGCAGAATCATCTCTATATCTACTCTTAATATTTTGTTGTTTCTTTATATCTTTTTTGGCTGGTTTAGCTTAGTCGGTAGAGCATCTGCCTTGAAACCATAAGGTCTAAGGTTTGATACTGTTTTTGTTGTCACTTTTTTTCAAAAAATTTCACAAAAATTATTACCAATTCTGATTTAAATATTTGGTTATACTCAATTAATACTCCACAACACAATTGAGATCTATTTTGTGTTTTACTCAGTAAGTTTTTACTGCTACTTTAAACTTATTAGTTGAATGGACATTGTTGAAATCTTTCTTGCATGTCTTTTTCTCTCCCCCCACTCTTCAAATCTCAAAGGATTGTGTTAAAAATTATGGCCCTCAATCATTCAATGATGTTGTAGACTGTAAATATTGTAAGAATAGAATACTTTTTTCTTTTCTTGTAAGGAGATTGATATCATAGGAAACTTTTTTTCTATTTGTAGTCAAATCCATATCTTCTCACCCTGTTGGCTGGGGCAGAAGAATCCACCAAATCCACCTCTGCAGAGGGGTAAAATCACCCCCAATGGGGCCACTTGTTGGGCGTGGGTGGTGACCCATGATGCTTAAGGACGGTATCTTGGTGGTTGAGCAGTCCATGTTCTTGGATGGTTTTAAAAGACACATTAAACTTACCTTTGAGTTAATCGATTCTGAGTTTCAAAGTGCATCTCTGGGCTTTCAATTTCTCTAGAGGAGGGAGGAAACCATCTGCTTGGATTCCTCCTTTCTTATGGGAAGGGGAGAGTACGGAAACATATTTGATTGGAGGTTTCGCTGGCTTTTCATAGTATAAAATGCTTTATGGTCTGCCACATGGTTAGTTTATTGTTGAGATCTCATTACCTGACCACAAGCTGATCGACGCCAGCTTGGTCACCCAGGTGAAGGTATATGATGTTGTAAGACCCAAGATACCTAATGAATCTAGCATAACATCATTGGCAATGTGATCAGGGGCACATTTACAGTGTATTTCTTGACAAAACAGTAAAATTATTTTGATTTTCTCTTTTATTTCTATTCTCATTTTCAAGGCCCTGGAATGGAACACAAAATCTTTGACTCTGACTCCTCTATTTTTTCCACCTCTGACTCCAACTCCTTTTTATGTAATTAGATTATTATAGCCTATAAATCTCATAAACACTGTGCATATGCTCCTAATGTAACTAGGCCTATATCATTATAACTAGTCTATATCAAAGAATAAAGATAATAGGACCTTTCGGAGATGCTGATAGGTATGCGTCCTGCATCCCTAATGTAAAAAAATCTAAAAGGACGCAGTAAGATTGGATCTGTTTTATCCTAGTATTTTTCTTTTTTCTTCCCTCACCATTTCAAGCTAACTGTAAATACATTTCAATAGTTTTTAGAAATGAATTACACAGGATAGGTTACAAGGTAGGAGTTAGATGGCTTTAATTGGAACCCATAAATTTTCCCAGGGACTCATTCAAAGTAAATATGTGCATCCCAGGATGCACTAAATCAAAAAGCTCTCAGCATCACTGCAATATGTTTATTGTATGTTTTATTAGTTCTTCTATGGATGGCATTTTGTCTTTCTTCAGCATCACTGCCTTATAAAAGTGTAAATTCAACTGGAGTTGGAGTCTGTAAAACTAGACATCGACTCTGACTCTAGTGACCCCTTAATTGCTTCTGACTCCGACTCCACACAATTCTGACTCTACAGCCCTACTTATTTTTTTATTATTTAAAAACTGCCCCCCAAAAAGCAGGGCTGGCATTTCTGTTTTGGCTACAGGTACAAGATGGTGGATTGTTATCTGATACGTCTTTCTTATAAGCCAACTATCCAGGAAGTTGAATTTGTTGAAGCCCATCTGATGAATATTGCCAGGATAGTAGCATCATCAGCCAAAGGGCAAATCTTCTTCTTTTTAAGTAAAAGGCAAATCTCAAAGACGAAGAGGAATTCTTTCCTTTTTATGTGAACAACTGCTTAATCGTCTTTTTCTTTTTCTCATAATTGTTTAGACAGATTTGAGTATTTCACCAATAATGAGCATGTGACTACCAAAAAATGCCAAATAAGACTTTCTACACGTTTTGGAAATTCGATGCTCATTTCTGCTAAAGACATTGATGCTTTTAACCAACTCCTGCGACTAGTCATCAAAATTAAAGATGTTTTGTATGTAGCATGCTTTTTTAGTTGGATGCGCGTGGTGTAATGGTTAGAGTCATAGGAAATGGACTTGTCGACCTGAGTTCAAATCTTGCACAAAGCTACAATTCACATAGCACTAATAGACTTAGGAAAGGTATGAATCCAACTACTCTCCCTCCAGCTATGAGTAAATAGTAGGGCAGACTGAACTATTTAATTTTGGTTAGTCAACCAGTTTAGGAGAAAGAGAACTCTGAATTCAAACCTGTTAATCTCCGCTTCGGGTGGTCACTACTAGAATAGGCTCAGTCCTAATTAGTGATCTATTTCACTAAATAAAGATTTTTAAAAATTAAAGAAATATTGCATAATATAGATTCATGCTTTTTGTTATATCTACTAGCAAAAAAAAAAAAAAAAAATGCCCTCTGGGCGTTTTTTTAAATAATAGACATAAAAAATAGTTTTGCTGTCAAAATTCAAATAAATGTTTTCTTTCTGATAAAGCCAAGTTTCTAACAGTTAAATTCAAATTCATTCAAATATTTAAGGTTTTCTTTTTTTTGGAGGGGGGGTGTCAAATGAAAAAAAAATGTTTGTTTTGTTTTATGACGGACCATAATCAAAATAGAATGTTTTTTTCACTGTATAATAAAATATAAATTATTAATTAATATTGATAAGATTATATTATAATCTTATTAATATTAATTAAGAATTTTATTGCAAAATAACATTTTTTTAGTTTTTTATACCCGTTGTCATCTGAAAAAACAAACAAAAAAACAGAGGGGGTAAGCATGATTGATGAATCTGTTTTTAGTGAACATATCACATCGTAGAGATAAAAAATACGAAGAAAATTTGGTACAGTTGTAAGGGAAATTTGGTAGGCAAAGAGTTAATGCCTGATATATATATATATATATATATATATATATATTTACCAATGCCTCCACACAAGTAGGATGCGACACAAGGTCAATTTCTTAAGTGGAGTTTAACAGGCTAGAATTCAGAGTTTTCCTTCTAGATAGGTTGCCTTACAAGGTTGAAGAGCCCAGTCTGCCCTACTATTTACCCATAGCTGGAGGGAGTATAGTTGGATTCATACCTTTCCCAAGGGTATTAGCGCTATGTGAAATGCAAACCATTTTGTCTAGGATTTAAACTCGGTCGACGAGTTCATTTCCTATAACTCTAACCATTATGCCAGACGCCTCGTGATATAGATGTATATGTGTCTGTGGAATTCGTTTATGTTCAGTCCAAAGTCCACTCAGAGTGCTTTTAAATCTTTTTTTTTTAAAACTATTTTTGGGGTCAGCTTTATCAAAGTTACCCTTTCGATTGAAATGGGGGTGGGGTCAGAGGTGTTTCTGTTGATTCAAAGATTCTAATTCTTTGAAATCATAGTGGCATTTGTTCTACTTTATTATCAGTTTCAGTTTATATTTATTTGCTTTGTAGATTTTCTATGAGTGAAAAACTAAATAAAATAATATAAACAAAAACATGTAATTGTAGACTTTGTTTTCCACTTTTCCATTTCATAGTTAGAGAGAGAAGGAGAGAGAGAGAGAATGAGAGAGGAAGAGAGAGAAAGAAAAGAATGAGAGAGAAGGGAGAGAGAGAGAAAGAGAAAGATAGCAAGTGAGAGAGAGAGAAGGTGAGAGATAAAGAGAGAATGGGAGAAAGAGAGGGAGAATATCAGTTATTTATAGAAAGTTAAGACCATATGACCTTTAGGCACCCCTTTTGCGATCTCATTTCACAAAGGACATTTTTTTTATTTACACCGCCAAAATCCAGTTGTTTGTTAACAGATGATTTTAAAAGTTTAAAAAAAAAAAATTATAAAACTAACCCCTAACCCTAACCCCTAACAAACAACCGAATTTTGGCAGTGTAAATGAAAAAAATGTCCTTATGAAACGAGAATGCAAAAGGGGTGCCTAAATGTTATATGGTCTGAAAGTTATTTATCTATTGAAATTGTTAAGGTTTTTTGCTCTCAATGCCACTGTTTAAGATCGGGTTAGCTCAGTCGGTAGAGCGTTTGGCTAGAAACCACAAGGTTCCTAGATCGATACCGGTCCACACCAACTTAGCGTATGAGTAGCACAGGGATCTGTGCGGCAAAGTAAGGAGCTGATGGTAGGTGTGGCGCTCCACCTCAGACGCTAAAATAATCTCCTTGGTCTAGCGCTATTGAAAAGGGGATAGACTCCCTCGCTGATTGGCTGATACCGACTTTAGGCCGCCCCGTCGACTTTACTTATATATATATATATATATATATATATATATATATATATATATTACATTTAGTCAAAATTATAACCTCTAACTGAAACTGCAAATATGTGTAGACCAGGGCTGTGTAGTTAAAACACAAAACCTTCAACTTCAACTCCTTTTCTATAATTAAGTGATTATGACCTACAAATAAATATAAAAACCAAGATGTTTTTATAATCCTTTTTATAAGGAGTGTGCACTGTATAATTGAGCAGAAAGATCCAGATTACAATAATGGGGTGGAAATTTGGTGGGCAAAGAGTGAAGGTTAATTTCTATAGGGTGTGGATTTTATTGAACTTTGGTCTTTGCTGGCCACTAATTTTCCTTTATAAAAGGACACGTGCTTGGTCTTTCTACATACATACATACATACATCTTTACATATATAAAGGACAGTTGGTATGTATGTATGTATGTATGTATGGAGAAAATTACGAAAATAAAGCAATTAATGACAAAGTAAATATATATACACATTCACTATCACCAGAACTTGATTTGTGTGCAAAAATGAATTTTATTTATATCTGGAAGATATCTAAAAATTAGGTTTAGTGGTTGGTTTTGAAAGCTATCACAATGCAAGTGTAAATAAAAATGAGGTATTATTATCTGTGTTATTCGGACTATTGTCCCCATCTTCATTGTTACTTGTACAACGTTTCGGCCGATATGCCCTCCGGCCTTCTTCAGGTATTTCTTGTCGGACTCGGGAACCTTCTCGGATTCAGGAACCTTCTTTTTGAACTCGGGAACTTTCTTGTCGTATTCGGGAGCCATCACGGAACTTTGAAGGCCGGAGGGCATATCGGCCGAAACGTTGTACAAGTAACAATGAAGATGGGGACAATAGTCCGAATAACGCAGATAATACTAATCTTCAAGCCTCATCTCAAACATTCAGAGAAATAACTATGATGTTGTTTGTTTACCTTTAATTTATTCTTAATATTTCGAGATAAAGATCTCTTTGTCAGAAGATTTCTGAAGGTCTGGAGCTGTTAGCTTGCTGCTAGGTTCTGTCCATTCTGTTGTATGACTGTCTTCCTTGAAATTAGTGTGTGTTTGTGTGTGTCAATGTCTTAGTATCATTCCAGGTTGGTTTTTTTATTATTATTATGTGAGCCTTAGTAATTTGTTTGTTTATTTGTGTGTTTGTGTGTGTGTGTTCTCCAGGCACAGCTTTTTTTTTTAAGTACTAGAACAGAAAGTGATTGGTTGTGTTTGTGATTAAAATATAAATCAATTATGTAAGACCAAAACAATCAATGGATCTGTGAGATTAACTTTTTATTACCCCTCCCACTACCCAGGCAATGCTGGGTACCTACTTCTAGTACATATATATAGTCTAATACTTTCACAATTTTTATTTTTGAAGAAATGTTTTTCTTGACTTTACACTGGTTTTCTTCTGTTCATGATTCTTGAATTCTTAGTTTTATATCTGACTAAAAAAAGTTTTCACCCTCCGCCAGGCGCAAGTATTTAAGTTTTAATGTAATAAAATATTATATTAAATTAGAGAAAGACTAACGAAATTAAATAAGAATTATTAAAAAAAATATTACACTTATTTTAATGTTATTTTAATTGATTTCTATATAAACTTATATATAGGATTGGTTTTAATACATTTGAGAATAAATAACAAAGTATTAGAAATCAATAACAGCAAATAATTTTTATGCAAATTATTCTCACCTTATATATGTAAATCTTTATTTCTTAGAGATATAATTTAGGATTTTAAATGCATTAATAACACTGGTCTTTTGGGGCCTGTGTTTGTTAATGTAAATTAACAGCATTGATCCCAGGGGGCTACCCCTAGGCAACACCTGCCCCCTTGATTTAAAGGAGCAGGTCTGGGTTTATTGCCCAGTGCCTGAGGCGCCCCTTGAGGGGGAATGCCAACAGGATCAACGCATTTTTTGCACCTACCACTCATGAGTCTCAGCTCATGGGTGGGCCCACATAAAAATGTCCTTGTGTCATGCCCTCATAAATGGGATGAGAGGCAAATACCTTAATAACATGGGCCTTTCAGGGCCTGTGGGTCCGGTGGCTTCGGGCACTGGACTATTAATGATATTAATGGCGTGATCCCAGGGGGCCTTCTCCCCAGGCAACACCTACCCCCTTGATTTAAAGGGACAGGGCTGGGTTTATTGCCCAGTGCCTGAGGCGCCTTACTTGAGGGGGAATGCTGACAGGATTTTTTGCACTCGCCATCCCATGAGTTCCGGCTCGTGGGTAGTCCCACATTAAACAACCTTGTGTCATACTTGCATATGTAGGGTGCAAGGTAAATACCTTAATAATATGGGTAGTTTTGCATTAAATCTAACTCAAATAAACTTTAATAGAGATCATTGTTAATAAATAAAATGCTAATTAAGATTAAATGATGACTATTTCATAATTGTTGAGAATATAACTTAAATAACTAAGGAAATTGTGACGTCAGTGGTGACATAGTTTCGGTTACAGACAGACAGTTACATAATCTCCATTATAATAAGAGATATTAATTTTCAGATTACCCTAAAATGCCTTTATGCCAATCACGATGCTGTAAGGGTCCAGAAATACATCTAATCATAAACAAACTGCATTGAATTTGTTAATCAATATATTTACTTTCCTTTTAGCCTTGCCAACAACAACATTCTCCGATCATCTTACTCACATGATATTTTCCGAGCTTTTTTCATGTCGATAAGAATTCATTGCCATTTTCATCCACCAATTTCATTTTTATCTTAAATCTTGGTCAATAAAACTCATATTTCAGACAATTGTATCAAGTTACTACTTCTACTAATAATCTTATTATAATGGAGATTGTGTATTTTTCTGTCTGTAACCAAAACTATATTACTACTCAAGTCACAATTCCCTCAGTTATTTACATTACATTGACCATGATTTTATCTTTTATTTAAACCTCAATTAGTAATAAAATTGTTTTACATTATTAATACTGTTGACCATATCTACATACTAATAACATGCAATTGTATTTATATATACAACAAAATAGCAGTTTACAGTGTGAATGGGAAGGGTAATTTGCATATTGATATTAAAAATTTTATTTTAATAAATATGTTTGGTATTATTGATTTCTAATTGTTTGGGTTTATCTTAATGAATATAAGCAAAAATCTCAGGAATAAATCTTAAAAGAAATTCATTAACAAAAGAAATAACTGTAATTTTATTCTTTACTTCCAATTTTAACTACATAGTTAAATTAGGAAAATTTAGCAATGAAAGACAGGAGTGATGGAAAAGTAAGTTTCAGTTGTTCTATTTTTCGATTATACCCACCTCAGTTTCAAATCATTTTATCTGCATTCTTATTTAATTTTATTAGCCTTTCTGATTTAATATATTTTATTACATTAAAACTTAAATACTTGCACCTGGAGGGTGCATATATTTGCTAGTATTTATAATGCATCTCCCCACTCCCTCTCTCTCTTTCTTTGTTTCTCTCATAATAAGAATTCTTATTTGGCTTCAAATCAGTTATTTTTCAAATTCTTCTTTTTGACTATTCACTTTGACATGGTGAATATTTTATCAAATTAATTCTTGTTTAGGTCACCAATTATCGATTAAGCATTTCAAAACTGTCAGATTTCTCAAAGAACTAATGAATATTTTAATATCCCCAATTAGATAAAGAAGATTCTTTTATTTCTATTGTTTTTTATTGCACAATGATGGGCTGGTTTAGCTCAATTGGTAGAGCATTCGGCTAGAAACCACAAGGTTCCTAGTTCGATGCCGGCCCTTGCCAACTCAGTGTATGAGTAGCACAGGGATCTGTGCGGTAAATTAATGAGCTGATGGTAGGTGTGGTGCTCAACTTCAGACGCAAAAACAATCTCCTTGGTCTAGCGCTAGTGAAAAGTGGATACACTCCCTCGCTGATTGGCTGATACCGACTTTAGGCCACCCCAACGACTTTACTTTTTTTATTGCACAATATTCTATTTATCATTTGACAATTATGTTGAAGATCATTTTTTAAATGAAAAATTTAGCTCTTTTTTTTTTCCTGTTTTTTAATTCTTTTTTTTATTTGAAATTTACTTGATGAGTTTTTTTTTAAAACAATTTGACATTATATAAGGATTTTTTTTAATATGATTTTTAAATGAAAAATTTAGCTCTTTTTTTTTTTTTTCTGTTTTTTAATTCTTTTTTTTATTTGAAATTTACTTGATAAAAGAAAAAAATTTACAGGATAAAAGAAAAAAAGAAAGAACTTTTGTATTATTCGGGCTATTGTCCTCATCTTTATTGTTATCTGTATAATGTTTCTACTGATGTGTTTTCCGGCCTTCTTCAGGTATTTCTTGTCGGACTCGGGAACCTTCTCTTTGAACTCGGAAACCTTCTTATCATAATCGGGAGCCTTTACGGAACTTCAAACTTAACATTTTATTCAATCCAAGGGGGTAGACTGTTCTCATTCCATTAACCATGACTGGGTTCAAGAGTTAAGCAGATAAAAATAAAGATGAGGACAATAGTCCGAATAATACAAATAATACAAATTCTCATCTCAAAAATTCAGAGAAATAGAACTTTTGTACTGTATTATTTTGATTTTTCAAACTGTTGTCTTCATCTTTATTTTGGTATGTAAAATGATGTTTCGGCCACTGTATCCTCTGTCCTTCTTCAGGTGTTCCCTGTGTATCTAGGAAATCATATTGAATAGTTTGACTGTTGATCAAACAAGGTGTTGAAGATCAACAGTTAAACTATTCAAAATGATTTTCTAGGTTGGGTCATTGCTCAGATACACAGGGAACACCTGATATTTCTGTCAATGACATTTAGGCTACAGTTTTGTCTTTATTACATAAAGATGAGGACAACAGACTCAAAAATCTTATTATAATGGAGATTCAATGTCTGTCTGTAACTGAAACTATGTCACTACTTGCATCACAATACCCTCAGGAATATGCATAAGTTTATCAATGAGTATTTAATTTATTATCAAAATCATTAATACATAGAATAAATCTTATTTATTAATGATGTTTCTATGAAGATCTGAGTTGGATTTGCCTCAAAATAGCCCATGTTATTAGTGTGTTTAAAATCCTACAATGTGTCTTATATTTCACTAAGAAATAAAGGTTTACATAATATATGGTGTGGTTAATTTGAATACTAGTTTTTAACAAGACCGACTTTAATAAGTAATTACTTGGTGATATTGATCTCTAATATTATTGTTTTATTCTCCAACGTATTAAAATCAATCCTATGAATGATTTTATATTGAAACCGATTAAAATATAATTAAAATAAGTGTAATCTTTTTATATGAGTTCTTATTTAATTTTGTTAGTCTTTCTAATTTGATAGGTTTCATTACATTAAAACTTAAATACTTATGCCCAGGGTGGGGGTGCATATTTTTGCTAGTCAAAATAATACACATCATGCCTCATCTGAAAAATTCAGACAAATAACTTTTGTACTGTTTGCAAAATTTACTTCATTTGTCTTTAATAAGCACAACTGAAACAATAGTCATTATTTTCCCCTTTAAGAACATCTGTAGTTTGTAGATATTTTTATAATATTGTGAAATAAGGAACCACTTGTATTGTTAAGCTAAAGCAGCTGGGTGATTGCCTTCTTCCTCTACTACAAACGATAATTAAATCCCAAGTTATGCTTAGCCCTGTCGGCTGGGGTTGTAGAATACACCGACTGTACCTCTGCAGAGGGGTAAGACTCCCCCAATGGGGCCACGTGTTGGCTGTGGGTGGTGACCCGTGATGCTTAAGGATAGAACCCAGGTGGATGAGCAGTTCATGACTTGCAATACTCCATTTTGGCCCTATCTTGGGCTAGACGGGCGGTCAGAGAGGCCCCCCTCTGATCAATTGGCTGGTCATGTCAAGCCCTAGCACCTATATGATTTTCCCAACCCTATTACCCTTATGGCAAGCCCCAACCCCTTTTTATCATATGGGTTGCTAGAAGGCGGTGACTGAGGGTCTACATGTCCTGGGAATGACGTTAAACTCAATCTGATGGTGAGGTTCCAGTTTTGGAGGTTTGGGGAATGTGGAGCACCCCTTCATCACCATTGCTCCCTGGTCCACTCTGACTCGGAGTGGTAGTACCTGTTAGGGTCCCATCTATGGATTAAATAGAAAAACATGAGTTGATAAACAAAATTTGTTATCCATTAAGAATGAATTTATTTCAAAACTTTGTCAGCATTAAATGACCCACTGAGGTTGATATGCCGTAAAACAAAACAAACCAAAACAAACCATGTACCTCTGCACAGGGGTAAGAGCCCTCCAATGGGGCCACTTGTTGTATGGTGACTCGTGATGCTTAAGGTCAGAATCCTGGTGGTTGAGCAGTCCATGTCATGCAACACTCCACTTTGGCTCTTACTTAGGCTAGACAGGTGGTCAGAGAGACCTGATCACATCAAGCACTTGATTGTCTTGAGCCTATTGCTATTATGGCAAACTCCCAACACTTTCTATCATATATGTGCTAGAAGGTGGTGGCTGAGGATCTTAGTGTCCTGGGTATGAATTAAACTGCATCTAGTGGTGAGGTTCCAATTCTGGATTTCTGGGGACTGTGGAGTACCCCTTTATTGCCATTACTACCAGGTCCACTCTAACCTGGAGTAGTAGTACCTGTTAAGCTCCCATCTATGGGTTAGATCAAAAAATGTGTTTAAAAAAATGAGTATGTCCAACAAGAAAGAATAAAACAAAAACATCATCAGCATAAAATAATAACCCAAGAGTTGAAATGTCGTAAATTCCAACCAACTAACCAACCATTGGACAATGATTTTCACAATAAAAATGCATCAGATATGATTTTTACTATAAGAATGCAGTGGACAATGATTTTTACTATGAAAATGCATTAGAAATGATTTTACTATGAAAATGCATTGGAAATGATTTTCACTATAAAAATGCATTGGAAATGATTTTCACTATAAAAATGCATTGGAAATGATTTTTACTATAAAAATGAATTGGAAATGATTTTTACTATAAAAATGCATTGGACAATGATTTTTACTGTAAAAATGCATTGGACAATGATTTTTACTATAAAGATGCATAGGAAATGAAGTTACTATAAAAATGAATTGGAAAATAATATTCTTAGAATGATAATGATTCTTCTGAAAATTTCAGTAGGTATCTTTGTATCTTTGTATGATGAACTTGGAATAATATACACATTTTGCTGACAAAGTGTCTTCTAACATTCCTATATTCTCCTTGGTGTAACTGGTGCTGTGGTGTCAATAATGATATCCTTATTGGTCAACAACTACAGAGTTTTTGAGTTGAAACACAAAACATTTGACTCCAACTCTTCTATTTTTGGCACCTATGACTCAGATTCCTCTTTACATAATTAAGTGTTTATGGCCTACAAATAAATATAAAACCAGGATTTTTAAAAATAATCTATTTATAAGGAGTTTGTACTGTATAACTTCATAAACTAAAGCTATATAAAATGTAAATTCAACTGGAATAAGAGTCTGTCTAATTTTACCGACTCTGACTCCACAAATCTGACTCCAACTCCACAGCCCTGCTTCAATAAAAAAAATGATCAATCCATTTATTCACTGAAAATCAGTTTGAACAAAAATTATCAATTTTTTTTTCATCATACAACATGTAACAAATACCACATGTGATACCCTGTCCTCATCAGCTGCTAACTAGGTGTGATAGCACAGTTTCAGTGGTTAAAAGTGGGACTGCCACACCTAGCGCCACCAAGTAGCCCTTTGGCCACCGGGCAGGGTATTTGAGAAAAAACCCCAAAAATGATGAAGTAAAATAAATAGATGAATAAGTAAATAACGTCCGTTCATCTTAGCAGTTTCTAGTTGAATGTATTTTGTGATTTTCTTAATAACGTGTTTCCTTTAACCCATTGATGACATTACGCACTTGTATTAACCGTTATTAACTGTCTTTTATGTCATGTAATCACTTGAGTAGCATGTTGATAGATTGTGGTAAATTTAGCATGTATATACAATCTAAAAATATCTATCTATATATATATATTTCCTTTTTTCCTATTAAAAGGAATTTCACTACTTGGCATGTTTGATTATAAAAATGGGGAAACATCTTAGAAATTCATTTTTTTTTATTTATTGTGCGTGAGTAAATTTGTAAAATGCTTCAGTTTACTTCTTCTTACCTTTTCCTTATATAATTCTCAATAAAAAAAAAAAAAAACCAAAACAATTACAACAAATAAGAAAAAAATTTGAAAAAACAAGAAAATCTCTGGCAAATAAATTGCCTTCTTGTCTAATCTTTTAAGCTTCAGTATTTAAATCTATTCAAATGTTGGTTACGGATTATGGGCCTTATTCTTTTTTTTGTATCTTTAAGCTTAATAACTTTGCTGTAAGCTATAAAGGAAATTGAAAAAACCAAAACAAAACAAAACAAAAAAACAAACCCAAAACAAGTATATTATATAATATTAAAAGATGCTGTATTTTAAATGGGTAGAGATATACATATCATTTATGCATGTAGGTGTACATTTTACACACATTTAATACATTATCCATCTATTATTATACTAAAGCTGAGTAAATCAATGATTATTTGCTAAAGGCTTTTTCCTATTTAGTTTAATGACACAAAATACATCCCAAAATATTCCTTGGTTTTGGTATTAAATTATGTTTGAAAAAAATTCCAAATTTGGTTCTAATTAGTCATCATTTGCAATTAAGTTAAAAACTCACCTGTTTCTTATTTCACATTCTGACTATCACTTTCCCCTTCTATCATGATTAACTACTCTTTTATGTATGTTAGTTTTTTCAGTGAGTGTAAAGAGAGAGATTGGAGAGTGTGAGTAGTAGATGAACTTATTTGTATGTTAATTTTAAGTCGATAACAGCTGGCTTATATATAAGACAGGTCAGTTTTTGACTTTATTGCAAATTTTAGCAAATGGATTTTAATGGTTTTTTTTTTTTATTATTCTTCGGTCATATTTATTTGTTTTTTAATTCAATTCGTTTTGCAAAATAACTTTCTTCCTGATCACAATTATTTAAACAGAGCTCAATAGGTGACTGAATAGGTCATGTTTTTTCTAGTATTACTAGATAATTATGTAGACTTTTGTCAATCTACAATCATGATTCTATATCATATTGTTGTATTTAAAAAAAGATTACGGTTAACTAGACAGTAAATCTGGGTTTTTTGTTTGTTTGTATGGTCAACTATATTTAACGCTGTAAGGAAGCAAAGTTTTTTTTAATCACATATATATATATTCAAACAAATTTGACAAATTCTAAGAATGATATAAGTATCTGAGTTTATTTTTATAATTATCAAATAATTTCTTGAAATTATTTGTTTGAATTTTTTAGATGAGGCTTAATGTGTATTATTCTGATTTTTTTTTTACTATTTTCTCATCTTTATTGTGGTATGTATAAACACAAAGTTTCAGCCACTGTATTTTCCAGCCTTCCTCAGGTGTTTCTTGTCTTTGTCCGAAGATAGCAATGATCCAACCTGGAAAATCATTTTGATTAGTTTGACACCTTGTTTTGATCAACAGTCAAACTATTCAATATGATTTCCCAGATTGAGTCATTGCTATCATCAGACAGGAAACACTTGAAGAAGGCCTGAGGATACAGTGGCTGAAATGTTGTGGTTTTACATATCACAATTAAGATGAGGACAACAGTCTGAAAAATCAAAATAATACAATTTCTGGAAATTTAAAAATAATAAATGTTCTTACTTAACTCTTTGCCTACTTTAAACTACTCACAGCAGCTCCCCAATCAGGAACTGTTTTTAAGTGTACCACACCCAAGCAACTACAAAAACTGATGGTTAGTTCATTATAATTGAGCAGAAGGACTCAGATGACAATAATAATAGGACTTTATTTGAATAGAATGAGTTCTGAAGTGAATAGATATCAGTATTATCTGCGTTATTCGGACTATTGTCCTCATCTTCATTTTTATCTGTACAACGTTTCGGCTGATATGCCCTCTGGCCTTCTTCAGGTATTTCTTGTCGGACTCTGGAACCTTCTTTTCGGACTCTGGAATCTTCTTTTCAGACTTAGGAACTTTCTTTTTGGACTCGAGAACTTTCTTGTCGTAATCAGGAACCTTCTTGTCATAATCGGGAGCCATTACGGAACTTTGAACCTAACCCTTTATTCAGTCCATGGGGGTATCCTGTTCTCATTCCGTTAACCATAGCTGGGGTAGGGGCGTTAAGCTGTGTTAATTACTATTCTATGTTACTGCTGCCCTTGATCAGGATTGAACCTGCAATCTAGAGATAACTGTCACTTATGCTGGAGGGCATATTGGCCAAAACGTTGTACAGGTAACAATAAGGATGAGGACAATAGTCCGAATAACGCAGATAATACTAATCATCAAGCCTCATCTCAAACATTCAGAGAAATTGAATAGATATCATACAGGTAAAAAATACCAACTAAAATTTGAGTAGAAGGACTCAGATTACAATAATAATAGGAGTTTATTTGAATAGAATCAGTTCTGAAGTGAATAGATATCATACAGGTAAAAATACCAACTAAAATGTTGAACAGCCTGTGGGGGGAAATTTGGTAGGCAAAGAGTTAAGTATGCTGATACCTTAAATTCTGTAATGATATAAATTTCCAATATGTTTTGAGTCAATATCTGAATAATTGGAGCAAATCCTCTACTTTCTTTGAGAGGCACTTTCCATTGCTGGCCATAATTGCATGATTAAACTTTGTGCATTTGTTAACACTAAAGTTTGTGTGTGTGGTTATCAATGATTTGCCAAATTCATTATTCTTTTGCATTGTAATAAATAAACCTTTGTGCTTTTATTCGACAAGGGTTGTTATTTGGATATTACTAATGAACCGTGTGAAGGATGAGTCTAAATGCAGAAACCTGCAGACTTTAAAATACATTTAAAAAAAAAGGAAAAGAAAGAAAAGAAAAAATAAAGCAAGCAAAAAATTGTAATAAAAGCTTGTAACATCAAAAGTATCTTTTTTTTTTCTTTTCTTTTTTTGTTTTTGTTTTGTTTGATTGATTTGTTAATGATATTGCATGACTGCATTCTAAATTTTTTTTTTTATTATATGAACATTTTGTTGCAATATTTAAAAAAAATTTTTTATTTTTATTTACTTGGCCTTATATTTTAAATGTGCTTTAAAAAAAAAAAAAAAAACTTCAGATCTGCTAATCTCTCGAAGGTCATAGAAAAAAAAAGAATTGTAAATCAACTAGTCTAAATAAGCAGCTGTGCCATATCGTGATGTTAGATGAGAGACTGTGCCAAGTCCCATTATCAATTGCCTTCTTGCCTTAAATACTGCCAGTTAAGATATAGACAGTGATTTCGGTTTTGGCAGAGTAACAACCTGAAACTTTTATAATCCACTATAAAATAGAAAAATGCCACATTTTGAATTGAGATTAAATCATTTTAACCACAGTGATGGCTTAATGTATGCTATATTTATTTATTTATTTTTTTTGGTTAGGTTTTATGGCATGTCAACCCTTGGGTTATTTTATGCCAAAGACGTTTTTGTTTTATTCATTCTTGTTGGGTCAATTTCTTAAGCGGAGTTTAACTGGTTTGAATTCAGAGTTTTCCTTCTCCTAGACTGGTTACCTAGCCATGGTTAAAGAGCCCAGTCTGCCCTACTATTTAGTAGTTGGATTCATACCTTTCCCATGGGTATTAGCACTAAGGGATGTAAACAGCCTCATTCAGGATTTGAACTTGGATCGACAAGTCCATTTTCTATGACTCTAACTATACCTCTACATTAAATATTGCAGTACATTCTTCAGCAAGGCGTCCTGTCATGGTGTAATGGTTAGCAAGCTAGTCCTGCGGATCCATTACTACTGAAAAGCAAATTCAATCCTTGCTGGATTAGTTGGTTGTTTTGTTTTACTGCATATCAACCCTTTTCGGGTCATTTAATGTCGAATTAAGTCATTTTGATATTCAATTTACTTACAGTACCTGCTGTTGCTTAAATGATCACCCATCTATTTTCATGCTCATCGCTGCTTAACTTTGGTGATCAAGTGGGAACCGGTGCTTTCAATGAGACTTGACCGTAAGCTTATCCTTCCTGGATACCCCATACTTGTGACCTTCTCTCAACTCCTACGTGTGCTAAATGGGTTGGGTAAATCAGGTTTTTTTTCTTCTCCAGTTCAAAGCAACAATAGTAAGTTAACCAAATATCGAGCAAAATGAGAAAAATATACAAAATAAATAAAATTATTGAATTTTTAAGGAATGGTTTTGCTGTTTAGAAATTTTTAAGGAATGGTTTTGCTGTTTAGAAATTTTTAAGGAATGGTTTTGCTGTTTAGAAATTTTTAAGGAATGGTTTTGCTGTTTAGAAATTTTTAAGGAATGGTTTTGCTGTTTAGAAATTTTTAAGGAATGGTTTTGCTGTTTAGAAATTTTTTTTAAGGAATGGTTTTGCTGTTTAGAAATTTTAAGGAATGGTTTTGCTGTTAGAAATTTTTGGTTTTGCTGTTTAGAAATTTTTAAGGAATGGTTTTGCTGTTTAGTTTTGCTGTTTAGAAATTTTTAAGGAATGGTTTTGCTGTTTAGAAATTTTTAAGGAATGGTTTTGCTGTTTAGAAATTTTTAAGGAATGGTTTTGCTGTTTAGAAATTTTTAAGGAATGGTTTTTCTGTTTAGAAATTTTTAAGGAATGGTTTTGCTGTTTAGAAATTTTTAAGGAATGGTTTTGCTGTTTAGAAATTTTTAAGGAATGGTTTTTCTGTTTTTTTTAAGGAATGGTTTTTCTGTTTAGAAATTTGAAAGATATAAAGCTATTGGGGGTGTTAGAATACATTGACTGCACCACTGCAGAGGGGTAATACTGTCCCAATGGGGGGCTACCTGTTGGCTGTGGGTGGCAACCCATGATGATTAAGGATGGACCTGTAACATTCCACTTTGACCCTTACTTTGGTTAGACAGGCAGTTGGAGAGCCCCCCCCCTCTGATCAATCAAATGGTCACGTCAAGCCAAATGAGGTTGATAAACAAAACAAAACAAACCTGCTCTATGTTTGTACTGTAGAATCAAGATATCATACTCACCTGTACAGGAAGGCTGTAACTAGCCAATCAGTCTAGTGAATGAGCTTGGCCAAAGTACATAGTGGAACAACCCAACCCTGTATATAAACCACCTATCAACTCTCTGATGTTCAGTGCAGATTCAACTTGCAATACAGCAGAATACTCATCACCTAATATGAAATTCTACTAAAATTAACGGACCATATGACCTTTAGGCACCCCTTTTTGATCTCGATTAAGAAAGGACATGTTTTTCATTTACACCGTCAATATCCGTTTGTTTTAACAGACGATTTTTAGATTTAAAAAAAAAAATTATAAAACTAACCCCTATCCCTAACCAACAACCAGATATTGACGATGTAAATGTCCTTTCTTAATCGAGATCAAAAAGGGGTGCCTAAAGGTAATATGGTCCAAATTAATATAGTGAATACTGATATGACTAAAACAAAAAATACTGCATTTGTTTGATATTATGTCAAATTATAGAACTTTCATTTAAATTTCTGTCCAAATTTTCATTTTTATCATTTAATTATTTCTGGCATTCATTCAAATAACCTCCATTGTATTGGACTCTGTTTTCACATTCAGAGTTTTTTTGGCATCAATTCATGTGCAAAACTGTTCAATTGTATTGATTTAATACCTCCATAAATATAATTGAATACTTCTACCTCTGGAATTTTTTAATGTGTTTTTTTTAAAAAATGTTAACTTAATGCTATATTATAAATTTGATATTGAAGAGAGTATTGTTATTGAAAGAATTTTATCATTGATTATTTTATTGTAAAATAAAATAAAAAAACTAAATACCTCCATGAATATAAACGAATACTTGTATCACTAGAAATTTCTCTGTGTGTTTGTGTGTTTTTAAATATTAACTTAATGCTATATTGTAAATCTAATACTGAAGCAGAGATGCTGATAGGTACGCGTCCTACGTCACTGACGCATTAAAATCTAAAAGGATAAGGTAAAAGGTAAAATCATATCCATGCGTCCCAGAGTTTTTCTTTTTTCTTCCCTCATCATTTTAAACTAACTGTAAATACATTTCAATAGTTTCTTAGAAATGAATTACACAGGATAGGTTACAAGGTAGGAGTTAGATGGCTTTAGTTGTTTCCCCAGATGATAAATAAAAACCCTACAATCTATTAAGAAACTTTAGTTGGGACCCATCAAATTTCCCCAGGGACTCATTCAAAGCAAATATGTGCATCCCAGGATGCACTAAATAAAAAAAATACAGATTTTACGTAATCTTAGCGTTTACAGCCATGTTTACGATATATTTGAGCAAAATTGACAAAAAAATAGTTTTAAATGTATTGAAAATAGATTACATGTATAATATTATTTTGCTTTTTTTTTTTTTTTTTTTTTTTTACTGATGCTCATTATGTTACTAATTTTCGACTTAGACAAAAATTTGACCTTAAATAATAAATTTAATTAATTTTAATTTGTTTTTAAAATGAAAACGAGTCAAAATTTTGGCAGTGCCTACTTAATGCTATAGTATAAATTTAAGATTAAAGAGACCATTGAATGGAAGCCAGGTTATAGAAAATCCTAAGAGGAAGAAGTAATACTGGCTCGGCTGTGCATTGGCCATACAAGACTTACACACTCTTTTATGTTCAGGCAAAAGGATCAATGTGGGACATATCAAACACCCTGCACTGTCAAACATTTCCTCATGGAGTGGGAAGTTTCACTCCAATCTGAAAGAAATATTTCACAACGCAAATAAAAATGAGGAATCTGTTTGATAATACTAACATGAATGACGTTTTATCCTTCTTGATGGAAATAAAAAAAAAATAGCAAAAATTATGAATAAGATTTTAAAATACATCCACAAAACTATCTACAAAAATACAACCGTAAAGGAAACTTGGTACCAATTTTTATCTCACTTTTAGTTTTTCTTTCTTTCATTCTTTTCATCATTTCATTATGTTCAATTGAAACAGATTAGCATTATCGCTTCTGCATGCTCACACTCTCTCTCTATCTCCTTTCTTTAATGAATAACAAATATCAAATGGTTACTGAAATAAAATAATAATTATATGGTTTCTATTTAATAATAAACATTTATTTCAAGTAACTAATAATAATAGCTAGCAAGACCTGTGGATATGCCACAGTATGATAATTCAATTATTACGTTTGATATGTTTACTTAAGAGCTATTGCAAAATAGTTCAATATGTAAAAACAATAATTGATTTAACTCTTTCTCACTTTTTTCTTCTTCTTTTCACCTTTTCATTATGTTCAATTGAAACAGATTAGCATTATCGCTTCTGCATGCTCACCCCCTCTCTCTATCTTTCCCCTACTCTTTTTCTTTCTTATTATATTTTTTCTGTGTAGCATGTCTTTTTCTTCCCTTTCTTTATAATAAAAATGGAATGGTCCATTATTTAGCCAAGGTGACGACACTGATAAGAAATAAGAATTCGGCAAATAAGCAAGACCAGATAATCAGGATTTACATTTTTGCATTTCCTCTTGATCGATTTGGACGGTATCATTTTTAACCAGAGGGTGTTGCAAGAGAATTACGGCCGTATTTTGTAGGAACACCGGTATCAATATATAGACTAGCAGGACCTGTGGATATACCTCACCTCACCTCTCTTTCTTTTCCCTACTCTCTTTCTTTTTTTCTTTCTTTCTTATATTTTTTCTGTGTAACCTGGACTTTTTCTTCCCTTTCTTTATAATAAAAATAGAATGGTCTATTATTTAGCTGAGGTGATGACGCTCATATGAAATAAGAATTCAGCAGATAAGCAAGACCAGATAATCAGGATTTACATTTTTGCATTTCCTCTTGATCGATTTGGACGGTATCATTTTTAACCAGAGGGTGTTGCAAGATGATAACGGTCATACAATTAAGGAACACGAGTATTAATACAAGGTGTGTCAAAAAAGTATTGAAATTTTATATACTTTTCGGCATACCCTGTATTCTGAAAAAAATGAATGTTCCATTCATTGTTCATTCATATCTTTGTAAATACAGCTTCAATTTCGATACTTTGTTGACGCACCTTGTATTCTGAAAAAAAGTTTTATTCTTCATTTTTATCTTGGTAAATACAGCTTCAAACTCAATACTTTCTTGACACACCTTGTATTTTGAAAAAATGAATGTTTCATTCATTCTTCATTTTTATCTTGGTAAATACAGCGTCAAACTCAATACTTTCTTGACACACCTTGTATTCTGAAAAAATGAATGTTCCATTCATTCTTCATTTCTATCTTGGTAAATACAGCTTCAAACTCAATACTTTCTTGACACACCTTGTATTCTGAAAAAAATGAATGTTCCATTCATTCTTCATTTCTATCTTGGTAAATACAGCTTCAATCTTGATACTTTTTTGACACACCTTGTATCTTGATAACTGTGGCAGCCATGGAATGTAGACAGGATTTAACATTTTACTGTGTTTTTATTGTGGAATGATTAATGAAACCAGAAAGATGGGGACACTCAATCTCTGAGATGCCAGCTACTTAGATAGAAAAAGGATCTACCAGGAATATGTGAATCATGACGTCATTAGTGGCATATAAAAATTGTGGGCACCCACAGATGATGTAAGAATAGGAGGATCACTGATGGCTGACAAAAATGGTAACGATCCAACCAAGAAGTATTGCATCAAATCAGGTTACAATTCAGCTCTAGTAGTGCCGTGTATTCCCTGAAAATAAGACACAGCTTATATTAATTTTCACTCCGAAATATAACACTAGGGCTTATTATCGGGGGATTTCAGTGTTTGCTTTGCATGGTGTGATCATGAAGAATGCTTATTTCTTTTGTCTGCCTGCTGCTCTCAACTAGGGCTTATTTTAAGGGGGGGCTTATATTAAAATCATCCTGAAAAAAAAATGCTAGCTCTTATTTTGCAAGTAGGTCTTATTTTCGGGGAAATACGATGATAGTTTATCCAATTTTTCTGCATACTTGACATCCCCCGAAAATAATAAAACAAAAGTTAAGCAGTGATGAGCCTGTTCACTATTTAATTGGGTGACCGCTTAAGCAACAGCAGGTACTGTAAACAACATGAGTTCTTTGTTTATCATAAATGATTTGATTTGGCAGTTCCCGCCGATTACACGTTCTCCGACCGTCGTTACTTCGTTTGCTTGCTGGCTCGCTCGAATGAACGAAACCAACGGGCGCCGAGAAAAGACGTGCGACGAACGACACCGTTTTCTCAGCGAAGCGCTCACGTCAATAATCGATACTTGCACCAAACGTCCTGTTTTCACTCGCAACTCGGTGCTCGAATTGGACTCGTTCTATTCCTCACGGATGTGATCGCGTATAAAGGTGGCCTTTCCGTAGTGTGTCTACCGTCGTCGTCACCGTCACCGTCATCCCGCAGTCTGTGACGCTGCCGCCGATGTCGTTGATTGCTGGACAGCTGGGTCTCCTCACGATGATTTTGACTTTCTCTTTGCCCGAACGCCGTCGTCACCGCCGCTGATATTGTCCGTGAAGACGACAGCAGCAGGCTGAAGAGAAGACTGAAAACTCAAAAAACTCATGATCTGAAAAAGGGTTGATATAACATAAACAAACCAACCAACCAACCAACCAACCAACCAACCATACTGTATGTATTGTATTACCACCACCATTGTATGTCATGATATTACCCAACCCTCTGTAACGAGTAGGATGCGACACAATCAATTTCAAGCGGAGTTTAAGAGGTTTGAATTCAGAGTTTTCCTTCTACACTGGTTGCCATACAGTGTTTAAAGAGCCAGTCAGCCCTACTATTTACCCATAGCTTGATGGAGAGTAAGTATAGAATAGTTGGATCCATACCTTTCCCAAGGGTATTATTAGCGCTATAATGTGTATGCATGTTATTCACATGTGCCCATGTAAATATGCCTATGTTTGAATGTAGTAAGTTGCTGACGGGGCCTATTGTTGGTACCAGCCGGACAGCAAGAGAGTCTATCCCCTTTTTGCTGGCGCTAGATAAGGGAGATTGATTTTGCTGAGGTGGAGCGCCAAACCTACCGTCAGCTCCCCACTTTGTATTGAACCAGGAATCTTGCAATTCCTAGGGGGTTGTTCTACCGAGGGAACGGTATTGAAGCAGGCGGCTGCTCTACTGACTGAGCTAAACCGGCCCCTTGTATGAATGTAGGAATACATATTAAAACCTATGTGACAGTAGGTGAAAAAAATAAATGGTAATTTATGAGGAAGTACGTCCCGGTCTCCTGCCTCAAAAATTGCTACCCGGTAACTATCAAAATAACAACCCCAGCTCGTCGTAATTCTTGTTTATTTATCGTAATTTGTCGTAATTTTTGTTTAGATATGAAGATGGATATATAGTTTGGAATAGACTGAGATAGATAGATAAACAAACAAAATAATATAGATAGATATGAACAAATGGAGATAGATAGGTGGGTGCTCTACTGACTGAGCTAAACCGGCCCCTTGTATGAATGTAGGAGTACATATTAAAACCTATGTGACAGTAGGTGAAAAAAAAAAAAAAGATAAAAAAGAAAAAGAAAAGAAAGAGTCTGTATTATTCACCGAAACAAAAACAATTGTAGTTCAAAATTGTGGAATGTAAATCTTGGTCGACAAGAAAGTTGACTCAGCTGCCTGCTGATTTTTTTTTTTTTTTTTGTTCTGCGATGATTTGGATAGGGAAGGGTAACGTTTTGGGGAATCCGTGTAAGGGTAAGAGGGTATCAGGAACTCAGGTAGGGGGTCGGTGCGAGGGTAGAGGGGCGAAAGATTCTATGTTAAACAGCAGTAGTAGTAGTAGTTTGCTAGAGTTCGAGGTATAATTTTCCAAATTTCCCGCAGGAGGGAGCTGTTTCAAAGAAGGAAAAGATGAATGAAAGAGAGAAAGTATAGAGGAATCGTGAAAGTAGGGAAGAAGAAGAAGAGAGAAACTGAATACGGATTTTAGCAAAAACCTCCTTGCAAAAAAGCAGCAGCAGCAGCAAACAAGGCAGGCGTAATACATCCTTTTATTTCCTTAGTAATAGTAGTAGTGTTAGCAGTGTTAGTACTACTACTACTTCAACTTTTCTGATTGAAAGGATTTCTCAAGGCCGTGCTTGAATTGGTTAGACTTCTCCAAGGATAAAGGATTCAAATTTCTACACAAACATTAAATAAATTGCCGCTGTTAGTATCGTAATACATTTTGTAGCTACACTTCGATAATTACTGATACTACCATTCGTAGTACTTATTACCGATAATAGTAGTCCAATAACTGAAAAATAAATACTAGTTTTAGTACTTACTCTCTATCTATACCGTACTCCCCTCCGCCTCCTCGACAATTATTGCCTTGTGTCAAACCCTATCAGTTTTAGTAAAAGTACATATTTACCAGTGTTACTTTCACTTTAATTTTTTGAAGTAGTAGTGGGTACTTCTTAGGGCTAAATTTGCAAATCGGTAGGAAAATTAAAACGGAAAGTTTTTTGGTGGTCCCCCATGACGGTTATGAATGAACTTTTTGCGAATTGGGTTACGGTTTAGGGGTTTGAGGATTAAGGTTGTTTTTTTTTTATTACGTATTGCTTAAAAAAGCAAACAACAAAAAAAAGTTAATTCATACACTGTAGTCATGGGGGACCACCAAAAATCTTTCCGTTTTAATTTTCCGACTAATTTGCAAGTATAGCCAACTGCCTGCATCCATTGTAGGCTGCCGAAACACTGCATCTTTCAAAGCCTCCATGCTTCCTGTAATTGGCCGACACTATACCTGATACCCCCTCTACACACACATATTCACGCACGCGCACACATACATGTATATTATTAGTATTATTAGTACTGTACACTATTCATGTTCCTGACAGTAATATTCTATGTACTGTACTGTACATGAGGCTTTGATGAGTTGTGTTGCACCTGGGGACTGTACGCAATAAATTTCATTATTATTGAACGGCAGAAAAACTAAACCGTTTAGTTTGTTTTCCGTCTTTTTCATTTCAAGATGATATTGGGGAGGGGGGGGGGTTCACATTTTACTAATTTAACTGAGTGAAGAAATCCCTCCTCATCGTACAAGGGTTGACATGCCGTAAAATCCAACGAACTAACTAAATTTTTAAAAGAATAATGAATAAAATAATCTTTCATTCTCATTTATGACTAATAGATCTTATTTGCATACTTCGCACCCAATAAAAACTTTTCCCCAGGGGGTCAAAAAGAGGAGTTTTCAAATTCAAACCCTAAGCTTTCAAAAAAAAAAAAAAACAACAAAAAAAAAAAAAAAAAAAACAAATTGAGCTTGGTAACGATTTTTTTCCGTTCCACCTTCTTATCAACCAGACTATAATTTTTAACCCATGTGTTGCTGTTTTGCAAAAAGAAAATATGAATAAGTGCTGCTGTCACCGCACGGTTAATCAAAGGTAAAAAAATAAAAAAAATATGACTTTGAATGTAATACAGTGTCATATGAAACCTTTTTTTTTTTTAAGTGTGTGTGTGTGAGGGGGGGGAGATACCATCCATCTATTCATGTAGTAGTAAAAAGAAGAAAAAAAAGAAAAAAAAGGAAGGTACAAATGCAGAATAGCGCGCAACGGATGATATTATTAGGATTGCATTAAATTACAGAAACTCCGTAGGAGCCTAACCCTCTCACCCTAAAACTAACGTCTTAAAGGTTTTGGATATTTCCGTGAAATGTAATGCTTTTTATACATAATCTAATGATATATCTCTTGCGCGCTATTATGCATTAATACCGAAAAAAGACCTTAAGTAGAGATACCCAAAAATTCGGCTGCTTAATTCGGCTAATTAAATCGATTATTTATGGTCAAATCTTTGTCTAAGTTGAAAAGTAGTAACATAATGAACATCGGTAAAAAAAAAAATAATAATAATATTACACGTGTAATTTAGATTAAAGTACATTTTAAACGATTTTTTCGGTCAATTTTGATCGCATTTGGCCGTAAACGCTGTTTGAAGATGGCTTAAAATCTGTGTTTACAAAATAAATGTAACATTTGCGATTGAAAAAAAAATTAGGAATTATTCGATTTTAATGAAATTTTCAATATTGATTTATCAATGAATGAATTTTATAATACATCGGTTATTTTATTTCAAAACTTTAATTAAGTATTTCTGCTATGAGCAGCATGATTTTAAGTTTAAAATGTCATATTAAATTCTAAAAAAAAAACTACTTTAATAACTACTTTACTTTAGTATCAATCACCCATATTTTTTGTGTCGAAAACTTAGAAATTTAGCGCCCCCCCCCTTTAAACGGAACAAATTTTGATGTATATTTTTTTCTTTTATAAGATAATAGCCAATTAAATAATTATCGAAATAAGTAAAAGAAAATCTCCAAAACTTTTTTTTTTGTTTTTATTTTCATTTTATTTTTTTATTTTTGGTACTTATTTACTAAGTGCAGATTTATTAAAAAAATGTTTTCTTCTATCCACACCTTCGATTTTTTTTTCTTTTTATTTATGCAAAAAAAAAGTATCAATCACATATAACCCCACCGATATATTGCGCCCCAAAAATAAGAGTGGGGTCAAAGTTAAATGACCTGAAGAAAATCAGAAAGTTTTGAAATAAAATAACTGATGCATTATAAAATTCATTCATTGCTAAATCAACACTGAAAATCTCATTAAAATCGGATAATTCCCTGATTTCTGGTAAATTTTTTTCAAACGGTGGGGTGGGGATTTGTTTTGTAAGAACACGCATTTTTCGATAATTTGGGTATACCTAACCTAAAGAATTTACAGTTTTTTTTTTAATCACAAATGCCAAAAGTAAAGCTTTAATTTTCACGTGAAGAAAATAAAATAAATAGATTAAAAAGAAAGAAAATATTTAAGGTAGGCATTTTGACAATGCCTACCTTAAATATTTTCTTGCCGTAAAAATAAAACAAAAAAATGATAAATAATAAAAAAAAAAATGAAAAAAAAAATGTTGCCTTATATTATAAAGCATGAATCTAGTTGATAGTTGGGCATTGTTAACATAAAAGAAATTAATTTTTATTTTGTGACCTTTCTTCACTGGTTTTAGTAAACCCACACAAAAATGAAAGAAAGGTGTTTTTTAAAAGCCAGTGTGGTGATTTATTTGTCTCATACCCCACCTGTATGGACTGGGCACAAGGCTCCGTTTTAACGTGGGCCCACCCACAAGCCGAAGCTAATGGTGGGAGAGAACAAAAATTGCGTTGATCCCATTGGCATTCTCCCTCAAGGGGGGTGCCTCAGGCGCTGGGCAATAAACCCAACCCTGCCCCTTTAAGTGCAATGAGGCAAGTATTGCCTGGAGGGATGGCCCTCTGGGATTGACGCTATTAATTCAAACACACTGATCCAGTGGCCGAAGCACACCGGACCTCCGACCCGAAGGACGGGTTGGAGTGGGGTGATGACAAAATAAATAATTTCAATAGTGTTTAGTTACTCAGTGAAAATTTGGACATTCGACTGGGGCGGGGTTTGTTCTGGTGGCTTTGGCCCTGGACCGCATGTTAACATCGTTGATCCCAGGGGGTCGTCACCCCAGGCAACACCTGTCCACTAGATTTAAAGGGGCAGGGCTGGGTTTATTGCCCGGTACCTGAGGCGCCCTCCTTGAGGAGGAATGCTGACGGAACCAACGCATTTTTTGCACCCGCCTCCCATGAGCTTCAGTTCATGGGTGGTCCCACATTAATAGGGCCTTGTGCCTAACCTGTACACGTGGGGTATGTGGTAAATATCGACAATAGAGAAAGTAATGCAGCCAATACTTTAAGTGTTAAAAACAACTTACATTTTTTATGAACATTCAAAGGAAACGTAGAAAGATCTTAATTAAATTTGTTCTTCATCTTATTGGTGTTGCGGGGAGGGGGGAGGGGTCCATTCTCGTTTTTCAAACATGCGAGCAGGTTTTTTTTTTCTTTCTTTTTTTTCTTTCTTCTTCAACTTGGTAATTCAGAAAGGAAAGTTTCTTTTTTGCCTTTTTATGTTTTTAAAAAATTTACTTCTCTTTCGTAAAAGTTCGGATCAAATAAGCCAAAAAAAGCAAAATGTATGGTGGTAGGAAGATTCTTGAAACAGTCTTCTTGCCTGCCTTGAAAATCAGCATTAGGAATCTTAATTTTTTTTTTCTTTCTTTCTTAAAAAAAAAAGAAGAAAAAAGCCAGGCTCAACAAAATCACAGTCACTGAGAGAACAACTTATTAAATTTTATTTAAAGAAAGATTCTTATAATTTTGTCTTAACTTAACTTAACATCATGCGATTCATATTTTAAATGAATTTTATATATTAATTTACCATAGCAGAATTACGTAATTAAATCAGAAAGTTTTGAAATAAAATAACTAATGCATTATAAAATTCATTCATTGATAAATCAACACTGAAAATTTCATTCCAATCGGATAATTCCCTGAATTTTAGTAATTTTTTTTTCAATCGAGGGTGTATTTTGTAAAATACGGATTTTACGTCAAATTAGATAGCGTTTACGGCCATATTTGAGCAAAATTGACCAAAAAATTGTTTAAAATGTATTAAAGATAAATTACATATGTAATATTATTTTGCATTTTTTAATTTTTTTTTATACTGATGCTCATTATGTTACTACTTTCCGACTTAACCAAAAATTTGACCTTAAATAATCGGTTTAATTAATTTTAATTTGTTTTTAATATGAAAAGCAGATGACAAATTGGTGATCCCTATATATAGGTACGCCCAATAATTGTACGTGTTTTTTTGAGCCCCCAAGAATTAAAATTCAACAAAACTCGGAATGGATAAAAGAAAACATAAATTTTGCTGTATCATAAAAGAACAGGAAAGATGTAAAAATTATTTGTTTTAGTCTTTAAAATGGGATAATTTTATAAATTAAAATCTATATATGTAAAATTGGCACATTTTTGTCATTTTTTTCTCATTTGAATAAATATGTACTATTTTTAACGTGATTTATTTCATTGTTATAATTAAAAAATTCATAGGAAAAAATTATATGTAAGTTATAGCTTTCTTATTAAAAAAAAAAAAAAATTAAATAAATGACAATTTACAATTTTAATTATTTCATAACAAAATTTTGGCGTTACCTCTAATTTTGGGAGGTGCATTACCACTCCCCCTCTTTACCCTTCTTTTTCTTTCTTCTTTTATGTAAACAATTGAATCAATTGTAATCAACACTCCACTGTTATTTATACAACTCCCTAGTTACAAAAAAAACAAAACAATGCTATTTTATTGTGTAGGAGACAAAAAGAAATATATCAGCACCAACGTTTACTATTTCTCTGAATGTTTGAGATGAGGCTTGAAGATTAGTATTATCTGCGTTATTCAGACTATTGTCCCCATCTTCATTGTTATTTGTACAATGTTTCGGCCGATATGCCCTCCGGCCTTCTTCAGGTATTTCTTGTCGGACTCGGGAACTCCCGATTACAACAAAAAAGTTCCCAAGTTCGAAAAGAAGGTTCCCAAGTCCGACAAGAAATACCTGAAGAAGGCCGGAGGGCATATCGGCCGAAACGTTGTACAAATAACAATGAAGATCGGGAGAATAGTCGGAATAACGCAGATAACACCAACGTTTAGTTATTAGATATTTCAAAAATAAATTACTTACTAGTTGTAAGTCATCAGTATATAATAATCATTAACATTGTCATTAAACATTTATCATTTCACTTAAATATTTGGAAAAAAAAAAAAAAGAAAAGGAATTATTCCTTATTTTCTCTTTTTTTTACTTTGTTTCTTTCTCATTTTCCATTGTTATAAGGGACCTCAGCCCTCATTTTCCATTGTTGTAAGGAACCTCAGCCCTCATTTTCCATTGTTGTAAGGGACCTCAGCCCTCATTTAAACTCACACTTTTTGACTCACACTGTAAATGATTGCTTGATTAGTTCTTTTATCATCTTCTAAACTTAGGCACGTCATCATTTTTTAAAATGATACAGATATTGTTTGAGTACTAAACAGTTTCCTAAAATAAAGGCATAGTGCCAAATTTTGGTCTCCATCCCCACGCCCTCTTTGTGTGTGTGTGTGTGTGTGTGTGTGATTGCCAGTTGCTACACAAACACTTCAATTCAATTTATTCATATTAGGGCTATTTTTAGAATTGGATTTCAAAACAAGCCCCTTAACTCCGACTTTTTATTTATTTTGATTTATCATTAGTTCTATCTAGCAAATATATGCACTCTCCGCCAGGTGCAAGTACTTAAGTTTTGATGTAATAAAATATCATATTAAATTAGAAAGGCTAATGAAACTAAATAAGAATGCAGATAAAAAGATTTGAAGCAGAGGCGGGTGTAAACGAAAAATATTTCATTGCTAAATTTTCCTAATTTAACTATTTTAGTTAATTTCCTTTTGTTAATGGATTTCTTTTAAGATTTATCCCAGATATTCATTAAGATAAAACCAAACAATTAGAAATTGATGATACTAAGCACATATTTATTAAAATCAAATTTTTAATATCCATATTGAAATTAGCCTTCCCATTCACACTGTAAACCTCTATTTTGTTGTATATATAAATATAATTGCATGTCATTAGTATGTTGATAAGGCCAACAATTAATAATAATTTTATTAATAATTGAGGTTTAAATAAAAGTAAAATCATGGAGAATGTGACGTAAATAACTAAGGGAATTGTGCCTTGAGTAGTGATATAGTTTCTGTCACTAACGGAGAAAAATAACCAAATATGAATATGTCAAATTTATCCCGAACACCCTGTGTTGTGTGTGTGTGTGTGATATATATATATATATATATATATATATATATAGTGATGATGATAGCTTTTTGATTTAGTGCATCCTGGGACGCACATATTTGCTTTGAATGAGTTCCCAGGAAAATTTATGGGTCCCAAATAAAGCTGTCTAACTCCTATCTTGTAACCTATCCTATATAATTCATTTCTAAGAAACTATTGAAATGTATTTACAGTTAGCTTGAAATGGTGAGGGAAGAAAAAAGAAAAATACTAGGACACATGGATATGATTTTACTGCGTCCTTTTAAATTTTGGTGCGTCAGGGATGCAGGACACATACCTACCAGCATCTGTGTGTGTGTATATATATTATATATATATAATATATATATATATATAATAGTCATCTACAGACACCGTGTTTCAATGTTTACGTCCCATCAGTGTGGTTAGACTTAGCAGCTACTTCTAGCCGTATATATATATATATATATTGAAGAAATGGATACAGTAGAAACCTACTCGAGTTTCATCGCTAGAATCATCAGGGTTAAATCCACTGAATTAATCGAGTTACCGATTAGTTGGAGCTGATCACACGTATGTTCATTGAATCTTATAGATCTTATTCAATGAACATATATGTGATCAGCTGCAATTAATCGGTAACTCGATTAATTCAGTGGATTTAACCCTGATGATTCTAGCGATAAAACTCGAGTAGGTTTCTAATGTATCCATTTCTTCAATAAATTTGCTCTACTTTGTGTTTGTTTTATCACGGACTTAACCCCTAGATCCTGTGCACCTCCAACGATCGTGCCCATATTCACCGGTAAGCCACCCTTTATAAATAAATATATATATATATATATATATATATATATATATATATATATCAGTTAATAAAGTATAATCTACATCTTCAAATTTTGGTTGGTTGGTTGGGTTTTATGGCATCTCAACCCTTGCTGGGTTATTTTATACCAAAGACGTTTTAGTCATGCTTGATGGGTATTCAAATCTTTTTTTAAAATTCAATTTTTTTTTCATCCCATTTTTTTATAATCAATCTATAGATAGGATCCTAACAAGTACTACCACTCCGGGTCAGAGTGGACCTAGAAGAAATTGTGATGAAGGTGTACTCCACACTCTCCAGAACTCCAAAATTGGAACTTCACCACTAGATGCAGTTTAACGTCATACCCAGGACACTTAGTAAGACCCTCAGCCACTGCCTTCTCGCACATATATCATAAAAAGGTTTGGGGGTTTGCTATAAGGGCAATATGGTCGAGACGATCATAGAAGTGCTAGGGCTTGATGTGGCCAGCTGATTGATCAGAGGGACCCCTCTCCAATTGCCTGTCTAGTTCAAGTAAGGGCCAAAGTGGAGTGTTTCATATCATTATACAAGGTGTCAAAAAGTATTGAGATTGAAGCTGTATATATCAAGATAGAAATGAACAATAAATAGAATGTTCATTTTTCTCAGAATACAAGGTGTGTCAAAAAAGTACCAAGTTTAAAGCTGTATTTACCGAGATAGAGATGAAGAATGAATGGAATATTATTTTTTTCAGAATACAAGTGTGTCAAAATGTACAAAAACTCTCTATACTTTTTTGACACACCTTGTGTACTCAGCCACCAGGATTCTATACTTAGCATCACCCATGGCCAACAGGTGGTCATATTGGAGGGATATTAAATCTCTGCAGAGGTGCAGTTGGTGTAATGCCGCAGCCGACAGTGATTCAAATTTTGTATAGATGTTGAAAAGCTTGAGTTTTGTGAGTTACTGCATGTGGAACTTTTTAAAATGTATTCTTTTTTTTTTATATAATGCTAACAAGAAAATGATTTTTATTTAATGAATGATTTCTCTTAATACAAATGTACCATTTGGGTGATTTGGGTGATTTGGGTGATTCCATTCCTTGAGTTCTGATTGGCTACTTGACGGCTTGATTTGAATGACATTGTGGAGTCTTATAAATATCCTGTCAATCTGTAGTAGACCTAGTGACTATTCGGGTTTGTATTTAAATTACAACCGTTTGTTGCCTTGTCTTCCCAGTTTGACGGTAATTGGAACTTTAATTATTCTTCAGTACCAATGAATGATGAGTGAGTTTTTAGTAGATGTGGTGTGTTTTGATTTAGAATCCAACACCTTTGAGCATTTTAGCTCCATTTTTCTTGGTATTTATCCAAGGGACGATGCTCTAAACAGATTTATCACCAATTCAGAATTTTTCAGTGTTTTAAATAAAAAATGATAAGACACCTAGTTGGGAAAAATTTCTCTAAAAATAGGCCAATCTACTTGAGCTAGAAAATCTATATTGAATAAAATATGATAATGATATTAAAATAGATTAAATTTATTTTGTATTATTTAGATTTTCTTTTACTCTTGTCATCATCTTTATTGTTATTTACACAACCTTTCACAGTGGATGTGCCCTCCAGTGTTCTCCAGGGGCTTCTTGTCGAACTCAGGAGCCTTCATGGAACTTGGAACTGAACTCTTCTTTTAATCCATTCGGGTAGATTGTTCTCATTCTGTTAACCATTCCGTTATGTTATTCCCCCTGTAGCCTGAAGAAGGCTAGAAGGTACATTGTCCGAAATGATGTGTATATAGCAATGAAGACGAGGACAATAGTCTGAAAAATGTAAATAATACAAATTATGTAGCCTTATTTAAAAAATTCAAACATGATATTAAATTCATTGTGCAAATTTATTTCATCTTTTAAAATGATTTTCTTTATTTTTTTTCCAGGTGAGTGACGGAATTTTTGATGCTTCCTTTTGGTAAGAGTTATTTAATTCTTCAATCGATAAAGATATCGGCAAAATTGTTCTGCTATGTGAAATACAAACAGGTGAGAAAGGCCCCAAAGCAGTGCACATTCTCTCCTGATGACCCCAAAACCAAAAACATAACAAATCAGAAACAAATATAACATGACAATCACAGAGTTTAACTTCTCGGTGGTTTTGCTAATGGATCGAGGAGCATTCTACAGTCTGCTCGCTTTCTGGTGAGATTCTGTTACTTATCAAGTAACTTCCTTCTACAAAATAACCTGCTATGTGAAATGCAAACAGTGTCATCCAGGATTTGAACTCGGTTCACCATATCCATTTTCTAAGACAATAACCATTACACCAGATACGGCACCAAATTAAGTTGTATAATTCATGAATTGTCCAACTTTCTCAAATAATGAAAAATCTGGGGGAAAAAAATGAAAAAAATCATGCACAACAACAGACTTGTTCACATTTTAATGTTTTTTAAAAAAAATTCCTTATGAGTTCATGCCTTACAAATCTATTGGTACTACTACTACTACTCTTTGTTTTTTATATCTCAAAAATATTCCAATCACCATGGAAGCTTTTTTCTTTGATGTGTAACATGATGCTACAAAAATATATTTTAAGTTCATCATTTTAGATAGATGAATAGACAGACACGCAGATAGATGGATGGGGAGAGAGAGAGAGAGAGAGAGAGAGAGAGAGAGAGAGAGAGAGATGCAGATAGAGCGAGAGAGAGACACACAGATAGATGGAGAGAGAGAGAGAGATGCAGATAGATAGAGAGAGAGAAGCAGATAGATGAAGAGAGAGAGAGAGATGCAGATAGATGAGAGAGAGAGAGAGAGACGCAGATAGATGAAGAGAGAGAGAGATGCAGATAGATGAAGAGAGAGAGAAAGAGACGCAGATAGATGAGAGAGAGAGAGAGAAAGGGAGAGAGAGAGAGACAGATAGATTGACCGATGGATAGATAGAGAGATTGTGCAGAAAACTATTCTATTTCTTGTTTGAGAATATATACTGCAACTTATTGCTGATTAAAAAAAAAGCTGTCCAAGTTAATATTGTTATAAAATTTTATAAATAAAAGTGTTTATATGACAGGTGCTCACAGAAATTATGTCTTTTATCAGAAGATATTTGTAAAAATCTTCTTTCAGCTGTTGAAGAAAAATAAGTTGTAGAAAATAAGTCAACAGCCATTTTCCAAGTGCTGATAATGGCTGACAATAATAACACATCATTGTGATTAGCAGAATAGATATGAATTGGAAAGTGAAAGTGAAATAGAAAAAAAAAAAGGTTCATCCTTATTCTGAATTTGTCTCAGCTCTTATGCTTAACAGTCACCAAAATAAACCAGAAAATCAAAAATATTCTCCATTTTTCTCTCCACTTATAGAGATTTGTATAGACTGATCAGTATTCAACTATATTGCAAGTTGAATCTGCTTCTGAGAATCTAGACTTAGTAAGTGGTTTAAATAGCAGTTTGGGTTATTCTACTATATGGCATGGTCAAGTCTATTTCCAGGATTTTGATTGGCTAGTGGTTTTAGTGTGTATATTTTTTATCCATATATACTGAACACTTGAATAACAGAATATTATTATTGGAATAACAACATCAACAATAAACTCTTTCTAATCAAACCCACTCTGGGAGACTGGAGACCAGTCTTAATGAAGTCCAGAAAGGAACAAGTTATTGTGTCCAGATTACGCATTGGTTACACAAGACTAACGCACTCCTATATACTCAAACAAGAACAAAAACCACAGTGAGAAACATGTCAAACACCTTTGATTGTTAAACACTTATTCATAGAATGCAGGGTTTTTGCTCAAATCAGAAACTGTTATTTTAATGCAAACAATATGAAAGATCTTTTTGAAACAGTCAACATAGAAGACATTCTGTCCTTTTTGAAGGAAATAAAATTATACCATAGAATATAGACTTGAACTTAATCAATAACATACAACATAATCCCCAATGATGCTAACACATTGTTAAACCCAATTACTACAAAAGTATAAATATAAATACACAACATATATTACTTCCTAACCACTAGGCATGACATAACCCCAGATGGGTTGATATGCCGTTAAAATCCATCAACCAACCAACCAACCAACTGAACACTTGACCATGTCCTGACAAATGCTACAGAGTGTATTTGGTTACTCTATCTTTTTTTTTGTCTGGTGACTGGAAACTAATCACAGCCTTCATGTGAAGGCGAGTATGTTGTTCATTCAGAAATTTTCGGGGCAGCTGTGTTCTTTGGTATTGGTAACACAATAGGTGGTTGATCTATTCTTCAATTATTGTCAGCTGTATAATGAAAAATCAAAATCCTGGAAATACACTTGACCATGCCACAAAGTAGAATAGCCCAACCTGCTATTTAAACCATTTCCCTAGTCTGAATTCTCAGAAGCAGATTCAACTTGCAACACAGTTGAATACTGATCAGTCTACACAAATCTCTACACCATTCACCAAAACATCAGGAGTTTTAGATGAAATTATAAGACATACTTAAAATGGATGCTAACAACTGTAGAAACCCAATTACCGTCGAATTGGCAGACAAAGGTAGCAATGCAGGAGCTGTATTTGAGTTACGACTTGCTTTGCTACCTTTGTTTGCCAATTCAATGGTAATTGGACTGTGGAACACAAAACCTTCAACTCAGACCCCTCTATTTTTGGCACCCCTGACTCTGACTCCTCTTTGTATAATTAAGGGATTATGGCCTAGAAATCTCGTAGAGCCTATGGATACACTTTATAGGATATGTACCCTGTATAACTTTACAGACTAAACTAGGGCCATATAAAGTATAAATTCAGCTGGAGTCTGTGTGTGTGTGTGTGTGTGTGTGTGTGTATATATATATATATATATATATATATAATATACCAAACTTATTGGTAAATCCTTGTGGTAAGAAAAAACCCAGCAAATAGTTTGATTGTAAAAATATACTACCAAACATCAACCGGGAAGAAAAAAATTTTTGGAAAAAAGAAAAGACCAAGATAATCGTACCAACAAAAAATAATCTATTGGTACAATATTTTGGCCAAAAGAAAAAAACAATTTATATGCATATATATATATAAGATATATATATTCATACAAAACCACCAGGAGACTAAAGCTAATAAGTAAAAAGTGCTCAATACCTAAGTAGAGTAAATAATAAAGATAAACCTAATGAGCCAGATAAACCTACTAAAAGTTTCGCTTAATGCTCTTCAAGATCTTAGCCCTGAAGAGCATTAAGCGAAACTTTTAGTAGGTTCGTCTGACTCATTAGATTTATCTTTATATATATATATATATATATATATTAGTGTGTGTGTGTGTGTGTGCATTGCTTGTTATTTTTTAAAGATGCTGTTCTGCCTATAGTAATTTGTAGAAAGTAGTTGTAGCATCAAGAAACCTGAATTAAGATGAAGGGCCAGGTTAGCTCAGTAGAGCATTCGGCTAGAAACCACAAGGTTCCTAGTTCGATACCGGCCCTAGCCAACTCAGCTTATGAGTAGCACAGGGATCTGTGCGGTAAAGTAAGGAGCTGATGGTAGGTGGGGCGCTCCACTACAGACGCTTAAATAATCTCCATGGTCTAGCGCTATTGAAAAGGGGATAGACTCCCTCGCTGATTGGCTGATACCGACTTTAGGCCACCCCGATGACTTTACTTACTGTTCATCAATAACTTTTACATACTGCTCCTCCATTTGTGCATTTATGATGCTCCTTCAATTAATTACTGACTTGTAAATCAATAGAAAGATAAAAAAGATTGCTAAATAAATTAGATTAAATTTATCAAATAATCAGTTTCAAAAGGAATTCTCTCTTTCTACAGGGTGAGCCAGAAATACCTTCCACATTTTAAACCAGGGCCATGGAGTCACGAGTCGGAAGCAATTAACAGGTCACTAAGTCGGTAAAACAATACCGACTCCAACTCCAGTTGAATTTACACTTTATATGGCTCTAGTTAAGTCTGTAAAGTTATACAGTGCACACTCTTTATAAATAGATTATTTAAAAATCATAGTTTTATATCTGTTTGTAGGCCGTAATCACTTAACTACATAAAGAGGAAGTAGTCAGAGGTGCTAAAAATAGAGCTGCTGGAATCGGAGTTGAAGGTTTCGTTCCAACTCTACAGCCCTGTTTTAAACTATCACCTGTGTGGTGCAAATGAACTTAGGCAAATGGTAATGGTAGCTCCACTTAGCTAATGTCTTACCATTTTTCTTTCAGATAAGATCTGTTACAATCCTAATTTGGACTAGTGAACACCGTATGTTAGCTGTTGAAATGTTTTTTTTTAAAACAGGTGAATATGTAATTGCTACACAGAGAGCTTTTTGTGCTCATTTCATGTTATGTTGGAATGATGCCGTTTCAGATAGAAAATCAATACTGCTATGGTTTGAAAATTTCAGAACCATAAGTTCATTGATTAAAAAAACAACTGTAGCCCTTTATTTAAACAACAGTAAAATAAATGTTTTAATATCAGTTACTCTAGTCTTTTTGTCAACCTTTAAAAACCTTTAAATAATCTCCATGGTCTAGTGCTAGTGAAAAGGAGATAGACTCTAGTCTTTTTGTCAACCTTTAAAAAACGTGGCTGGTCCAAACCATGATTGTGTCCTGGGTATGACGTTAAACTTTATTCCAATTTTGGAGCTCTGAGGAGTGTGGAGTCACCCTTCATCGCCATTACTCCCAGGTTCATCCTAACCTGGAGTGGTAGTACCTGTTAGGGTCCCATCTAAATAGAAAAAAATGAGTTAAAAGAAAATTGAGTTTGAAAAACAAATTTTGAATACCCATCAATCATGAATAGAACAAAAATCTTTGGTATAAAATAACCCAACAAGGGTTGCCATGCCAACCCGATCTGATTAGCCCTTACCAGTTCTATTACTTTATCCTTAACTTTTTTGTTCTTAGTTGGCACCCATCTCCTCCTTTGTTCTACTCTTTTCATTGAAGTTGGTCTGTTTTTGAATATCCATCAAGAATGAATAAAAAAAAACGTCTTTGGCATAAAATAATCCAACAAGGGTTGACATGCCATAAAATCCAACAAACCAAACCAAGTCATGATCATAACTGTTTCTATATGAAAAAAAAAAAAAAATGATAATACAAAAAAATATATATTAATATTTCTCTATCATATTTACATTTTAGGTTAACAAAAGGTTAATAGTACTTTATCTATTTTCTTAGAAGTATTTTTTAAATTTTTTTTATGACATTTAATCATTACCTACTCTTAAAAACCTAAATTTACTTATCAGGAATATCAGTACTAAAGATATGGACACTTTTAAAAAATTTTTTTTATTTTATATATCTTTGATATTTTTTAGATTTCCATTTTTTTTTTTTGTGTGTGTGTGATGTGCTTAAGAGTTAATCAATGCGAAACTTCTTTTGTAATCGTTACTGATGGTTATGCTTTTATCTGTTACTAAAAAATTTCTTTTTTTTTTTTTTTGCATTTGAAAAATTCTTCAACTTAAGCTTTGTCTTTAGAAAAAAAAAATGGTAATTCTGGAATTATTCGGATATTATTCTAAATGTCAACATCATATTGGAATCGGTCGATTCTAGCGCTTACATATGGAGGCAGATTTCTTTCTTTGGATAATTCTCTTACAAAGAAGAACCGATTAACTAAAGCCATGAGATTCTTTACTATTTTTACTTTTGCTAGCAAGAGTATGCATCCTCTACCGAGCGTAAGTATTTAACTTTTAATGCAATGAAATAAACCAAATTTGGAAGACTAACAAAATTAAATAAGAATGCATATAAAAAGATTACACTTATTTTAATTATATTTTAATTGGTTCCTATATAAAATCATTCATAGGATTGATTTTAATACGTTGGAGAATAAAACAATAATATTAGAGATCAATAACACCAAGTAATTATTTATTAAACCCAGTTTTGTTAAAACCAGTATGCAAATTATTCACACCATATATTATGTAAACCTTTATTTCTTAGTGATATACAAGACACATTGAGGTATATTAAATGCACCCAAAACTGTTTTGAGTCAAATCTAACTCAGATTTTCATAGAAACATCATTAATAGATAAGATTTATTTTATGTATAAATAATGATTTTGACTATAGATTAAATACTTAATAAACTTAAGGAATTTTAGTATTTTAAGTAGTTTTGGTTACAGACAGGCAGACAGACACTGAACCTCCATTATAATAAGATCTTCAGGTTATTTGTGAAAATGGATATGTATTTTAAATTTACCTGGATCACGTACATATTTACCAACCATTTCGCATAAGTAGGATGTGCCACAATGTCAATTTCTTAAGCAAAATTTAACAGGTTTGAATTCAGAGTTTTCCTTTTCCTAGACTGTTCGGTGCTATTATGTACCCATAGCTGGAGGAAGGCTACATGGATACCTACCTTTCCCAAGAGTATTAGTGTTATGTGAAATGCAAATATCTTCATTAATAACGTAGGTGATTTACTAGTGTGTTTCAATTTTTGAGGAATTTCCATAAATTTTAAGCCAACAGGAATCGATTTATCTTGCTACAGTTAGAACGTTAATCATGTGTGTATTTAACAAACCCTCCACACGAAGGAAATGTCTTTGCATTTTGAAAAATTCTTTAAGTTAAGCTTTGTCTTTACTTTTCAATCAGAAAAAAAAAAATGGTAATTCTGGAATTATTCAGATATTATTCTAAATGTCAACATCCTATCAGAATCGGTCGACTGTAGTGCATACATATGGAATCCATATGTATGGAGATTTTTTTCCTTCTCCTAAACCGATCACACTAAAAGGATTAAGCACCCAATCTGCCCAACTATTTACCCATAGATGGAGAGGGAATAGTAGAATTCATATCTTTTCAAGGGCATTAGCACTATGTGAAATGCAAACAACATCATCCAATATTTGACTTACTGTGTCCATTTTTCTACAATGATAATCGTTACACACGAGCGCCTTCTCGTTAGGATAAAACTGAGTGGATCAAAATTTTCATTAAAGTGTATCCAGTTACATGATGGACATGAAGTCAGTCCGTGAGGCAGTTAGTGTATACATTATATATTCTGATTTAGTGGCATGTGCGAGCGGCATATCAACAACAATTTAACAATAGATATTTAACTAACATGAGAATTTCTTGTGACATAGAAAGTGGAATGAATAAAGTGTTTGGTTTAAAATTTGCCAGAAATTCTCACAAAAACTGACACGTGAAGATGACTGAAGAGTATAACGGTCTTAAAATCGTGGCTATAATAACAGTGATCCAAATACCTTGTCTTCTGTGGATGTAGAATATGCAGACTGCATCTCTGCAGAAGGGTAAAGTCCCTACCAATAGGTCCACCTGTTAGTTGTGGGTGGGTACACATGATGCTAAAGGGATGGCTTAGCTCAGTCGGTAGAGCATTTGGCTAGGAATCGCAAGGTTACTAGTTCGATATCGGCCCTCGCCAACTCAGCGTATGAGTAGCATAGGGATCTGTGCGGTAAAGTGAGGAGCTGATGGCAGGTGTGGCGCTCCACCTCAGATGCTAGAATAATCTCCTCAGTCTAGTGCTAGTGAAAAGGGGAGAGACTCCTTTGCTGTATGGCTGATACCGACATTAGGCCGCCCCGATGACTTTTTTTTTACTTACACATGATGCTTAAGGATGGAATCCAGGCGGCTGAGTAGTCCATGACATGCAACAATCCACAATCGGAGACGCCCCCTTTGATCAATCAGCTGGCTATACAAGTACTGGCACCTATATATATTTACCAACCCCTCCGCATGAGCAGGATGCGACACAAGGTCAATTTATTAAGCGGAGTTTAACAAGTTTGAATTCAGAGTTTTCCTTCTCCTAGACCGGTTACCTAACCATGTTTAAAGAGTCCAGTCTACCCTACTATTTACCCATAGCTGGAGGGAGAATTGGATTCATACCATTCCCAAGGGTATTAGCGCTATGTGAAATTCAAACAGCTTCGTCCAGGAATTGAACTCGAGTCAACGAGTCCATTTCCTATGACTCTAACCATTAGACCATGCACCTGGCACCTATATGATTGTCCCGATTGTATTGGCACCCCCCACCCTTTTCATCATATATGTGTTAGAAGGTGGTGGCGTCTTCGGCATAAAATAATGCAAGGGTTCACATGCCATAAAAACCAACCAACCAAATGAATACTTTTGTGTATAATAATTCATCGATTACTGACACTGAAACCGACTGCAAATATTTTGATGACTTTGTAGAAGAATTATACTAATATCCAATTACTGTCGAATTGGTAAGACAAGGCAACAAGTAGCCATAACTGAATACAGATCTAATCTTATACTGCAGAATGCCAAGGTATTTATGAAGCCTCATAACATCATAGAAACCAAGCAGCCAATCAAGACTCAAGGAATGGAATCACCCAAATACATGAATGGACTATTCTTGAGTTCCATAAGTACCAGCTGCCTTGTGCACTTGGTCAGTTACCGCTACTTGTTGCCTTGTCTTACCAATTCGACGTTAATTGGAACTTAGTATAATTATTCTACAGACTTAAAATTTAATATTTTCTCCTTGTTTCTATTTTTTTCCGATATTATTTTTAGATTAAAACCGTAGAAGTTGTTGATCTCAAACATTTGTTATTTCTCTTCCAGGAAGCATAGAATGTAGGAGTGCATATGGAATGGAGATATCTTTCTTTTGCTGATCTTTTTATAAAGAAGAATAGATTAACTCAAGTCATGTTATGTTGGGCATTTACATTTTTGCATTTCATCTAGGATGACTTGGACTGTCTCTAAAAATGGAATAGTCTATTATTTAACTGAGGTGATGATACACATAAGAAATAAGAATTTGGTGGATAAGCAACACCAGATAATCAGGATTTACAGTTTTGCATTTCATCTAGGATGACTTGGACTGTCTCTAAAAATGGAATAGTCTATTATTTAACTGAGGTGATGATACACATAAGAAATAAGAATTTGGTGGATAAGCAACACCAGATAATCAGGATTTACAGTTTTGCATTTCATCTAGGATGATTTGGACTGTCCTTAAAAATGGAATAGTCTATTATTTAACTGAGGTGATGATACACATAAGAAATAAGAATTTGGTGGATAAGCAACACCAGATAATCAGGATTTACATTTTTGCATTTTATCTAGGATGACTTGGACTGTCTCTAAAAATGGAATAGTCTATTATTTAACTGAGGTGATGATACACATAAGAAATAAGAATTTGGTGGATAAGCAACACCAGATAATCAGGATTTACAGTTTTGCATTTCATCTTGGATAACTTGGACTGTCTCTAAAAATGGAATAGTCTATTATTTAACTGAGGTGATGATACTCATAAGAAATAAGAATTTGGTGGATAAGCAACACCAGATAATCAGGATTTACATTTTTGAATTTCATCTTGGATGATTTGGATGGTCTCATTTTTTACCTGAGGTTGTTGCAAGATGATAATGGTTGTATTTTGTAGGAACTCCAGTATTAATATTGTTGTATACCCTTTCTTACTTCTAGTCGTCTTTTCTTCTGGCCGGCTTTGGTTCTATCTTCTAACATCTTGACTTGGTCTGGTCTAGCGTCTCGGATCTCCTAAGGTCTGGTCTTCTATTGCTATGTTCCTGCTGGCTGGTCGTCCTGGATTCATTTCTTAGTCTTGTTACCAAGACATTCATCAACCACAAGAACATATTACTTATACAAACTTTTATTTCCTTAACTATACATTTCATGCAACTAAATATCTGACTAACATAGCGCGCGTGAGTTCCAGTTTTAGGCAGGACCTAAAAATGGTTGACTTCCCTGACGTCTAACTGAAAACTGGGGACTGAACAGGTCCCACGTGACTTCACGTATTTTGGCAGGCTTCTGTAATTTTCCATTGAAGGACCCGGCCATGGTATGAAAAGGGTCATCCCCTCAGAATTACAGGGGACCGACAATAATCTTATGCAACCGCATAGATTATGTAACAATATATAGAAAATTGAAAAATGAATTAAAAACATTATCATAATATTTTCTCTTATTGTTTGATTTGGCAGCAAAGTATCTGCATAAACCAAAAACCATTTTAATAATAATCCATAAGTGTAATAAGTAATTGAGAGTTACCTCCCCTATTTTTTGGAGAACTCTCTGGTGATTACAAGAGTATATAAGATCTCAGTAAGAGTACCAATTATTCTAAGTAGATTTGTCATTACAGTAAGCAAGATGAAAAGCAAATGTTATTATTTAGACACGGATATCAATTCTAGATTTATTATGTAATCACTGTGTAATAAATTGCTTATCATTAAATTCTAACATCTTCTATTCTTTTAATAATGGAGAATCTGTGTTTGCCTGTCTGTAACCGAAACTATATCACTACCCAAGTCACTGTTCCCTTAGTTTTTTTACATCACATTCTCCATGATTTTATTTTTATCTAAACCTCAATTATTAATAAAGTTGTTTTACATTATTAATACTGTTGGTCGTATCTATATACTAATAACATGCAATTGTATTTATATATACAACAAAATAGCAGTTTACAGTGTGAATGGGAAGGCTAATTTGCATATTGATATTAAAAATTTGATTTTAATAAATATGTGCTTAGTATTATTGATTTCTAATTGTTTGGTTTTATCTTAATGAATATGAACAAAAATCTCAGAGATAAATTTTAAAAGAAATTAATTAACAAGAATAAATAACTGTAATTTTATTCTTTACTTCCTATTTTAACTAAATAGTTAAATTAGGAAAATTTAGCAATAAAAGACAGGAGTGAAGGAAGAGTAAGCTTCAGAGAGTGACTGAGGGTCTACATGTCCTGGGAATGACGTTAAACTCTATCTGATGGTGAGGTTCCAGTTTTGGAGGTTTGGGGAATGTGGATCACCCCTTCATCACCATTGCTCCCTGGTCCACTCTGACCCGGAGTGGTTGTACCTGTTAGGGTCCCATCTATGGGTTAAATAGAAAAATGTATTTATAAAAACAAAAATTGTGTATCCATTAAGAATGACTTTATTTCAAAACTTTATCGGCATTAAAAGACCCACTGAGGTGATATGCCGTAAAACCAAACAAACCAAACCTGGATCATGTAAATATTTATGAATGAATATATTGATATTTTTAGAAATATATTTCCAATTTTATTTTTTATGTATGGTTGCCGTATTTCAAAACTATACAAATTTTTAAAAAATAATGTGTGGCATCTGCTGATTGGCAGGTAGTACTACACGCACTGCACTGGTCTGGCGGACTGGCTATGAGAAGCACTGCTCTAGAGTACAGCTGGTTTGATACTTCACTTAAAGAGAATAATAATGGTAATAATAACACCAGTTTTTATTTGGTGAAATCATGTAATATTATTTAGATTTTTCAGACAGTTACCCTCATCTTTATTGCTATATACACAACGTTTCAGATGATGTTCCCTCCGGCCTTCTTCAGGTGTTTCTTGTTGTAATTGGGAGCCTTCACAGAACTTTAAACTGAACCCTTTATTTAATTCATTAGAGTTAGGTTGTTTTTATTCTGTTAATCATGAAGGCTCCTGAGTTAGACAGGAAACACCTGAAGAACACTGGAGGGCACATCAGTCAAAATGTTTTATATATATATATTTACCAACCCCTCCGCACGAGCAGGATGCGACACAAGGTCAATTTCTTAGGTGGAGTTTAACAGTTTTCCTTCTCCAAGACTGGTTGCCTACACAAGGTTAAAGAACCCAGTTTGCCCTACTATTTAGTCATAGATGGAGGAAGAATAGTTGAATGCATACCTTTCCCAAGAGTATTAACTTGATCATGAATATTTCTCAAAGTTCACTTGATTGTCCATTGCATACCTTCACATGCGTCTTCACATATATTTAAAAAATCAGAAAACTATCACATAAGGGAGTATAAGACTTATTTTTATATGCACAATGTTTTGGCCAATGTGATCTCTGACCCTCTTCAGGTGATTCTTGTTGAACTTGGGGAAACTTCTTGTAAAACTCAGGAGCTTTCATGTCATTATCGGGAGCCTTCACAGAACTTTGAACTGAACCCTTTATTTAATCCATTGGGATAGATTGTTCTCATTCCATTAATCATGACCAAATACAAGTATTAAGCTATACTAAGTAGGGCAGGCTGGGCTCTTTAACCTTGGTTAGGTAATCAGTCTAGGAGAAGGAAAGCTGTGAATTCAAACCAGTTAAATTGACCTTGTGTCACATCCTGCACATGTGGAGGGGTTGTGGAGGGGTTGGTATATATATATATATATATATATATATATATATATATATGGGTTTGGAGGTTGATTTTGAAGGCTATCACAATGCAGGTGTAAAGAAAAAATAATAAGGTAACAATGGTGGTGTGTGTTAACCTGTATTTTATTCTTGAATTTTCGAGATAAAATCTCTTTTTCAGAAGATCACTGGAACTGAAGTCGTCTTGTTATGGCATTTCTGAAAAAGAGATTTTTTATCTCGAAAATTCAAGAATAAAATTCAGGTTAACACACAACACCATTGTTACCTTATTATTTTTTCTTTACACCTGCATTGTGATAGCCTTCAAAATCAACCTCCTAACCAAATATATACACAATGCTTCAAGCAAATTATAAAACTCTCTATATATATATATATATATATATATATATATATATATATATATATATATATTTAGATTTTTATATGCATTGTATTGCCTTCAAATTACTAATATATTATAACCTACTTAGCAATGCTTCAAGCAAATTACCAATTACTTATATATTATATATATATATATATATATATATATATATATATACACACTAAGTATTCTATATTATTTTCACCTGTAGTCAGGATTGAACCTGCAATATCAAGATGATTGCCACTTAGAACTGTATTAATTTGATGCCTATATCTGTTGAACCATGTGTCTAAATAATACAAATTATCAAGCCTTATCTGAAAAATTCAGACAAATAAACCCTGTTAACTTATTAAGTTAAACTGTTAATTTTCCATCTAGATTAACATATAATTCAGGTTAGTATTAACCTAAATAAACATTCTAATCAACAATTTAATCTAATGACTAATCAGTAAAGTATTTCTACTAATTTAGCCAAATATAAAATTTGTTTTCTTTCCCAGTGAGGATTTGATTTCCTTTTATTTGGGAATCAATCCAAATTTTTAAAATAGTTTTGAGAATAAAATTCAGCCAAAATTTATTTTTAACCTGATCAAATTGACCCTATCATTTTTCAAGGGTTTTTTCATTTTTATAAAAGAAAATTCATACCTGAGTAATAAAAGTTCTCTCTTCTATACTCTGATTCTTTTCATTTATATAAAAAGTCAGAAATCCGATCTTATATTTGAATGTACATTCACTGGCTCATCATCAAATTGAGTTGTTGATCAAAGTTTATATAGGTTAATTATATATATTTACCAACCTCCTACGCATGTGTAGGAGGCATTACCTAAAAAAAAAGTCAAAATATTTATCTTTTTTATCAGGAGGAATTTTTTGAAGGTGATCTTTCAGCTTTATTATTTTTACTAGCAAAAATAAACACCCTCTGGGTGGTGTAAAAATGAATTTTTGAATGATATTACCTGAGGGAGGGGAGTTAAAAATTCAATGTCAGAGGGAGTGTGCCATAAGCAAAATCATCAAATAATTTGAAATGGAAACTTAGTCAAACAAAATGTTGCATGAATCTATTAATTATTAATTAGATAACTATTTTTAATATTGTATAAATAAATTTTTCGCAAATCGTAGGTATTTACTTATTTTACACAAATCGTAGGTATTTACTTATTTGTAAACCTTTTAGTTAACTTCTTGTTACTGAAAAAAGGGCGAGAGTATGGTGGTATTGGGTTTTGTGAAGTCAGCAGTGATGTAGTTTTTGTTACAGACAGGCAGCAAGTCTCCATTATTAATAGATAACATCATTACTAAATAGCCTTTCACATGGGAGGTACATAAGGAGTACCTCCCATGTGAAAGGGAGGTACTCCTTTAATGGGAGGTACATAAGCTTTATTTCATTTATAAGTGAAGATATAAATCCAACTTTGTTCTAAACCAGAAATGGCCACCCAGTGTCGACTGGGTAGAGAGGTGGGGTAAACAAAAACTCTGCTGTATTGATTTGTTTACCTTTGAGATCTATAAATGCTGGATATTTTTAAGTAGAATTTCAATGCTATTTCTATGTATATTTTAATTTTTTAAATATCTTTGAATATAAATCAAATCTTCATAATATTTCCACAAATAGCAAGAATTGATGATTTTTTAAATTTATGTGATTTATTTTTTAATTGTTCTCAACTAGTTTCGACCAGAGGTTGTCATCAGGAGAAAATTTCTTAAAATATTAAAATCGCTTTGCAAACTCACTTTTCCCTAATCTCAATTATCTACCCAAAGCTCAATGGGTGTCCCATCGGTTCATGTTTTCTCTAGTATATATATATATATAATATAATAAAATAAATATATAAAGGTTTTACATATCTATTTATTTGGTGACAAAGGAACATTCACGACCATAACATGAGTACTCTACCAATAATACTGCCTTTGGTACACCGTTCCAGCAAAAGCTGAAACCGTGACCATCCCACACTATATATATATATATATATATATATATATATATATTATATACCTAATCTCAATTATCTACCCAGAGCTCAATGGGTGACTCAATGCTTCACGTTTTCTCTAGTATATATATATGTGTGTGTGCAAATAAATGCATTGAAAGGATCAACAAGCCACAAAAAGCATAGATTAATGTTTTTAAATTTCAAAATATAAGCAAAAATCCCAAAATACTCTAAAACATGAGAAGTCTATTTACTTTCACTTTGAAATAAGAGAAGAGGAACTCTCTAATGTAAAATTCCTTCCTTTTAAAATGAAAGTAAACCAAATAAATCTTCCCTGCCAACTTACCAATATTCTGTACTGAGCAGAATTTGCTAGGAAAATAAACTTTAACTGTAGCTATTTCACCCCTATCTGTTGGAGGTCTATCAAAACGTGTAACGATAGGATGTTAATATGGTTCTGTATCAACAATTTCTAATTAACTTCCAATCAACCTCCCCAAGGAGTTTTTGTCCCCTTAAAATGTTTTATTGACCCCTGGGGGTTGCTATTGACTACTTTGGGGATCCCCTGGTCTTATCATTAAAGCAATCCTGAATGCTTACAAGTAGGGCAGTGGAGTTGGAACACAAAACATTCGACTTATAGTTTTTACTCCAACACCTTTATTTTTGGCCCCTCCGACGCCTCTTTATGTAATTAATTCATAATAAGTATAAAACCATGATTTTTTGATAATCTATTTATAAAGAGTGTGCACTGTATAAAGTTACAGAGTAAACTAGAGCCATATAAAGTGTAAATTTAATTGGAGTCAGTCTGTATAGTTTTACCGATTCCGACTCCAGTGATCCCTTTATTGCTGCGGACTCTGACTGACTCTTTCTCTACAGCCCTGTGCCTTTGTATACAGCTGTACAGCCCCCTGTCTCCTATCACACAAAACCTATATCAATCAGCTCTGTGTGGATTTTGGATGCTGTGCGGAAGACCTGCCAGGGAGTGATGACTGATAGGGATGGGTGACGAGAGAGCCGTGGGTATCCGTGCTGTCAGTGTGTCCTGATGATGATGATATTCTTCTATAAACCAATTTTGATCTTTTTGTTGTAAACAGATCAAAATATTTGTTTTGTAATCTAAAATGGACATAGCATAATAGATATAGGTGTTGGGTTAAGACAGTTCTAAGTGACAGTTATCTCTAGGCTGCAGGTTCAATCCTAGTCACGGGTAACTGTAACATAGAATAATAATTAACATAGCTGAACACTTGTACCCAGCTATGGTTAGAAGAATGAGAACAGGATACTCCCGTGGATTGAATAAAGGGTTGGGTTCAATGTGTTGTATACCCTTTACTTCTTTACTTCTATTCTTCTTCTGACGTCTTTGAAATCTTATGTTTTCTTCTAGGTCTCTTCTAGCATCTTGGTGACTTCGTCTTGGTGGTCGGTCGCACTTAACTCATTTATTCTTCTAACATCAGTCTGGTTACCAAGACATTCATTAATCACAAGACCGTGTTGTTTTTCTTAAACTTATATTTCCTTAACTATACATTTCATGTAACTAAATATCTGACTAACATAGCGTGCATATGCATTGTGAGTTCCAGTTAAGGCAGGACATCCTCTCTGCCTGACGTCCAACTGAAAAAATGAGGACTCAACCAGGTCCCACGTGACTTCATGTATTTCAAAGGCTTTCTGTACTATTCCATGGAAAGTCCTGCCCGTGATATGAAAAGGGCCATCCCTCTGGAAATACAGGGGATTGACAATAATCTTATGCAACTGCATAGATTATGTAACAAATGTTCCATGATGGCTCCCAATCATGACAAGAAGGTTCCTGAGTTCGAAAAGGCTCCTGAATCTGACAAGAAATACCTGAAGAAGGCTGGAGGGCACATCGACCGAAATGTTGTACAGATAACAATAAAGGTGAAGACAATAGACTGAATAATACAAATAATACAAATTGACTAATTGAATTTACAGGAGACATTGCTAATCCATTTATTGAATTTATATCAGGTAATTTGGAATCTCTGACCATTATAATATTTTGAGATTTCATCATCATCATCATGTCATGCTAGCAGCACAGATATCCATGACATTCTCTTGCCAATCCTCCCAATCATTCATTGTCCCTGGAAGGTCCTCTGTGCAGTATTCAGTATCCGTGCAAAGCTGGTTAATGTAGGTCTTTGCTGGATGGCCCACACTGGCCTTCCCATGTACTGGCTTCCACAGGAGAATGTCGCTTATGAGTTCATCCTTGCTTCTCCAGCAGTGTCCTGCATGTCTTGTTCATCTCACTTGGATGGTTTGTGTGATAGGGAGCAAGTGGCCATTCAGTTGCTTTCTTGTGGGGTGCTGTTATTAACTTAAAATTGCCATTTTTCATGACACCCAACCCAAATTTGGAGAGTTATGTTGATTTTTAGAATCGACAGAACTCTGCCAATGTTTGGAATTGGAAACTCAAATTTTGGGGATTGGCTAACTTTAAGATAGTCCAGACATGTACAAAATTTCAGAAAAATTGAAGTGCAAAATTTTAACAAATTTTTGCAAAATGTTGTAGCTTCGGTTGTGAGCAAATATCAAACTATCTTTTTGGTACAAATAATGTTCAATATATGTGAAATAATAATAGAAAAAAAAAGTTGTTGTAGACACATTGGCACATCGGGATATTGATCTTGCTAGGAAAAAATCAGAAATCATCAATAACTTAAAATTGGTTGATCTTGAGACTTTTTTGATAGCATGTTTTGGATTCTTTGGGTTAAATATATAAACCAATTTTTAGGAGTAGAGAAGCTCTAGAACTCATTTTACAGACAAAAATAGATTACAAAAAGTTGCCATTTTTTGCAACACCCCTCAAATTTGGAGAGCTAAAAATCGAGATAACTCCACCAATTTTAGGAACTGGAAGCTCAAATTTTGGGGATTGTCTAACTTTATCACACTCCACACTTGGACAAACTTTCCGAAAAATTGAAGAGGGTCGGTTTCATGGCCTGGATGATTTGACATGGAATTACCCTAGTATTATATAAAAAACTTAGTTAATAAAATTAAACCTGTTCAATTTTGCTTTTTATAAAGTTTTATGTACATAAATAGCAGTCCCCCACAAAATTTATATTATTTTTCTTAGCTTCTCATATTAATTTAAAATTTGGTATTTTATTTCCACTTCTTTTACATTTTTGCCTTTCATCTTGGACAATTTGGACAGTCTCATTTAATAAAATGATGATATTAAAGATCAATAATACCAAGTAATTATTTATTAAACCCGATTTTATTAAAACCAGTATGCAAATTAACCACACCTTGTATTATGTAAACCTTTATTTCTTAATGATATATAAGACATTGCAGGATTTTAAATGCATTAATAACACGGACTGTTTTGAGGCAAATCTAACCCAGATTTTCATAGAGACATCATCAATAAATAAGATTTATTCTATGTATTAATGATTTTGACAATAAATTCTTCTTCTACTTTCCTAGATGAAATGCTAATTAGAAACAGTTTAGTCATATACATATTTATATTTACCAACCTGCACAAGCAGGATGCGGCACAAGGTCAATTTCTTAAGCAGAGTTTAACATGTTTGAATTCAGAGTTTTCCTTCTCCTAGACTGGTTACCTACCCAAGGTTAATGAGTGCAGTCTACCCTGCTATTTACCCATGGCTGGATGGAGAATTGGATTCATACCTTTCCCAAGGGTATTAATTAGTCCATTTCCTACGACTCTCACCATTAGACCATGCACCTCCATGTTTAATATCTAAAATCCAGTGATGTCAATAAAAGATGGTGTCTCTGTCTTCTATTCTGATGTGTGCTAAATAAGGAAGAAAAAAAAAAGAGTCTGCCTTTTATCTGCATCACTCTGTAATGATGTCATGCCTTAATTTGTGATAGTGTCGTTCTTTGTTGGATCTTTATGGAGAATAGTTTCTTATGATTGGAATCATCATTGGGATTCCTGAAATAATTCAGCTGAATATGGTTAGAATAACTGAAATTTGATCTCAAATTCTCCAGACATTTTCATCGTATGTCTGTTCTGATATTATTAGCATTTATCTTGCATATATTGTCAGTTTTATATTATCAAATTTCAGCTCTGATATTTCATGTAACTCAAATTTATTACTCTGAGATTATGGTCAACTTTGTTGTTGTTTTATTTTTTAAATTACTTCTTTGATTATATTACTTCATTAATTACATTGAACTTTAACAAGGCTTGATAACTGTATATAATATATATATATATATATATATATATATATATATATATATATATATTACAATGGTATGTACAGAAATAACCTTACTTCATTAATTACATTGAACTTTAACAAGGCTTGATAAGTATATATATATATATATATATATATATTACAATGGTATGTACAGAAATAACCTACTCGAGTTTCATCATAAGGATCTTCAGGGTTAAATCCACTGAATTAATCAAGAAATTGATTAATTACAGTTAACTGCAAGAGTTTATGTTGTTAAAGATAACAACATATACTCTTGCAGTTAACTGTAATTCATCAATATCTTGATTAATTCAGTGGATTTAGCCCTGAAGATCCTTATGATGAAACTCGAGTAGGTTATTTCTGTACTTACCATTGTAATAAATTTGCTCTACTTACATATCGAGCACTTTATATTTGTTATATCACTGACTTATTATGGTAAAACTTGTATCAACTAACCATTGAGACCAATTTCACCGGTAAGTCACCATTTTCATATATAAAATTATATATATATATATATATATGTGTGTGTGTGTGTGTGTATATAATAATAAACTAAGCCTAATGAGTCAGAGAATATCTACCTAAGTTTCTCCTAACAGATCATCAGGATAATTTTGACTGCCAGGGTTTGGTGCAAAATTCATTTTATTCCCAAAATTCATCACAAATTGGGAGTTTTTTTTTTTATACTGTCAGAGTTTAGAAATAATAAATATATATATATATATATATATATGTACAGTGATGCTGATAGCTTTTTGATTTAGTGCATCCTGGGACACACATATTTGCTTTGAATGAGTCCCCGGGGAAATTTATGGGTCCCAACTAAAGCCATCTAACTATTACCTTGTAACCTATCTTGTGTAATTCATTTCTAAGAAGCTATTGAAATGTATTTACAGTTAGCTTGAAATGGTGAGGGAAGAAAAAAAGAAAAACACTGGGACGTATGGATACAATTTTATTGCACCCTTTTAGACTTTTGTGCATCAGGGATGCAGGACGCGTACCTATCAGCATCTGTGTGTGTGTGTGTGTGTGTGTATATATATATATATGTATATATATAAAAGTGTTTTGTAATTTGCTTGAAGCATTGTGTATATATTTGAAGGCTGTCACAGTGCAAGTGTAAAGAAAAAAGAAGGTAACTATGACTGTCATTTTATTCTTAATATTTCGGGATGAAAATTCCCATGATGGGAATTTTCATCCTGAAATATTAAGGAATAAAATGACAGGCAGTTACCTTCTTTTTTCTTTACACTCGCATTGTGATATATATATATATATATATATATATATATATATATATCAAGCTTTGTTAAAGTTTAATGTAATATATATGGAATAGGTATATTTGGGGAGCATCTTTTCATTGAAACAAATTTGATTAAAAATAATGTTATCTTAATTGTTTTGATGTTTTTTCTTTTTTCTTTCAAGTTTTCTATTTTAAAAAATTTTTTTTTTATGTTATCACCTGGAAAGATGTTAATGAATTGTCTGAAAGAATTTTCATTAGTAAACCAAGTACTTTTGGTTCTTTTCTCAACCTCTATGAAAGTTGTTTGTTATTTGTCTAAATTATGATTATCAAAACTGTTTATTATTTATCTAAACTATTGTTTTGTTTTTGTCGCTAAGGTGATGCTAAATAATGCTGACATTACTTTTTTAAGATTTATCTAACGAACTGGGCAAATGTGATTTAGAATAAAAATTGTTCTATCTAAAGCATTTTAGAATATTGTTGCTAGTTTCATAATTAATTCTATTTATAGTGGGTTCAAGGATTTTTTATTTTTTCATATTATCTCAGCTTGAATTATATTTTTATTAATAACTAAAATATTTCTATATGTTGTAGGAGAGCAGTCATGTTTTTTTTAATGTTGGCATATGGAGCTAGAATCTGAAATAAAATTATTAAAAAACTTTTTAAAAAATTAATATATTTCATTACATTAAAATTTAAATACGTTGCTTATTCTTGCTAGTATTATGAATTGAGTGAATTCGATTTTTGTAAGAATGCTATATAAAGCAAAGATGTCTATATATATATATATATATATATATATATATATATCAATGAATTGTGAATCTACTCATAATTATAAGACTAGAGAATGTCAAGTGATAAAACATCAAAAAAATACTGATCCATAAATTTATAATCTCATCTCACAGTTGCAAGCGCATATATCATATAAGAATTTTTTTATTTACCATTAGTTTACACACACAAGAGTGAAGTGAAAAGTTCACTGGATAAAAAGTTCATATAATGACATCATATCTGCTGTCTGGTGGCTGAGCACTTCATCACACACAACACTCTACTTTGGCTCTTACTTAGGCTTAGAGAGGCACCCTCTATAATCAATTGACTGGTCATGTCTGAAGAATAATTAAAGTTCCAATTACCGTCGAACTGGGAAGACAAGGCAACAAACGGTTGTAATTAAATACAAACCCGAATGTCACAAAGTCTACTGCAGAATGACAGATATATATAAGACTCCACAATGTCATTCAAATCAAGCAGTCAAGCAGCCAATCAGAACTCAAGTCAAATCACCCAAATTCATGAATGGATCATTCTTGATTTCTATATATACCAACTGTCTTGGACACTGCTTAAGTTGTACATAGCTGCTGTTGTTCAAACCAACAGTAGACTTACTGACTTCAATAATGTCAAGCCCTAACTCATATATGATTGTCCCAACCCCATTGCCCTTATGACAACCAAACCCTTTTATCATATATGTGCTAGAAGGTGGTGGCTGAGGGTCTTAGTGTCCTGGGTATGACATCAAACTGCATCTAATAGTGAAGTTCCAATTTTGGAGATTTGAGTAGTGTGGAGTAACCTTTTATCACCATTACTCCCAGGTTCACTCTGATCTGCAATGGTAGTACCTGTTAAGGTCCCATCTATGGGTTAAATAGAAAAAAATGAGTTTAAAAAAAATGTTTTAAAAAGTTTGAAAAACAAATTTTTAATATCCTTCAAAACAAAACATCTTCGGCATAAAATAATCCAACAAGGGTTAACATGCCATAGAATTCAAAAACCAAACCAAAGTGTCCACACTGAAACCAGAACCAATCAGAATCCAGGGAATGAGCTTGGCCAAGGTATATAGTGGAACAGCCCAACCTGGTATATAAACCACCTACCAACAGTCTAAATGCTTAGAGCAGACTCAACATCCAATCAGCTAAGTACTGATTTGTGTGCTAACAGAACTAAACTAAAATCAACATATATGTATATACCAACCCCTCCGCATGAGTGAGATGTGACACATATTCAATAATTTCTTAAGCAGTGTTTAACAGGTTTGAATTCAGTTTTCATTCTCCTAGATTGGTTGACTAACCAAGGTTAAAGAACCCAGTCTGCCCTACAGTTTACCCATAGCTGGAGGGAGAGTAGATGGATTCATACCTTTACCAAGGGTAATAGTGCTATGTGAAATACAAACAGCCTCATCCAATATTTGAACTCAGGTTGCTGATTTGATTTCCTACGAAGGGAACCATTACACCACACATTTGCAATGTATCATATATATATATATATTTACCAACCCCTCCGCATGAGTTTTCCTTCTCTTAGACTGGTTTCCTCACCAAGGTTAAAGAGCTCAGTCTGCCCTACTATTTAGCCATAGCTGGAGGGAGAATAGCTGAATGCATACCTTTCCTAAGGTTATTAGCACTATTTGAAGTGCAAACAGCCTCGTCAAGGATTTGAACTCTGGTCGACAAATCCATTTCCTATGACAATAACCATTACACCGCTCCTCCTTAAAATGATATTATAAAACTTGAATTATGAAATCCTGTAGAGAAGCAGTGATGCTGATAGCTTTTTAATTTAATGCATCCTGAGACGCATGTATTTGCATTGAATGAGTCCCTGGAAAAATTTATGGGTCTCAATCAAAGTTTCTTAATAGATTGTAGGGTTTTTATTTATGATCTGAGGAAACAACTAAAGCCGTCTAACTCCTACCTTGTAACATATCCTATATAATTAATTTCTAAGAAACTATTGAAATGTATTTACAGTTTGCTTGAAATGGTGAAGGAAGAAAAAAGAAAAACACTGGGATGTGGGGATATGATTTTACTGCATCCTTTTGGATTTTTGTGCATCTGGGATGCAGGATGCTTACCTATCAGCATCTCCGGAGAAGCAAAGAGATTTGAAGCTTAATCTCTTAAGAGAAAGAAAAAAAAATGTTTAAAGTATCATCAGATCCTCTGTCTCTTGGAGAAAATATGTTTGATTCTCTCTTTTAAAGAAGCTATGAAAATCTAGAGGAGGTTTTCAGTGCTCTGTCATTATTCCTGACTAGAAAGAGGAAATAAGAAACGGTAGATAATAAAAAGCAAAAAAAAAAAGAAGCATCCTGCTCTTGTAAATAGCTTTATTAAAGATGGTAAAGTTCCAAATAACGAGAGGAAATAAAATCTTAACACAAATGTATTAAGCTATTCATGTGAAAGATATTCATCTTTTGAGCATTGTTCATTTCTATTAATAAATGCTTGTCACTTCAAATTAATAAAAATAATAAAAAATATGGAGATAAAAAAAAGAAAAGGAAGAAAAAGAAGAGTTCTTTCGATATAAAAGTAAGCATCAAATAAGACGTTCATGATTATAGAAAATAACAGGGTTGTAGAATTGGAGTCAGAAGCAATTTAAGGGGTCACTGGAGTTGGAGTCGGAAAAACTATACTGACTATCACTCCGATTGAATTTATATGGCTCTAGTTTAGTCTGTAAACTTATACAGTGCACACTCCGCAGATAAATAGATTGTAAAAAAAAAATCATAGTTTTATATTTATTTGTAAGCCATAATCACTTAATTACATAAAGAGGGTTGGAGTCAGAGATGCCAAAATAGAGGAGTCGGAGTCAAAGGTTTTGTGTTCCTACTCCATTCTTAATATTCTTAATATTTCGAATTAAGAATAAATCACAGGTTAACAAACAACACCACAGTTACCTTCTTTATTATTTACACTTGCATTGTGATAGCCTTCAAAACCAACCAACAAACCAATATAAACACAATGCTTCAAGCAAATTATAAAACCCTTATATATATATATATATATATATATATAACAATTTTCCTTCTATAAAATGTCATTGATTATCGTCATTGTTTGCCTAAAAATCAGAAAGAAAGAAATTCCTCCTACTGAATCTTTTTGTTGGTTGGTTTTGAAGGTTATCACAATGCAAGTGTAAAGAAAAAAGAAGGTAACTATGGTGTTGTTTGTTAACCTGTGATTTATTCTTAATTATTGATATTTCGAATTAGGAATAAATCACAGGTTAACAAACAACACCACAGTTACCTTCTTTTTTTCTTTACACTTGCATTGTGATGGCCTTCAAAACCAACCAACAAACCAATATAAACACAATGCTCCAAGCAAATTACAAAAACCTATATATATATATATATATATATATATATATATATATATATATATATATATATATATATATAACAATTTTCCTTCTATAAAATGTGTCATTGATTATCGTCATTGTTTGCCTAAAAATCAGAAAGAAAGAAATTCCTCCTCCTGAATCTTTTTACCTATATCAAGATTGAAAAAGGACATTTTTGGCCCAATTCCATACATTACAAGACTCAAACTAGATTGCATTTCTAAATATAGATTACCATTCCTACTGAACTATATATTGGAAAAATAAGTTATCAGCAAAGATCATCAATTTCTTTTCTTTTCTTTCAAATCATTGTTTGAATCTATTTGTTCATTCATTTCCACATTGTTCACTTCATCTGATATTCTGCTCTATTTTCTTTTTCTTTCTAAAAAACCAACAGAATATCTTTAGGATTGTCCAATTTGATAAGCAAAGAAATCAATTTTACATTTGGTGTTGCTAGATTGCACTTCAATCTATCTCTCTCTCTCTCTCTCTCTCTCTCTCTCTCTCTCTCTCTCTCTCTCTCTCTCTCTCTCTCTCTCTCTCTCTCTCTCTCTCTCTCTCTCTCTCTCTCTCTCTCTCTCTCTCTCCTCTCTCTCTCTCTCTCTCTCTCTCTCTCTCTCTCTCTCTCTCTCTCTCTCTCTCTCTCTCTATTCACTTTCTATTCCACTCTCTCTCTCTCTTTCTCTATTCCACTTTCTATTCCCCCTCTCTCTCTCTCTCTCTCTCTCTCTCTCTCTATTCCACTTTCTTCCACTCTCTCTCTCTTTCTCTATTCCACTTTCTATTCCCCCCTCTCTCTCTCTCTCTCTCTCTCTCTATTCCACTTTCTATTCCACTCTCTCTCTCTCTTTCTCTATTCCACTTTCTATTCCCCCCCCTCTCTCTCTCTCTCTCTCTCTCTATTCCACTTTCTATTCCACTCTCTCTCTCTATTCCACTTTCTATTCCACTCTCTCTCTCTCTTTCTCTATTCCACTTTCTATTCCCCCCCCTCTCTCTCTCTCTCTCTCTCTCTCTCTCTATTCCACTTTCTATTCCACTCTCTCTCTCTCTCTCTCTCTCTCTCCCTCTCTCTCAATCTTTATTAAAGTATATATTTCAATTGTATATAAGGACGACTAAGAAGATCATAAGTGTATGTAGACCCACATATACCGTGTCGGCTCTAAACCATATAACTGTAAATTATTTGTCTTAAGAATATTTAAGTAAAGTCGTCGGCCTAAAGTCGGTATCAGCCAATCAGTGAGGGAGTCTATCCCCTTTTCACATGCGCTAGACCAAGGAGATTATTTTAGCGTCTGAGGTGGAGCGCCACACCTACCATCAGCTCCTTACCTTACCGCACAGATCCCTGTGCTACTCATACGCTGAGTTGGCGGGGACTGGTATCGAACTAGAGACCTTGTGGCTTCTAGTCGAACGCTCTACCGACTGAGCTAACCCGGCCCCTTTGAGCTATAATTGTTTACTAAGGATTATTATTAGGTAACAAACCGAGAACATTGCAATTTCTAGGCAGCTGCTCTATCGACTGAGCTAAACTGGCCCTAAATAGTAAAAATAATTTTCAATGTTTATTTGAACAATACTTTTTAGTCTGTTTTTGTTTCTACTCTGACCCGGAGTGGTAGTACTTGTGAGGGTTCCATCTATAAGTCAAATAGATCTGTTTGAATATTATTCTTATTCAATAGGAATATTTGATACCAATACTTGATATTATTAAATAGAAATGATTATTTGAAACCATATATTTGTGTATAAATGACTCATTATTATTATTTTTCCCCCTCCTTTTGAGTTTTTCACACCAGCGTTAGCTGATGGTATTTCACTGGAGTCTGAGTGACAACAAGTCTCCTCAGGTCTCAAGGACTCTTCTGAGTATTCTAGCCGATTGCAGCAGTGCAGTAGTCTGGATGGTCTCAATTCTTCCTTTGATTTCCAGATCTTCCAATCTTTTTTCCAAGTTTATTAGGACCGTTCCAAGTGCACCAACTACAATTGGTTTCACTTTTATCCACGGTTTTTTCAATTCTCTGGCAAGGTCCAGGTATTTATCTATCTTTTCGTTTTCCTTCAACTTCACCCTGTGATCTGCTGCTGCTGCTGCTGATGCTGATTATTATTATTATTATTATTATTATTATTATTATTATTATTAAAGTAAGGAGCTGATGGAAGGTGTGGCGCTCCACCTCAGATGCTAAAAACAATCTCCTTGGTCTAGCGCTATTGAAAAGGGGATAGACTCCCTCGCTGACTGGCTGATACTGACATTAGGCCGCCCCGACGACTTTATTATTATTATTATTATTAAATAGGAACACTTGGTACCATACAACTGGGAAAATTATTTGATTTAAATGAAAAACTTGGTATTATATAACTGTGTGCAAACAATTGATCATTATTGAATATATATATATATATATATATATATATATATATATATATATATGTGTGTATATATAAATGTATATAAAGAGGACTAAGAAGATCATAAGTGTGTGTAAACCTATAAATACTGTTTGGGTTCTAAACCATATAACTGTAAATTATTTGTCTGTATTTTTGAGATGAGGCTTGATGTGAATAATTTTTATTTTTCGGACTGTTGTCCTCATCTTTATCATGGTATGTATAAACACAATGTTTTAGGTGCTGTATCCTACCGTCTTCCTCATTTTGAATGAGAATTTCAAAAGTTCTTTGATGCCTATTTGATCAACTGTCAAACTATTAAAAATTATTTCCCAGGTTTGATCATTACTATTCTCAGATACACAAAGAAAACCTGAGGAAGGCCGGAGGATACAGCAGACAAAACGTGTTTATACATACCACAATAAACATGAGGACAACAGTACAAAAAATCAAAATTATGTAAATTATTTGTCTTAAGAATAGTTACTTGAAGATCTAATTGTTTACTAATGATTATTATTTTGCACACAGTTATATGATATCAAGTATTCTTGATAAAAGTTTAAAGTATTACCATCTAATACTATCATTTTGATACTCGGATTCTTACAGTACCTGCTGTTGCTTAAATGGTCACCCATCTAAATAATGAACAGGCTCATTGCTGCTTAACTTCAGTGATTTAGTGAGAACCAGTGCTTTCAAAGTGACTTGACCATAAATCCACATATTTATGAGTGGATGGGAGATATATATATATATATATATATATATATATATATATATATATATATATATATATATATCTGGGAATAAAAGGCCTTAAATACCATGGGTATCGTGGTTATGGACCATTTCCACTCGTGAGTATGCTCACGAGCTTCTTCAGACCACTGATATATTTTATTAAATAAATTCCCAAATGACTTTGCTCTGTTTACAATAATTAAACATTGAGCTCTCATACGGAACCTGAACTCTACAACAAACTACTGGTAGAGAATTAGGACCCACCTAGAATCACCTTGTACCAAGAAACTTGGTACCGCACCAAAGTATATATATATATAATATATATATATATATATATATATATATATATATAAACTGCTTATATGACTGATATTTAAGCCTTTTTCTTTACCAAATATATTGTATATAATTCCTGAATTATAGTACATTGAGCTCTTGATATGGTCCAAACCAAATTTAACTTTGTTGTTAAAAAAGGACCAGCTTAGAATAATTCCTAACACCAATTAACCTGGTGACATACACACACACACACACACACACACACACATATATATATATATATATATATATATATATATATATAATGATGGGACCGTATATGCTTTAATGTGCTTTTATGTAATTATTTCTATTTAATAGTAGCAATTTATTTGCACCCAGTTATATGCTTTCAAGTAACGAATAATAATAATTCTTAGTAAACAATTAAAGCTTCAAGTAACTATACTTATGACAGTTAATTTACAGTTATATGGCATCATACATGAATACAAATGACTTTTAAATAGATCTATTTTATTCATTAATGAGACCCCCCCCCCTGTAATTTCTGGCCTCTACAGCATCTGATTTTAACATCCTGGCATCAGATCCAACAGGTCTTGTGTCCTGAGTATGACGTTAAGCTGCATCTAGTGGTGAAATTCCAGTTCTGGAACTCTGGGAAATGTTGAGTAACCCTTTATTGCCATTACTCCCGGTAAACCCTGGCCCAAGTGGTAGTACCTGTTATTGAAGTCAGTTCGCCTACTGTTGGTTTGAATAACAGCAGCTAAGAACAACTGGAGCAGTGTCCAAGACAGTTGATATAAATAGGACTCAAGAATGATCCATCCATGAATCTGGGTGATTTGGGTGATTCTATTCCTTGAGTTCTGATTGGCTGTTTGACTGCTTGATTTGAATGACATTGTGGAGTCTTATATATACTCTGTCATTCTACAGTGGACCTTGTAGCTTTCGGGATTGTATTGGGTTACAACCGTTTGCTGCCTTGTCTTCCCAGTTTGACGGTAATTGGACTTTAATTATTCTTCACCTGTTAGGATCCTATCTATAGGATGAATAGATAAAAAAATGAGTATTAAAAAATGTGTTTAAAAGAATTGAGTTTGAAAAAAAAAATCGAACAACCAACAAGAATGAATAAAACAAAATATCTTTGGCATAAAATAAACCAACAAGGGTTGACATACTGTAAAATCCAACCAACCAACCAACCAACAAACCATGAGGTTTGAGCTTGACCAGGTAAGACCTGTTTTGTGGGAACATCAACCTCCATACACACCTGCACATGCACACACACACACACATGTATATCATTACTGTATGCTATTCATGTTCCTGACATTAGTACATTATTCTTTGTGCTATACATGAGCCTTTGATGAGTTGTGGTGCACCTGAGCACTGTATGCAATAAATTTCATTATTATTATTATATAGGACCAACCCTAAGGAGATGATAATATAATACACACACTCATCAGTGTGTGTATGTGTAGCATTATGTAATTTTATAAAAAAAACGAAAAAAAGCCCACAAGTTTCATTGATGAGTGATGTTTAATAAGCTGATGCTGCAGTGTCTGGATTGTTTTTAAAACATCCTATACCACCTCATTCCACCTGACCAGAAGTCATTCATTTTCCTAATCTGCCCCAAATGATAACCTTTCTTTAAATGTAATATTAAACATATTCAGAAGTCTTTGATTTAAGGGAAATATCTTGGGTAACTTTAAATGAAAAGGTCATTTTTAGCCATTTTTTGATAAATTCTTATAGGAATAAGGATCTGGACTTGGAAAATTCTCAACAGGATGTTAAGAGTTAAAACTAACTTTTGTCAGGGCCTTCGTTTGTTTAAAGAAAAAGAAATTATTAGTGAACAAAAGACAGTGAGCCCTTGCTTTTGGTATGTGATGACTTTTGTTGATATTCAAATATGTGAAAAAGACTTTAAAACACTGCTGAGTAATATTGGCGTCCCCATTTAAACTGCGTGATGTAATTTTTTTTCCTGAAAAATGGTTGGAAATAATTTTAGTGAATGGAAAAATACCTTATTTGATTGAGTATTAAAAAAAAAAAATCATGTCTTTTTTTTCCACATATTTGAATATCAACAAAAGCCACCACATACCAAATGCAGAGGCTCGCAGACTAATCTTTAAACAAACGAAGGCCCTGATGAAGGTTTGTTAAACAAACTGAAACGCTACAGTGTCAGCTTATTAAACATCACTCATCAATGAAACTTGTGTTTTTTCATTTTTTTTATAAAATTATATATTGTCGGATTTACTTACACTTTTTCTTCATGATCAGTGTATTCATGTATAACATTATATTCATTCATGATTCTTAAAGACTAGGATAATTTAATTGATTATCTAATTTTTTTTCATATCTAAGATTTTAATCATAATCTGTAACTTCCTAACATGCCAGACGATGGCTTATAGGTGCTACACCTTGTCCAAAAAGGATTTGTATTTGTTGGCTCAAAAATGTTATGGTTCAATGATTTTTAATGAGATTTTAATTAAAGAAGATTTAGATAAACCTAAAATTTTAACAAAGTAAAATATATATTTGTACAATTTGCTTGTTAAACACTAAAACCACTAACCTACATGAAGTACTATCTCCTACCTTTCTTTAACAATATCTGTCTCCTCTCTAACAATATCTGTCTCCTATCTTTCTTTAACAATATCTGTCTCCTACCTTTCTTTAACAATATCTGTCTCCTACCTTTCTTTAACAATATCTGTCTCCTACTTTCTTTAACAATATCTGTCTCTACCTTTCTTTAACAATATCTGTCTCCTACCTTTCTTTACAATATCTGTCTCCTACTTTCTTTAACAATATCTGTCTCCTACCTTTCTTTAACAATATCTGTCTCCTACCTTTCTTTAACAATAAACAATATCTGTCTCCTACCTTTCTTTAACAATATCTGTCTCCTATCTTTAACAATATCTTAACAATATCTGTCTCCTACCTTTCTTTAACAATATCTGTCTCCTACCTTTTTTAACAATATCTGTCTCCTACCTTTCTTTAACAATATCTGTCTCCTACTTTCTCTAACAATATCTGTCTCCTACCTTTCTTTACAATATCTGTCTCCTACCTTTCTTTAACAATATCTGTCTCCTACCTTTCTTTAACAATATCTGTCTCCTACTTTTCTCTAACAATATCTGTCTCCTACCTTTCTTTATCAATATCTGTCTCCTACCTTTCTTTAACAATATCTGTCTCCTAACAATATCTGTCTCCTATTTTCTAACAATATCTGTCTCCTACCTTTCTTTACAATATCTGTCTCCTACCTTTCTTTATCAATATCTGTCTCCTACCTTTCTTTAACAATATCTGTCTCCTACCTTTCTTTAACAATATCTGTCTCCTACCTTTCTTTAACAATATCTGTCTCCTACTTTTCTCTAACAATATCTGTCTCCTATCTTCTTTAACAATATCTGTCTCCTACTTTCTTTAACAATATCTGTCTCCTACTTTCTTTAAACAATATCTGTCTCCTACCTTTCTTTAACAATATCTGTCTCCTACTTTTCTTTAACAATATCTGTCTCTGAAAAGAAATGTTAATGTCTACTATCTAAAATATTAAATGAAAAAAAAAAAATCCATGCTGTTATCATTTAGATTTTATTTTTTAATTATCTTCACGAATATAAATCAAAACTCTATTATTTTTGCTCAAAAACCAAGCCCTGGTGATATTTAATGTGTATATATATTTACTTTGTCGTTAATTGTTTTATTTTCGAAGTTTCCTCTGGACATACATATACACACACAACTGCCCTTTATATATGGATAGAAGATAGATTGATAGATTACTTTTTACAAATAAAAAAAAAAAAAACGTAAATATTTCAAATTTTAAAAAGATTGCAGTGGCACCCTTTATCATTGCCTCAGTGTCCCCATTTTTAAAGGATCCACCAAGGCTATTTTTTGCCTGCCCCTCCCTTCGGCTAAACTCATCCTGTATCTATATACATATATAGGGCCGGTTTAGCTCAGTTGGTATAGCATCCGTCAGGGAACCACAAGGTTCCTGGTTGGATACCAGTCCTCACCAACTCAGTGTATGAGTAGCACAGAGATCTGTGTGGTAAAGTGAGGAGCTGATGGTAGGTGTGGCGCTCCACCTCACATGCTAAAAACAATCTCCTTGGTTTAGTGCTAGTGAAACGGGGACATACTCCCTCATCTGGCTGATACTGACTTTAGGCCACCCCGATGACTTTACTTTTACTTTATATATATATATATATATATATATATATATATATATATATATAGTTCTTCTGTATTGATATTTCTCATCTGTAGTGAGTCTTACCAATGTTTTGCTCTGTGTCTGAAGATGCTGTAACGAGCTAAGGTTGTTGCAGTTGAGATGAATTATTACATGAAGCAAATTAAAAAATTTTTCCTTCATCTATTCATTCATATATATATATATATATATATATATATATATATAAAATAAATGCCAAAGTTTAATATCTCTATCTTACTTTTTACATATTTCCTTTTCTTTTTTGGATTTGCAAAACATTCTTTCAAAATCTGTATATAAAAAAACCTGCTTTGCTCATAATAAACCTGGCAGCCCACTTGCAGCTGCCTGGTTACCGAATCCCACAGTTAAAATTATCAGGAGAATGCCAAAAAAGTAAGAATCTCGGTTCTTGGAATCTAAGAACACTACTCCAAGATAATGATTCTAATCCAAAAACATAAGACATCACTCTAATCTTGTGCATTACTCAAATGCAACATTGATTTTGTAGCTCTTCTCTGTGAAACTCACTTTTCTCCCATTGGAGGAAGAAGTTGGTGGAGAATACACATTTCTATGGATGAGCATAACCAATTTGATATATATATATATATATATATATATATATATATATATATATAGGTATATGTAAAAACAAAATTTTTTTGCGATGAAACAAAGAAAATACAGTGCTCAATCACAGTTTGTAAGAGCTAATATTTATTTATTTTACAATGTTTTCATAGATCAATGTTCATTATCAGCGACCGCGGTTTCATGCCAAAGGCAATCATCAGGCTGAGGAGTAAGATCCTATGGTGTTTGTTGGAGTTCTTTACTCAATGTCACATTTAGGATTGTAAATAACGTTATTTACAATCCTAAATGTGACATTGAGTAAAGAACTCCAACAAACACCATAGGATCTTACTCCTCAGCCTGATGATTGCCTTTGGCATGAAACCGCGGTCGCTGATAATGAACATTGATCTATGAAAACATTGTAAAATAAATAAATATATATATATATATATATATATAAGTTAAAAGAAAGGAAATGAATCCAACAATATGAGTATGAAAAGGTGGAATGAAAACATCACACAATGCTGTTAAAGAGAAAACAATTTATAATATAATCATAGCTGATACTGATCAATATTTCGATTTTACAAAAAATCATCAGAGCTCATTCACTCCGTGGTTGTTTGGGTCGGAGAAGAATGTCAAATCAGTTTAAAAAAAAAACAAAAAAAACATCGACATGACCGACATATATATGGCGCGAATGCCCACATTGGTGAATAATGTAACAACTTTCGTTCTTTTTTGCAGAATTAGGATTTTTTTTTGGTTTGTGAACTGATTTGACATTCTTCTCCGACCCAAACAACTACGGAGTGAATGAGCTCTGATGATGATTTTTGTAAAATCGAAATATTGATCAGTATCAGCTATGATTATATTATAAATTGTTTTCTCTTTAACAGCATTGTGTGATGTTTTCATTCCACCTTTTCATATATATATATATATATATATATAACCAGAAGATACACACACACACACACACACACATATGTATGTATATATATATATATATATATATATATATATATATATAAATAATTAATAAGTCATCCACAGACACATGTTTCGGCGTTTCATGTCTCCTCAGTGTAGCTAGACACAACAACTATCCTTGGCTAGGGTCAAACTCGACTGACTGTTTTCCAGCCTGTAACTATTAAATACATAGGTCTGTTTATATATTTTACGATCACAGAGCGATCTAGTTTGTGAGCAAATAATCATTGCTTATATGCTTAGTAGTGAAAGTTGATTTAAATCACCCCTTAGAGATCTCATACCAAATTTATGGGAGCATATATTAATAAATCATCCACAGACACATGTTTCGGCGTTTCATGCCTCCTCAGTGTGGCTAGACACAACAACTATCCTTGGCTAGGGTCGAACGGTATATATATATATATATATATATATATATATATATATATATAACAGATGGACTCGCCACTTCTAATGCACTTCTCTGCCCAGATTATAGTGGCTTGTCAAACACTTAAAAATTCTTTAAAATTTTTAAAAACTTTCTAAAAACAATTTCTTTAACAAGAAATTTCCCCTGACAATGACATAAAGTCGCAACTAATTGAGAAAAATAAACAACATAAAAGAAATATTCCTGTTTGTCTTATCACTGTTACATTTTATGTGGTAGCATAAATTGTTGACAGACTCTGTAGCGAGAATTCAAAGGGCCAGTGGAAAAATACCAGAACTGTTTGTAACCTTGACCCCTAGTGGCGCAAATCTCGCACGTCACATGATTAGTTAGAGAATCAGTTTCAACCTGAGATTGACACAGAGTAGACGTGTTACTGCGAGGTTGATTCTTACCTGCGTGGCAAATAAGAATGGGTTAAATAAATCTTGATCAAGGAAAAAATGTCTTGTGGTTTAATTAATTGCATGACTAAAAAGTTAACCCTTAGAAGAAGCAGTTAAAAAAAACTAGACGACAAGATGACAACCAAAGAAGTAGAGGAAACAGCCAGACAAGTTGGCAGAAATAGTAAAGAAGAAATAAAGTAACAAGTAAGTCTCTACTCTGTATCTGTCTCTCCCTCTCTATCACCTGAGTTTCCTCTCTTGTTTATATACCCGATGTATGATGTCAATGTGGGTATATAATATCACTTTTTGTTCATATATCATCTGGAAGATATCACCAGACATACAACAGTATGGACAGGTCCTAGCCACAAGGTAACAACTCCAGAACTTAGCCTTCAGAAATCTTCTGATGAAGGATCTTTATCCCAAAAATATTAAGAAAATAAATCAAAGGTAGACAAACAACATCATAGTTACCTCGTTTTTCTTTACACTTGCATTGTGATAGCCTTCACAACCAACCACCAAACCAATATAGACACAATGCTTCAAGCAAACTATAAACTATAAAACTCATAAAACCTTTATATATTTATCTTATTATTATATATATATATATATATATATATATATATATATATATATATATATATATATATATATATATCAGTCTTGGAAAAGGACTATTCAAAATTCAACCCTCCTCCCAATCAATACATCATGAGTCAATATAACCGGATAAGGTCCATTACTTGCCCGTTTTTAACAGACCTTTTGGGTAGATGTTCAAGAGAAAACACATTCAAACTACCTTCATGTAATATTGTTTAGTTCATCATGTGACTCAAAGGTGAAAAGTATATATATATATATATATATATATATAAGCATGTTTTGTTAAAGACTTTATTCAATTCAACAGTTTAGACTATTCTCATTCCATTACTTATGACCAGGTACAATTGTTAAGCTATGTTAAGTATTCCATATTATTATCACCCTTGGCCAGAATTGAACCTGTAAAACTTATATATATATATATATATATATATATATATATATATTATAAGAAATAAAGTAAAAGTACTGGGTTGAAAAACCCATTAGCTTTTAAAAAAATTTTCATTTGAGATTTTACTCCCTTAATTGGGCAATAAAATAATAACTATACAGGGTGTCCCAGAAGTCATATATTATCCAGGTTTTGAAAAACAACACCTTTAGTTATTTCAAAAAACATATTCATTGATAGTGATTGTCGCAATTAATTTTCTATCTCTCAATTTGAGCATTTATTATAATTATTCTCAATAACAGTGATTTGAAATCAACAAAGGTATATTTTTGAAAACCACGATGGTGTGTAACTTCTGGGACACCCTGTATATATCTCTACATTACATACATAAATTTAGATTTTGGCATTTAACATTTTTGGTTGATGTTGTATAAACATGACTGAAGGTAACGTCTCCAAAATATTTAGAAATCACAGAAACATATATTGTCTATTGTCAATGATCTTTTACATCATTTTAAAGTTTGAATGTTTATCTATTTTTCTACATAATCACCATTTCGATTGATGCATTTTTGTAGGCGTTGTGACAGTTTTTGTATGCCCATGTCCTACGAACTCGTCACCATGTTGTTAAGGAAGCATTGAACCTTGTCGTCATTACAAACTCTACATCATTTGTGGATGTTTTTGACATCCATGCATGACTCACTATACACTTCCATTAATTGGTAATGAATTTCAATTGGTTTATTACTTTTTTCATTCAAAAACTGAATAACTGCGGGAACTTCACACTTGGCTATTGGGTGCTTCATCAGAAATAACTGCCAAGACAAGACTGACCATGGCAGTGAGGCATTCGCAGAAGCAGGTGCAGGCACATGCACAACAAACACAACACTGTTGCCATTGCCACACAAACAGTTTCCCTGCATCCCAGTGCTTTGGAGACCTTACTTTTAGGATTACCTTCATATAGATAACAAACACAACTGCCAAACAGTTTCCCTGCATCTCCAGCACTTCTTTGACCTTACTTTTGGGATTGTAACATAATGGGGTGGGAGGGGGGTAATGTGGAGCCATGAGTGTAACCTGACATGTAAATTAGCATGGAAAAGTTTCTAGCAAAAATATGTGTTAGATGAGAATGGAAAAGTTTAAAGGATGAATCATCATTGCCACAGCTTTTTTTTTTCTATTGAACAAGCAATGAGATGTGGTGAAGTGAGGGAGAAGAGGAGTGAGAGGTGGGAGGGTGAATTGAGTTTTAGAATTACGAGTTGAAAGTGCTCTTGGCTGGTGTGACTTGGGGGAAATGAAAATCTCATGAGAAAAAGAAGTGGCCTTGTATTATTACTAAAAACTCTAAATGGCACAAGGCAAGATGCCCCCCACCCACCCACACCCCCAAGTTGTTTCCAGACTCCAAATATCCAGGAATTGCCTGTCAACTGAACAGCAGTCCAGCAACCAAGATTCAAGTCTCCCCAATGTAGTAACGATCCAGAGATAAGTATACTATTGAAGTCAGTAAGTCTACTGTTGGTTTGAATAACAGCAGCTAACTAAGTACAACTTAAGCAGTGTCCAAGACAGTTGGTATATATAGAAATCAAGAATGACCCATTCATGAATTTGGGTGATTTGGGTCATTCCATTCCTTGAGTTCTGATTGGCTGTTTGACTGCTTGATTTGAATGACATTGTGGAGTCTTATAAATATCCTGTCATTCTGCAGTAGACTTTGTGACTATTCGAGTTTGTATTTAAGTTAAAACCGTTTGTTGCCTTGTCTTCTCAGTTCGACGGTAATTGGAACTTTAATTATTCTTCATATACAATCAAATAATTTCTGTATCAACACATCAACACTTCATTTGGAAATGATTGCCACAATGTAACAAGTGTTGACACGTCATCTCTCCATTCAGAAATGAGAATGTAATGCTACAGGATTATCCTCATATTTGTTAATTTTTGAGTACGTTTAAAATTCTGGTTACTTGGCTGAGGAATATTATTTTCAGCTTTTCTTTTTTTTCTTTAAGTTTTAATCCTAAGAACTTGTAGAATTTTGAACACTTAGTACAGCCAAGATGATATAAAATCTGGGTGTTGTTGACAAAGATCTGGCAAATAAATGTGGCTGGAATGCCAGTCTATTCATAAATATGTGCATGTATCATATTTTACCCAGATAAGCAGTAGGTTATCTGTAGAGTAAAAGGTAGTGGTTGTTTCATGTTTCATATACAAATTCTGTGCTTGTTCAGTAAAAAGAAAAAAAAAAAACCCAGCCCTGTTAGCTGGATCTTTAGAATACACTAACTACACATCTACAGAGGGAAAAGACACCGAAATGGTGATCCCAGAAGGATAAGCAGTAGGTTATCTGTAGAGTAAAAGGTAGTGGTTGTTTCGTATACAAATTCTGAGCTTGTTCATTAAAAAAATGGAGGGTGTAGCTCTATGTTTTTATAGCTATAAGAATTAAGTTGCTGTTAACTTCTGTAGCTAACACCAATTTCTTATAATGCGCTAGGTGATTCCAGAAGGTCACCAAAGGCAGGACATATGTATATGCAGTGATACTGATAGCTTTTTCATTTAATTTGTCCTGGATGCACATATTTGCTTTGAATGAGTCCCCAGGAAATTTTTTGGGTCCAACTAAAGCAGTTTAACTCCTATCCTGTGTAACTCATTTCTAAGAATCTATTGAAATGTATTTACAGTTAGCTTGAAATGGTGACGGAAGAAAAAAGAAAAACACTGGGACACATGATTTACTGCATCCTTTAAGATTTTTGTGCGTCAGGAATGCAGGATGTGTATCTATCAGCATCTCTGTATATGTTTTTACCAATCTCTCCGAACAAGCAGGATGCGACACAAGGTCAATTTCTTAAGCGGAGTTTAACACATTTGAATTCAGAGTTTTCCTTTTCTTAGACTGGTTACCTAGCCAAGGTTAAAGAGCCCAGTCTGCCCTGCTATTTACCCATAACTAACTGGAGGGAGAATAGTTGGATTCATACCTTTCCCAAGGGTATTAGCGCTATTTGAAGTGCAAACAGCCTCGTCAAGGATTTGAACGCTGGTCGACAAATCCATTACCTACAACTCTAGCCATTACACCACGCACTGAATGCAGGACATATATATATATATTTTACATAGAACAAATACTGACGTTTATGTTTAATAAAACAGACTTTATTGTCTGAACAAAGTCCAACAGAAACAATACAAAACAAGATAGGTGAAAGTCTTAAAGGGAAAAAGTCCTTGCAGGTAGTTGAGTTATATCAATTAAAAGGTTGTGACTTACTGTTCTGAAAAACTATTGCATAACAGGTATATCGATGATAGGATATATACAAGGTCCAATAAAAGGATCTCTTGGATTTTAGGGTATATTCGGATTTTGTCATACTGGCCTCCTGCCCTTAAATATGCTTGGTGATGCATGGTGAATTTATGACCCATGCTAGTTATTAACCAACTAATGGTTTGAAGGCATTTTTATCAACAAATTAATGTGAGAAGTAACCGATATTTTACAGAGCCTCCCCCTCACTCACGTTTTTTATTGACAAGTAAATGTAAATATTTAACCCCCTTTTAAAAATATTTTTTTCAATATGTTGTCATATTTTGTTATTTTATTATATATTAAAAAAGATGTGACATTTGTTTTGAATTAAAAAAAAAAAAAGGGGTGCGGGTTAAAAAATTTACATTTACATCTCCACTCTCAGGGATAAGCTTCTAAAATCACACAAAAAAAAAGTGGAACAATTCATGTACCTAGGTAGTAGCATCTCATAATGATGATGATGGTTTCTTTCAAACTATAGAAAAAAAAAAGAAAAAAAACTCATTCATCAAAATAAAAGGTAGCAACCAAAACTGTTAATTCCACTAAATTCTGTTGATCTAATTCTGCTTTTTTAAGTCTAAGAAGAAAGTGTTTAATAAAGGGAGGTAAGTTGTAAAAGAGAACATAAAAGGGAAACTTGTTCTCTGGTAATTATTGATTTTTCGTTCATTGTCCAAATAAACAATGATTTGTCTTGAAAGGTAAAAGGTAAAGTTTACAATACAAAACAATACAAAATAGTTTGCCTTACTTGTCATTAGAGAGACTATTAATTTAATTGTAAAGTTAAAATAAACAAATTGAAAATGATGTCATTTAATGAATGATGAGTAACTACTTTTTTCTGGGTCTTGTGTAATCAACGCATTCAGTGATTACTACATTATGTATGGAAATAAGAATGTAAGTTTATATATATATATATATATATATATATATATATATATATATAAAATCCAAAAGTCCAGAGAAGAAATCTTCCTTATGACATAGGAGTTTTTTTTAACAACCTGTCGCAGTTTTGAGAGCTCAATGTGTGCTCTTATTGTTAGAGTCACAGAGCAAAATTTATAGTAAAGAAAAAACAAAAGACTTAGAGATTTTGCGTTATAGTCTATTTCAGGGAGCTTAGACAAAGTCTTTTGTTTTTTCTTTACTTATATACATATATATATACATATATATATATGAATGTAAATAACGATGTAAGTTTATATATACATATATAAATAACGATGTAAGTTTATATATACATATATGTAAACAACGATGTAAGTTTATATATACATACATACATACACACACACACACACACACATATATATATATATATATATATATAACTTACATCATCATTTTCATTCATAGTCTAGTGGAGGCACGTGGTGTAATGGTTAGAGTCGTAGAAAATGGATTTGTCAAACAGAGTTCAAATCCTGGATGAGGCTGTTTGTATTTTACATATTGTTAATACCCTTGGGAAAGGTATACATCTATCTATTCTCCCTTCAACTACAAATGAATAGTAGGGCAGACTGAGTTCTTTAACTTTGGCTACGTGACCAATCTAGAGAAGGAAAACTGTTGAACTTCGCTTAAGAAATTGACCTTTTTGTTGCATCCTGCTTGTGTGGAGGTTTTGCTAAATAAAATTTCATATAGAAATCAATTAAAATAACATTAAGATAAGTGCAATATTTTTATATTTGTTCTTATTCAGTTTAGTTAGTCTTTCTAAATTAATATGATATTTTATTACATTAAAACTTAAATATACTTGTACCCAGCAAAGGGCGCAGTAATTTTCACCTTTAGTTGGCTAAATTCCTAGCAAATAAGGCAATTAGAGTAACCTCCCTTGACTTTCACTTTGAACTAAGCCGCTAGCTATTTTGAAAGTCTCCGTGGGAAATAAACAATTCTTAGAAACTTTTTCGAAAACAATACAACTGCATGCTTTAACACAAAAATATCATAAAATGTGTTCTTAATAACAATTAAGCTCATTTCAGATAATTTTATGCAAGGAATTTAGCCAACTGACTTTCACTTGGAAACAAGACGGTAGCCATTTTGAATGTGTCCATGTGAAATATACAAATCTTAGAATCGTTTCGAAAACAATACAACTGCATGCTTTAACACAAAAACATCATAAAATGTGTTCTTAATAACAATTAAGTTCATTTCAGATAATGTGCACGCACAATTTTATGCTAGGAATTTTAACAACTAAAGGTGAAAATTACCTTGGGCGCATACTTTTGCTAGTATATACTAATCAAATAAACTGTTCATTAAGTAACTTATTTATTGTTGACTATTATTCTTTTGAAGAAGAAGTAATTCTAATTGTGTTCCTCCTACTGATTGTGACACATTTCACTTGAATTATTATCCAGCAGTAATTAGGGCAAGTAAGTGTACTAATCAATTTTGTAAATTATTATCTAAAACATTTAGGAAGAAACACAGCGGGTGATATGTTCACCAGATCACATTTAGATTAGTTTGTTGGTTTTTAAGGCATGTCAATGCTTGTTGGGTTATTTTATGCAGAAGACATTTTGTTTTATTCATTCTTGATGGGTATTCAACATTTAAAAAAAAAACTCAATTTTAAAAAAAAAACACATTTTTTAAAATTCACTTTTTTCTATTCAACTCATAGATAGGATCCTTATAGGTACTACCACTCCGGGTCAGAGTGAACCTGGTAGTAATGGTAATAAAAGGTTTTTATTCATTCTTGATAGTGTAGAATAATCATACTAGTTCCAATTACCGTCGAATTGGTAAGACAAGGCAGCAAGCAATCCTAACTTAATACGAATCTGTCTTGTTGAAAATACTACTGCAAAATTCCAGGTTATTTATGAAGCCTCATAACATAGAAACCAAGCAGCCAATCAGAATGGAATCACCAAATGCATGAGTGGACTATTCTGGATTCCCATAAGTATCAATTGTCTTGGCACTGGTTCAGTTGTGCTTAGCTTTGAAGAATAAGTTCCAATTACCGTCGAACTGGGAAGACAAGGCAGCAAGCGATTGTAACTTAAATACAAACTCGAAATGCTACAAAGTCCACTGCAAAATGACAAAGTATATATAAGACTCCACAATGTCATTCAAATCAAGCAGTCAAGCAACCAATCAGAACTCAAGGAATGGAATGACCCAAATCACCCTGATTCATGAATGGATCATTCTTGATTCCTATTTATACCAGCTGTCTTGGACACTGCTGGAGTTCTACTTAGCTGCTGTTATTAAAACCAACAGTAGACTAACTGACTTCAATATGGCGCTGCGAACAGAAATGGAACCTGAAGATTGGGAAAGCTACTTCATCAAAGCTGGTATCTCTGCTGACTCAGCCAAAAGCTATGCTGCAACATTTGCAAGTGAAAAGCTGACCAAAGAAAACCTCCAAATGATGGATCGGGCCATGCTAAAAGAGTTGGGAATCACAGCAATGGGAGAAGCCCTGTCTATCCTTAAACAAGCTAAGGAGACCTCTTCCCAGTTCGACGGTAATTGGAACTTATTCTTCAAGCTTGTTTCTCAAACCAACTGTACGCTAACTCACTTCAACAAATAGGTATTCAACATTCATTTTTAACTCAATTTTTATTTTTCAAAGCTTAATATTTTTTTAAAAACACATTTTTTTCTATTTAACCTATAGATGGACTCTAACAGGTGTTACATAATCTATGCATAGATTGTCAACCCCCTGTATTTCTGAAGGGATGGCCCCTTTTCATATCACGGGCGGGACTTTCCATGGAATATTACAGAAAGCCCGCGAAATACGTGAAGTCACGTGGGACCTGGTTAGCTCTCAGTTTCAGCTTGACGTCAGGCAGATAAGGCCTTAGCTGAAGCTCACTGCACACGCGCATTATGTTAGTTACATAAAATGTTTAGTTAAGTAAATAAAGCTTACATAGATAATATGGTTTTGTCGTTGATGAATGTCTTGGCAACAAGACTGATCTAGAAGAAGAAATGAATTAAGTGCGACCAACCGACCACCAAGACGAAGTCCAGACACTAGAAGATGAACATAAGATACCAAAGATGAGCAGAAGAATAGAAGTAAAGAAAGGGTATATAACACAGGTACTACCAATCTGGGTCTGAGTGGACCTGGGAGTAATGGTGATGTAGGTGTACTCCACATTCCCCAGAGTTCCAGAACTGGAATTTCACCATCAGGTAGACTAACTAACTAAGACATTGAGACCCTCAGCTGCCGCCTTCTAGCACCTATATGAAAAAAAAAAGGTTGAGATTTGCCATAAGGGTAATAGGGTTGGGACAATCATATAGGTGCTAGGGCTTGACATTTAGAAAACATAGGAAGAGGAGGATATGTTCATCTTATCACTAGATTTCCCTTTTCTCAACACTTTACATAGCAAATCATGATTCCTTTATGTATATACAAGCAAAAGTACCCAGTCCATGACTGGACTAAAATGATTTTAAGAACACCAAGGAGTGAGAGAGAAAGGCGGAAGCTAGGAGTAAGAAAGGGGGTAAGAAGTAAATCTTATTAAAATAAAAATAAAGATTGCTGAGAGTTCCAGTAATGCTGATAGCTTTTTGATTTAGTGCGTCCTGGGATGGACATATTTGCTTTAAATGAGTCCCGGGGGAAAGTTTGCTAACTCCTACCTTGTAACCTATCCTGTGTAATTCATTTTTAAGAAACTATTGAAATGTATTTACAGTTAACTTGAAATGGCGAGGGAAGAAAAAAGAAAAAAATACTGGGACGCATGCATATTATTTTACTGTGTCCTTTTAGATTTTTGTGCGTCAGGGATGCATCTCTGGAATTTGTATATAAAATGTTTGTTTATTTTAGGAAATGTTCCTTTTTTTGTTTACATTTGAAATGTTATTTTAAGAAATATAACCCTAAACTTGAATGTTTTGAAATTAAATTAAATTTTTCTAAAAAATGTTTTTTTTACATGTGACAAAAACTTGAATTCAGTCCTTAATTACTTGTTGAGTTAAAGTGATGAAAATGTATGTTTGATTTTTCTTTTTGCCCCTAAAAGAAGTTAAGAATTCCGCCCTGTTGGCTGGGGCTTTAGAATACACCAACTGCACCTCTGCAAATGGGTAGGTGGCAACCTGTGATGGTTAAGGACAGAACCCAGGTGGCTGAGCAGTCCATGACATGCAACACTCCTCTTTGGCCCTTACTTGGGCTAGACGGGTGGTCGTAGAGGCCCCTTTGATCAATCAGTTGGTCACGTCAAGCCCTAGCACCTATACGATTGCCCCAACCCTATTGCCCTTATGGCAAGCCTCATCCCTTTTTATCATATATGTAATAGAAGATGGTGGCTGAGGGTCTTCATGTCTTGGGAATGATGTTAAACTCTATCTGATGGTGAGGCTCCAGTTCTAGAGGTTTGGGGAATACATATTTTTTTCCACTTAACCACATCAATATATATTTATCAACCCCTCCACACAATCTGGATGTGACATTTGTTCAATTTCTTAAGTGGAATTAAAAAGATTTAAATTCAGAGTTTTTGCATTTATCTTTCTCCCAGACTGGTTGCCTAATGTTAAAGAGCCTAGTCTGCTCTACTATCTACCCATAGCTGCATAGATATAAGTTGGAAGCATACCTTTCCTAAGGGTATTAGCACTATGTGAAATGCAAACAGCCTCGACCAGGATTTGAATTTGTCTCACCATGTCCATTACATGCAACAATAACCATTACACGTGAGCGCCTCCACCTCATATGACTTTATAGACTATCTATGTAAAAGTGTGTCTTGTTTATAGGACACACACAATCACTTCATAGGCCATAAATGATTTGCAAGCTGAATATTGGATACACACTTGTCTACATATGCAATCACCCAGGTACTTAGCGCACCTAATGCTGTTGAATCGATTGTCTCATTAGTATATTAGTGACTATGATTTTTAGTTGTTTTTTTTTTCGGCGGGGGGGGGGGGAATAAAAAAAATGAACTTTCCTACTATTCTTAGGGATTATACACTTGACAAGATCCGAAGAATGGCTCCATTGAAACATTGTGTTTAACAGCATCAGAATCCAAACAATATGTTCAATTGTCTGATAAGTTATGGCTTTTCTCAAAGTTATCAATAATAGAAAAACTTTCTATCAGCTTGGACAGTGAGGCATGAAAATGTGGGCCACCAGTGAGTTAGCAACATTCGGATTGCGTTAGTTGAGCGGCTTTTATGGAGGAGAGTATATGAAAATAGTACTTGATGGATTTAATATGTATTTTTTCTATTATGGTCAATACATTAGTGAGGAGTCCAAATGTTGTATAGTTTAGAATCAACATCATACACACCTTCACAGGATGGTTGTAACTAGCATCCAGTTACCAGACAAAAAAAAAAGTTGAGTGGCTTTTATGGAGGAGAGTATATGAAAATAGTACTTGATGGATTTAATATGTATTTTTCCTATTATGGTCAATACATTAGTGAGGAGTCCAAATGTTGTGTAGTTTAGAATCACATCATACACACCTTCACAGGAAGGTTGTAACTAGCATCCAGTTACCAGACAAAAGAACAGGCTGTGTGTGAACTACCAGAACTACCAACCTGCATCCAATGTAGTTGTTTGTCAGCACTTTCCGCATTGCTTTCAGCTAAAAAATGTTTCAGGTTGTGTACTTTTTATATGTAGTCTGGTTGTGATTTGGCCAATGAGCAATTATTTGCCACCTTCCACTTCCCTATAAATATGTTGTCTGTTAGAGTATTAGTTTCAACCTATTTCACATAGGTGAATGCTTTACTCTAACATTCTATGACTGATGGATTTTAACGTTTTTAATTTTGATTTTTCAATATTTGATTTTATATTTATTTGTAGACCATGATCACTTAATTACATATAGAGAAGTTGGAGTCTGAGGTGCCAAAAATAGAGGAGTTGGAGTCAAAGGTTTTGTGCTCTGACTCCACAACCCTGCAAAAGATTTTAGTACAAACTTGATAAAATAGGAGAATATTGTTAATTGTAAAATGTTTGTTTCTTTTTGTCATGAGGAATTGAAAAACAGTAAAAATTTGTAGGAATAAGAGAAGAAGAAGAATAAAGTAGAAAATAAATATTTTTCATTTCATGGTTGGTTTTCAAGGCTATCCCAATGCAAGTGTAAAGAAAAATGATGTAACTATCATATTGTTTGTCTACCTTTGATTTATTCTCTTAATATTTCGAGATAAATATCTCTTTGTCAGAAAATTCTGAAGTGACAAAGAGATCTTTATCTCGAAATATTAAGAATAAATCAAAGGTAGACAAACAACATCCTAGTTACATCATTTTTCTTTAAACTTGCATTGTGATAGCCTTCAAAACCAACCACTAAACCAATATAATAAACACAATGCTTCGTGCAAATTATAAAACTCTTTTATTTTTCATTTCATTTTGAATATTATAGATTTTTTTTTTTTTTAATTAAAAATTATAAACAATTATATTTTGAATATCAAATAATAATTTTTTTTTTTAATTAAAAATTTGTATATTTGTTTGTGTATTTATGAAATGAGGCTTGATATAATTATGATATTTTGGACATATAGATGAGAACAACAGTCCGAAATATCATAGATATCTAAAAGTTTGTTACCAATTTATTTTTAATATTAGAAATAATTAATTTTTTTTTTTTTCAAATTAATTATTTGCAAACAATTAATTATATATACTAAGTAAAATAGCTTTTTATTAATTTAGTTCTATTTTTAAATTTCATTTATGTACAGTAGAATTGCCAAATGTCTTCTACTAATATTATCAAAGTGAAACTGATTTACAGGAATTCTTTTAGTTATTCTTAAGATTTAGTATCATGGTAGATTTGAGTGTTTTCTTTCTTTTTTTCCCCCCTTTTTTCTTTCTTAATTTGTTCTAAATTAAAAAAAAAAAGAAAAAATTACTTTAACTGTGGGAATAAAACAATGGCACCCAATCATCATTCTTAAAAATGGACAGAGAATATTTCCAATTGATTAGATGTCATTCATAAAATAACAGGAAAAAAAAATCTTTCTTTTTTTTTCTTCTGCAACCATTAGGAAATAAATAGCTTGCTATACTGAGTCATAAAACCTTTTAAGCTTAGGGTATATATATATATATATATATATATATATATATATATATGAGGGTGAGTCAAAGTATTGCCATTTTGTTTAGGATAGGTATAATTACCAACACAGGAACATGTATCATACATCAAAATGTAGCTGGTCCTATGTAGATCACATCCCTACTTCTTTATTACTTATATATATATGTTGAGTCTAGCTCAGTTGGTAGAGTGTTCGCTAGGAATCTCAAGGTTCTTGTTCAATACCGGCCCCGCCAACTCAGCGTATGAGTAGCACAGGGATCTTGTGCGGTAAAGTGAGGAGCTGATGGTAGGTGTGGTGCTTCACCTCATATGCTAGAATGATCTCTTTTGGTCTAGTGCTAGTGAAAAGGGATAGACTCCCTCGCTGTCTGTCTGATACTGACATTAGGCTGCCCCGGCGACTTTACTTACTTATATATACACTGAAAATTAGACTTATCAGATATACCAACAAAGATACATACATGGACTCTACAACAACAATATATATATATATATATATATATATATATATATATATATAATAAAATAAATCTAATGAGTCAGACAAACCTACTAAAAGTTTCACTTAATGCTCTTCAGGGCTACGATCTGACTAAAAGAGACTGGGAGCAAACGCATTAAATATAGTACTTACCACCGTGATTTCTCACCATGAGGATTTACAATAAGTTTGGTATATTAAATATATATATATATATATATATATATATATATATATATATACTGAATCTGGGAAGAATCAGATTATTTTCATTTATGGAGGATGTTCAATGATACATGGTTGGTTGGTTGGTTGGTTGTTTTGTTTTGTTTTACGGCATATCATTTTTCAGGTCATTTAATGCAGAATCAAGTTATTTGATAAACAAAGGAGGCAGGTTGCTTACAGTACCTGCTGTTGCATTAGGTTATCCAAACGAGGGTAACCCAACACAGAATATCTGGTATGAAAAGACAAGTAAGTTATACAAGATAACAACATTCAATTAACAATATGCAAAGATGAAACACAGTTCCAGCTCCAAACCATAAAAAGGACACAACGATGTTCCAAGGAACATGAAGAAATGTTAAGTGAAAAGGGGGTGAAAGCACTTACTATCATTCCTTTGTTTCAGGAGGTCTTGGGGAGCCAAACAAGCACACATGTGCATAGTTATTGAGGAAGCGAAAAGACACATGTCCAAATACTTTTGAAGAATAATTAAAGTTCCAATTACTGGGAAGACAAGAACAACAACGGTTGTAACTGAAATACAAACCCGAATAGTCAAAAGTCTATGCAGAATGACAGGATATATATAAGACCCCACAATGTCATTCAAATCAAGCAGCCAATCAGAACTCAAGGAATGGATGACCCAAATCACCCAAATTCATGAATGGGTCATTCTTGATTTCTATATATACCAACTGTCTTGGACACTGCTTAAGTTGTACTTAGTTAGCTGCTGTTATTCAAACCAACAGTAGACTTACTGACTTCAATAACTTTCAGTTGTGTCGGAGAAAGAGAGAGATTTTTAGGGCTCATTTTGTCACGTGACCAAACAGACATGTAATGTGGGAAAGCCCCACTCCAATATAAAAAGGGAGACAACTCATATCTATAACTACCTGTTCCTCCAAGGAACATGAAGAAATGTAAAGTGAAAAGGGGGTGGAAACCACTTACTATCATTCCTTTGTTTCAGGAGGTCTTGGGGAGCCAAACAAGCACACATGTGCATAGTTGTCAAGGAAGCGAAAAGACACATGTCCGAATACTTTCAGTTGTATTAGAGAAAAAGAGAGATTTTAGGGCTCATTTTGTCACGTGACCAAACAGACATGTAATGTGGGAAAGCCCCACCTCCAATATAAAAAGGGAGACAACTCTATTTTGTTATATTGGTTTTTTTTACAATGACTATTGGTGCGGCTCATCTAGAGTAATTTATTATGCCAATTTATTTGAGGCAATCAATTTCTTAATCACAAAGAAACAGATTGTTTTGGGCAAAATACCAACTTTAAGTCAATGCACATAGAGAGATTATTTTTGTGCAGCAGCAGAAATTCATCAACCACCTAACAAAGCTTCAGTTTATAGAATTGTCAGAATTATATTTTTCTTGAAATGGAGGAATGTAGATGACTCTAGGCCATCAGTGTTCTTTTATTGCATATAGTGTTCTGTATGTTTTGTATCTTAAATGAATGTTTGTTTGTTTGTGATATAAATGAATATGCATATACCTAGGTACCCCCCTCAACAATAATCTGATTGGTTAGTGTCCACCATAATACTTAACACTGTAGTGGTACAGTAACCCTAACACCTGTTACTACAACGCTACTACTATTACTACGCCTATTACTCTGATGCACTAGCTTCATACTTACCTGCGAGTATACCTCCTTACAATTTTTACTAATATACCCTTACCGCGATATATCAGTTTGTTTTGTTTTATGGCATATCAACCTCGGTGGGTCATTTAATGTCGACAAAGTTTTTGAAATAAATTCATTTTTAATGGATACTCAATCTTTTTTTTAAAACACATTTTTCTATTTAATACATAGATGGGACCCTAACAGGTACTACCACTCCGGATCAGAGTGAACCAAGGAGCAATAAATATAAAGGGGTGCTCCACATTCCTCAGACCTCCAGAGTTGAAACCTCACACCTCAGACAGAGTTTAATGTCATTCCCAGACATGAAGACCTCTCAAAATAGTTTGGACTAATGAGAAAAGAGCCCCTTTGGTTTGAATTTGTTTTCTTATCTTAGACAGAACTGAATGAAAAAAAAAAACCCCAAAAAACCTGACCGTTAAAGATCCCCTCTCTCTGTCTCTCTCTGTCTCTCTCTCTCTCTCTCTTCGAAATGAAGATAAATTTCTATGAAAGAAATTTTGGTGTATTTTGTCATTGAGAAAGAACTTGTGAATGAAAGCTTACTGTCCCACTCCAAACAGTATTAGACTGACTGAAAACAAGAGAAATATAATTTGTTTGTGTAAACAATTGAGCGCACGCTACCGTGACGAAAGGCATGTGCATGAGGAACCTTCCACTCTCAGAGGTTAAGGAAGACCCCAAAAGCCTGCTGATAGGGAGGAGAGGAAGAATTTGTTTGGGAGTTGTGGTATATGTTTTGTTAAGAACGGAAGCACCGTTTTGGCCATCTTTTGTTATTGTGAATAAAAGGCGGAAGTGATTACTTCTTGTGGGTTAACGTCAGTTGGACTGCTTGTGTTATTTATTTTGATAAACAAGCTACAACAGGGGTAAACAGACAAACACCTCATTGGTCTCGTCCATTATATGTCTTAGCACTGTGATCCTGTGCGCATTACTATCGTATAGTGCTTACTATGTGCATTTTTTTGCTCTGAATTTCTATTTATTTATGTTGTAAAAATAACAAAAAACAAACCCTCAAAATAAAACAAGTTTTACTCAAGCTATTTGAATATGTATTCACCCAACCTCTCCACCATGTGCAGAATGTGACAAAAGTAAATTTTTAAGTGGAGTACATCTGCTTTGAATTCAGAGATTGGTTGCCTAATCAAGGTTTAAAGAACCAGTCTGCCTGCTATTTACTCATAGCTGGAGGGAGAGCAGGTGTATGCATACCTTTCCCAAGGGTATTAGCGCTATGTGAAATGTTAACAGTCTCATCTAAGATTTGAACTCGGGTCGACAATCCTACGACTCTAGCCATTACACTGTGCCCTCATCTCAGCTTACTATGTAAACAAGAAAATAAATAACAGTTGAGAGTCGGCATAGAAATTGTTAAACAGACAATAACTCAGATCATCAGCACTAAGAGAATTAGAGATTTTTTTGTTCCTTGATTGGAATGAACATCAAGCATCAACCAGAATGACCATCTGAGCTTTCCTTTTCTTGTCGACCTTGCGGAACTTTGAAACCGAATCCTTTATTTAATCCATTGGGATAGATTGTTCTCATTTCGTTAACCATGACCAGATTACAAGTATTAAGCAATAGTAAGTAAGAGCAGACTGGACTCTTTCACCTTGGCTAGGTAACCAGTCTAAGAGAAGGAAAATTCTGTATTCAAACCTGTTAAACTCAGCTTAAGAAATTGACCGTGTATCACATCCGGCTCATGCAGAGGGGTTGATAAATATATTAGTGCTATGTGAAATGCAATCAGCTGTGACTGGGATTTGGACTTATCTAGCTGTGTCCATTTCCTACGATGGTAACCAATTACACAATGGGTAATTTTCACCTTTAGTTATTAATTTCCTAGCAAATAAGGCAATTAGAGTAACCTCCCTTGACTTTCACTTTGAACAGCGGTAGCTATTTTAAAGTCTCCATGTGAAATAAACAAATCTTAGAAACTTTTTCGAAAAACAATACAACTGCATGCTTTAACACAAAAATATCATAAAATGTGTTCATAATAACAATTAAGTACATTTCAGATAATGCGCATTGCACAATTTTATGCTAGGAATTTTAACAACTAAACATGAAAATTACACACAATGCCCCTCCAATATGATTGTCACTGTTTTGCATTGCTAAACAATTGTTGCTTTTTAATTTCACACATTCATTTTTAATCGTGGATGAATTCATTAATTTTTTGTTGATGGATGTCATTTTCTTTTGCTTAATCAAACAAGACTGTCATCTGATTCAACCATTTTATTTTCTTTCTATGAATAGCATGTATTTTTTACTTTTTTAAATTTAATTTGAAAATCTTTTTTTTTTAAACTTTTTTTTCACGTGTTGAGAGAAAAACATAGAAGAATGCCTGTCTATTTATTTATTAATTATTATCTATTTTATTTTATTATTATTTTTTTAATTTTTATTTATTTATTTATTTTTTAAGGGAATCCATTATTTTCATCATCATCATGTCACATTACTAAGCACAGATATCTATGACAATCACTCACCACCATCCCTATCATTCAATCAGGTGGTTTTAATAATATCAGCTATGTTGAGTTGTACAGAGACAGGGTCGGTGGCTGGCAGTATATTTTCTTGGAATATACATATCCATGAAATCTCCGACTTTGTTCTGCATAATTATTGTTTTTTTGTTTTTTTCTCGGACTTGACTTTAGCAAATTCCGACAGCAATGGCGTTACTAGAAATTGATCGATTGGTTAGTACAATCTTGAGCTAAATTGTATTTGATTGATTGATTTAATGGCATGTCAACCCATCTAGGGTTATTTTATGCCAAGCAGTAGGTTTTGATGGATGGTCAAATTTATTGCTATGTCTTTTTGTCAAGGATTTTTATTGGTTTGACGGTAAGTTGTTTACAGCTGTTTGTTGCTAAGTGGATTGGAAATCAGTTTAAGGGATAGTTTATAGGGTAAAGTTCAAGTTTGTTATAAGCGAAGTTTAGAGAATGTTTTTCAAAACATTTTTATGAACAAATAGATGGGACCGTAACAGGTACTACCACTGCGGGTCAGAGTGGACCTGGGAGCATGGTGATGAAGAGGTACTCCACATTTCTCAGACCTCCAGAACTGGAACCTCACCATCAGATAGAGTTTACTGTCATTCCCAGGACATGAAGACCCTCAACCACTGCCTTCTACTACATATCATAAAAAGGGTTGGGGCTTGCCATAAGGCAATAGGGTTGGAGCAATAGGCTGCTTATATGACCAGCTGATTGATTGGAAGGGCCTTACCGACCACCTGTCTAGCCCAAGTAAGGACAAGTGGAGTGTTGCTAGTCATCACCAGGATTCATCCTTAAGCATCACTGGGCAGGGTTGTAGTCAGTGTATTGTAAAGCCCCAGCTGACAGGACTGCTTAATTATAGATAATTGTATAATCTTTAGGGCTTTTTTTGTTATAATTGATGCATCTGTAAATTTTATAATGACATTCTCATACAAAATACTGTTATATACTTGTGGATAGGTTGCACCCTTAATTTGTGGTTGTCAAAGTGGGTATTGTGGTTGATTCATAGATAGGTTGCATTAAATCTGTCTAGTTACACAATCTATTCTAACATAAAAACTTATCAAATATTCACCTTTTGTTTCAAGACTTATTGAGAAATATTAGATATCCAGAACACTTTGCCATAGACTGTGATGCATAATGCAAACATATAGAAATATGGGTTGCATTTCTTAGTACTTTAATCATAATGAAACTGGGTAAAAAAACATAACAGTCAGCAGCAATTAGGTCAGTTTAGAGCAATGAGTCAGTGGGAATCTTTGATATATATATATATAATATTTTGTACATCTGAAAGGCTTCGAAGATTTCAAATATATCGTACGCATTTCGCGTCATTGCAATTGTTGATGTTCAACTTAATGATAGATAAAATTAAAGTAGAGCTGTTTTATTTTTTATGTTGAATGGATAGATTGCACACATTAATTTTGGTAGAATTTTTGATTAAAAAGTGCAACCTATCCATGAGTATATACGGTAGCGTTCTTTGTAGGGTCACTGTCTGTCATAAGAAGAAAATACTTGTAAATAAAGTAGGATGAAAGGAAAAACCATAAAATATTCATATAATATGTTCTATGCTTGGAGATGAAGAAGACAAAATTCTTACTATGATGGTCCAAAATATTGGATTCTAAGGTTTTTTGCTGATAATGGGACGAAACCCAGAAATTATGACCCGGGGATAATTCTAAGCATGTACCGGACCATATGACCTTTAGGCACCCCTTTTGATCTCGATTAATAAAGGACATGTTTTCATTTACACCGTCAATATCCGGTTGTTTTAACAAGACGATTTTTAGATTAAAAAAAAAAACAATTATACCCCTAACTCCTAACCCCTAACTCTACCCTAACCTAAACCACAAACGGATATTGACAGTGTTTTATGAAAAACATGTCCTTTTTTTTTTTTTTTTTTTTTCACCCGCCACCCCATGAGCTCGGTTTTTGGGTGGTCCCATGTTAATACGGCCTTGTGCCTAACCCGTACAGTGGGTATGAGGTAAATAAAATGTCCTTCTTAATGGAGAATCAAAATGGGGTGCCTAAAGGTAATATGATCCCATGATACCTAATAAACAAATTGTCACAAGGGGAGATAAACATAGTGAATCTAATCTAATATGTAACACAACAGTTAGTAAAAAGAAATGAAGATCAAATTTGATATTTATACATTTAGTATTTCAAATGATTAGATAAATTAGGTGCATACATTTTTTAATTATTGATTTTTTTAATTTTTTTTTTTTATTACTTACATTTTTTTTTTTTTCTCTCAATGGTCATTGTTTCCAGTTTTGTCGAAGTAAAAAATATCAAGTATAGAAAGATGTAAATGCCATTGACTTTTGAAAAATCTATCAGATCAAGATTGAGAAAAAAGAAAAAAAGAAAATTGATTGATTATAGATTGAAATAAAATTGTCAATGTTTTTTTTTTTGTTTTTTTTTCTTAAAGAATCAAAGAAATGAATAGAGATGCCAGAAACTTAAGAAATGAATTCAATTTGGTTATTCTAAAGATTCTAACACATAAGATTATTCATGCAGCTTTTCAATGAATGTCTTTTCACAAAGAAAATGTTGAGGAAAGTTGGAGGCACATAGTGTAATGGTTACCGTCATAGGAAATGGACATGGTGATACGAGTTTTAATCCCTGGCACAAGACTGTTTCAAATAATGACCGTCATTGTTACACTCATTTACACCTTGAGTTGTGCATGAAATGCTGATAAAAATTTTTTTAAAAATGATCATGATGCTGCTGATGATACATGTGTTGCATACTGGCATCAAATTCTATATGTTTGTCTTATTTAAGGCATAAACACAAAGTTCCCTAACAAATTCCCAGTCAAATGTATTTTTTACTTTTTAAATCTAATTTTAAAATCTTTTTTTTTTAGCTATTTTTTTTTTACTCATGTTGAGAAAAAACATAGAAAGAATGCTGTCTATTTTATTTATTTAATTATTATCTATTTTTTATTTTATTGTCTATTTTTTAATTTTTTATATTATTTATTTCTTTTAAGGGATCCATTATTTCATCATCATCATGTCACGTTAGTAGCACGGATATCCATGGAAATCACTCACCAAACCATCCCTATCATTCAATCCAGGTGGTTTAATAATAATCAGCTATGTTGAGTTGTACAGAGCAGGGTCCTTAGCAGATTCAAATTCGGTGGCTGGCAGTACATTTTCTTGGAATATACATTATCCATGAAATCTCCACTTGTTCTGTATAATTATTGTTTTTTTTTTATGTTTTATAGCGGATTCAAAATTCCACGACGCTAAATTCATGTACGTTAAAACTGGGGTTTTCACTGTACCCAAAGCGATGTATGTTAGTAGTCGCTTAATGAAATCTACAACGCATGGGTATAGTAGGAGTTTTGACTTTATTTCTTTTCTGTAAAAGCTGTACGTGGTGGGTGGCGAGCTTTGACAATAGGAACTGCCCAAGGGTTGACGATGACTACTACTACTGCTGCGGGATGTGGCGATGTTGAGGTAAAGGGGTGGCTGGTGGCGTCTCACTGCCTTGGCAGCACGGACGGACCGTGAGTGTCGGTCACTCAGTTCGCCGTCCGCTGTCTGACTGTCTCACAACTGACTCCTTGTCGGCTCAACCCTCTGGCTTTATTGATGACATGCCCACGCATCTTTATCTTTTGATCTGATTAACGGACCTTTGTTATATATTCTTTATCCTCTCCCTGCTTCCTTGACGCGGAAACCCTCTCTTTCCGTTTTTAACTTTTTTCTTTTACCGGGAAAAAAGTCCATTGTCATTTTTTTTTGGTCTTTTCTTGTTTAATTTAACCAGAAATTCCTATTTTCGTTTGTAACAATATACAGCACATGTAGAATGATAGGTGTGCATTATTTTGAATAAGATCTTCAAAGTTCTTTAACGCCTCCTTTGATCAACAGCCAAACTATTTAAAAAACTTCCCTAGTTGGGTCACTTGGTTACACAGAAACACCTGAGGAAGGCCAGAGGACACAGTGGCCGAAACATTGTGATTTTCATACATAACAATAAGGATGGAGGACAACAGTCTGAAAAATGAAATTGTTTTAATTTAATAAAAATGTATTATTATTAAGAGTTTATTAATGTTTCTTTTTTTTATACCTATGTTTCAGGACTGGTCAAGCTTGGAGTACATTGTATTACTGGCAAAAAGTAGCTATCAAGATTGTAATAGAGAAAAATTAAGTGAATCTGTATTAATGAAGGTAAGTAAATCTTTTTTTCTTTTTTTTTTGTAATCTTTTTGTTAGGGGAGAGTTGTCTCCCCTAATGAATGTTTAACTTTTCACTGAAAAAGTGTAGTATCCAGCCAAATCTAATGCGTCCTGGGATGCAAATGTATTTGATTGAATGAGACCCCGAGAAATTTGATGGGTCCCAACTAAAGTTTCTCAATAAATTATACAGTTTTTATATTATGAACAACTAAAGCCGTCTAACCCCTACCTTTGTACCCATGCAGTGTAATTCATTTCCAAGAAAATGTTGAAATGTATTTTACAGTTAGCTGAAATGGTGGGGGAAGAAAAAAAAACACTGGGATGCGTGGATAATTTTCTGCCATCTTTTTTAGATTTTTTATGCGTCAGTGATGCAGGACGCGTACATATCAGACATCTCTGAGTATCAGACAACAACATGGCTGCTTGATGAAAACACTAACTTTGTGAAAGTTAATTGTTTATCCAACCCATCCAACTGTATTCCTGGCCAGTGAGAAATAAAAATGAATATTGTTGTATTTTAGAAATATATTTAAACTGTTTTGTTATATTTTGTTATTCCTAACATCTTGGGTATATAAATGGTGAGAGTGGAGAGTAGGAGATAATTGTCGAAAGGCAGTTGAATAGTAGTCACTCTAATGAGGACGATTATCGTAATATGTAGTCTGTTGCCAAATAATTTCTTCCTCTTTTGCTAAAGAGTTTCCTTCAACTGAAACAGTCCAAGGGAGATAACTCAATATCTACATGGCGGCTCATTTTTAATTTTTTTTAAAAAGTTGGGATGTATCAAAGTACTCTGCAATTTTAGCATAGATGCTCCTCTTTGGGTCAGGGAATCTGTAGTTTCCTATTTACCCAAAATTCCTCAATTTTCCCCATCGACACCATTTCCCTTAATCTTGCCATGTCCACTCTCACCTTTTTATTATCATTAACAATATTTGTAGTGCTAAAGCACTAGTTAGTGGATACATTGTCTGTTAGCATCACTGGTGGTAGTACAGCCATACCAAAACTTTCTTGCACCAAAGAAGAAATAAGAATCTGCATCTGCTGCCTCACGTAATGCCAAAGTTTCAGATGCTAATGGACTTTTTGTAACCCTGTCCAACTTTTTGAAATTGCCAGCTGATAGGTGCCATCTTCTTTTTCTCACCTTGAATAAAAGCAACAATAATGTTTTCTGTGGGTCTGTTTCTTCGCAAACCATCTTCTTTCTGGGTTGATTCCTTTCTTCTACTGGGCTGGGTTGTCTTTTCTCATTTCTTGGTTTGTAATAATTAACCAAGACTTTATTGTTTTTACAAAATGTCTTTATTAGCCCAAAATGGTTTATAACCATGCGGTGAGAAGATGGCATCTTGGGAGTAAACGACCCTCGCGTCTGCCAGTTCCCTTACACACGTTCGCCTTCAGCCAATCAGTAATCAGCGTCTAGCTCAGAGAAAGGTGAATTGCTGTCAATAACTTTTTTTAATGGTTATATGGTAACTTTCCATTTACCATACCATTATTAAATCTTACTACACAAACAGACACAGTGTAGCTGATAGCTTTAGTAATTTTAGTGCGTCCTGCTATGCACGGATTTGATTTGAATCGAGTCATCCAGGAAATTTTATGGATTCCCAACTAAATTTCTTAAATAAATTGTAGACGATTTCATCTATTGAACAACTAAAGCCGTCTAACCCCTACCTTGTACCCCATACAGTGTAATTCATTTCGAAGAAAAAAACACTGGGACATATGGATACGATTTTTACTGCGTCCTTTTAGATTTTTATGTGTCAGTGATGCTGGACGCATACCTATCAGCATCTCTGCAGAAATATTTTTAGTCTACCCACGAATTATATAACAATAACACTTTTTGTGCTTCATTAGAAAAACTAATCAAAAACTTAAAAAACAATATTCTGAATATTCTTTGGGTTTTATTCTCTCTCCACCTTTACCACAATCAATAGAAAGTGTTCATGTTATGCTGCAATTGATTTTGAATTTAAAAAATGAAATAATACTTTCATTTGGGCACATTTTTTATTTAGCCCAGGAGTCAGCAACCTTTTGGAGAGGGGGGGGGCAATTGGTTAGCAGTGTCTCGGTGAAGGGCCATGGTATTAAATATATGCAAATAAATTTTTCTCTGACTCAAACCGCTCGGTCTAAAAAGCTGTCTCGGTGAAGGGCCATGGTATTAAAATTAATGCAAATAAATTTCTCTGACTTCAACACCGCTCGGTTCTAAAAAGCTGTCTCGGTGAAGGGCCCATGGTATTAAATATAATGCAAATAATTTTCTGACTCAAACCGCTCGGCTCTAAAAGCTGTCTCGGTGAAGGGCCATGGTATTAAATATAATGCAAATAAATTTTCTCAGACTCAAACCGGTCGGTCTAAAAAGCTGTCTTGTTGAAGGGCCATGGTATTAAATATATAATGCAAAATAAATTTTCTCAGACTCAACCGGTCGGTCTAAAGCTGTCTCGGTGAAGGGCCATGGTATTAAATATAATGCAAATATAAATTTTATCTGACTCAAACCGCTCGGTCTAAAAAGCTGTCTCGGTGAAGGGCCATGGGTATTAAATATAATGCAAATAAATTTTATCTGACTCAAACGGCTCGGTCTAAAAAGCTGTCTCGGTGAGGGCCAGGTATTAAAATATAATGCAAATAAATTTTCTCGACTCACCGGTCTGTCTAAAAGCTGTCTCGGTGAAGGGCCATGGTATTAAATATAATGCAAATAAATTTTCTGCTTAAACCGCTCGTCTAAAAAGCTGTCTCGGTGAAGGGCAATGGTATTTAATATATATGCAAAATAAATTTTCTTGCGACTCAAACCGCTCGGTCTAAAAAGCTGTCTTTTTTTTTAAGAGTTTTAAATAAAAAAAATAAGGAATTTAATCTGATTTACTAACAATTTATCTTACTCTACTAATAGAAATAATAGAAATATAACTCACGCTAAAAATGAATTTATATATCTATCTCACAAACATATTGTATGGAATAGGCAAAGTTATTTAATGAGAAACTTGTTTCTGCCTTTTGTTAAACCATGTATTGGATGTGTTTCGTTTGTTTCAACTTCAGTTCTAAAGTGGCAAAATATCTTTAACCTCTGGCCTTTTAATGGGTTAGACCGGAATCAACCATTGTAATTTTTTATTTGATAACTAATTGGATAGGGCAAGTTCAGCCGTTTAAGTTGGCGCGGCTGGTGTAAACCACTTGAGGTCCAGATGTGGGGGGAGGGGTTTGCTGACGCCCAAGTTTAGCCTGTTGAAAAAAATAAAAGAATTTTGAGTTATTCTTTCATTCTTTTTGGAGTTTGAAAATCCAATTGATATTGGGAAATGAAAATCACATACCAATTCCAACACTGGAACTAAAGAGTTTAAAAATAATTGTTTTGTTATTTGCTATTATAGTCTTATCTATAATGGTGGATTAATGGGATAAAATGAGCACATCAGTTCGACAGTATGTGGAGAAATGTAGACAAACACGGTGATGTTTACAATGTAACCCGCCACAACGGGGTGGGGTCCAGTGCTTTCGGCCCTAGGATCTTGTACAAGTTAATAGCTGTCGATCCCAGGGGGTGTTCCCCAGGCGAATACCTGCCCCTTGACTTAAAGGGCAGGGCTGGGTTTATTGCTCAGTGCCTGAGGCGGCCCCGCCTTAAGGGGAAAGCCGATGGGATTGACGCAATTTTTGTGTCTTTCCACCCTGAGCTTCGGCTTGTGGTGGGCCCCAGTTAATAAAAACGAAGGCTTGTGCCCAGTCCATAAAGTGGGGGTATGAGGCAAATACCTGTTAAATGGATGCTATTTATTCTATGTGACAATGTTGATGCTATAACAATTCTATTTTCTGTGATCTAAAATCCAATTAACGCTTATACTACTACTAATACTTGACCCCCCCCACACATTACTGGTCACCATGTGCCCCCCCCCCCCCCACCAATCGACCCATACTTCCATCTCAAAACATCCACCGCACATTAGCCACAGCTTTCTCCTCTCACTCGTATGTTTTCTATACAAAGATACTTGTCAGTAGAGAACTGAATTCTTCTAATAGATAACTTATCTTATGTCCTGAAAGAAGGACTGAAGACCGAACGTTTAGCATCGACATTATCAACCAAGAATAAATATTCTTGTAAACATCCATGTTTGTCTACATTGCTCCACAATGAGATTATGTAACTGTCTTGTCTGTAACTGAAACTACGTACTTCCTGATGTCACTATTTCTTAGTTATGTTTAGTTATTAATTCTCCAACGACTTATGAATAATAATTATTTAATCTTGATTAAGCGTCATATTTATCAACAATGTTCTCTATTAAAGTCTAGTGAGTTATTTTTGCTGCAAATGCCACATATTATTAAGCAAATTTACTGCACATCCCACTATGCCAGTCAAAAACAATGTCCAATTAAGTGGGGCCCAACCCCAATGTCTTGGAGGCTAATGGGGATGGCCAGGCTCAAAGAATGCGGGATTCACTTGCATTCCTCTCAATATACATTTTCCTTAACTCCGCATCATTTTCTTATATATATATATAATATATATTATAGGTCCCATCATTTTAAAAAACATCCATCATTGTTTAGACACATTTTTTTCTTCGCTATTTTATTTCCTAGATAAAGGTTTATATATAACCGAAGCAATTTAACCATTGACTTCACTATCAGAATAAATTCATCTTTTATATAGAAATACCTTGTATTAGCAGCTATAGTGTCCATTTCCTTAGGATGATAGCCATAAAACCATGAGCGTCTTTTAGACAATCATTATATCTACAGTGATTGCTAATCAGTAATCACGTTTATCTAGCTTCAGAGATATAGTAGGTGAATTGCTGTCAATAACTTTTTTCAAACGGTTAATGGTAACTTTCCATTTACCATACATTGATTTAAATCTTACTACACAAACAGACCAGCAGTGTTAGCTGATAGCGTTTAATTTAGTGCTCCTGGGATGCGAGTGGATTTGATTTTGAAATTAATCCTGGGAGAGAATTGAAGTTTCTTANACCAGGTCCAGGAGAGAAAACTCTGATTCAAACATGTTAAACTCTGCTTAAGAAATTGACCATGTGCCGCATCCTGCATGTGCGTGTTGGTAAATATAAATATGTATATGACTAAACAACTGTTTCTAATTAGTATTTCATCTAGGAAAGTAGAAGAATAATTTTCTAACTTAAAAAAAAAAATCAAGAAAATTGAAAATAGTTAAAAGTTAGATCTTATTATAATGGAGATTTGGTATCTGTCTGTAACCAAAACTATGTCACTGCTTATGTCACAATACCCTCAGGAATTGTGTAAGTTTATCAATGAGTATTTAATTTATTGTCAAAATCATTAATACATAGAATAAATCTTATTTATTGATGATGTCTCTATGAAAATCTGGGTTAGATTTGCCTCAAAACAGTCCATGTTATTAATGCATTTAAAATCCTGCAATATGTCTTATATATCATTAAAAAATAAAGGTTTACATAATACATGGTGTGGTTAATTTGCATACTGGTTTTAACAAAACCGGGTTTAATAAATAATTACTTAGTATTATTGATCTTTAATATTAACATTTTATTAAATGAGACTGTCCAAATTGTCCAAGATGAAAGGCAAAAATGTAAAAGAAGTGGAAATAAAATACCAAATTTTAAATTAATATGAGAAGCTAAGAAAAATAATATAAATTTTGTGGGGGACTGCTAAATAAATATGTACATAAAACTTTATAAAAAGCAAAATTGAACAGGTTTGATTTTATTAACTAAGTTTTTTATATAATACTAGGATAATTCCATGTCAAATCATCCAGGCCATGAAACCCACCCTCTTCAATTTTTCAGAAAGTTTGTCTAAGTGTGGAGTGTAAAGCTTGTCTAAGTGTAAAGTTAGCCAATCCCCAAAATTTGAGCTTCCAGTTCCTAAAATTGGCAGAGTTATGTCGATTTTTAGCTCTCCAAATTTGAAGGGCGTCGCGAAAAAACTTTTGTAATCTATTTTTGTCTGTAGAACTGTTGAGTTCTAGAGCTTCCCTATTAATAAAAATTGGTTTATAAAAGCATTTTTGCCCAAGGAATCCAAAAATGCTACCAATAAAGTCTTAAAGGCAACCAATTTTAAGTTATTGATGATTTCTGATTTTTTCATAACATGATCAATATCCCAATGTGGCACTGCGTCTACGACAACATTTTTTTTCTATTATTATTTCACATATGTTGAACATTATTTGTACTAAAAAGATAGTTTGATATTTGCTCAGAACCGAAGCTACAACATTTTGCAAAAATTTAAAATTTTGCATTTCAATTTTTCTGAAATTTTGTACAGGTGTGAACTATTTAAAGTTAACCAATCCTCAAAATTTGAGTTTCCAATTCCAAAAATTGGCAGAGTTCTGTTGATTCTAAAAATCAACATAACTCTCCAAATTTGGGTTGGGTGTCACGAAAAATGGCAATTTTTAGTTAATAACTCTTAAACAAATCGATGATCTTAAACAAATCATGGAAACAGCACCCCACAAGAAAGCAACTGTATGACCACTTGCCCCCTATAACACAAATTATCCAAGTGAGACAGATAAGACATGCAGGACACTGCTGGAGAAGCAAGGATGAACTCATAAGTGACATTCTCCAATGGAAGCCAGCACATAGGAAGGCCAGTGTGGGCCGTCCAGCAAAGACCTACATTATAACCAGCTTTGCACGGATACTGGATGCTGCACAGAGGACCTTCCAGGTACAATGAATGATTGGGAGGATTGGCAAGAGATTGTCATGGATATCTGTGCTGCTAGCATTACATGATGATGATGATGAAATCTCAAAATATTATAATGATCAGAGATTCCAAATTACCTGATATAAATTCAATAAATGGATTAGCAATGTCTCCTGTAAACTCAATTTGTATTATTTGTATTATTCAGTCTATTGTCCTCACCTTTATTGTTATCTGGGTAATTTATGAGGAAGTGCGTCCCGGTCTCCTGCCTCAAAAATTGCTACCCGGTGACTATTAAAATAATGACCCAGCTCAGTCTATTCAAAACTATCCATCTTCATATCTATCTATCTATCTCAATTTGTTCATATTTATCTATATTACTTTAAATACTAAGATTTTTTTTTTATTCATGTTTGTTTAATGTCTTGTTTTTAGTTTAAATAAACAAGAATTACGACAAAAAAAGAAGCGACCCCCCCCCAATACATTTACTTGTCGAAAATATTTATCTATCTATCTCCATTTGTTCGTATCTATCTATATTATTTTGTTTGTTTATCTATCTATCTATCTCAGTCTATTCCAAACTATATATCCATCTTCATATCTAAACAAGAATTACAACAAATTACGATAAATAAACAAGAATTACAACGAGCTGGGGTTGTTATTTTGATAGTCACCGGGTAGCAATTTTTGAGGCAGGAGACCGGGACACACTTCCTCATAAATTACCATTATCTGTACAACATTTCGGTCAATGTGCCCTCCGGCCTTCTTCAGGTATTTCTTGTCAGACTCAGGAGCCTTTTCGAACTCTGGAACCTTCTTGTTATGATCGGGAGCCATCACGGAACATTGAACCCAACCCTTTATTCAATCCACGGGAGTATCCTGTTCTCATTCCTCTAACCATAGCTGGGTACAAGTGTTCAGCTGTGTTAATTATTATTCTATGTTACAGTCACCTGTGACTAGGATTGAACCTGCAGCCTAGAGATAACTGTCACTTAGAACTGTCTTAACCCAACACCTATATCTATTATGCTATGTGTCCAATTGGACAATTAGTTATCATTTTAGATTACAAAACAAATATTTTGATCTGTTTACAACAAAAAGATCAAAATTGGTTTATAGAAGGACACACTCACAGCACAGATACCCACAACTCTCTCGCTACCCATCCCTATCAGTCATCACTCCTGAAGAATAATTAAAGTCCAATTACCGTCGAACTGGGAAGACAAGGTAGAAAACAGTTGTAACTCAATACAATCCCGAAAGCCACAAAGTCCATTGCAAAAAGACAGAGTATATATAAGACTCCACAATGTCATTCAAATCAAGCAGTCAAGCAGCCAATCAGAACTCAAGGAATGGAATCACCCAAATCACCCAGATTCATGGATGGACCATCCTATTTATACCAACTGTCTTTGACACTGCTGGAGTGCTACTTAGCTGCTGTTATTCAAACCAACAGTAGGCTAACTGACTTCAATAACTCCCTGGCAGGTCTTCCGCACAGCATCCAAAATCCACACATGGCTGATTGATGTAGGTTTTGTGTGACAAGAGACAGGTGGCTGTACAGCTGATTTTTTGTGGGATGATGCTTTCAGACAGTTCTTGTTTCCAAGAGTTATATAGAAAGGCACAAGGCTGTAGAGAAAGAGTCAAAGTCAGAGTCCGCAGCAATAAAAGGAATCACTGGAGTCGGAATCAGTAAAACTATACAGACTCTGACTTCAATTGAATTTACACTTTATATGGCTCTAGTTTACTCTGTAAATTTATACAGTGCACACTCTTTTAAAATAGATTATTAAAAAATCATGGTTTTATACTTATTATGAATTAATTACATAAAGAGGCGTCAGAGGTGCCAAAAATAAAGGTGTTGGAGTCGGTAAAACTATACAAAGTCGAATGTTTTGTGTTCCAACTCCACTGCCCTACTTGTAAGCATTCAGGATTGCTTTAATGATAAGACCAGGGGATCCCCAAAGTAGTCAATAGCAACCCCCAGGGGTCAATAAAACATTTTAAGGCGTCAAAAATTCCTTGGGGAGGTTGATTGGAAGTTAATTAGAAATTGTTGATACAGAACCATATTAACATCGTATCGTTACATGTTTTGATAGACCTCCAACAGATAGGGGTGAAATAGCAACAGTTAAAGTTTATTTTCCTAGCAAATTCTGCTCAGTACAGAATATTGGTAAGTTGGCAGGGAAGATTTATTTGGTTTACTTTCATTTTAAAAGGAAGGAATTTTACATTAGAGAGTTCCTCTTCTCTTATTTCAAAGTGAAAGTAAATAGACTTCTCCTGTTTTAGAGTATTTTGGGATTTTTGCTTATATTTTGAAATTTAAAAACATTAATCTATGCTTTTTGTGGCTTCTTGATCCTTTCAATGCATTTATTTGCACACACATATATACATATATACTAGAGAAAACGTGAAGCATTGGGTCACCCATTAAGCTCTGGGTAGATAGTTGAGATTAGGTATATAATATATATATATAGTGTGTGGGATGGTCACTGTTTCAGTTTTTGCTGGAACGGTGTACCAAAGGCAGTATTATTGGTAGAGTACTCATGTTATGGTCGTGAATGTTCCTTTGTCACCAAATAAATAGATATGTAAAACCTTTATATATTTATTTTATTATATTATATATATATATATATATATATATATACTAGAGAAAACATGAACCGATGGGACACCCATTGAGCTTTGGGTAGATAATTGAGATTAGGGAGAAGTGAGTTTGCAAAGCGATTTTAATTTTTTAAGAAATTTTCTCCTGATGACAACCTCTGGTCGAAACTAGTTGAGAACAATTAAAAAATAAATAACATAAATTTAAAAAATCATCAATTCTTGCTTTTTGTGCAAATATTATGAAGATTTGATTTATATTTAAAGATATTTAAAAAATTAAAATCTACATAGAAATAGCATTGAAATTCTACTTAAAAATGTCCAGCATTTTGTAAATCTCCAAAATAAACAAATCAGTACAGCAGAGTTTTTGTTCACCCCACCCCTCTACCCAGTCGACACTGGGTGGCCATTTCTAGTTTAGAACCAAGTTGGATTTATATCTTCACTTATAAATGAAATAAAGCTTATGTACCTCCCATTAAAGGAGTACCTCCCTTTCACATGGGAGGTACTCCTTATGTACCTCCCATGTGAAAGGCTATTTAGTAATGATGTTATCTATTAATAATGGAGACTTGCTGCCTGTCTGTAACAAAAACTACGTCACTGCTGATGTCACAAAACCCAATACCATACTCTTGCCTTTTTTACAGTAACAAGAAGTTAACTAAAAGGTTTACAAATAAATAAATACCTACGATTTGTGTAAAATAAGTAAATATCTACGATTTGCGAAAAATTTATTTGTACACTATTAAAAATCGTTATCTAATTAATAATTAATAGATTCATGCAACATTTTATTTGAGGGGAACAAAACTAAGTTTCCATTTCAAATTGTTTGATGATTTTGCTTATGGCACACTCCCTCTGACATTGAATTTTTAACTCCCCTCCCTCAGGTAATATCATTCAAAAATTCATTTTTACACCACCCAGAGGGTGTTTATTTTTGCTAGTAAAAATAATAAAGCTGAAAGATCACCTTCAAAAAATTCCTCCTGATAAAAAAGATAAATATTTTGACTTTTTTTTTAGGTAATGCCTCCTACACATGCGTAGGAGGTTGGTAAATATATATAATTAACCTATATAAACTTTGATCAACAACTCAATTTGATGATGAGCCAGTGAATGTACATTCAAATATAAGATCGGATTTCTGACTTTTTATATAAATGAAAAGAATCAGAGTATAGAAGAGAGAACTTTTATTACTCACGTATGAATTTTCTTTTATAAAAATGAAAAAACCCTTGAAAAATGATAGGGTCAATTTGATCAGGTTAAAAATAAATTTTGGCTGAATTTTATTCTCAAAACTATTTTAAAAATTTGGATTGATTCCCAAATAAAAGGAAATCAAATCCTCACTGGGAAAGAAAACAAATTTTATATTTGGCTAAATTAGTAGAAATACTTTACTGATTAGTCATTAGATTAAATTGTTGATTAGAATGTTTATTTAGGTTAATACTAACCTGAATTATATGTTAATCTAGATGGAAAATTAACAGTTTAACTAAAATAATCTTAATAAGTTAACAGGGTTTATTTGTCTGAATTTTTCAGATGAGGCTTGATAATTTGTATTATTTAGACACATGGTTCAACAGACATAGGCATCAAATTAATACAGTTCTAAGCAGGTTCAATCCTGACTATAGGTGAAAATAACATAGAATACTTAGTATATATATATATATATATATATATATATATACTTTGGTGTGGTACCAAGTTTCTTGGTACAAGGTGATTCTAGGTGGGTCCTAATTCTCTACCCGTAGTTTGTTGTAGAGTTCAGGTTCCGTATGAGAGCTCAATGTTTAATTATTGTAAACAGAGCAAAGTTATTTGGGAATAAAAAGGCCTTAAATACCATGGGTATCGTGATTCAGAAGAAGCTCTTGAGCATGCTCTCGAGTGGAAATGGTCCATAATCACGATACCCATGGTATTTAAGGCCTTTTTATTCCCAAATATATATATATATATATATATATATATATATATATAAGTAATTGGTAATTTGCTTGAAGCATTGTTAAGTAGGTTATAATATATTAGTAATTTGAAGGCAATACAATGCATATAAAAAATCTTTAAAAAAAAATATATATATAAGAGAGTTTTATAATTTGCTTGAAGCATTATGTATATATTGGTTTGGAGGTTGATTTAGAAGGCTATCACAATGCAGGTGTAAAGAAAAAATAACAAGGTAACAATGGTGTTGTGTATTAACCTGTATTTTATTCTTGAATTTTTGAGATAAAAATTTCTTTTTCAGAAATGCCATAACAAGACGACTTCAGTTCCAGTGATCTTCTGAAAAAGAGATTTTATCTCGAAAATTCAAGAATAAAATACAGGTTAACACACAACACCATTGTTACCTTATTATTTTTTCTTTACACCTGCATTGCGATAGCCTTCAAAATCAACCTCCAAACCAATATATATATATATATATATATATATATATATACATATATATATATATATATATATATATAATATACCAGCCCCTCCACATGTGCAGGATGTGACACAAGGTCAATTTAACTGGTTTGAATTCACAGCTTTCCTTCTCCTAGACTGATTACCTAACCAAGGTTAAAGAGCCCAATCTGCCCTACTTAGTATAGCTTAATACTTGTATTTGGTCATGATTAATGGAATGAGAACAATCTACCCCAATGGATTAAATAAAGGGTTTGGTTCAAAGTTCTGTGAAGGCTCCTGATTATGACATGAAAGCTCCTGAGTTTTACAAGAAGTTTCCCCAAGTTCAACAAGAATCACCTGAAGAGGGTCAGAGATCACATTGGCCAAAACATTCTGCATAAAAATAAGTCTTATACTCCCTTATGTGATAGTTTTCTGATTTTTTAAATATATGTGAAGATGCATGTGAAGGTATGCAATGGACAATCAAGTGAACTTTGTGAAATATACATGATCAAGGTAATACTCTTGGGAAAGGTATGCATTCAACCATTCTTCCTCCAGCTATGACTAAATAGTAGGGCAAACTGGGTTCTTTAACCTTGTGTAGGCAACCAGTCTAGGAGAAGGAAAACTCTGAATTAAAATTTTAAAACCGTTAAACTCCACTTAAAATATTGACCTTGTGTCACATCCTGCTTGTGCGGAGGGGTTGGTAAATATATGTATATAAAACATTTTGACTGATGTGCCCTCCAGTGTTCTTCAGGTGTTTCCTGTCTAACTCAGGAGCCTTCATGATTAACAGAATAAAAACAACCTAACTCTAATGAATTAAATAAAGGGTTCAGTTTAAAGTTCTGTGAAGGCTCCCAATTACAACAAGAAACACCTGAAGAAGGCCAGAGGGAACATCATCTGAAACGTTGTGTATATAGCAATAAAGATGAGGGTAACTATCTGAAAAATCTAAATAATATTACATGATTTCACCAAATTAAAACTGGTCTTATTATTACCATTATTTTTCTCTTTAAGTGAAGTATCAAACCAGCTGTACTCTAGAGCAGTGCTTCTCATAGCCAGTCTGCCAGTCTGCCAGACCGGTGCAGTGCAGGTAGTACTACCTGCCAATCAGCAGGTGCCACACATGATTTTTTAAAAATTTTATAGTTTTGAAGTACGACAACAGTACATAAAAAATAAAATTGGAAATATATTTCTAAAAATATCAACATACTCATGCAGAGAGGTTGGTAAATATTTACATGATCCAGGTTTGGTTTGTTTTGTTTTACGGCATATCAACCTCAGTGGGTCATTTAATGCCAATAAAGTTTTGAAATAAAGTCATTCTTAATGGATACACAATTTTTGTTTTTATAAATACATTTTTCTATTTAACCCATAGATGGGACCCTAACAGGTACTACCACTCCAGGTCAATGGTACTACCACTCCAGGTCAATGGTGATGAGGAGGTGCTCCACATTCCCCAAACCTCCAAAACTGGAACCTCACCATCAGATAGAGTTTAACGTCATTCCCAGGACATGTAGACCCTCAGTCACTCTCTGAAGCTTACTCTTCCTTCACTCTTGTCTTTTATTGCTAAATTTTCCTAATTTAACAATTTAGTTGAAATAGGAAGTAAAGAATAAAATTACAGTTATTTCTTCTTGTTAATTAATTTCTTTTAAAATTTATCTCTGAGATTTTTGTTCATATTCATTAAGATAAAACCAAACAATTAGAAATAAATAATACTAAGCACATATTTATTAAAATCAAATTTTTAATATCAATATGCAAATTAGCCTTCCCATTAACACTGTAAACTGCTATTTTGTTGTATATATAAATACAATTGCATGTTATTAGTATATAGATACGACCAACAGTATTAATAATGTAAAACAATTTTATTAATAATTGAGGTTTAGATAAAAATAAAATCATGGAGAATGTGATGTAAAAAACAAAGGGAACAGTGACTTGGGTAGTGATATAGTTTCGGTTACAGACAGGCAAACACAGACTCTCCATTATTAAAAGAATAGAAGAAGATGTTAGAATTTAATGATAAGCAATTTATTACACAGTGATTACATAATAAATCTAGAATTGATATCCGTGTCTAAATAATAACATTTGCTTTTCATCTTGCTTACTGTAATGACAAATCTACTTAGAATAATTGGTACTCTTACTGAGATCTTATATACTCTAGTAATCACCAGAGAGTTCTCCAAAAAATAGGGGAGGTAACTCTCAATTACTTATTACACTTATGGATTATTATTAAAATGGTTTTTGGTTTATGCAGATACTTTGCTGCCAAATCAAACAATAAGAGAAAATATTATGATAATGTTTTTAATTCATTTTTCAATTTTCTATATATTGTTACATAATCTATGCGGTTGCATAAGATTATTGTCGGTCCCCTGTAATTCTGAGGGGATGACCCTTTTCATACCATGGCCTGGTCCTTCAATGGAAAATTACAGAAGCCTGCCAAAATACGTGAAGTCACGTGGGACCTGTTCGGTCCCCAGTTTTCAGTTAGACGTCAGGGAAGTCAACCATTTTTAGGTCCTGCCTAAAACTGGAACTCACGCACGCTATGTTAGTCAGATATTTAGTTACGTGAAATGTATAGTTAAGGAAATAAAAGTTTGTATAAGTAATATGTTCTTGTGGTTGATGAATGTCTTGGTAACAAGACTAAGAAATGAATCCAGGACGACCAGCCAGCAGGAACATAGCAATAGAAAACCAGTCCTTAGGAGATCCGAGACGCTAGACCAGACCAAGTCAAGATGTTAGAAGATAGAACCAAAGCCGGCCAGAAGAAAAGACGACTAGAAGTAGGAAGTAAGAAAGGGTATACAACAATATTAATACTGGAGTTCCTACAAAATACAACCATTATCATCTTGCAACAACCTCGGGTAAAAAATGAGACCATCCAAATCATCCAAGATGAAATTCAAAAATGTAAATCCTGATTATCTGGTGTTGCTTATCCACCAAATTCTTATTTCTTATGAGTATCATCACCTCAGTTAAATAATAGACTATTCCATTTTTAGAGACAGTCCAAGTCATCCAAGATGAAATTCAAAAATGTAAATACCCAACATAACATGACTTGAGTTAATCTATTCTTCTTTATAAAAAGATCAGCAAAAGAAAGATATCTCCATTCCATATGCACTCCTACATTCTATGCTTCCTGGAGAGAAATAACAAATGTTTGAGATCAACAACTTCTACGGTTTTAATCTTAAAATAATATCAGAAAAAAATAGAAACAAGGAGAAAATATTAAATTTTAAGTCTGTAAAATAATTATACTAAGTTCCAATTAATGCTGAATTGGTAAGACAAGGCAACAAGTAGCCATAACTGACCAAGTGCACAAGACAGCTGGTACTTATGGAACTCAAGAATAGTCCATTCATGTATTTGGGTGATTCCATTCCTTGAGTCTTGATTAGCTGCTTGGTTTCTATGATGTTATGAGGCTTCATAAATACCCTGGCATTCTGCAGTACAAAATTAGATCTGTATTCAGTTATGGCTACTTGTTGCCTTGTCTTACCAATTCGACAGTAATTGGATATTAGTATAATTCTTTTACAAAGTCATCAAAATATTTGCAGTCAGTTTCAGTGTCAGTAATCGATGAATTATTATACACAAAAGTATTCATTTGGTTGGTTGGTTTTTACGGCATGTGAACCCTTGCATTATTTTATGCCGAAGACGCCACCACCTTCTAACACATATATGATGAAAAGGGGGGGGGTGCCAATACAATCGGGACAATCATATAGGTGCCAGGCGCATGGTCTAATGGTTAGAGTCGTAGGAAATGGACTCATTGACTCGAGTTCAATTCCTGGATGAAGCTGTTTGAATTTCACATAGCGCTAATACCCTTGGGAAAGGTATGAATCCAATTCTCCCTCCAGCTATGGGTAAATAGCAGGGCAGACTGGACTCTTTAACCATGGTTAGGTAACCGGTCTAGGAGAAGGAAAACTCTGAATTCAAACTTATTAAACTCTGCTTAATAAATTGACCTTGTGTCGCATCCTGCTCATGCGGAGGGGTTGGTAAATATATATAGGTGTCAGTACTTGTATAGCCAGCTGATTAATTAAAGGGGGTGTCTCTGATTGTGGATTGTTGCATGTCATGGACTACTCAGCCTCCTGGATTCCATCCTTAAGCATCATGTGTAAGTAAAAAAAAAGTCATCGGGGCGGCCTAATGTCGGTATCAGCCATACAGCAAAGGAGTCTCTCCCCTTTTCACTAGCACTAGACTGAGGAGATTATTCTAGCCTCCTCACTTTACCGCACAGATCCCTGTGCTACTTATACGCTGAGTTGGCGAAGGCCGATATCGAACTAGTAACCTTGCGATTCCTAGCCAAATGCTCTACCGACTGAGCTAACCCGTCCCTTTAGCATCATGTGTACCCACCCACAACTAACAGGTGGACCTATTGGTAGGGACTTTACCCTTCTGCAGAGATGCAGTCTGCATATTCTACAGCCCCACAAGACAAGGTATTTGGATCACTGTTATTATAGCGACGATTTTAAGACCTTTATACTCTTCAGTCATCTTCACGTGTCAGTTTTTGTGAGAATTTCCGGCAAATTTTAAACCAAACACTTTATTCATTCCACTTTCTATGTCACAAGAAATTCTCATGTTAGTTAAATATCTATTGTTAAATTGTTGTTGATATGCCGCTCGCACATGCCACTAAATCAGAATATATAATGTATACACTAACTGCCTCACGGACTGACTTCATGTCCATCATGTAACTGGATACACTTTAATGAAAATTTTGATCCACTCAGTTTTATCCTAACGAGAAGGCGCTCGTGTGTAACGATTATCGTTGTAGAAAAATGGACACAGTAAGTCAAATATTGGATGATGTTGTTTGCATTTCACATAGTGCTAATGCCCTTGAAAAGATATGAATTCTACTATTCCCTCTCCATCTATGGGTAAATAGTTGGGCAGATTGGGTGCTTAATCCTTTTAGTGTGATCGGTTTAGGAGAAGGAAAAAAATCTCCATACATATGGATTCCATATGTATGCACTACAGTCAACCGATTCTGATAGGATGTTGACATTTAGAATAATATCTGAATAATTCCAGAATTACCATTTTTTTTTTTCTGATTGAAAAGTAAAGACAAAGCTTAACTTAAAGAATTTTTCAAATGCAAAGACATTTCCTTCGTGTGGAGGGTTTGTTAAATACACACACATGATTAATGTTCTAACTGTAGCAAGATAAATCGATTCCTGTTGGCTTAAAATTTATGGAAATTCCTCAAAAATTGAAACACACTAGTAAATCACCTACGTTATTAATGAAGATATTTGCATTTCACATAACACTAATACTCTTGGGAAAGGTAGGTATCCATGTAGCCTTCCTCCAGCTATGGGTACATAATAGCACCGAACAGTCTAGGAAAAGGAAAACTCTGAATTCAAACCTGTTAAATTTTGCTTAAGAAATTGACATTGTGGCACATCCTACTTATGCGAAATGGTTGGTAAATATGTACGTGATCCAGGTAAATTTAAAATACATATCCATTTTCACAAATAACCTGAAGATCTTATTATAATGGAGGTTCAGTGTCTGTCTGCCTGTCTGTAACCAAAACTACTTAAAATACTAAAATTCCTTAAGTTTATTAAGTATTTAATCTATAGTCAAAATCATTATTTATACATAAAATAAATCTTATCTATTAAGGATGTCTCTATGAAAATCTGAGTTAGATTTGACTCAAAACAGTTTTGGGTGCATTTAATATACCTCAATGTGTCTTGTATATCACTAAGAAATAAAGGTTTACATAATATATGGTGTGATTAATTTGCATACTGGTTTTAACAAAACTGGGTTTGATAAAGAATTACTTGGTGTTATTGATCTCTAATATTATTGTTTTATTCTCCAATGTATTAAAATCAATCCTATGAATGATTTTATATAGGAACCAATTAAAATATAATTAAAATAAGTGTAATCTTTTTATATGCATTCTTATTTAATTTTGTTAGTCTTCCAAATTTGGTTTATTTCATTGCATTAAAAGTTAAATACTTACGCTCGGTAGAGGATGCATACTCTTGCTAGCAAAAGTAAAAATAGTAAAGAATCTCATGGCTTTAGTTAATCGGTTCTTCTTTGTAAGAGAATTATCCAAAGAAAGAAATCTGCCTCCATATGTAAGCGCTAGAATCGACCGATTCCAATATGATGTTGACATTTAGAATAATATCCGAATAATTCCAGAATTACCATTTTTTTTTTCTAAAGACAAAGCTTAAGTTGAAGAATTTTTCAAATGCAAAAAAAAAAAAAAGAATTTTTTTAGTAACAGATAAAAGCATAACCATCAGTAACGATTACAAAAGAAGTTTCGCATTGATTAACTCTTAAGCACATCACACACAAAAACAAAAAAAATGGAAATCTAAAAAATATCAAAGATATATATATAAAAAAAATAAAAAAATTTTTAAAAAAGTGTCCATATCTTTAGTACTGATATTCCTGATAAGTAAATTTAGGTTTTTAAGAGTAGGTAATGATTAAATGTCATAAAAAAAATAAAAAAATACTTCTAAGAAAATAGATAAAGTACTATTAACCTTTTGTTAACCTAAAATGTAAATATGATAGAGAAATATTAATATATATTTTTGTATTATCATTTTTTTTTTCATATAGAAACAGTTATGATCATGACTTGGTTTGGTTTGTTGGATTTTATGGCATGTCAACCCTTGTTGGATTATTTTATGCCAAAGACGTTTTGTTTTATTCATTCTTGATGGATATTCAAAAACAGACCAACTTCAATGAAAAGAGTAGAACAAAGGAGGAGATGGGTGCCAACTAAGAACAAAAAAGTTAAAGATAAAGTAACAGAGCTGGTAAGGGCTAATCAGATCAGGTTGGCATGGCAACCCTTGTTGGGTTATTTTATACCAAAGATTTTTGTTCTATTCATGATTGATGGGTATTCAAAATTTGTTTTTCAAACTCAATTTTCTTTTAACTCATTTTTTTCTATTTAGATGGGACCCTAACAGGTACTACCACTCCAGGTTAGGATGAACCTGGGAGTAATGGCGATGAAGGGTGACTCCACACTCCTCAGAGCTCCAAAATTGGAATAAAGTTTAACGTCATACCCAGGACACAATCATGGTTTGGACCAGCCACGTTTTTTAAAGGTTGACAAAAAGACTAGAGTCTATCTCCTTTTCACTAGCACTAGACCATGGAGATTATTTAAAGGTTTTTAAAGGTTGACAAAAAGACTAGAGTAACTGATATTAAAACATTTATTTTACTGTTGTTTAAATAAAGGGCTACAGTTGTTTTTTTAATCAATGAACTTATGGTTCTGAAATTTTCAAACCATAGCAGTATTGATTTTCTATCTGAAACAGCATCATTCCAACATAACATGAAATGAGCACGAAAAGCTCTCTGTGTAGCAATTACATATTCACCTGTTTTAAAAAAAAACATTTCAACAGCTAACATACGGTGTCACTAGTCCAAATTAGGATTGTAACTGATCTTATCTGAAAGAAAAATGGTAAGACATTAGCTAAATGGAGCTACCATTACCATTTGCCTAAGTTCACTTGCACCACACAGGTGATAGTTTAAAACAGGGCTGTGGAGTTGGAACAAAACCTTCAACTCCGATTCCAGCACCTCTATTTTTAGCACCTCTGACTACTTCCTCTTTATGTAGTTAAGTGATTACGGCCTACAAACAGATATAAAACTATGATTTTTATAATCTATTTAAAAGGAGTGTGCACTGTATAACTTTACAGACTTAACTAGAGCCATATAAAGTGTAAATTCAACTGGAGTTGGAGTCGGTATTGTTTTACCGACTTCGTGACCTGTTAATTGCTTCCGACTCCTGACTCCACGGCCCTGGTTTAAAATGTGGAAGGTATTTCTGGCTCACCCTGTAGAAAGAGAGATTTCTTTTTGAAACTGATTATTTGATAAATTTAATGTAATTTATTTAGCAATATTTTTTATCTTTCTATTGATTTACAAGTCAGTAATTAATTGAAGGAGAATCATAAATGCCCAAATGGAGGAGCAGTATGTAAAAGTTATTGATGAACAGTAAGTAAAGTCATCGGGGTGGCCTAAAGTCGGTATCAGCCAATCAGCGAGGGAGTCTATCCCCTTTTCAATAGCGCTAAACCATGGAGATTATTTAAGCGTCTGGGGTGGAGCGCCACACCTACCATCAACTCCTTACTTTACCGCACAGATCCCTGTGCTACTCATAGGCTGAGTTGGCTTGGGCCGGTATCGAACTAGGAACCTTGTGGTTTCTAGCCGAACGCTCTACTGACTGAGCTAACCTGGCCCTTCATCTTAATTCAGGTTTCTTGATGCTACAACTACTTTCTACAAATTACTATAGGCAGAACAGCATCTTTAAAAAATAACAAGCAATGCACACACACACACACACACACACACTAATATATATATATATATATATATATATATATATATATACACACACACACACACAGACTCCAGCTGAATTTACACTTTATATGGCCCTAGTTTAGTCTGTAAAGTTATACAGGGCACATATATCCTATAAATAGATAGAAGTGTATGCATAGGCTTTACAAGATTTATAGGCCATAATCCCTTAATTATACAAAGAGGAGTCGGAGTCAGGGGTGCCAAAAATAGTAGGGGTCTGAGTTGAAGGTTTTGTGTTCCACAGTCCAATTACCATTGAATTGGCAAACAAAGGTAGCAAAGCAAGTCGTAACTCAAATACAGCTCCTGCATTGCTACCTTTGTCTGCCAATTCGACGGTAATTGGGTTTCTACAGTTGTTAGCATCCATTTTAAGTATATTTTATAATTTCATCTAAAAATCCTGATGTTTTGGTGAATGGTGTAGAGATTTGTGTAGACTGATCAGTATTCAACTGTTGCAAGTTGAATCTGCTTCTGAGAATCCAGACTTGGGAAGTGGTTTAAATAGCAGGTTGGGCTATTCTACTTTGTGGCATGGTCAAGTCTATTTCCAGGATTTTGATTTTGGATTATACAGCTGACAATAATTGAAGAATAGATCAATCACCTATTGCGTTACCAATACCAAAGTACAACAAAGAAATGGTTCAGCTGCCCCCAAAGTTTCTGAATGAACAATATACTCGCCTTCACATGAAGGCTGTGATTAGTTTCCAGTCACCAGACAAAAAAAAAAAGATAGAGTAACCAAATACACTCTGTAGCAATTGTCAGGACATGGTCAAGTGTTCAGTTGGTTGGTTGGTTGATGGATTTTAACGGCATATCAACCTGTCTGGAGTTATGTCATGCCTAGCGGTTAGGAAGTAATATATGTTGTGTATCTATATTTACATTTTTTAGTAATTGGTTTTAACAATGTGTTAGCATTATAGGGGATTATGTTGTATGGTATTGATTAGTTTCATTTCTATATTCTATGGTATAATTTTATTTCCTTCAAAAAGGACAGAATGTCTTCTATGCTGACTTTTTCAAATAGATCTTTCATATTGTTTGTATTAAAATAACAGTTTCTGATGTGAGCAAAAACCCTGCATTCTATGAATAAGTGTTTAACAATCAAAGGTGTTTGACATGTTTCACACTGTGGTTGTTGTTCTTGTTTGAGTATATAGGAGTGTGTTAGTCTTGTGTAACCAATGCGTAGTCTGGACACAATGACTGGTTCCTTTCTGGACTTCATTAAGACTGGTCTCCAGTCTCCCAGAGTGGGTTTGATTAAAAAGAGTTTATTGTTGATGTTGTTATTCCAATAATAATATTCTGTTATTCAAGTGTTTAGTATATATGGATAAAAAATATACACACTAAAACCACTAGCCAATCAAAATCCTGGAAATAGACTTGACCATGCCACATAGTAGAATAACCCAAGCTGCTATTTAAACCACTTACTAAGTCTGGATTCTCAGAAGCAGATTCAACTTGCAACATAGTTGAATACTGATCAGTCTATACAAATCTCTATAAGTGGAGAGAAAAATGGAGAATATTTTTGATTTTCTGGTTTATTTTGGTGACTGTTAAGCATAAGAGCTGAGACAAATTCAGAATAAGGATGAACCTTTTTTTTTTCTATTTCACTTTCACTTTCCAATTCATATCTATTCTGCTAATCACAATGATGTGTTATTATTGTCAGCCATTATCAGCACTTGGAAAATGGCTGTTGACTTATTTTCTACAACTTATTTTTCTTCAACAGCTGAAAGAAGATTTTTACAAATATCTTCTGATAAAAGACATAATCTCTGTGAGCACCTGTCATATAAACACTTTTATTTATAAAATTTTATAACAATATTAACTTGGACAGCTTTTTTTTTATCAGCAATAAGTTGCAGTATATATTCTCAAACAAGAAATAGAATAGTTTTCTGCATAATCTTTCTATCTATCCATTGGTCAATCTATCGTCTCTCTCTCCCTTTCTATCTCTCTCTCTCTCTCTGCATCTCTCTCTCTCTCTTCATCTATCTGCATCTCCTCTCTCTCTCCTCTCTCTCTCTCTCTCTCTCTCTCTCTCTCTCTCTCTCCATCCATCTATCTGCGTGTCTGTCTATTCATCTATCTCAAATGATGAACTTAAAATATATTTTTGTAGCATAATGTTACACATCAAAGAAAAAAGCTTCCATGGTGATTGGAATATTTTTGAGACATAGAAAACAAAGAGTAGTAGTAGTAGTAGTACCAATAGATTTGTAAGGCATGAACTCATAAGGAATTTTTTTTAAAAACATTAAAATGTGAACAAGTCTGTTGTGGTGCATGATTTTTTTCATTTTTTCCCCCAGATTTTTCATTATTTGAGAAAGTTGGACAATTCATGAATTATACAACTTAAACTGGTGCCGTATCTGGTGTAATGGTTATTGTCTTAGAAAATGGATATGGTAAACCGAGTTCAAATCCTGGATGACACTGTTTGCATTTCACATAGCAAGTTATTTTGTAGAAGGAAGTTACTTGATAAGTAACAGAATCTCACCAGAAAGCGAGCAGACTGTAGAATGCTCCTCGATCCATTAGCAAAACCACCAAGAAGTTAAACTCTGTGATTGTCATGTTATATTTGTTTCTGATTTGTTATGTTTTTGGTTTTGGGGTCATCAGGAGAGAATGTGCACTTCTTTGGGGCCTTTCTCACCTGTTTGTATTTCACATAGCAGAACAATTTTGCCGATATCTTTATCGATTGAAGAATTAAATAACTCTTACCAAAAGGAAGCATCAAAAATTCCGTCACTCACCTGGAAAAAAAATAAAGAAAATCATTTTAAAAGATGAAATAAATTTGCACAATGAATTTAATATCATGTTTGAATTTTTTAAATAAGGCTACATAATTTGTATTATTTACATTTTTCAGACTATTGTCCTCGTCTTCATTGCTATATACACATCATTTCGGCCAATGTACCTTCTAGCCTTCTTCAGGCTACAGGGGGAATAACATAACGGAATGGTTAACGGAATGAGAACAATCTACCCGAATGGATTAAAAGAAGAGTTCAGTTCCAAGTTCCATGAAGGCTCCTGAGTTCGACAAGAAGCCCCTGGAGAACACTGGAGGGCACATCCACTGTGAAAGGTTGTGTAAATAACAATAAAGATGACGACAAGAGTAAAAGAAAATCTAAATAATACAAAATAAATTTAATCTATTTTAATATCATTATCATATTTTATTCAATATAGATTTTCTAGCTCAAGTAGATTGGCCTATTTTTAGAGAAATTTTTCACAACTAGGTGTCTTGTCATTTTTTATTTAAAACACTGAAAAATTCTGAATTGGTGATAAATCTGTTTAGAGCATCGTCCCTTGAATAAATACCAAGAAAAATGGAGCTAAAATGCTCAAAGGTGTTGGATTCTAAATCAAAACACACCACATCTACTAAAAACTCACTCATCATTCATTGGTACTGAAGAATAATTAAAGTTCCAATTACCGTCAAACTGGGAAGACAAGGCAACAAACGGTTGTAATTTAAATACAAACCCGAATAGTCACTAGGTCTACTACAGATTGACAGGATATTTATAAGACTCCACAATGTCATTCAAATCAAGCCGTCAAGTAGCCAATTAGAACTCAAGGAATGGAATCACCCAAATCACCCAAATGGTACATTTGTATTAAGAGAAATCATTCATTAAATAAAAATCATTTTCTTGTTAGCATTATATAAAAAAAAAGAATACATTTTAAAAAGTTCCACATGCAGTAACTCACAAAACTCAAGCTTTTCAAACATCTATACAAATTTGAATCACTGTCGGCTGCGGCATTACACCAACTGCACTCTGCAGAGATTTAATATCCCTCCAATATGACCACTGTTGGCCATGGGTGATGCTAAGTATAGAATCCTGGTGGCTGAGTACACAAGGTGTGTCAAAAAAGTATAGAGAGTTTTTGTACATTTTGACACACTTTGTATTCTGAAAAAAAATAATATTCCATTCATTCTTCATCTCTATCTCGGTAAATACAGCTTTAAACTTGGTACTTTTTTGACACACCTTGTATTCTGAGAAAAATGAACATTCTATTTATTGTTCATTTCTATCTTGATATATACAGCTTCAATCTCAATACTTTTTGACACCTTGTATAATGATATGAAACACTCCACTTTGGCCCTTACTTGAACTAGACAGGCAGTTGGAGAGGGGTCCCTCTGATCAATCAGCTGGCCACGTCAAGCCCTAGCACTTCTATGATTGTCTCGACCGTATTGCCCTTATAGCAAACCCCCAAACCTTTTTATGATATATGTGCGAGAAGGCAGTGGCTGAGGGTCTTACTAAGTGTCCTGGGTATGACGTTAAACTGCATCTAGTGGTGAAGTTCCAATTTGGAGTTCTGGGGAATGTGGAGTCACCTTCATCACAATCTTCTAGGTCCACTCGACCCGGAGTGGTAGTACTTGTTAGGATCCTCCATCTATAGATTGGTTATAAAAAAATGGGATGAAAAAAAATTGAATTTTAAAAAAAGATTTGAATACCCATCAAGCATGATAAAACGTCTTTGGTATAAAATAACCAGCAAGGGTTAAGATGCCATAAAACAACCAACCAACCAAAATTTGAAGATGTAGATATACTTTTAATTAACTGATATATATATATATATATATATATATATATTTATTTATAAAGGGTGGCTTACCGGTGAATATGGGCACGATCGTTGGAGGTGCACGGATCTAGGGGTTAAGTCCGTGATAAAACAAACACAAAGTAGAGCAAATTTATTGAAGAAATGGATACATTAGAAACCTACTCGAGTTTTATCGCTAGAATCATCAGGGTTAAATCCACTGAATTAATCGAGTTACCGATTAAATTGCAGCTGATCACATATATTTCATTGAAATAGATCTATAAAGATTCAATGAACAATACGTGTGATCAGCTCCAACTAATCGGGTAACTCGATTAATTCAGTGGATTTAAAACCTGATGATTCTAGCGATGAACTCGAGTAGGTTTCTAACTGTAATCCATTTGTTCAATATATATATATAATATACGGCTAGAAGTAGCTGCTAAGTCTAACCACACTGATGGGACGTAAACATTGAAACACGTGTCTGTAGATGACTATTATATATATATATATATATATATATATATACATATATATAATAGCACAACACACAGATGCTGGTAGGTAATGTGTCCGCATCCCTGACGCACCAAAAATTTAAAAGGACGCAGTAAAATCATATCCCATGTGTTCCTAGTATTTTTCTTTTTTTCTTCCCTCACCATTTCAAGCTACTGTAAAATACATTTGAATAGTTTTCTTAAGAAATGAATTATATAGGATAGGTTACAAGATAGGAGTTAGACAACGCTTTATTTGGGACCTCATAAATTTCCTGGGAACTCATTCAAAGCAATATGTGCGTCCAGGAATGCACACTAAATCAAAAAGCTATCATCAACTATATATATATAATATATATATATATAAATCACACCACACACACACACAACACAGGGTTTCGGGATAATTTGACATATTCATATTTGGTTATTTTTCTCCGTTAGTGACAGAAACTATATCAACTACTGACAAGGCAACAATCGCCCTTATGTTTTACGTCACATTCTCCATGATTTTACTTTTTATTTAAACCTCAATTATTAATAAAATTATTATTAATTGTTGGCCTTATCAACATACTAAATGACATGAATTGTATTTATATATACAACAAAATAGCGAGTTTACAGTGAGAACGGGAAGGCTAATTTCAATATGGAATTAAATTTGATTTTAATAAATATGTGCTTAGTATCATTCAATTACTAATTGTTTTGGTTATTGAATATTTGATAAAACTTAAATAGAAGATCCCATTAATACAAAAGAAAATTACAAAATAGATTAATTAGGAAAAATTTAGCAATGAAGAGAGGTTTCGTTTTACACCTGCGCTCTAATTCAAATCGTTTCTTATCTGCATCTTATTTAGTTTCATTAGCCTTTTAATTATGATAATGATATTTTATTACATAAAAACTTAAGTATATGCACCTGCGGAAAGTGATAGTATTGTCAATATGAAAACTAAATGATAATCAAAAATAAATAAAAAGTCGATGTTAAGCCTTGTTTTGAATCCAATTCTAAATATAGCCCTAATATGAATACAATTGAATTGAAGTGTTTGTGTAGCCGACTCGCTAAATCACACCTAATCGCGTCAGCACACACGACATCACATAGAGCGGCGTGGGGATGAAGACCAAATTTGCACTAGTGCTTCTATCTTTAGGAACTGTTTGTATACCAAACAATAGTCTGTATCATTTTAAAAAATATCGACGTGCCAAGTTTAGAGAGATGATAAAAGAACTAATCAAGCAGTCATTTACAGTGTGATCAAAAGTTGTGAGTGTTAAATGAGGCCTGAGGTCCTTAAACAATGGAAAGTGAACGGGCTGAGGTTCTGTACAAAATGGAGAAATTGAGGTTGAGGCTTATAGAACAATCTGAATGAGAAGAACAAATAAAAAAAAGAGAAATAAGGAATAATCCCTTCTTTTTTTTATTTTTCCAAATATTTAGTGAATATGATAAATTTTTAAATTGACAATGTGATGATATTATATACTGATGACTACTAACTATGAAGTAAGTTTATTTTGAAATATCAATAACTAAAGTTGTGTACTGGCGTTATCCCGACTATTTTTCCGATCTCAATTGTTATATTTAAAAACGTTTCGGCCCGATATGCCCTCCGGTCCTTCTTCAGGTATTTCTGTCGGAACTTGGAACCTTCTGTTTTCGAAAACTTGGCACTTTTGTGTGTAAATCGGGAGTTCCCGGATCCGACAAGATATACCTGAAGAAGCACGGAGGGCAATAATCTGGCCGAAACATTGTACAAATAACAATCGAGATGGGGACATAATCGATAAAACGCAGAAATACAATCTTCAAGCGCTCATACTAGCGTTCAGAGAAATAGTAAACTTGGTGCTGATAATATTGTCTTTTGTCTCCTTACAACATAAAATCATGCATTGGTTTTGTTTTTTGTAACTAGGGAGTGTATAAATAACAGTGGAGTGTTTGGATTTACAATTGGATTCAAGTTGTTTACATAGCAAAGGAGAAAAGAAAAGAAGGTAAAGAGGGGAGTGGCTAAGCACCTCCAAATTAAGGTAATCAGCCAAAATTTTGTTATAATAATTAAATTGTAAAGTTGTCATTTATTTAAGTTTTTTTGTTTTTTTAATAAGAAAGCCTATAAACTTACATATAATTTTTTCCTATAATTTTTTAAATTTAACACAATGAAATAAATACGTTAATACAAGTACAAATTATTGAAATGAGAAAAAAATGACAAAATGTGCCAATTTACATATATAGAATTTTATTTATAAATATCACCATTTTAAAGACTAAAACAAATTAAGTTATTACATCTTGTCCTGTTCTTAATAATACAGCAAAATTTATTGTTTTCTTTTATCCATTCTGATTTGTTGATTTAATTCTCGGGGCTCACAAAAAACACGTAACATTATTGGGCGTACTATATATCGGGAAATTTGTCATCTGCTTCATATAAAAACAAATTAATAAATGTAAACCGATTATTTAAAGAAAATTTTGGTTAAGGTCGGAAAGTAGTAACTATAATGAGCATCTATATATAAAAAAATTAAAAATCACAAATAATATTACATAGTAATTATCTTTTACATTTTAAAACAATTTATGGTCAATTTTGCTCAAATGCGTAACGCTATCTAATTTGACGTAAATCCGTATTTTACAAAAAATCAACACCCCTCGATAGAAAAACACACACACTTAAATAAACAGGGAATTCCGTTGGAATGATTCAAGTGTTGATTTTATCAATGACATTATATTTAAGTTATTTAATCTGATCAATACGATATATTAAAATTATTAAAATATGAATCGCATGAGTTAGCTTGTCTGACAAATATAAGAATCTTCATTAAATATTAATATGACAACAAACCCAAAAGTGAATGTGATTTTGTTGAGCCTGGCTTTTTTCTTCTTTTTTTTTTAAGAAAGAAAGAAAAAAAAAAATAGATCCTAATGCTGATTTAAGGCAGCAATAAGACTGTTTCAAGGAATCTTCCTACCATACAGAACATTTGCTTTTTTGTGGCATTATTTGATCCGAACTTTTACGACAAAGATAGTAATTTTTAAAACATAAAAGGCAAAAAAAGAAACTTCCTTCTGATTACCAATTAAGAAGAAAGAAAAAAAAGAAAGAAAAAACCTGCTCGCATGTTGGAAAACGAGAATGACCCTCCCCCTCCCGCAACACAATAAGATAAGAAAAATTTATTAAGATCTTTCTACGTTTTCTTGAAGTCATCAAAAAATGTAAGTTGTTTTAAAACTAAACGTATTGGCATATTTCCTCTAATTGTGATAGTTACCAACCCCGTAAAGGTTATGCCAAAGGCCCTATTAATGTGGGACTCATCCCACGAATGAAGACCTCAGATGGGGCAAAAAAATGCGTTGGTTCGTAGCAATTCATCCTCAAGGAGGCGCCTCAACCTGGCAATAACCCCCTGCCCCTTTAATCTCATGGACATTTGCCATGGCGTGACGACCCTGGAAACGATGAAATCGCTCCAGGGCAAGCCACCAGAAAAACCCGCCCAGTCGAATGTCCAAATTTTCACTAGAGTACTAAACACTATGAAGATTATTTATTTGTCATCAATACCCACTTCCAACCCGCCCTTCGTCGGATGCCGGTTCTTCGGCACTGGCATCAGTTGATGTTTGATAATAGGTATAAGGCCAATCCTCCAGGCATACTTGCCGTCATTGCACTTAAAGGGCAGTGGTTGGTTTATTCCAAGCGCCTAGGCAACCCCCTTGAGAGGAAAGAATGCCATGGATCAGCAATTTTTGTTACCTCCACATACTTTCGGCTGTGGGTGGGCCGCACGTTAAAACGAGCCTTGTGCCCAGTCCATACAGGTGGGTATGAAGACAATATAACAAACACTGGCTTTAAAAACACCTTTTTTTCATTTTTGTGTGGTTATCTAAAAACCAGTGAAAAAGTCACAACAATAAAAACTGAATTTCTTTTATGTTAACAATGCCCAAGCTATCAACTATAATTTCTGCCTTTAATAATAATAAAGCATACATTTTTTTTTTCATTTTTTTTTTATTATTTATCATTTTTTGTTTTATTTGTACGCAGGCAAGAAAATATTAAGAGCATCAAATCCTACCTTAAATAATTTTCTTTCTTTTAAATCTATATTTAATTTTCTTCACGTAAATTAAAGCTTTACTTTTGCATTTGTGATTTAAAAAAAAAACTGTAAATCCTTAGGTTAGGTATCCCAATAATCGAAAAATGCGTGTTCATACGAAAAACATAATCCCACAGCCACCG
>CM042168.1:67191988-67339488 GCA_023376005.1 Doryteuthis pealeii
CTCAACATAGCTGATATTATTAAAACCACCTGATTGAATGATAGGGATGGTTGGTGAGTGATTGTCATAGATATCTGTGCTAGTAATGTGACATGATGATGATGAAATAATGGATTCCCTTAAAAAATAAATAAATAATAAAAATTAAAAAATAAATAATAAAATAAAATAGATAATAATTTAATAAATAAATAGACAGGCATTCTTCTATGTTTTTCTCTCAACACGTGTAAAAAAAAAGTTTAAAAAAAAAAGATTTTCAAATTAAATTTAAAAAGTAAAAAATACATGCTATTCATAGAAAGAAAATGAAAATGGTTGAATCAGATGACAGTCTTGTTTGATTAAGCAAAAGAAATGACATCATCAACAAAAATTAATGAATTCATCCACGATTAAAATGAATGTGTGAAATTAAAAGCAACAATTGTTTAGCAATGCAAAACAGTGACAATCATATTGGAGGGCATTGTGTGGTAATTTTCATGTTTAGTTGTTAAAATTCCTAGCATAAAATGTGCATGCGCATTATCTGAAATGTACTTAATTGTTATTATGAACACATTTATGATATTTTTGTGTTAAAGCATGCAGTTGTATTGTTTTCGAAAAAGTTTCTAAGATTTGTTTATTTCACATGGAGACTTTCAAAATAGCTACCGACTTAGTTCAAAGTGAAAGTCAAGGAGGTTACTCTAATTGCCTTATTTGCTAGGAAATTTAATAACTAAAGGTGAAAATTACCCATTGTGTAATGGTTACCATCGTAGGAAATGGACACAGCTAGATAAGTCCAAATCCCAGTCACAGCTGATTGCATTTCACATAGCACTAATATATTTATCAACCCCTCTGCATGAGCCGGATGTGATACACGGTCAATTTCTTAAGCTGAGTTTAACAGGTTTGAATACAGAATTTTCCTTCTCTTAGACTGGTTACCTAGCCAAGGTGAAAGAGTCCAGTCTGCCTTACTTACTATTGCTTAATACTTGTATCTGGTCATGGTTAACGGAATGAGAACAATCTATCCCAATGGATTAAATAAAGGATTCGGTTCAAAGTTCCGCAAGGTCGACAAGAAAAGGAAAGCTCAGATGGTCATTCTGGTTGATGCCTTGATGTTCATTCCAATCAATGAACAAAAAATCTCTAATTCTCTTAGTGCTGATGATCTGAGTTATTGTCTGTTTAACAATTTCTATGCTGACTTTCAACTGTTATTTAATTTTCTTAGTTTACATAGTAAGCTGAGATGAGGCACAAAGTGTAATGGCTAGAGTCGTAGGATTGTCGACCCGAGTTCAAATCTTAGATGAGACTGTTAACATTTCACATAGCGCTAATACCCTTGGGAAAGGTATGCATACACCTGCTCTCCCTCCAGCTATGAGTAAATAGCAGGGCAGACTGGGTTCTTTAACCTTGATTAGGCAACCACTCTGAATTCAAAGCAGATGTACTCCACTTAAAAATTGACTTTTTGTCACATTCTGCACATGGTGGAGAGGGTGAACACATACTTCGAATAGCTTGAGTAAAACTTGTTTTATTGCCTTTTTTTGAGGGTTGTGTTTTGTATTTTTACAACATAAATAAATAGAAATTCAGAGCAAAAAAATGCACATAGTAAGCACTATACGATAGATAATGCGCACAGGATCACAGTGCTAAGACATATACATGGCGAGACGCAATGAGGTTGTTTGTCTGTTTACCCCTGTTGTAGCTTGTTTATCAAAATAAATAACACAAGCAGTCCAACTGACGTTAACCCACAAGAAGTAATCACTTCCGCCTTTTATTCACAATAACAAAAGATGGCCAAAACGGTGCTTCCGTTTCTTAACAAAACAATATACCACAACTCCCAAACAAATTCTTCCTCTCCTCCCTATCAGCAGGCTTTTGGGGTCTTCCTTAACCTCTGAGTGTGGAAGGTTCCTCATGCACATGCCTTTCGTCACGGTAGCGTGCGCTCAATTGGTTTACACAAACAAATTATATTTCTCTGTTTTCAGTCAGTCTAATACTGTTTGGGAGTGGGACAGTAAGCTTTCATTCACAAGTTCTTTCTCAATGACAAAATACACCAAAATTTCTTTTCATAAGAATTTATTCTTCGAAGAGAGAGAGAGAGAGACAGAGAGAGACAGAGAGAGGGGGGATCTTTAACGGTCAGGTTTTTTTGGGTTTTTTTTTTTCATTCAGTTCTGTCTAAGATAAGGAAAACAAATTCAAACCAAAGGGGCTCTTTTCTCATTAGTCCAAACTATTTTGAGAGGGTCTTCATGTCTTGGGAATGACATTAAACTCTGTCTGAGGGTGAGGTTCCAACTCTGGAGGTCTGAGGAATGTGGAGCACCCCTTTATCATTATTGCTCCTTGGTTCACTCTGATCCGGAGTGGTAGTACCTGTTAGGTCCCATCTATGTATTAAATAGAAAAATGTGTTTATAAAAAAAAGATTGAGTATCCATTAAAAATGAATTTATTTCAAAACTTTGTCGACATTAAATGACCCACCGAGGTTGATATGCCATAAAACACAATAATCTGATTGGTTAGTGTCCACCATAAATACTTAACACTGTAGTGGTACAGTAACCCTAACACCTGTTACTACAACGCCTACTACTATTACTACGCCTATTACTCTGATGCACTAGCTTCATACTTACCTGCGAGTATACCTCCTTACAATTTTTACTAATATACCCCTTACCCGGATATATCAGTTTGTTTTGTTTTATGGCATATCAACCTCGGTGGGTCATTTAATGTCGACAAAGTTTTGAAATAAATTCATTTTTAATGGATACTCAATCTTTTTTTTATAAACACATTTTTCTATTTAATACATAGATGGGACCCTAACAGGTACTACCACTCCGGATCAGAGTGAACCAAGGAGCAATAATGATAAAGGGGTGCTCCACATTCCTCAGACCTCCAGAGTTGGAACCTCACCCTCAGACAGAGTTTAATGTCATTCCCAAGACATGAAGACCCTCTCAAAATAGTTTGGACTAATGAGAAAAGAGCCCCTTTGGTTTGAATTTGTTTTCCTTATCTTAGACAGAACTGAATGAAAAAAAAAAACCCCAAAAAAACCTGACCGTTAAAGATCCCCCCTCTCTCTGTCTCTCTCTGTCTCTCTCTCTCTCTCTCTTCGAAAGAATAAATTCTTATGAAAAGAAATTTTGGTGTATTTTGTCATTGAGAAAGAACTTGTGAATGAAAGCTTACTGTCCCACTCCCAAACAGTATTAGACTGACTGAAAACAAGAGAAATATAATTTGTTTGTGTAAACCAATTGAGCGCACGCTACCGTGACGAAAGGCATGTGCATGAGGAACCTTCCCACACTCAGAGGTTAAGGAAGACCCCAAAAGCCTGCTGATAGGGAGGAGAGGAAGAATTTGTTTGGGAGTTGTGGTATATTGTTTTGTTAAGAAACGGAAGCACCGTTTTGGCCATCTTTTGTTATTGTGAATAAAAGGCGGAAGTGATTACTTCTTGTGGGTTAACGTCAGTTGGACTGCTTGTGTTATTTATTTTGATAAACAAGCTACAACAGGGGTAAACAGACAAACAACCTCATTGCGTCTCGCCATGTATATGTCTTAGCACTGTGATCCTGTGCGCATTATCTATCGTATAGTGCTTACTATGTGCATTTTTTTGCTCTGAATTTCTATTTATTTATGTTGTAAAAATACAAAAACAAACCCTCAAAAAAAGGCAATAAAACAAGTTTTACTCAAGCTATTCGAAGTATGTGTTCACCCAACCTCTCCACCATGTGCAGAATGTGACAAAAAGTCAATTTTTAAGTGGAGTACATCTGCTTTGAATTCAGAGTGGTTGCCTAATCAAGGTTAAAGAACCCAGTCTGCCCTGCTATTTACTCATAGCTGGAGGGAGAGCAGGTGTATGCATACCTTTCCCAAGGGTATTAGCGCTATGTGAAATGTTAACAGTCTCATCTAAGATTTGAACTCGGGTCGACAATCCTACGACTCTAGCCATTACACTTTGTGCCTCATCTCAGCTTACTATGTAAACTAAGAAAATTAAATAACAGTTGAAAGTCAGCATAGAAATTGTTAAACAGACAATAACTCAGATCATCAGCACTAAGAGAATTAGAGATTTTTTGTTCATTGATTGGAATGAACATCAAGGCATCAACCAGAATGACCATCTGAGCTTTCCTTTTCTTGTCGACCTTGCGGAACTTTGAACCGAATCCTTTATTTAATCCATTGGGATAGATTGTTCTCATTCCGTTAACCATGACCAGATACAAGTATTAAGCAATAGTAAGTAAGGCAGACTGGACTCTTTCACCTTGGCTAGGTAACCAGTCTAAGAGAAGGAAAATTCTGTATTCAAACCTGTTAAACTCAGCTTAAGAAATTGACCGTGTATCACATCCGGCTCATGCAGAGGGGTTGATAAATATATTAGTGCTATGTGAAATGCAATCAGCTGTGACTGGGATTTGGACTTATCTAGCTGTGTCCATTTCCTACGATGGTAACCATTACACAATGGGTAATTTTCACCTTTAGTTATTAAATTTCCTAGCAAATAAGGCAATTAGAGTAACCTCCCTTGACTTTCACTTTGAACTAAGTCGGTAGCTATTTTGAAAGTCTCCATGTGAAATAAACAAATCTTAGAAACTTTTTCGAAAACAATACAACTGCATGCTTTAACACAAAAATATCATAAAATGTGTTCATAATAACAATTAAGTACATTTCAGATAATGCGCATGCACAATTTTATGCTAGGAATTTTAACAACTAAACATGAAAATTACCACACAATGCCCCTCCAATATGATTGTCACTGTTTTGCATTGCTAAACAATTGTTGCTTTTAATTTCACACATTCATTTTTAATCGTGGATGAATTCATTAATTTTTGTTGATGATGTCATTTCTTTTGCTTAATCAAACAAGACTGTCATCTGATTCAACCATTTTCATTTTCTTTCTATGAATAGCATGTATTTTTTACTTTTTAAATTTAATTTGAAAATCTTTTTTTTTTAAACTTTTTTTTTACACGTGTTGAGAGAAAAACATAGAAGAATGCCTGTCTATTTATTTATTAAATTATTATCTATTTTATTTTATTATTTATTTTTTAATTTTTATTATTTATTTATTTTTTAAGGGAATCCATTATTTCATCATCATCATGTCACATTACTAGCACAGATATCTATGACAATCACTCACCAACCATCCCTATCATTCAATCAGGTGGTTTTAATAATATCAGCTATGTTGAGTTGTACAGAGACAGGGTCGGTGGCTGGCAGTATATTTTCTTGGAATATACATATCCATGAAATCTCCGACTTTGTTCTGCATAATTATTGTTTTTTTGTTTTTTTCTCGGACTTGAACTTTAGCAAATTCCGACAGCAATGGCGTTACTAGAAATTGATCGATTGGTTAGTACAATCTTGAGCTAAATTGTATTTGATTGATTGATTTAATGGCATGTCAACCCATCTAGGGTTATTTTATGCCAAGCAGTAGGTTTTGATGGATGGTCAAATTTATTGCTATGTCTTTTTGTCAAGGATTTTTATTGGTTTTGACGGTAAGTTGTTTACAGCTGTTTGTTGCTAAGTGGATTGGAAATCAGTTTAAGGGATAAGTTTATAGGGTAAAGTTCAAGTTTGTTATAAGCGATAGTTTAGTAGAATGTTTTTTCAAAACAATTTTTATGAACAAAATAGATGGGACCGTAACAGGTACTACCACTGCGGGTCAGAGTGGACCTGGGAGCAATGGTGATGAAGAGGTACTCCACATTTCTCAGACCTCCAGAACTGGAACCTCACCATCAGATAGAGTTTACTGTCATTCCCAGGACATGAAGACCCTCAACCACTGCCTTCTACTACATATCATAAAAAGGGTTGGGGCTTGCCATAAAGGCAATAGGGTTGGAGCAATAGGTGCTTGATATGACCAGCTGATTGATTGGAAGGGGCCTTACCGACCACCTGTCTAGCCCAAGTAAGGACCAAAGTGGAGTGTTGCTAGTCATCAACCAGGATTCCATCCTTAAGCATCATGGGCAGAGGTGTAGTCAGTGTATTGTAAAGCCCCAGCTGACAGGACTGCTTAATTATAGATAATTGTAATAATCTTTAGGGCTTTTTTTGTTATATTTGATGCATCTGTAAATTTTATAATGACATTCTCATACAAAATACTGTATATACTTGTGGATAGGTTGCACCCTTAATTTGTGGTTGTCAAAGTGGGTATTTGTGGTTGATTCATAGATAGGTTGCATTATAATCTGTCTAGTTACACAATCTATTCTAACATAAAACTTATCAAATATTCACCTTTTGTTTCAAGACTTATTGAGAAATATTAGATATCCAGAACACTTTGCCATAGACTGTGATGCATAATGCAAACATATAGAAATATGGGTTGCATTTCTTAGTACTTTAATCATAAATGAAACTGGGTAAAAAAAACATAACAGTCAGCAGCATTAGGTCAGTTTAGAGCAATGAGTCAGTGGGAATCTTTGATATATATATATATATATTTTGTACATCTGAAAGGCTTCGAAAGATTTCAAATATATATCGTACGCATTTCGCGTCATTGCAATTGCTGATTGTTGCAACTTAATGATAGATAAAAATTAAAGTAGAGCTGTTTTACTTTTATGTTGAATGGATAGATTGCACCATTAATTTTGGTAGAATTTTTGATTAAAAAAGTGCAACCTATCCATGAGTATATACGGTAGCGTTCTTTGTAGGGTCACTGTCTGTCATAAGAAGAAAATACTTGTAAATAAAGTAGGATGAAAGGAAAAACCATAAAATATTATATAATTATGTTCTATGCTTGGAGATGAAGAAGACAAAAATTCTTACTATGATGGTCCAAAATATTGGATTCTAAGGTTTTTTTGCTGATAATGGGACGAAACCCAGAAATTATGACCCGGGGATAATTCTAAGCATGTACCGGACCATATGACCTTTAGGCACCCCTTTTTGATCTCGATTAATAAAGGACATGTTTTTCATTTACACCGTCAATATCCGGTTGTTTTAACAGACGATTTTTAGATTAAAAAAAAAAAAATTATACCCCTAACTCCTAACCCCTAACTCCTACCCCTAACCCTAACCCACAACCGGATATTGACAGTGTTTATGAAAAACATGTCCTTTTTTTTTTTTTTTTTCACCCGCCACCCATGAGCTTCGGTTTTTGGGTGGTCCCATGTTAATACGGCCTTGTGCCTAACCCGTACAAGTGGGGTATGAGGTAAATAAAATGTCCTTTCTTAATGGAGATCAAAAAGGGGTGCCTAAAGGTAATATGATCCCATGTACCCTAATAAACAAATTGTCACAAGGGGAGATAAACAATAGTGAATCTAATCTAATATGTAACACAACAGTTAGTAAAAAGAAATGAATCAAATTTGATATTTATACATTTAGTATTTCAAATGATTAGATAAATTAGGTGCATACATTTTTTAATTATTGATTTTTTAATTTTTTTTTTATTACTTACATTTTTTTTTTCTCTCAATGGTCATGTTTTCCAGTTTTGTCGAAGTAAAAAATAATCAAGTATAGAAAGATGTAAATGCCATTGACTTTGAAAAATCTATCAGATCAAGATTGAGAAAAAGAAAAAAAGAAAAATTGATTGATTATAGATTGAAATAAAATTGTCAATGTTTTTTTTTTTTTTTTTTTTCTAAAGAATCAAAGAAATGAATAGAGATGCCAAGAAACTTAAGAAATTGAATTCCCATTTGGTTATTCTAAAGATTCTAACACAATAAGATTATTCATGCAGCTTTTCAATGAATGTCTTTTCACCAAAGAAAATGTTGAGGAAAGTTGGAGGCACATAGTGTAATGGTTACCGTCATAGGAAATGGACATGGTGATACGAGTTTTAATCCTGGACAAGACTGTTTCAAATAATGACGTCATTGTTACATCATTTACACCTTGAGTTGTGCATGAAATGCTGATAAAAATTTATTTTTTAAATGATCATGATGCTGCTGATGATACATGTGTTGCATACTGGCATCAAATTCTATATGTTGTCTTATTTAAGGCATGAACACAAAGTTCCCTAACAAAATTCCCAGTCAAATGTATTTTTTACTTTTTAAATCTAATTTTAAAATCTTTTTTTTTAGCTATTTTTTTTTTACTCATGTTGAGAAAAAAACATAGAAGAATGCCTGTCTATTTATTTATTTAATTATTATCTATTTTATTTTATTGTCTATTTATTAATTTTTATTATTTATTTATTTTTTAAGGGAATCCATTATTTCATCATCATCATGTCACGTTAGTAGCACGGATATCCATGGAAATCACTCACCAACCATCCCTATCATTCAATCAGGTGGTTTTAATAATATCAGCTATGTTGAGTTGTACAGAGACAGGGTCCTTAGCAGATTCAAATTCGGTGGCTGGCAGTACATTTTCTTGGAATATACATATCCATGAAATCTCCACTTTGTTCTGTATAATTATTGTTTTTTTTATATGTTATATAGCGGATTCAAATTCACGACGCTAAATTCATGTACGTTAAAACTGGGGTTTTCACTGTACCCAAAGCGATGTATGTTAGTAGTCGCTTAATGAAATCTACAACACATGGGTATAGTAGGAGTTTTGACTTTATTTCTTTTCTGTAAAAGCTGTACGTGGTGGGTGGCGAGCTTTGACAATAGGAACTGCCCAAGGGTTGACGATGACTACTACTACTGCTGCTGGGATGTGGCGATGTTGAGGTAAAGGGGTGGCTGGTGGCGTCTCACTGCTCTTGGCCACGACGGACCGTGAGTGTCGGTCACTCAGTTCGCCGTCCGCTGTCTGACTGTCTCACAACTGACTCCTTGTCGGCTCAACCCTCTGGCTTTTGTATTGATGACATGCCTACGCATCTTTATCTTTTGATCTGATAACGGACCTTTGTTATATATTTCTTTATCCTCTCCCTGCTTCCTTGACCGGAAACCCTCTCTTCTGTTTTTTAACTTTTTTCTTTTACCGGGAAAAAAGTCCATTGTCATTTTTTTTGGTCTTTTCTTTGTTTAATTTAACCAGAAATTCCTATTTTCGTTTGTACAATATACAGCACATGTAGAATGATAGGTGTGCAATTATTTGAATAAGATCTTCAAAGTTCTTTAACGCCTCCTTTGATCAACAGCCAAACTATTTAAAAACTTCCCTAGTTGGGTCACTTGGTTACACAGGAAACACCTGAGGAAGGCCAGAGGACACAGTGGCCGAAACATTGTGATTTTACATACCATAACAATAAGGATGAGGACAACAGTCTGAAAAATGAAATTGTTTAATTTAATAAAAATGTATTATTATTAAAGAGTTTATTAATGGTTTCTTTTTTTATACCTATGTTTCAGGACTGGTCAAGCTTGGAGTACATTGTATTACTGGCAAAAAAGTAGCTATCAAGATTGTAAATAGAGAAAAATTAAGTGAATCTGTATTAATGAAGGTAAGTAAATCTTTTTTTCTTTTTTTTTTGTAATCTTTTTGTTAGGGGAGAGTTGTCTCCCCTAATGAATGTTTAACTTTTCACTGAAAAAGTGTAGTATCCAGCCAATCTAATGCGTCCTGGGATGCATGTATTTGATTTGAATGAGACCCCAGGAAATTTGATGGGTCCCAACTAAAGTTTCTCAATAAATTATACAGTTTTTAATTATGAACAACTAAAGCCGTCTAACCCCTACCTTGTACCCCATGCAGTGTAATTCATTTCCAAGAAAATGTTGAAATGTATTTACAGTTAGCTGGAAATGGTGGGGGAAGAAAAAAAAACACTGGATGCGTGGATACAATTTTCTGCATCTTTTTTTAGATTTTTATGCGTCAGTGATGCAGGACGCGTACATATCAGCATCTCTGAGTATCAGACAACAACATGGCTGCTTGATGAAAACACTACTTGTTGACAGTTAATTGTTTATCCAACCCATCCAACTGTATTCCTGGCCAGTGAGAAAATAAAAATGAATATTGTTGTATTTTAGAAATATATTTAACTGTTTTGTTATATTTTGTTATTCCTAACATCTTGGGTATATAAATGGTGAGAGTGGAGAGTAGGAGATAATTGTCGAAAGGCAGTTGAATAGTAGTCACTCTAATGGAGGACGATTATCGTATATGTAGTCTGTTGCCAAATAACTTTCTTCCTCTTTTGCTAAAGAGTTCCTTCAACTGAAACAGTCCAAGGGAGATAACTCATAATCTACATGGCGGCTCATTTTTTAAATTTTTTTTTAAAAGTTGGGATGTATCAAGTACCTCTAGCAATTTTAGCATAGATGCTCCTCTTTGGGTCAGGGAATCTGTAGTTTCCTATTTACCCAAAATTCCTCAATTTTCCCCCTCTGACACCATTTCCCTTAATCTTGCCATGTCCACTCTCAACCTTTTATTATCATTAACAATATTTGTAGTGCCTAAAGCACTAGTTAGTGATACATTGTCTGTATAGCATCATACTGGTGGTACAGCCATACCAAAACTTTCTTGCACCAAAGAAGAAATGAAGAATTCTGCATCTGCTGCCTCACGTAATGCCAAAGTTTCAGATGCTAATGGACTTTTTGTAACCCTGTCCAACTTTTTAGATTGCCAGCTGATAGGTGCCATCTTCTTTTTCTCACCTTGAATAAAAGCAACAATAATGTTTTCTGTGGGTCTGTTTCTTCCGCAACCATCTTCTTTCTGGGTTGATTCCTTCTTTCTACTGGGCTGGGTTGTCTTTTCTCATTTCTTGGTTTGTAATAATTAACCAAGACTTTATTGTTTTACAAAATGTCTTTATTAGCCCAAAATGGTTATAACCATGCGGTGAGAAGATGGCATCTTGGGAGTAAACGACCCTCGCGTCTGCCAGTTCCCTTACACACGTTCGCCTTCAGCCAATCAGTAATCAGCGTCTAGCTCAGAGAAAGGTGAATTGCTGTCAATAACTTTTTTTAATGGTTAATGGTAACTTTCCATTTACCATACCATTATTTAAATCTTACTACACAAACAGACACAGTGTAGCTGATAGCTTAGTAATTTAGTGCGTCCTGCTATGCACGGATTTGATTTGAATGAGTCATCCAGGAAATTTTATGGATCCCAACTAAAATTTCTTAATAAATTGTAGAGATTTCATCTATGAACAACTAAAGCCGTCTAACCCCTACCTTGTACCCCATACAGTGTAATTCATTTCGAAGAAAAAAAACACTGGGACATATGGATACGATTTTACTGCGTCCTTTTAGATTTTTATGTGTCAGTGATGCTGGACGCATACCTATCAGCATCTCTGCAGAAATAATTTTTAGTCTACCCACGAATTATATAACAATAACACTTTTTGTGCTTCATTAGAAAAACTAATCAAAAACTTAAAAAAACAATTCTGAATATTCTTTGGGTTTTATTCTCTCTCCACTTTACCAACATCAATAGAAAGTGTTCATGTTATGCTGCAATTGATTTGAAATTAAAAAAATGAAATAATACTTTCATTTTGCACATTTATATTTAGCCCAGGAGTCAGCAACCTTTTGGAGAGGGGGGGGGCAATTGGTTATGCAGTGTCTCGGTGAAGGGCCATGGTATTAAATATAATGCAAATAAATTTTCTCTGACTCAAACCGCTCGGTCTAAAAAGCTGTCTCGGTGAAGGGCCATGGTATTAAATATAATGCAAATAAATTTTCTCTGACTCAAACCGCTCGGTCTAAAAAGCTGTCTCGGTGAAGGGCCATGGTATTAAATATAATGCAAATAAATTTTCTCTGACTCAAACCGCTCGGTCTAAAAAGCTGTCTCGGTGAAGGGCCATGGTATTAAATATAATGCAAATAAATTTTTCTCAGACTCAAACCGGTCGGTCTAAAAAGCTGTCTTGTTGAAGGGCCATGGTATTAAATATAATGCAAATAAATTTTCTCAGACTCAAACCGGTCGGTCTAAAAAGCTGTCTCGGTGAAGGGCCATGGTATTAAATATAATGCAAATAAATTTTATCTGACTCAAACCGCTCGGTCTAAAAAGCTGTCTCGGTGAAGGGCCATGGTATTAAATATAATGCAAATAAATTTTATCTGACTCAAACCGCTCGGTCTAAAAAGCTGTCTCGGTGAAGGGCCATGGTATTAAATATAATGCAAATAAATTTTCTCAGACTCAAACCGGTCTGTCTAAAAAGCTGTCTCGGTGAAGGGCCATGGTATTAAATATAATGCAAATAAATTTTTTCTGACTTAAACCGCTCGGTCTAAAAAGCTGTCTCGGTGAAGGGCAATGGTATTAAATATAATGCAAATAAATTTTCTTGGACTCAAACCGCTCGGTCTAAAAAGCTGTCTTTTTTTTTAAGGTTTAAATAAAAATAAGGAATTTAATCTGATTTTATCTAAACAATTTATCTTATCTTACTATAGAAATAATAGAAAAAATAACTACTGACACAATAAAAAAATGCAATTTTTCTTCTTCAAACAAAATATTGTTGGAAATAGCAAATTATTTAATGAGAAACTTGTTTCTGCTTATTGTTTAAACCATGTATTGGATGTGTTTCGTTTGTTTCACTTCAGTTCTAAAGTGGCAAATATCTTTACCTCTGGCCTTTAATGGGTTAACCGGAATCAAACCATTGTATTTTTATTTGATACTAATTGGATAGTCAGAGTTCAGCCGTTAAGTTGGCGCGCTGGATGAAAACCACTTGAGGTCCAGATGTGGGGGGAGGGTTGCTGACCCCAAGTTTAGCCTGTTGAAAAAAATAAAAGAATTTTGAAGTTATCTTCATTCTTTTGGATGTTTGAAAATCCCATTTGATATTGAAATGAAAATCACATACCAATCCAAACTGAACTAAAGAGTTTAAAAATATGTTTTGTTATTGCATTATATCTTATTATAATGGTGATTATGGGAATAAAATGAGCACATCAGTTCGACAGTATGTGGAGAAATGTAGACAAACACGGGATGTTACAATGTAGACCCGCCCAACGGGGTGGGGTCCAGTGGCTTCGGCCCTGGATCTTTACAAGTTAATAGCGTCGATCCCAGGGGGCTGTCCCCCCAGGCAATACCTGCCCCCTTGACTTAAAGGGGCAGGGCTGGGTTTATTGCTCAGTGCCTGAGGCGCCCCCCTTAAGGGGGAATGCCGATGGGATTGACGCAATTTTTGTTCTTTCCCACCCGTGAGCTTCGGCTTGTGGGTGGGCCCACGTTAAAACGAGGCCTTGTGCCCAGTCCATACAAGTGGGGTATGAGGCAAATACCTGTTACAATGGATGACTATTTATTCTATGTGACAATGTTGATGCTATAACCATTTCCTGTGATCTAAATCCATTAACCTTATTACTACTACTACTACTTGACCCCCCCCCCCATCTACTGTCACCACTGCCCCCCCCCCCCACCAATCGACCCATACTTCCATCTCAAAACATCCACCCCACATTAGCAGCAGCTTTCTCCTCTCACTCGCAAACAAAGATACTTGTCAGTAAGAGAACTGAATTCTCCAATAGGATAACTTATCTTATGTCCTGAAGAAGGACTTGAAGACCGAAACGTTATAGCATCGACATTATCACCAAGAATAAATATTCTTGTAACATCCCATGTTTGTCTACATTGCTCCACAATGGAGATTATGTAACTGTCTGTCTGTAACTGAAACTACGTCACTCCTGATGTCACTATTTCCTTAGTTATTTTAGTTATATTCTCAACGATTATGAAATAATAATTATTTAATCTTGATTAGCGTCATATTTATCAACAATGTCTCTATTAAAGTCTAGCTGAGTTATATTTGCTGCAAAACTGCACATATTATTAATGCAATATTTACTGCACATCCCACTTATGCCAGTCAAAAACAATGTCCAATTAATGTGGGGCCAACCCCAATGTGAGGCTAATGGGATGGCAGGCGCAAAGAATGCGTGGATTCACTTGGCATTCCTCCTCAATATACATTTCCTAACTCCCATCATTTTCTTATATATATATATATATATATATATAAGTCCCATCATTTTAAAAACATCCATCATTGTTTAGACAACAATTTTTTTCTTTCCTATTGTATTGTCCTGATAAAGGTTTAATATAAACCGAAGCATTTAACCATTGACTTCACTATCAAGAATAAATTCATCTTTTTTTTAGAATACCTTGTATTAGCGCTATGTGTCCATTTCCTAGGATGATAGCCATAAAACCATGAGCGTCTTTTGACATCATATATCTACAGTGATGCTATCAGTAATCAGCATCTAGCTCAGAGAAAGGTGAATTGCTGTCAATAACTTTTTTCAACGGTTAATGGTAACTTTCCATTTACCATACCATTATTTAAATCTTACTACACAAACAGACACAGTGTAGCTGATAGCTTTTTAATTTAGTGCATCCTGGGATGCATGGATTTGATTTGAATTAATCCCTGGGAAAATTGAAGTTTCTTAATGAATTGTAGAGTTTTTACAACTAAAGCCATCTACCTTCCAACCCATCCCATGTAATTCATTTCAAAGAAACTATTGAAATGTATTTACAGTTAGCTGGAAATGGTGGAAGAAGAAAAAAAAACAACACCGGGATGCATAGATACGATTTTACTGCGTCCTTTTAGATTTTGAAGCGTCAGGGACACCGGATATGTACCTATCAGCATCTGTATTATCTGCGTTATTGTCCTCATCTTCATTGTTATTTGTACAACGTTTCGGCCGATATGCCCTCCGGCCTTCTTCAGGTATTTCTTGTCGGACTCGGGAACCTTCTCGGAACCTAACCTCTACTGGTTAGGTTCAAAGTGAACCTAACCAGTAGAGACAGTAACAGTAGAGGCAGAAAAATAATTAACACAACTCCTACCCCAGCCATGGTTAGCGGAATGAGAACAGGATACCCCCGTGGAGTAAATAAAGGGTTAGGTTCAAAGTTCCGTGATGGCTCCCAATTACGACAAGAAAGTTCCCGAGTTCGAAAAGAAGGTTCCTGAGTCCGAAAAGAAATACCTGAAGAAGGCTGGAGGGCATATCGTCCGAAACGTTGTACGAATAACAATGAAGATGGAGACAATAGTCCAAATAACGCAGATAATACTAATCATCAAGCCTCATCTTAAACATTCAGATAAATACTATCAGGATCTCTGTAGCTATGACTAATCCAGGTTAGTAACTCTAGTAATTTAGTCCCTCATTGACGTACAGATACAAACAACAACAACAATAAAACCAAAACATTTAACCATCGACTTTACTATCAAGAAAAAATTCATTTTTTGGGGAATAATTTGTATTAACGCTATGTAAAATGCAAATAGTCTCGTCCAGGATTTGAACTCGTCTCGCCGTGTCCATTTCCTACGATGATAACCATTACACCATGAGCATCTTTTGACATCATATAGCTATGACAAATGTGGTATGTGGATGTGGTAATTGCATTTCACTTAGCGCTAATACCCTTGGGAAAGGTATGAATCCTACTCCCCTCCAGCTATGGATAAATAGTAGGGCAGACTGGGCTCTTTAACCTTGGTTAGGCAACCGGTCTAGAAGGAAAACTCTGAATTCAAACCTGTTGAACTCCGCTTAAGAAATTGACCTTGTGTCACATCCTGCTCGTGTGGAGGGGTAGGTAAATGAATATACGAATGCATATCACCCGTCTCTCATAGTCTCACAAGAAATCTCTCTCGCCCTTTATATACGTGCGGAGGGGTTGGTATATATATATATATATATATATATATATATATATAGCTAAGACAAATCCAGGTTATTAACTATAGCTATTTTTGATTCCTAGTATATTTATTAGATATCAGAAGTTATTGCAACTACTTTTGCAATTGATATAAATCACGTTTTGTGGTTCAAATTTTTTATCTTTTAATTTTAGTGAATTTGTTTGTATTCTTAGAATAGACATTAGAAATTTAACATCATATAAAAAAATGAGGAAAAATGTTGCCTTTAGAACTAGTCATAAATTTGATTTATGAGAAGTCAGGCCATTTTACAAAGTATGATGAACAGTCCCACAGTACTAATATATCTCACTAGTGCAAGCTAGTTGGCTAGACTTCACTGTATGCTGGTGTCACTGCTATTTCTGTCTGCTTCAGTAGCCATTATGATTTCTCTAAACAGTCGTACAACTCCTCTTAACATACCTTATAGATTTTTTGCTTTAGAATTAAGGTCATTTACTAAATAAATAAATTGTTGTTAGATAATCAAAATCTAACATTTTAATCTTTTAATTTCATTAGTTATTTAAAATGTATATTATAACACCTATGTATATAAAATGATGAAGATATTTCAGAATATGCATTGCAGTTCTGTGAAATGTAATTTGTTGAACGTTCAAAGATATATCTTTTTATTTACAAAATTAATAAATATTTTTATAACTATGTATTCTTGCCTATGAGAAACATTTGCATTAAATGTAAATAAATAAATATAATGTTCTAAAACTGATGATCTAATTTTGATAAAATACTCATTTTCAGGCTAAATTTTTGAAAATAAATTTTTCACTGAAACAAATTTAGGACAGATTATTTATTTATTTTTTTATTAAAAGAGATACATATTAACATTTTGAATATAAGTAAATTAAAATAGTTTTCCTTTTTCTCTTGTACTGGATTACATATAAATCTTATGTAATTTTTTGTTAATGATATAATTTTTTAAGACATTAAAACAAATAAAGCAGCACAGACATTGAGTCAACACCTGGGTACTGACAGTTTCTTGTCTATGTGATCTTCAAATCAGTTTGAAGACCACATAGGTGAGAAACTATCAGTAACCAGGTGTTCACTCCCTGTCCACACTATCTTATCTCAAATATAAATGCTTGGTCAGTGACATTGAGCACTCTCTACTTATATATATATATATATATATATATATTATATATATTTTAACAATTTATATGCAAAATTTTCCTTTTGAAGTTTTAATTAATAAAATTAAACAGATTTCTGTAAGCGAATTATAACATCAATCTGTTTGTTTTTTTTCTAAAAGATATTTATTTCGTATATATATATATATTATATATAAATAGACACATGAAGAAAAAAAATCTGACAATGTAAATGTGTATAAAGTTTGTGAAAAAACAAGAAAATACATCTAAAATTGACATTATTGAAGCTGACGCTATAGCGTTTCGGTTTTATTTAAACTATTAGCCCTGTTGATGGTTTAAATAAAACCGAAACGTTATAGCATCGGCTTCGATAATGTCATTTTAGGCATAATGTTTTTTTCATCAACTTTATACATGCACACATATATATATATATATATATATATATATATATAGTATTGATATAGATAGATAGATAGATACTATACCTAGAAATTTTTATAAAAGGATCTAAAAAAAAAAAAATCAAGTTCTCTTTAAAGGTTTAATGGGCCGGTTTAGCTCAGTTGGTAGAGTGTTCAGCTAGGAATCCAAAGTATCCTGGTTCGATACCGACCATCGCCAACTCAGCGTATGAGTAGCACAGGGATCTGTGCGGTAAAGTGAGGAGCTGATGGTAGGTGTGGCGCTCCACCTCGGATGCAAAAACAATTTCCTTGCGCTAGTGAGAAGGGGATAGACTCCCTCGCTGTCTGGCTGATACCGACATTAGGCTGCTCCGACGAATTTACTTTTACTTTTTTTTATTGTGAAAAATGTCAGTAAGCATATAAACAAGTTGTATGTTCATTTGATGTCATTTAAATCATTTAATGAAAACTGTGAAGTTTTATTTTTTATCAATGGTTACTTTTTTTGTTTTTTTAACTTTAAATATTTAATGCATTCAACTATTTTGTTTTCATCAAGTATGTTTCTTTTATCTTAATTAAAAAAAAAAAAGAAGCAACATTTCTGTATTTATAATTTCAATATTCTATCAATAATACAACATGAACTCCCGCAGTTAGCTGTAATTAATCAATATCTTGATTAATTCAGTGGATTTAACCCTGAAGATCCTTATGGTGAAACTCGAGTAGGTTATTTCTGTACACACTATAATAATAAATCCGTTCTACTTACGTATTGAGCACTTTATATTTGTTATAATATAATGCTGACTTATCCGAGTAATACTTGTACCAACCAAATATTGAGACCAACCCAATATTTTTACCGGTAAGTCATTCTTTTACATATATGCATATATAATTCTAATATTCTAAAATTAAAGCTTTAAGATTATTTAAATCTATAATATAGGGTGATTATGAAGTAATACCCTTCCCTATTTAAAAAAAAAAATTCTGAATTATTATTTTTTACATAAAATAATATGAGAAAAAACATAACATGGAGTTTTATTTAAAATTTCATTTGGGCACCAGCATTTTCCTCCAGCCTCTCAAGATTCTTGAGAATTAAAATGAAATTAGTTAAACGCCCAGATATCTTTATAGGGATTTGAATTTTGAAACAAAATAATTAATCTGAATTGAGAAAAATGTAACTGCATATAAAAAAATTATAAATACAGTGGAATTTGGGTTCTCAAATGACTCTGAAGTCAAACAATTCAAAGTTTAAATTTAAAAAAAAATTGATTAAAAAAGGCCTCAATTGTCGTACAAACTTTTGGACTTTGAAAACATAAGTTGAGCTGATGAAAACGAAAGTTCCGTGAATGACAGCCGGGGCAAACTGAAGATGGACAAATGGCTGGTCAAATCAACCGATGCCAGCATCAGTCACCCATATTGAACAAGTGTCTGATATTGTTTTTGTGCAAATACTTCACTTCGTTTGTGTTTATTCTCTATTTTACGGCCACTTTAACCCTTATTCATGGATCCTAAAAAAGGCAACAGTGATACAACCAGAAAAAGGAAAGTTGTGATGTCTGATGGTCAAAAATGCATAAATCCACTTTACATTATTTCTTATGGGAATTTTTCAATTTTTGAACAAATTGGTTCTTTAAAACAATTTTGGAATGAATTATGTTCAAGAACCGAGGTTCCCCATGAGTTTAAAATAGAGAGTTACTTTTCAATCACCCTGTGTGTGTGCATATATATATATATATATATATATATATATATATGAAGTAGTAAAGTTGGCAGAGCGGCCTAATGTTGGTATCAACCATACAGTGAGGGAGTCTATCCTCTTTTCACTAGTGCTAGACCAAGGAGATTATTTTAGCGTCTGAGGTGGAGCGCCACATTTTTCTATTTAACCCAAAGATTAAACCCTAACAGGCACTACCACTCCGGGTCAGAGTGGACCAGGGAGTAATGGTGATGAAGAGTTACTCCACATTCCCCAGACCTCCAGAACTAGAACCTCACCATCAGATAGAGTTTACTGTCATTCCCAGGACATGAAGACCCTCAGCCACCACCTTCTAGCACCCTATGATAAAAGGGCTGGGGCTTGCTATAAGGTCAGGATAATCATATAGATGCTAGGGCTTGATGTGACCAGCTGATTGATTGTAGAGGGCGTCTCCAACCACCCGTCTAGCCTAAGTAAGGGCCTAAGTGGAGTGTTGCATGTCTTGGACTGCTCAGCTACCAGGATACCGTCCTTCAGCATCACGGACTGCCACCCACAACCAACAGGTGGCCCCATTTAAGGCATTCTTACCCCCTGTACAGGGGTGCAGTTGGCATATTCTACATCCCCAACCACCAGGGCAAGCTTTCAATGTAGCATAGAGGAGAGATATAAATAGAAGTAAGTATAATACCATCTGGGTATCAGATTGGCGCTTCAAGATTATATAATTCCCCAATTGAAATTCTATTCTTCATACAACTGTTGAATCAATTCTTATTTACTAGTCACTGACCATTTCTTTAGTTGCCGCTATTATTTGTTGCTATATTGATTTTTGGGGTGAATAGCATACAAAATCAATCCACTTGCCAACTAGCAATGATTTTCTTTCTTTCTTTCTTTCTTTCTTTCTTTCTTCTCTCATTTTTATATTCCTTCTTTTTTTTTTATCATTTCCCCCCCTCTTCCCAATCTGCTTTTTCCTCTTTTTAGAATATGTTTTTTATTGTCATTCACAGCCTTTTGCTTTCTTTCTTTCTTCTTTTTCTTTCTTTCTTTCTTTCTTTCTTCTCCTGTTCCAACTCTCCTCATCCTTTTACTCACTCTTATTATCATATTTCCCTCTCATCTTTCTCTCTTTTTCCCATTGTATCCTCCTCCTTTGACCTTATTAAAACAGGTATACCACCCAACCTATACAATCCTAATATATCAACTTTTCAACTGGTCATATACAACTGCTTCAAATGACAACTGTATTTTTAGTTCCAGATGGATTTTACAAGTATTTCTTTGAGAATTACAATACAAACTCTGACTGATTTGATTACTCCTTGGATTCATTTTAACTCTTAACGTCCTATACCACCCACGGCCGTGTACCACCTCATTCCACCCGGCCAAAAGTCACATTCATTTTCCTAATCTACTCCAAATGATAGTTTAAATGTAATATTAAACATATTTAGGGATAATATGACCTTAAGGCACCCCTTTTTGATCTCGATTAAGAAAGGACATGTTTTTCATTTACACTGTCAATATCCAGTTGTTTTAACAGATGATTTTTAGATTTTTATTTTTTTATTTTAAAACTAACCCCTAACCCTAACCCTAACAAACAACCGGATATTGATGGTGTAAATGAAAAAAAAGACCTAATGAAACAAAATCGAAAAGGGGTGCCTTAAGGTAATATGGTCCATATTTAGCAGTCTTTGATTTATGGGAAATAACAGGTAATTTTAAATGAAAAGGAGATTTTTAGTTATTTATTGATAAATCCTTATAGGAATGGGGCTTAGAAAATTCTCAACAGGATGTTAAGAGTTAAACTGACCTATTCATTTCATGTGTCCCAAATTATTAGATTTTCTTCATTGCTAATCACATAACAAACTGTTACTTCTCCGAGGAAAGAGTAAATCATTTCCCACTGATGCTAATTGGATGATGAGGAGGAGAGTTTTATATAAAAATATCAAAGATTTATTCATACTGCCATTTTTATGGGATAAGGATTGGAACAAAGAGGCAGGATTTTTGTTTTTTTCCTAAGGGGACTTTTTTAAAATGGCACTGAAGACTGGATTATTATGGGAAGATATAAACAGGGAGAGAAAGAGAACAAGGAGAGAGAGAGAGAGGGAGGGACAACAGGGAGAGAGAGGGAGAGAGGAGGTAGCAGAGAGAGGGAGTGGTGGCAGGGAGAGAGAGGGGAAGGGGCAACAGGAGAGAGAGAGAGAGAGAGAGAGAGAGAGAGAGGCAAAAGATTAAAAAAGAGAGTGAGAAAGGCGGAAGATATAATTCGGATGGTTTGGTTGATTTTGTTTTACAGTAAGTAAAATAAAGTCGGTATCAGCCAATCAGCGAGGGAGTATATCCCCTTTTCAATAGCGCTAGACCAAGGAGATTGTTTTGGTATCTGCGGTGGAGCGCCACACCTACCATCAGCTCCTTACTTTACCGCACAGATCCCTGTGCTACTCATACGCTGAGTTGGCGAGGACCGGTATCGAACTAGGAACCTTGTGGTTTCTAGCCGAACACTCTACCGACTGAGCTAACCTGGCCCCTTGCATTTAGATTTTTCTGACTGTTGTCCTCATCTTTATTGTTTTATACACAACATTTCGGCCGATATGCCCTTTGGCCTTCTTTGGGTGCTTCTTGTTCAACTTGGAAACCTCTTCAAACTCAGGAACCTTCTTGTCGAACTCTGGAACTCTGGAACCTTCATGACATAATCAGGATCAACAGCCAAATTATTCAAAATGGTTTCCAGATTGGGTCATTGCAACGCTCAGATACAACAAAACACCTGAGGAAAGCAGGAGGATACAGCAGCTGAAATGTTGTGATTTTACATACCACAATAAAGATGAGGATAACAGTCTGAAAAATAAAAATCATACACTTCAAACCTTATCTAAAAAATTCAGACAAATATTATTTATTACATTGAGCTCTACAAACGTTTTGTTAATTGTATATTCAATTTATGTTAAACTAGAAGCAGCTACCCGGCCTGGGTAAAGGGGGAGGGGTAAACAGTTAGTCTTGCAGATCCATTAATTGTAAGTTGGATCCTCACTGGATGCCCCATAAAAATCCCCATGTAAAAAAGGCCTTCTATTAATCTGGCCTGGTGGTAGCGATTGTGTGTGTGTATATATATATATATTTACTTTGTTGTTAAATGTTTTATTTTCATAGTTTCCTCTGGACATACACCCATACATACATGCACACAACTGCCCTTTATATATGTATAGATAGATGAGGGGCAGCCTTTTTTATTTCAATGCTTGACTGTGTGTATATATATATATATATATATATATACACACACACACACACACACACACACAGATGTTGATGCACAAAAATTTAGAAGGACACAGTAAAATCATATCCATGCATCCCAGTGTTTTTTCTTTTTTCTTCCTTCACCATTTCAAGCTAACTGTAAATACAATCAATAGTTTCTTAGAAATGAATTATACAGGATGGGTTACAAGGTAGGAGTTAGACAGCTTTAGTTGTTTCCCCAGATCATAAATAAAGACCCTAAAATCTGTTAAGAAACTTTAGTTGGGATCAATAAATTTTCCAGGGGACTCATTCAAAGCAAATATGTGCATCCCAGGACATAATAAATTAAAAAGCTATCAGCATTACTGTGTGTATATATATATATATATATATATATATATATAGCGAGAGAGAGAGAGAGAGAGAGAGAGAGAGAGAGAGAGATGCTGATAGGTATGTGTCCCGGACACATAAAAATCTAGAAGGATGCAGTAAAATTGTTTACATGCATCCTATTGACATACGGAGGGATGCAATTTTTCCACAAAAATATCCATTATGCATTGCACACAACCAATCCGTAACAATTCAGGGATATAAGTTATCTTAATTGGCATTTTTTTTTGTAACAGGAAATTTCCCCTCCCAACATTATGAGAGAATTTCTGGCTTTGTGCCCAGGTATTGCTGGACCCTACTGTAAATACTCCAGCCTTTTTTTTTGTTTTTTGTGTTGTTTTTTTATCTTCCCCCAACATTTCAAGCTAACTGTAAATACATTTCAATATTTTCTTAGAAACGAATTACACAGGATGGGTTAGAAGGTAGAGGTTAGATGGCTTTAATTGTTTCATAAAAAAAAACTTCCCTGTTCCCTATCCCCTTTCCTAAGTTCATAAATAAATAAAAAAGTACAATTGTAGGTGGAATCCATCAAATTTCCTGGGGACTTATTCAAATCAAATCCATGTGTCTAAGGACCACTAAAATTAAAAAGCTATCAGCATCACTATATATATATATATATATATATATATATATATATATATATTATTATTATTTATAAGTTTTTTCTTTTTCTTTCAAGCTTCCTAATAATTCTTTTGATGTTGCAGTCTTGAAAGGTATTAATGATTTCTCTAAAAGAGCCATTATTGGCAGACCAAGTACTTTTGGTTCTTATCTGAACCATTATCAAGCTGTATATCTGTCTATCATTAATAGAACTGTTTAATGTTTAACTAAATTATTGTTTTGTTTTTGTCACCAAGGTGATTATAGAATAAAAATTGTTCTATCTATATATTTTAAGCATTTTAGAATGTTGTCACTAGTATATATATGTATGTATGTAGTATATTAAGAAAAATGAAAAAAAACACAGGTTAAAATGGGTTAAGTGGTGAGTTTATTGGCCGACGCTGCAGTGTTTCGATCTATTAATTAGATCATCTTCAGGGCATTTGTTGGTAGTCCCTGTACGAAACCTTTTTGGAAATCCGAATCACTGTGTCTGTAGTTTATGTTTATTAATCTGGTTAGGTTGTGTTTGTTTAACCCAGTAGCGAATTTGAGGCCAAATTGGAGGGCTTCATATTCTACAGGTTTAAGTTCGGTGTCAGATATGTTGTGGATAAGATTGGATCTGCCAACCTCTTTCCATGTGCTTTAACCTGATTGGCCCACAAGGAGATGTTGAAAAAGTGTGATGTATTCCATATGAATTTCAATGTAGAAAAACAAGAGAAGTATTAATTGTTAAACTATTTAACACACACATACACATACATTTATATATATATATATATATATATATATTATGTTGTGTTGTTATTGCTATGGTCGGGGTTTGTAGTTTTGTAGCTATTAATTATTGATTTACCTAGATGTGAGGATATGTATGTATATATATATATATATATATATATATATATATATATATATATATATATATATATATATATATATATGTATGTATATATATACTGTTACCATTGACTAGATGATTTGGCATTCTCCGTTTGTGGCGTGGGCTGGTGGCCCAGGTGTAGAGTCTCCGCTCTTCACTCTGTGGTCCACTGGTTCAATCTCTAGTGGCGGAGATTATGTTATGCACTGCTGATGAGACCAAAAGAGGTTGAAACAGCTGTCCAGTGCTCTGGATGTCGCAAATGGTGTTTGCAGAGTTGTCTGGTCATGGTAATATAATTCAATTATCATATATATATATATATATATATATATATATATAGGATCCGGTTTAGTTCATTTGTTAGAGCACCCACTTAGGAATTGCCAAGTTCCTGGTTTGATACCAGTCCCCACCAACTCAGCGCATAAGTTGCACAGATTCATTGAGTTATCTGTGTTGTAAAGTGGTGAACTAACGGTAGGTGTGGTGCTTCATCTTAGCAAAAACAAAATTCCCCTGGTCTAGCACTTGTGAAAAGGAGAAAACAAAAAGATAGACAAATACCTTGACCTTGACAGACAATTGAAAAAACTGTGGAATATGAAAGTGAAAGTGCTTATGGCCTACAAAGCTCACACGACTCCCATGCCACTCACCTTCACAGGAAGGCTGTGACTAGTGTCCAGTCACCAGACAAATAAAAAGACAGAGTAACTGAATACACTCTGTAGCAACTGAGAGGACATGGTCAAGTGTTCAGTATAATGGATAGAAATATACACACTAAAACCACCAGCCAATCAAAATCCTGAAAATAGACTTGACCATGCCACAAAGTAGAATAGCCCAAGCTGCTATTTAAACCACTTCCCAAGTCTGGATTCTCAGAAGCAGATTCAACTTGCAACATAGTTGAATACTGATCAGTCTACACAAATCTCTACAGTGCTATGTGAAATGCAAACAGCCTTGTCCACAATTGGAATTTGTGCCAATTTCCTTAAATGATAACCATTACACCATCAGCCACCTGGTGAATTAAATATTTATCAATGAATTCAACGTTATTAAATGGGAAATTCTGAATAAAATAAGGTGGCCTATTTACTTGTCATATTTGTGTATATGATGAAATGAAATATTCTTGGAATTAAAGGATTAAAAACATGTAAAGCTCAGTGGGTAGAGCATCGGAACATCAGCCTCGGAACCATAAGGTTCTGGGTTCGATACCGGGCCCTCACCAACTCAGTGCATGGCTATTTGCAGAGCTGATGGTTGGTGTGGTGCTCCACCTCAGATGTAAAAACAATCTTGCTGGTCTAGTGCTTGTGAAAAGGAGACAGACTCCCTCGCTGTCCAGCTGATTGCGACAAAGCTACTCCGCCAACTTTACTTTACTTATATATATATATATATACATATTAATCAACCCTTTCGCATGGGTAAGGTAGGACAGAAAGTCAATTTCAGGTGGAGTTTTCCTTCTCCTACACTGATTGCCTAACCAATATTAAAGTGCCCTGTCTGTTCTACTATTTACCCATACCTTTCCCAAGGGTATTAGTGCTATGGGAAATGCAAACAACTTTGTCCAGGAATTGAACTCGACAATATGCCACTGTCAACTTTACTTATTCATATTCATAATATTCCTCATTTTTTAAAAACTGTTGTCTTGTAATCCTACAAGTTATATAGACATATCAAAGGGCAGCGCATGTGGTGTAATGGTTAGCAAGCTAGATTCACAGACCATTGTTAGTGAGTTTGATTCTCACTGGGTGCCCCATACTTCTGGCCTTGTGCTACAGCTAAGCTAAGCTTAGTAAATAACCATACACAAGATACTCAGGTACCTCACATGGTGTTATGGTTAGCAAGCTAGATTCGCAGACCATTGTTAGTGAGTTCGATTCTCACTGTGCGCCTCATAGTTCTCGTCTTGTGCCACATGTAACCTAAGCTTAATAAATAACTATACCCAAGATACTCAGCTACCTCACATGGTGTAATGGTTAGCAAGCTAGATTCACAGACCATTGTTAGTGAGTTCGATTCTCACTGTGCGCCTCATACTTCTGACCTTGTGCCACATCTAAGCTTAGTAAATAACTATACCTAAAGGTAGACGGCACTTCCATGGTGTAATGGTTAGCAAGCTAGATTTGCAGACCATTGTTAGTGGGTTCGATTCTCACTGTGCACCTCATAGTTCTGACCTTGTGCCACATCTAAGCTAAGCTTAGTAAATAACTATACCTAAAGGTAGTCGGACACTTCCCATGGTGTAATGGTTAGCAAGCTATGCTTATTGAATTACTCTATACACAAATCACGATATTATCAAGTGGGATCTCACAGAAAAATTAACCTAGATATTCAATCATAAATTATTGTCTTTGTGATTTCAAGCAAATCAATAATCCATTGGAAGATTTTCAGGATTATTTCATTGGCAGAATGTTCAACAAATAGCTTAAATGGGAATCTATGAGGGTGAGTCAAAAAGTAATGCCATTTTGTTTAGAACAGGTATAATTACCAACACAGGAACATGTATCATACATCCAAATGAAGCTGGTCCTCTGTGGATCACATCCCTTCTTCTCCACATAGCATTTCTCTCAATAGCAATATTCCACCTTCGAATAAAGCATATATCCCTGCTCCATAAAATTATGTTGACTGTTCTTTGAGCCACTACTTCACTACAAATTTCACTTCCTCATCACTGGAATAATGTTTGCCTCTTAAACCCTCTTTAATGGGACTGAAGAGATGATAGTCTGAGGGAAACAGTGCGGTCTTTCCTCTTTCTTTTTTTTCTTCTTTTTACTTGAATAATTTGAAAGGATTTTAATCAACCAATGCTCCTGCAATCTCAATACACCCACATGACTGATGTTTTATCTTGACCCATAGATAAGTACAATTATTGATCTATGCATGAATAATTACATTATTTATGAAGAGAACTATAAGTAAGTAAGTAAGGTGTCAAGTAACAACAACAAATAGTAGTAGTAGCAGTATTATCACTTGCTTATCTGATACACAAATGCAAAATATACCATATCCCCAACCTCAATTCTTTTACAGGAACACCGATAGTAGTAAGATTGGGGTACTTACTACTCGCATAAATCCCCAAATGGGTTTGAAATCAGCTCCTTAGCCTTGGTCGGCAACCTATCAACTCAAAAAGTCCAACACAGAATTTCTGTTGCCCTCAAGGAAAGGCTAGGGGAGTAAACCCCGGAAATATATCAGGAGCTGGAGTCCCTAAGGTGGTGTGATGTTGAAATCCAGTGCTAACCATTAACTCCTGCGACACTACCGTTGCCAAACTGCATTGGTCCCTTACCTTTCCTTTGGATCACAGCGGCAGTTTGGAGAGGGGGGATTTGCTGCATGGGCAACAGCTCATCCTCCATATGAAACCGCCCAGGCTATGTAGTTCAAGTTAACAAAAACCTTGACACTACGCCATCGTCTTTCGTAGACGGAAGGATGCCAACCATTAACACTTGGTACTTCAGTACTAACTGCCCTTTCGGTGGGGCATTAGAATGCACCGACTGCACCTCTGCAGAGGGGTAAGACTCCCTCAATGGAGCCACCTGTTGATAGAACCCAGGTGGTTGAGTAGTCCATGACATGCAATATTTCACTTTGGTCCTTACTTGGACTAGACGGGCGGTCGGAGGGGGCCTCTCTGGTCATGTCAAGCCCTAGCACCTATATGATTGCCCCAACCCTATTGCCCTTATGGCAAGTCCCAATCCCTTTTTATCATATGGGTGCTAGAAGGTGGTGGGTGAGGGTCCTCATGTCCTGAGAATGACGTTAAACTAACTGATGGTGAGGTTCCAGTTCTGGAGGTCTGGGGAATGTGGAGCACTCCTTCATCACCATTGCTCCTGGTCCACTCTGACCCGGAGTAGTAGTACCTGTTAGGGTCCCATCTATGTGTTAAATAGAAAAATGTGTTTACAAAAAAAATTGAGTATCCATTAAGAATGAATCATTTAAAAACTTTGCCAGCATTAAATGACCCACTGAAATTGATATGCCGTAAAATGAAACAAATAAACAAAAACAAATTTCAGTATTAAGCATGAATATTAGTGTTATATATACTTATTCAACATCGGATATATAAACAGACAGACAGACAGAGTAGATGATGAGATGATGGTCTTACTTGATAACTTCAGCTTACTGCGTCTACTTGTCTGGCCGCCATGTTCTTCTTGTTGGGTTTACTTCTTTTCAGGGCTTCTGCTGGGGTTCATTCTCCTTGTGCTGGGCTGGACATTGCTTGTTAATATTCAATTAACAAACAAGGCTTGGTTGTTTTCTTGATCAAGCTTTTATTTCCAGAACCCAGCCTGTGATCATCTGCTGCGGTGAGAAATGACATCAGCAGAGTGGCGACCTACAGGTCCACTTGCTCTGGAATCTGCGTCGCATCTGAAATAAAATAAACTTATTCTCACGGTGCCTAATCGCATCCCTTCAAGGGGTCATGGTTATTACCCGTCAACAACTGTTCGGTAACTTTCCACGGAGCCCGTCATTTTTAATCTAACAGACCTTATTCAAAATATTCTAACTACAGGTATGTTCATAATTTATAAGTTGCGCATAAATTATGTAAGGAGTTCCCCCAGCCTCTTATATACTATTGGAAGAGATAAATTGTATATTTTAGTGCTTCCTGTAGAGTTATTTAATGGGACAGTCCATTTCTACTCTACATAAAGTAAATGGAGTGGCCTATTTTTAGTATCAGCTGGACAGCAAGGAAGTCTATCGCCTTTTCACTAGTGCTAAAACAGGGAGATTGTTTTTTGCATTTGAGGTAGACTGACACTTACCTCAGCTCTGACTTTACTGCACAGATCCAAACTGTACTACTAATGTGCTGAGTTGGCATGGGCAGGTATCAAACCTGTAACCTTTTGGTTTCTTGGAGGGTGTTCTAATGACTGAGCTAAACTGGGCCAGTGTTGTTATAATCTGGAAGTCTTTTAATTTTTCATTTAAGAAATGGAAAAGAAAATTCATCCTAACATTCCTGTTGATATTTCTAAATAGAACTAAAGACAGCCAACAGTATAGCATTAATCTTCTATTAATAATGAAGATTGGGTGTCTTTATGTCTGTAACCAAAACTACGTCACAGCTTATGTCACAATATTCTCAATGATTGCGTAAGTCTATTAATGAGTATCTAACTTATAGTCAAAATTGTTAATACATAGAATTAAAAAAAAAACGGTTATTTCCTAGTTGAGTAAGATGATATTACAGGGTGACCCAGAAAATTATTTATTTTCCCATTAAACTAACCCTAAGCCCTAATCCTAACCCCCCCTGTTGAGTAACATAATATTACAGTGTGACCCAGAAAAAACAGAACTCACAAATTTGTAATAAAACTGTTAATTTTAAAAAAAATTTTTTTAAAGTTTAAGTCCAACAGGGTTAGGGTTGGGTTTAGGGTTAGTTTAATGGGAAAATAAATTAATAATTTGGGTTCTGTTTTTTCTGGGTCACTCATGTTACTCAACTAGGAAATAACCAAAAAACCTGTGTTATATTCTAATAATTAATAATTAATAGATGTACGCAACATTTTATTTGAGGGGGACAGAACTAAGTTTCCATTTCAAATTGTTTTGTCTTTTTTTTTATCCCTTTTATGAATTTGATGATTTTACTTACTTATGATACAAACCTTCTGACATTGAATTTTTTAACCCCCCCCTTTCAGAAATCAATTTTGTACTCCAACTGGAGGGCATTTTTTTTTTTTTTGTTACTAGTAAATATAATGAAATCTAAAGCCAAATATTGAAATAAAAATTGTAGAAATAAAAATAAAGTACTCAGCTTAGAATTGCTTAGCATTTCCTATAATATTACTTGGTTATTGAAGCTGCTTGAAACTGCTTGAAGCTAGTTAGGGAACTAATGAATAGAAAGAAACAAAAGAAAGAAGAAGAAGCAGAATTAGTAGACAACATGATCTTTATTGATTAAACATTTTCCTTGGAAGTTAAGTAATTAAATTACAAAATAAGTCTTGTGATTGAAGTTTCTTGTGCAAATAACAATCTCTTTGACTCATTATTCTCTTTGCTGTCAATAATCATATCAAATCAACTTTTTATATCCTCTGACTGCTTCCGGGTTTAGCTCGGTAGAGCATCTGCCTAGGAACCACAAGGTCCGTGGTTCAATACTGGCCCTCACCAACTCAGCTCATGGGTAGCTCAGCTTGGATCTGTGTGGTAAAGTGGGGAGTGTGGCACTCTACCTCAGACATAAAAACAATCTGGTTACTCTGGTAAAGTGTTCTCAGTTACTGGTATAGTCCTTCGATAATGAATCCTTTGGTTACTCTGGTAATCGTATAAGTCCGCCCTCAAAGAGAGTAGTTAGAATTATTTCCAATGTGCTTGGTCTAGCGTTAGTGAAAAGGGGATAGACTCCTTTGATGTCCAGTTGATACTAACAATAGGTAATTCTTCAGACTTTACTTACTTGCTGCTTGCTTTAAGCGCAAATGCAAGAATTTATAAAAAATTATTGTAAGTAAAACTGATGGAGTGGCCTATTGTCGGTATCAGTTGGATAGCGAAGGAGTCTATCCTTTTTGCTAGTGCTAGACCAGGGAATTTTTTTTTTTGCATCTGAGGTAGAGTACTGCTCCTACCATCAGCTCCCCACTTTACTGCACAGATCCAAGCTGTGCTACCCATGAGTTGAGTTGGTGAGGGCCAGTATTGAACCATGAACCTTGTGGTTCCTAGGTGGATACTCTACCAACTGAGCTAAAGCAGACCTTTATTTATATTTACAGTCAGCATGTATTAATCAATAAAACCTATTTGCTAATTTGACTTGTTAAGCCCTGTTGGCTGGACTTTAGAATACATTGACTGCACCTCTGCAGAAAGGCAAGCCACACCCCCAATGAGGCTACCTGTTAACCCATGATGCTTAAGGACGGAATCCTGGTGGCTGAGCAGTCCATGACATGCAACATTCCACTTTGGTCTTACTTAGGTGGTTGGAGAACGCCCCTTCCAATCAATCGGCTCTTCATGTCAAGCCTTAGCATCTATATGATTATCCTGTATTGTCCTTATGGCAAGCACCAACCCTTTTTATCATATATGTGCTAGAAGGCAGTGGCTGAGGGTCTCCATGTCCTGAGTTTGATGTTAAACTCTATCTGATGGTGAAGTTCCAGTTCTGGAGCTTTAGGGAATGTGGAGTACCACTTTATCACCATTACTCACCAGGCCCACTCTGACCTGGAGTGGTAGTACCTGTTAGGGTCCCATCTATGGGTTAAATAAAAAGAAATGAGTTTGAAAAAATTTGAATACCCATCAAGAATGGATCAAACAAAATGTCTACGGCATAAAATAACCCAACAAGAGTTTACATGCTGTAAAATCTAGACAACCAACCAACAATCATTCTTATTGCTACATAGAACTGTGTAACTTGTTTTACTTTAAATATACGCTCCCTACATTTGGGGCGCTGGTGGTTGTCGTCAGTGATGTAATCCACAGGGTTCATTGGGAAGTTTCGGGTCTTCCAACATCAGACTTCCCTCGCCCTGGTGACCCTATCAGAGGTGATCAAAGCTCTGTTACAACCACCAACAATAGCTGCTAAATGACTTTTGACAATGAAGAAAAAAAAAAATGCTACATATAACTGTGTAACTTGTCATACAAGTTAACTCTTTGCCTACTTTAAACCGCTCATGGTGGTCCTCCCATCACTGTGATCCTACCGTAAGCAGCTGGCAGCAGCTCTCGCATGTTATATTATAATTTAGCAGAAGGACTCAGGTTACAATAATGATAGGACTTTATTTGAGTAGAATGAGTTCAGAGGTGAATAGGTATTGAATTTGGAAATATCCCATCATATAGGTAAAGAAATAGTAAGAAAATTTGGCACACAAAGAGTTAATATGTAAATGTTCATATTTGATTGATTGCTAGATTGAAAGTTCATTTAATCATGCATTACATTACAAGGCGGGGCTGTGGAGTCAGTAGCAATTAAGGGGTCACTGGTGTTGGAGTCGGTAAAACTATACCGACTCCAGTTGAATCTATACTGCATATGGCCCCAGTTTAATCTGTAAAGTTATACAGTGCACACACCTTATAAATAGATTATAAAAAATTATGGTGATTTATTATGAATTGTAATCACTTAATTACATAAAGAGGAGTCAGAGTTGGAGGTGCCAAAAATAGAGGAGTCAGAGTTGGAGGTTTTATTTTCCGACTCCACAGCCCTGTTACAAGGAATTTCTAAATAAGTACAAATTTGTAAAAAGTTATTTTCAACAAATAATTTTAATAAGTAGGTATTACAAATTGTCATTTTCTTAAAAAATATTTGTTTAACTCCGAACGTCCTATACCGCCTCATTCCACCTGGCCAGAAGTCACATTCGTTTTCCTAATCCACACCAAATGATAGCCTTTGTTTAAATGTAATGTTAAACATTTAAAAGTCTTTATTTTGAGGGAAATAACAGGTAATTTTAAATGAAAAGGCCATTTTTAGCCATTTTTTGATAAATCAATTCTCAACAGGATATTAAGAGTTAATATATATAATCTTATATCCAAATCCTGGATGAAGCTACAGTTCACATAGCGCTAATACTCTTGGGAAAGGTATGAATCCAACTACTCTCTCTCCAGCTATGGGTAAATAGTAGAGCAGACTGGGCTCTTTAACCTTGGCTAGGCAACCAGTCTAGCAAAGGGAAAACTCTGAATTCAAGCCTGTTAAATCTGCTTGGGGTGGTCACTATTAGAATAGGCTCAATCTTAATTAGTGATCTATTTCACTGATTTAAAAATTAAAAAATAATTTTTTTTTCTTATTTTGAATAAAAATACTAACTTTACTTATTTTACTGTCTTCTTAAATGGAAGATTGAAAAATATTAATTTTAATCGGTCAAGCCGGATAGTTTGAGAGGCAGAAGGGGTGCATTGGTTATCAGTGTAAAGTATGGAATTAGTAAATGGAAATTAAATTCTGCCAAGGTTGTATTCACTGTACACTAGTGGAAAGGTATAAATTCATCTCTTGCCTCAGCTACAGGTAAAATAGTTGGACTAATTCGGCTCTCTAGTCAGTCTGTTTGAAGAAGGATGACTTTTATGATTAAAGAACAGTCATGGTAATTCACAGTTTACTGTTGAGAGCCATGATCCTCTAAGGACATGATACATTTCATTTCATTTTAACTATGTTAAAAAGTTAAAAATGATATAGATATTGTTTGTTTTATGGCATATCAACCCTTTTCGGTCATTTAATGCCCGCGGGGTCATTTAATGCCAAAATAAGTCATTTTGATAAAAGTTTGAAGTTCTTAATATCTTCAAATTGATATAATAATTTTCATTAACTTCATTTCGTTTGGTTTGTTTTATGGCATATCAACCCTTTTCGGGTCATTTAATGCCAAAATAAGTCATTTTGATAAAAGTTTGAAGTTCTTAATATCTTCAAATATGGTATGAATAATTTTCACTAACTTCATTTGGTTTGGTTTGGATTGGTTTTGTTAATGGTATAATAACCCTGTGGGTTATTTAATGCCCAAAATTAGTACTCAAGTTTCCTTTAGTGATGTAATGATAAATATTTATATTTTTATTAATGGTACAAGGAGGCCAGAGTTAATCATTCAGTGTTTTAACATCTCATTTGATATGTATATATTTACCAACCCCCTCCACATGAGCAGGATGTGACACAAGATCAATTTCTTAAGCAGAGTTTAACAGGATTGAATTCAGAGTTTTCCTTCTCATAGACTGGTTGTCTAATCAAGGTTAAAGAGTCCAGTCTGCCTTACTATTAACCTATAGTTGGATGGAGAATATATGGATTCATACCTTTCCCAAGGGTATTAGTACTATATGAAATGCAAACAGCCTTGTCCAGGAATTGAACTCTGATCGATGAGTCCATTTCCTACGACTCTAACCATTACACTAAGCACCTCCATTTGATATGTAAGATATATATATATATATATATATATTTTATATATATATATATATAGTGATGCTGATAGCTTTTTGATTTAGTGTGTCTTGGGACACACATATTTCCTTTGAATGAGTCCCTGGGAAAATTTATGGGCCCCAACTAAAGCTATCTAACTCCTACCTTGTAACCTATCCTGTGTAATTAATTTCTAAGAAACTATTGAAATGTATTTACAGTTAGCTTGAAATGGTGAGGGAAGAAAAAAGTAAAACACAGGGACACATGGATATGATTTTACTGTGTCCTTTTAGATTTTTGTGTGTCAGGGACACAGGACGAGCACCTATCAACATCTCTGTATGTATATATATATATATATATATATATATATATATATATATATATTAATTTTGTTTAAGGATGGTTTGTATTGTTTTATGTATAAAGCTTCTAGTATTTGGAGTTTTTGTTTATTTTTTTCTTTGTGCAGAATGTGTGTATTTTCCATTAGGATATTTCGGTAATTAGAGTGGGGGCATGAATGTAATTTTAGGTGTTGTGAAATGGAGCTATTTTCTGTTAAATGGAGGGTTAGATGACGTGACAATGTGGTTGAGGTGAATGTATGTATTTTCATTTTCTGGGAGACTGCAGTCTCCTAGGGGACATTTAACAGATAATAGCTCCATTTCACAACACCTAAAATTACATTCATGCCCCCACTCTAATTACCGAAATATTCTAACGGAAAATACACAAATTCTGCACAAAGAAAAAAATAAACAAAAACTCCAAATACTAGAAGCTTTATACATAAAACAATACAAACCATCCTTAAACAAAATTAATTTCGAATGCAGTACACACAGTTTAAAATGCCTATAGCACCTTTCCCATCAATTCTTCTCCTTCCAGCCTCCACATTATTATATATATATATATATATATATATATATATATATATATATATTTCTGTAAACATGAAAGAGATCTAATATAAACATTTCTAATTATTTCATGATTTAATATAAACATTATTAATGTCATAATTCTGAGTGTTTTCTATATTGGTCATCACTGTGAATTCTTTTCTTTTTCTTTCTGACAGGTTGAGCGAGAGATTGCAATCATGAAATTGATTGAACATCCTCATGTCCTGGGACTCTACGATGTATATGAAAATAAAAAATACCTGTAAGTATATGAATAAAACAATAACACATATATTAATATGTAATGTCTATTATAACACTATTTCTTTGAATATTGAAAGACAAGAAATAAAACCCCAAAAAATATGTGTTTTCGGCACAGACAAATTATTAAATCTGACGTGTTATAGAAGCAGTCACCAGTTGTTTCTGTTGGCCAGGTACATCCTCCATGCCCAAGAGAGAAAGAGAAGTGGTGGGAGATAAGGAGAGAGAGAGAGAGAGAGAGAGAGAAGGGGGGAGAGCAAGAGAGAATGAAAGGGTGGGAGATAAGGACAGAGAGAGAGAGAAAGGGGGGAGAGCAAGAGAGAATGAAAGGGTGAGAGAATAAGGAAAGAGAGAGAGAGAGAGGAAGAGAAAATGAGAAGGGTGGGAGATAAGGACAGAGAGAGAGAGAAAGGGGGGAGAGCAAGAGAGAATGAAAGGGTGGGAGATAAGGACAGAGAGAGAGAGAGAGAGAGAGAGAGAGGGGGGGGGAAGAGAAAACGAGAAGGGTGGGAGATAAGGATAGAGAGAGAGAGAGAAAGGAAGAGAAAATGAGAAGGGGTGAGAGATAAGGACAGAGAGAGAAAACAAGAAGGGGTGAGAGATAAGGACAGAGAGAGAAAACGAGAAGAGGTGGGAGATAAGAACAGAGAGAGAAAGAGAAGAGAAGAGGTGGGAGAAAGAGAGAGAGAGAGAAGTCTTATGATAACTGCTAATACACCTATGACATCTGCTACTGCTGCTGCTGCTGCTATTTGTTATGCTATGGACCAACAACAACAACAACAACAACAACAACAGCTACTGCAACTAATAGAAACGTTCCCATTTACTGCAAATCTCCTTCCACTAGATCATTGGGGCACTACTTTTACTACAAAGGGGGTAGGGGTAGGGGTAGGGTGCATAGCTCATTGCTTAAAGATTTCAAATGTGTTGCATTACAGACCAAGGTTAAAAATTAAATTTAAAATCCTTCAAAGGTAGAATCACCTTCTTTTTTTTTTTTTTTTTTTTTTTTCAGCATGTGCTCCTTATACCATGTAAAACTTCATTCACCAAGTTATAGGTATTGAAATGAAAACTCTCTTAGAATTTATTGGTTTAAGATTATGCTGACTTCCCTAAACCTTTCATGTCTACCAAACATCTTAACGGTATTTATTTCAATATCAGTCAACTTGGTAATGTACTAACATTAATCTGTATGAAATATTCAATGTTTTGGTCTGTCTAGGGAAAATAAAATTAAAACATTGTTACTTTTTTAAATTCTACTAAAATCATTAAATATGAATATAAAATCAAAAAAAAATTGTTACTTTTTAAAATTCGACTAAAATCATTAAGTATGAATATAAAATTTTAAAAATTTGTTACTTTTTTAAAATTCTTCTAAAATCATTAAGTATGAATGTAAAATCAAAAAATTGTTACTTTTTTAAATTCTACTAAAATCATTAAGTATGAATGTAAAATTTAAAAATTGTTACTTTTTTAAAATTATGCTAAAATCATTAAGTATGAATATAAAATCAAAAAATTGTTACTTTTTTAATTATACTAGAAACATTTGTCCAATTGGATACATGGCATAGTGGTTATAGGCGTCGGTTAAATACAGTTCTAAGTGACAGTTATCTCCAGGCTGTAGGTTCCATCCTGGTCAAGGGCAACAGTAACATAGAATAATAATTAACACAGCTTAACACTTGTACCAAGTCATGGTTAGCAGAATGAGAACAGTATATTCCCATGGATTGAATAAAAGGTTGGGTTCAAAGTTCTGTGAAGGCTCCAGAGTCCGACAAGAAATACCTGAAGAAGGATGGAGGGCACATTGTCTGAAAAGTTGTACAGATAACAATAAAGATGAGGACAATAGTCCATATAATCCAAATTATCAAGCCTCATCGAAAAAAATTCAGAGAAATCGAAACATTAAGTTTAAATCTAAAATTTAATTAAAGATAACCCACCCACCCACACCTAACAACTAAGAAAAATCCATGTTGGTGTTTAGAATTTATATTTGAATAGATTTTTCAGCCACAAGAAAGTTTTGTGTTGTAAGTTACTTGTAATGATACTAAAAGGTGACTTCCAATTGATTGGACACTTACTAGCAGAGTGGCTAAAAGAAAGGAAATATTTTTTTATTTACAACTACTAAGAAGTTATTTCCTTACAAAAACTTTCCTTACAGTAAGTTGTCAGTTGCAGTGATCTGCTCTTATTAATATATGCATTGTAATTTTATCATTATAACCTCTTAAAATTATTTAAGAAGGAATTTCTTTGTAAGATTGGCTGATTATAAAAGAAAAAGCCCTTAAGAAACAACTACACAAAAAAATGTAAATATATATATTTACCAACCCCTCTGCATGATCAGGATGTGACACAAGGTCAATTTCTTAAGTTTAACAGGTTTGAATTAAGAGATTTCCTTCTAGACTGGTTACCTAGACAAGGGTAAAGAGCCCAATCTGCCCTACTATTTACCCATAGTTGGAGGGAGAGTAGGTATGTATACCGTTCCAAAGGGTATTAGCGCTATGTGAAATGTAAACTGCCTCGTCCAGGATTTGAACTTGGGTCAACATGTCCATTACACCATGCAACTCCAATTAATGCATTGTAATTTTATCATTATAACCTCTTAAATGTATCTAAGAAGGAATTTCTTTGTAAGATTGGCTATTTGATTATAAAAGAATATTGTTGAAAATATCAATGTGTAAGTTCTGTTCTGTTAAGTATCCACCATCACCAAATAATTTACATCTAGTGGTGAGGTTCCAATTTTGGAGCTCTGGGAAGTGTAGTGTACCCTTTCATTGCCATTACTCTCAGGTCCACTCTGACCCAGAATAGTTGTACCTGTTAGGGTTCCATCTATGGGTTAAAATAACTCAAAAAATGAGTTTAAAAAATGTGTTTAAAAAAAATTTGAATACCCATCAAGAATGAATAAAACAAAAACATCTTCGGCATATCAACCCTTGTTGGGTTATTTTATGCTGAAGATGTTTCGTTTTATTCATTCTTGATGGGTATTCAAATTTTTTTTAAACTCAGTTTTATTTTAAAAACATTTTTAAAAAACTCTTTCTATTTAATTTTGGCCATTATTTTATGTTTTGAGTGGAATTCTATGATTCTTGTGTTAAGCCGAATCTTTATGTCCTTCAGTGTTTAAATAGAATCCTTGTATCCTTTAATGATAGGCAGAATCCTTGTGTCCTATAATGTTAAGCAGAGTCCTTGTGTCCCTTAGTGTTAAGCAGAATCCTTGTGTTCTTTAATGTTAAGAAGAATCCTTGTGTCCTTTAAGCAGAGTGCTTGTGTCCTTTAGTGTTAAGCACAAGCAACTAAAAGTCTTTCCATTGTATTCAAGCGTGTTGATTGGCTGATTAAACCCACAAGGCCATGCAGAGTCTATATATTTAAGTTAGGACAGCCAGTACACCTTATATCATCAGAAAAATTATAACACCCATAGATGAAACCCTAACAGATACTAACACTCCAGTCAGGGTGGACCTGGGAGTAATGGCAATGAAGGTGTACTCCACACTCTCCAGAGCTCCAGAATTGGAACTTCACCATTAGATGCGGTTTAATGTTTAAAATTATTTAACTTCTGAGTAGAAAATCGTTACATTTAATTAATTTATTCTATTTTATTTTATTCTAATTAAAAATCATTTAGTTAAGTATTTTAGCTGGTTTGTTGTCTTTACTTAGACAATTTAACTGATTTATATCCTAATATTGTTTTAGTATTTTAGTAAATATTAAATTGATCATATTATTAATCTTATTATTATAATGGAGATTATGTGTCTGTCTGTAACCGAAACTATCACAATTTCATTAGTTATTTATGTTATATTCCCAATAGTTATTAAATAATGATTATTTAATCTTAATTATCATCTTATTTATTAACAATGTCTCTATAAAGATCTGACATATACTTACCTTAAAACAGCCTATACTATTAATGTGTTTAAAATCCTGCAATCTGGGTTATATACCATTAAGAAATAAATGTTTACATAGTATATGGTGGGAATAATTTGCATACTGGTTTTAACAAAACCGTGTTTAATGAATAATTACATGGTGTTATTGATTTCTAATATTATTGTTTTATTCTTAAACGTATTAAAAGCAATCCTATGTATAGTTTTATATTGAAATCAATTAGAATAAAGTAAAAATAAGTGTAATCTTTTTTTTTGTTCTTATTTAATTTTACTAGTCTTTCTAACAATATAATATTTGATTATATTTGATTAATCGAATAATATAATTTTAATCAAGTGGACTCCCATAGCCATTCACTGTTTAAAGATCCTATTGTATTTCTATAATTAAATATTTTTGGCCTGGACTCCTCAAAAATGTTATATTATCCCAGGGGTCCATATGGACCCCTGTTGAGAACCACTGATCTAAGCAGTATATTGTATTTATCAAAATAAAACCCTTTTATAAAAATTTAAAAAAAATAAAATCTTTAAACTAACATACAAGATTATTTCATTTGGCACTCAGTCAAATATTAATTATTAAAAAAGTGATTCTTTTAATTTTATTTATTTGGGTTAAAATCTCCGTGACCTCTGACCTTTTTTCTTCTATTCAAGAAATCATGTCACTCATTCACTCGGATTAAATGTTGAGCTTTTTACTTGCTCAGATCAATCTGTTCATGTGCTTGTAAAATCTCAAATAATTAAGAGCTTTAAAATTATGCAACCATTACCACCAACACCACCATTATACTACTACTACTACTACTACTACTACTACTACTACTACTACTCTTCTTTTTCTTCGTCTTTTATCTCTTCTTCTTTTATCTTTATTTTTCTTTTCTTCTTTATCTTTTTTCTCTTCTTCTTTGCTTTGTCTTTCTTCTACTTCCTCTTCTTCCTCTTCTTCCTCTTCTTCCTCTTCTTCTTCTTCTTCTTCTTCTTCTTCTTCTTCTTTTTCTTTATGGGCTTATTTCTTAGAAATTGGCCCTGTTCTATTTGAAATTCTGGAAAAGCCTTTCCTCATCTCATCTCATCTCATCTCATCTCATGGTCACTATAGTTAAATTATTTGTGTTGCGATAAAATCAACTAAAATGTTATAAATATTCACTGCAACAACTGCTGCTGCAACTATTGCTGCTATTACTCTTGTCTTCTGCTACCACAGCTGGAAGAACTATGACAAATCATTATTACATAATAACTATAAGTACATATTGGTTAATTATTATATATTGTCATTTTCTTTCTTTTTCTCTCTTTATTATTAAAACAGCTGAAATTTTTTTTTAAAGCATTTAATATATATATATATATATATACACACATACGCATAGATGCTGATAGGTATGCATCCTGTGTCCCTGATGCACAAAAATCTAAAAGGACGTAATAAAATCGTATCCATGCGTTCCAGTGTTTTTCTTTTTTCTTCCCTCACCATTTCAAGCTAATTGTAAATACATTTCAATAGTTTCTTAGAAATGAATTACACAGGATTGGTTACAGGGTAGGAGTTAAATGGCTTTAATTGGGACTCATATATTTTCACGGGGTCTCATTTAAAGCAAATATGTGTGTCCCAGGATACACTAAATCAAAAAGCTATCAGCATCACTGTGTATATATATATATATATATATATATATATATATATATATAAGTAAAAATATAACAAAAGACTTAGAATTTTTGCATTATAGTCTATTTCAAGGAAGCTTAGACAAATCATCAGATGCGAATGATGAATTCTTTATTACTTTTAAGGCATTTGAAAACATTTTTTTTTTTTAAATTTAAAAAAAAAAAAATTTTTTTAAATTTTTAAATTTTTTTTATTGTCCTGTTACTTTCAGCTGTAGGGTAATAAAAAAGATATTTGACCATTTGTTGTCGGTAATTTGTTAGGAATTTCTGTTAAATCAATCTATTCCAGATTTCAACTAAAAGACCACCCCATCTAGATTTCATTTATATAAATGCCTTAAAAGTAATAAAGAATTCATCATTCGCATCTGATGATTTGGGAGTTAGACAATTTGTCTAAGCTTTCTTGAAATAGACTATAATGCAAAAATTCTAAGTCTAAATTATATTTTTACTCATAAATTTGCTCTGTGACTCTAACAATAAGAGCACACATTGAGCTCTGCAAACTGTGACAGGCTTTTTAAAAAAAACAACTCCTATGTCGTAGGGAAGATTTCTTTTATGGACTTTTGGATTATATATATATATATAAATAAATATACACACACACGCGCTTTTGATAATTATTCTTGAAATAATCTATAGGTGTGCATCTGCATGGGCAGTAACATTCGGACCAATATGAGAGGAAGCTGGGCAGCTCATATATGTGACAGGGTGCGTAAAAGCAAAGTTGGACCCCTGAGCCATCTGTGTGCTCACAACCAAACTGCTTGCTTGTAGAAATGGGCTTCTTCTGTAAAGAAGTGGCAATCACCATATATATATATATATATATATATATATATATATATATATAAAATGTTCTGGTTCCAACGGGAGAAAATGTAATATTTTATAAAAAAAGAAGGTCCGCAAAATGTATCGTTTTCAAAAAAAATGTTTTATTCTTTTTATTTCACATACGCAACACGTGTTTCAGATATTCTGGTATCTTCTTCAGGCTTTGATCAATACATATATTGATATACATATATATATACACATATACATATATATATATATATATATACATAGGTTATGCGTGTTTCTGTAATTTTTCTGTTATGGCTGTTTAATAACGGTTGAACGCTATGTTATTCTTTTCAATATTTGTGTGCGATTATATATATATATATATATATATAAAAAATAACTGGAATGATTTTTAAAAATGTTTTATTAGGTTTTACAATTTGAGACTGTGACGATTCGAGTTGCCATTTAAGGCCTGTAATTGAATGCAGTTTCACAGTGGATATTATTTGTGGTATAAAGTTTGATCCTTGAAGTCCTTGAAGAAGAAAGATGTAGTATCAGATTTAATCCTTGTCTGTTGATCTGTCCCCAAAGTAGTCCATCAAGCAAGTAATTTTAAGACAATTTATCAACGCTGTTAAATTGATGTTTGGGCATTTTTTCATTGGTCAATTCAGCTCCTCCTGTTTGGAACAGTCTATAAATATAAGTTGTGGTTATTAGTATAGCTTATACTCAGGAGAACTTCAACAGAGACCTCCCTCAAATTGTGGCATATTTTGTTTTCTTGTTTGTGACTGAACAAAATCCTAAATTTTTCAGAAAGCATTTAATTTTCAAATCTGTTAGCATTCCTTGACATGAACTTGTAGATAAATCAATCTCTCAAATATCTCATCAATTTCAAATTGCCATAGAAAAATAAATGTTGTTTGACAAGAGAACAATCTGATTTATGTTCGATTCTTTCTAACTTGGGGTTACCACAAAAAACTACAGAAGAGTCCTTTATTGGAAAGAACGCCACACCCCCATTTAAAAAAAGGTCCGTAATGCAACACTTGTAGATAAATCAATCACTTAAATATCTCATCAATTTTAATCTTTATTGATTGGAATTGGAAAATTCTTTCAAGATTTTCTTCATTTCAGATCATGGTTGGTCTTAGACAGATTTAGGGTTAGGGTGACATTTCACCCTCATTTCAAATGTAAATACCAATTCTCGTACACTTCTTGTGTTTTTCATCTTAAAAGCTTCCCAAATACATTAGCAGTTACTTGTAGTGTTGACCATCAAAGCAGCAAGACATATTATCCAGTCTCTCCCAAAACTAAGATGGATTTCAGCAGATAAGCCTGTCCGCAACGCCATTAAGTTTGCAAGTTGTATTTTGATGAATATATGTTTTCATCTTCATTTGTTTGTTGAGTCTTCTTCATCCGAATTGTCTACCTGTTAATGTGGGAATATATATATATGGTGCCCAGCAAAAAATACCATAAATGCTAGTGTGAATCAACATCGCTACAGAGCTCTCACCTCCTACCACTCAATCACCCTACTGACCTTTCACCTTTACCACACAAACACACTACCAACTTCACACCAACTTCAGCATCATACACATCAAACAGACTTTGAACTCTTTCAGCCTACAGTGGCAGTTTTCTTTAAAAAAAAAAAAAGAAGCAAAACCTTTACACCCACTCACTGTTTTTTTTTTTTTGTATTGGCTATTGCAAAAATCATCAAACATGTTTGGAACAATTTTGATATTTCAGACTGTTGTCCTCATCTTTAATGTGGTATGTATAAACACAAAGTTCAGGTTGCTGTATCCTCTGGGCTTCCTCAGGTGTTCCCTGTGCATCCGAGCATAGCAATGACCCAACCTGGGAAATCATTTTGAATAGTTTAATGATGGGTTACTACTAGACGAGTTTGCCACAGAAAAATAAATGTTGTTTGATAAGAGAACAATCTGATTTGTGTTCGATTCTTTCTAATTCGGGGTTACCACAAAAAACTACAGAAAAGTCCTTTATTGGAAAGAATGCTACACCCCTTTAAAGAAGCTGTGTAACACAACACTTGTAGATAAATCAATCTCTCAAATATCTCATCAATTTCAAATTGCCACAGAAAAATAAATGTTGTTTGACAAGAGAACAATCTGATTTGTGTTCGATTCTTTCTAATTCGGGGTTACCACAAAAAACTACAGAAAAGTCCTTTTTTGGAAAGAATGCCACACCCCTATTTAAAAAAAGGTTCATAACACAACACTTGTAGATAAATCGATCACTCAAATATCTCATCAATTTCAATCTTTATTGATTGGAATAGGAAAATTCTTTCAAGATTTTCATCATTTCAGTTTTGTTGAAGGTCACTCAGATCATAGTTGGTCTTCAAGTGACATTTCACCCTCATTTCAAATGTAAATACCAATTCTTGTATACTTGTATACTTTTTGTGTTTTTCATCTTAAAAGATTCCCAAACAAATTATAACAATCTCAGCAGCAGTTTTCCTATAAAAAAAAAAAAAAGCAAAACCTTCAAACCCACTCACTGTTCTTTTTTATTGGCCATTGCAAAAATCATCAATTTTGATATTCCAGAATGTTGTTCTCATCTTTAATGTCGTATGTATAAACACAATGTTTCGGCTGCTGTTGTATCGTCGAGGTGAAATGATACATAAAAGAAATTGAGTGCTTAATATAATTATTCAGCACCAGTAGCCGGTGCTAACGAATACATACAAAAATACAGAACAATAAGTTACAAAACAATTAACAAAACAACTTACAAGAAATAGAGGAGGGTCAAATGGGGTGTAGCCAAATGCAGTAAGATCAGTCCGAATATTAATCACTGTTGAAGTCCTTAATTGTAGACTATTTAAGGCTATGAGCCAGTCCATCTGGTAGAGTGCTGAAGGGGTGCTAGCTACTCTACAACCGCTGCTGTATCCTCTGGCCTTCCTCAAGTGTTCACTGTGTATCTGAGCATAGTAAGGATCCAGCCTGGGAAATTATTTTTAATAGACTGTGGGTCAAACAAGGTGTCAAAGAACATTTGAAGATCTCATTCAAATGATAATATCATTAATTTTGCACGCCTATCATTCCAACATGACGTCATTATTTGAATAAGATCTTTTTTTAATTTAGAAAAATCATCTATACATATATAAAGGGCAGTTGTGTGTATGTATGTATGTATGTATGTATATGTGTATGTCCTGCTGAAACTACAAAAATAAAACCATTAATGGCCAAGTAAGTATATGTACACATTCACTATCACCAGATCTTGCTTTTTGAGTAAAAATAATGAAGATTTGATTTATATTTGTAAAGATAATTAAAAGATAAAATCTAAATAGTAACAGCAGGAATTTTTTTTTTTTGTTGCATTTAATATTTTAAATAGGAGACACTTATTTTTTCTTTTCAGAATGTCTGTGCACTTTTTTTTCTGACGCCCCATCAGGCCGGATCAATGCAAGGTCCTTTTTTTTATGTAGAGATTTTAATGGGGTATCCTGAGAGGATCCAACTCCCAATTCAGTAATAATGGATCTGCAAGACTAAATTTTTTGCCCCCCATCTTCTACCCTAGCGATGTTGGGTAGCTGCTTCTAGTTTATTTGAAAGAACAAAAAAATTTGCTTTCCTTTTTGAAATACTTAATGTCTGTTTAGAAGATTTAAATATTATTTTTATGTGTTGCTATTTTTTAAATATCAATAATTCCTTCTTTTTGTTTTTTTCAGATACTTAGTATTAGAACATGTCTCAGGGGGAGAACTTTTTGATTACCTTGTGAAGAAAGGACGCTTAACGCCAAAAGAAGCTCGACGTTTTTTTAGACAAATAATTTCAGCATTAGATTTTTGCCATAGTCATAATATATGGTAAGTAATAATTTGTTTTTCCATTTTTTTTTATCTCTTAAATGACAAGAAATATTCTCTTCCTATGATTTGGAGCTGATGCTAGGTGTGGCACCCCCTTCAGATGCTAAAAACAATCTCTTGGTCTAGCACTAGTGAAAAGGGGGTAGACTCCCTCGTTGTCTGGCTGATTTAGGCCACCCAATGAGGACTATGATTTTTTATAAGTAATAAAATATGTAAAGTTGGCAATGAGGCCAATTGTTGGTATCAGCCAGACAGTGAGGGAATCTATCCTCTTTTCACTAGCACTAGACCAGGGAGATTGTATTTGCTGAGGTGGAGCGCCACACCTAACGTCAGTTCCTGACTTTACTGCACAGATCAAATTACCCAATCTGTGCTACTCATACTCTGAGTCAGCAGGGATCAGTATCAAACTTAATACTTTGCAATTACCCAGGTGGATGCTCTACCAACTGAGCTAAACAGGCATTATGCTATTTTTTGTACTTCAATACATTCGTTATTGAACCCAGAACCTTGTGGCTCATAGGCGGGTACATCCAAAATAGGAATAATGTCTGCTGTTTTATATTAAAACCTTTTTAATTTTTTAACAAAATTTGATTTAGATTCTTCAAAAGATGTGTTCATTTGGAATTTTATAACCTTGATATCCCACCTGATAAAAAATTGAATATTATACACTGCTCTAAAAGTTGGGTCAAGTTACATTTGATTCTATATTTTTAAGTTAAGAGAAGTGTATGTTTTTAATCACTGATTTTTGAAAATTACTACATAATAGTATTTTAAATAAACACATTTGGCTGCTGTTGATATTACTAATAGCAGTAGCAGTGTGTGGGTGTGGGTGTGTGTATGTATGTATGTGTGTGTGTGTGGGAGAGAGAGAGATATTAAATTACTACACTACCACTTTTACTTTGGATGTAAAAAATCCATGTCTATATATATATATATATATATATATATATATATATATTTACCAATGCCTACGGTTGAGCAGGTTGTAACACAAGGTCAATTTTTTAAGCAGATTAACAGGTTTGAATTCAGAGTTTTTCTGCTTTTATATTGTTTGCCTAACCAAGGTTAAAGAGCCCAGTCTACCTTACTATTTACCCCTAACTGGAATGAGAATACTTAAATTCCTACCTTTCCCAAGGGTATTTGTACGATGTGAAATGCGAACAAGCCTCGTTCAGAATTTGAACTTATTTCACAAGCAGAATGCGACACAAAGTTAATTTCTTAAGCGCAGGTTTCAATTCAGAGTTTTCCTTCTCCTAGACTGGATACCTAGCCAAGATTAAAGAATCCAGTCTGCCCTACTATTTATTCATAGTTTGATGGAGAATAGTTGGATTCATACCTTTCCCAATGTGAAATGCAAACAGCCTCATCCAGGATTTGAACTTGTCTCGCCATCTCCATTTCCTATGGTAATGACCATTATACCACGCACCTCAACATGATATTAGATATATACACACAAATAGTCAAGTCACACTGATTCCTGCTTGATCACTGAGGTTAAGCAGTGATGAGGTTGTTCAATACTTAGATGAATGACACCTTTTAGCAACAGCGGGTACTGCAAATGACTTGAGGCTTAGGAAATAATGACACACAGACAGATAACTAACTTTATTATATTTAGATGTATCTACTTTTTCCTTTCCTTTTAGAAGTCCGTCGCAGAAGACGATGATGTCACTCCATGTCGTTCATCAGCGAACCCTCTGGTGGCTGATTAGTCCAATTCTTGACTTGCAGATGCAGTCACACACATTGCAAGGGAAATTTCCATCTGCATTCTGTGGTGCATGACGACAAAGACATTGCCACTCTGCTTTTCTATTGATCTTGATATTGAGCCACTCAGCTCCTGTGTGGCATGTGTCTTGCCAACCGTGTCTGTTGGAGGCCAGATCTTTCAGGATTGAAAGTGTAATGGTGCATTTCTTCAGAGTCATCTTCACATGGTCTTTGAACCACTTTCGGGGGCCTTCCTGCTCTTCGAGTGCCTTCTCTAAATTCACCATAAAGTACTTTACGGGGTAGTCTGTCTGCTGGCATGCGGCTGGTGTGACCCAAACATCGCAGTTGGCGCTGCGATAGGATGGTCTCAATTGGGTCAATGCGTGCTCTACCTCCAATTTCTAAGAGGAGAATTTTGTGCTACCACTTTACGGTGGCACAAAATATTGTATTTACACACATGTGCGCGTGCGCGAGCGCACACATGCACACATTCACACACGCACACACAGATTGTTTACCATGAAATTTGCTCATTCATTAGACAAAATAAACTGAAAAAATTCATAGAATTCAAACAACTAGCCAACTATCTTCATCTGTCTCCTTCAAAAACATCAGTAAGACTCCAAAATTTGGACAATATGACTTTAAGGCACCCCTTTTTGATCTCGATTAAGAAAGGACATGTTTTTCATTTACACCGTCAATATCCGGTTGTTTTAACAGACAATTTTAGATTTTAAAAAATAAAATGATAAAACTAACCCCTAACCCTAACCCCTAACAAACAACCGGATATTGACGGTGTAAATGAAAAACATGTCCTTTCTTAATCGAGATCAAAAAGGGGTGCCTAGAGGTAATATGGTCTGAAATTTGCTCATTCATTAGACAAAATAAACTGAACAAAATTCATAGAATTTAAATAACCAGCCAACTATCTCCATCCGTCTCCTTCAAAAACATCAACAAGACTCCAAACTTTCTCACTATCTCTTTTACTTTCACTCTTGTTCTCACTTTGTTCTGTCCAATCAGATACCAAGGTCAGTAACTTTTGCATCACATGTCAAACTAATTCTGTTTTTTTTTTCCATTATTACTTACACTTGTGATGTAATGAATATGTAAATACCTAGGTACCCCCTCACTCTAATCTGATTGGATAGTGTCCTCCATAAATACTCGTCCCGACTGCTCGGAAGATATACTGCTACTACTGCTACTCAACTCACCAGCTTCTATTTACCTATGAGAATATACCTTACTACAACTTCATAATATATCCCTTAACCCGGATATATCAACTTGTATAACACGTCAACCCACTGCTAATGTCAGACCTTTCATTATTTTACATTTTTTTTACTATTACTCTCAGGTTCATTTTGACCTGAAAGTACCTTTTAGGGTTCCATCTATCATTCAAACAAATCTGTTTCAGATAATGTTTAAAATGATTTTGGGTAATTTATGAAGAAGTGCGTCCCGGTCTCCTGCTCAAGAGTTGCTTCCCGGTGACTATTAAAATAACAACCCAGCTCGGTCTATTCAAAACTATCCATCTATCTATCTATCTCAATTTGTTCATATTTATCTATATTACTTTAAACACTGAGATTTTTTTTATTCATGTTTGTTTAATGTCTTCTTTTTAGTTTAAATAAACAAGAATTACAACAAAAAAAGAAGCGACCCCCCCCACACATACACACAAATACATTTACTTGTCGAAAATATCTATCTATCTATCTATCTCCATTTGTTTGTATCTATTTATATTATTTTGTTTGTTTATCTATCTATCTATCTATCTCAGTCTATTCAAAACTATATATCCATCTTCATATCTAAACAAGAATTACGACAAATTACAATAAATAAACAAGAATTACGATGAGCTAGGGTTGTTATTTTGATAGTCACCGGGTAGCGGTTTTTGAGGTGGGAGACCGGGACGCACTTCCTCATAAATTACCTGATTTTGAACAACATTAATTGAACAAGCAGTAACAATTTTTATTTGTTTACTTGCCATATGTAAGAGTTCAAGTTCTTTTTATATAAGTCTTGTTTGTTTTATCATTAAGCTCTTTTTTGTCTTGCAAATTCAATACGTTTTCTTTGTTGGTTTAGTTTGGTCTGGTTTCTTTGTTTAATGGCATATCAAGGTTAAAGAGACAAATTCAATGAAAATATCCCCCTCCCCCCAGGGCCCAGGGCCTTTATATTGAGCAGCAGATGATTGATTATTTTGGACCATTCTCTTGAAGTGCTTCTTTAATTCGATTTTGCTTGGAGACCTTTTTGTCTGTGAGACCAAGAATGGTCTAGATGCTTAAAATAGTAATCTATATAAGAAAGGTGTATGGTGAAATAGTTATTGTCAAAGTGTAGAATACTGTTAATTGTTATTCTGTGTTACTTTCACCCTTAGCCAGGATTGAACCTGCAGTCTGGAAATGACTGTTACAGATTGTTAACTATTGGACAGTGGAACAGTCAAACACCTCCTCAGCTTAATGGACTCTTCCTGGCAGTAGTGGCAGTAATTATTTAAGCTGTTATAGTAGGTTCATTGGAGAACTAGTAACTTCATGGTTAGGCTTGGCCAGTCACATTGCTCAAACCAATTGTTGACTGTCTAACTGTCTGACTTCAATACAAAGGAAATGGATTTGGTGACCTGAGTTCAAATCCTGGATGTGACTGCATTCCACATAGCACTAATACCCTTGGGAAAGGTATGAATCCAACTATTCTCCCTCCTGTTATGGGTAAATAATAGGACAGACTTCCTACTCATAAAAATTGGTTTATAAAAATCAAACTAACTTTTTGGTACAAATAATGTTCAATATATGTGAAATAATAATAGACAAATTTTTGTCATAGATGCAGTGCCACATCGGAATATTGATCTTGCTATGAAAAAATCAGAGATCAATAACTTAAAATTGGTTTACTTTAAGATTTTTTTATAGCATTTTTGGGCAAAAAATTGGTTGACTTTTTAATTTTTTTGATAGCATTTTTTATAAACCAATTTTTAGTAGTAGGGAAACTAGAAATAATTTTAAAGGCAAAAATAGATTACAAAAAGTTGCCATTTTTTGTGAACTCCACCAAATTTGGAGAGCTATTGAAAAGGGGATAAACTCCCTCGCTATCTGGCTGATACCGACTTTAGGCCATCCCGATGACTTATATATATATATATATATATGTATATATGTTGGGTCATGCATTGAGCCCTGGGTAGATAAATAATTGGAATCAGGGAAACGTAAGTTTGCAAAGCGAATTAAATTTTTTAAAAAATGGCCAGAGAAAAAAAAAAAACATTAAAATCATTTTGTAAGATTTCTAAGAAAAGGAATGTTTGGCCTAATTTAAATTTAAATGGACCTGATTCTTGAAATTCAATTAAGAGCCAAGATTTTGAAGCTAAGGCCTGGCTGCTGCTGAAAATCAACAAAGTTCAATCTCCGTCTCACATTCTCCTATATCTCTCTTTACACACAGAGAAACTAACATATATAAGGGGGAGTTAATCAAGATATATATAGAGAGGGGTAAAGTGATAGACAAAATGTAAAGTAAGAGAGTTTTTGACTTAATTTCAAAATATGATTAATTAGAAGCAATTAAAATGGAATTTTTCAAACATAACTCAATCCTAGAACTAAGGAATATTTTAGTATGTATTTTGTGTCATTAAATTAAGCAGGAGAAAAGCCTTTTGAAAACAATCATTGATTCACTTAGTGTTAGTATAATAATAATAATAATAATAATAATAATAATAATAATAATAATATATATATATATATATATATATATATATATATATATATATATATTAAAGAAACGGATACAATAGAAACCTACTCGAGTTTCACCGTTAGGATCATCAGGGTTAAATCCACTAACGTAACATCTTATTCAATGAACACACATGTAATCAGCTGCAATTAATTGGTAACTCGATTAATTCAGTGGATTTAACCCTGATGATCCTAACGGTGACACTCAAGTAGGTTTCTATTGTATCCATTTCTTTAATAAATTTGCTCTACTTTGTATTGAGCACTTTGTATTTGTTTTATCGCGGACTTAACCCCTAGATTCTGTGCACCTCCAATGATCATGCCCATATTCACTGGTAAGCCACCCTTTATCTATATATATATATATATATATTATATATATATATGTACTAATAGATATTGAGATCTACTAATAAAAGCTTGTTTTGCTAATAGAAAAGCCTGATTGATGTTGTATTTAATGAGCTATTGATAAGCTCTAATTGTGATGCATTTACCATCAAGTAAGATAAAGGAAGTTGTCCTATTGATTTATCATATGCACTAATACTGATGATTACATTTGGTTGGAAAGAAAAGAAAAGAAAAAAAAGAAAGAAGAAAAACTGCATTGACTATTAAAAGAGATAATAAAGTTATGCATGCAATGATGTTATTGCATGGAAATCTGTGACACACATTCTGGTTTGATTGGGGGGGAAAACATGTCTGATCGATTGGGAAACAAAAAACCTGGATTCACATAATATAATCATATTAACTTGTCAACGCAACAGAAAGAGTTTAATTAAAACAATAAAAAAAAATGGATAAAGAATAAAGAAGGTATTCTCTCTCTCTCTCTCTCTCTCTCTCTCTCTCTCTCTCTCTCTCTCTCTCTCTCATATATATATATTTAAAAACTTTTTTTTTTAAATCTCAACCATTTGACTGATCTGATGATTGCATAACCATGAAACTTTAAGTTATGAGTCCAAATCCATAATATTACAATTGATTATATATATATGTAATGTTGAAAGGATAAATAAATAAAGGAAAGAAAATGTTGAATGGATAAAATTGATTTAATATGAGTTTACTAACATGTGTTTCGACCAGGAGTTTGTTCATGTACACATGTATTCTATTCATTATTATTTTAGATATAAAATGAAATAGTATTACTCTGATGAAGGCCATTATTCTTTGTGGCCTTAAATATCTTAAATTTATTATCATTATTATTTTATTATATATATATATATATATATTAAATTTTTACTTGAAGGCACTTACAACGCATGTATCGCATAAAATTCGATACTTTTTCTTATAGAAAATGAACTTGACAAGTGTAATCCCAGTAAAGGATGGCTCGATGTGTAGAATACCGTACAGACTGTTTCGACTTTATTAAAAATTTAATATATACTTTATCAGCAACGTTTCTAAATAAACAAACATCCAAAAATCTTATTCACTTCGCCGAAGGGCATTTGGGCTGTTTGTTGTTATTATTCTCTCAATAGCGCCCCCTTACCTATTATGGTAGAGGCGCGTAGTATCGCTTGACAAGCTTAATTCCGCTAGGATGGTCAGCTGTGTACTGTGGCCGAGGCGATAAAAGTATTTCACTAGTGTTTCACTGCGTCTGCTGAAGTCCCGGTTTCGATTTCTGTCGGAGGGAAATCGTTAGTATATACCGCTGATGAGACTTAATAAAGTCGAAACAGTCTGTACGGTATTCTACACATCGAGCCATCCTTTACTGGGATTACACTTGTCAAGTTCATTTTCTATAAGAAAAGTATCGAATTTTATGCGATACATGCGTTGTAAGTGCCTTCAAGTAAAAATTTAATATATACTTTATCAGCAACGTTTCTAATAAACAAACATCCAAAAATCTTATATATATATGTATGTATGTATGTATATATTATATATATATATATATATATATTATATATATATATATATATTTACATAAAGGAAAAAATGGAAGTAAATCTGACAATATGTAATTTAAAAAAAAAAATAACACAAGTTTCATTGATAGGTGATGTTTAATAAGCCCATGTTGCAGAGTTTTGGTTTGTTTAACAAACCTTCCTTGGGGCCTTTATCTGTTTAAAAAATAACTTATTATAAACATATACTGGCTCGCAGACATTTGTTTACTAATAATTTCTTTCACACTTGTAAATTATTTTGTAAGAATAACTTTCCTAATCTGAGATCTGCAGTCCTGATACTGTCACTATAAATAAAGAGCATGCATCGCTTAAAGTACATTTAAAATTCCATCCAGAATAACAAATTCTATTCAATCACAGGACGAGAACATTTTTTATTATTCAATCTACTTTTCTTTTTTTTTACTCTCATCTTCACCTTTGTTATATAAAAAACAATGAAGATAATAGAATGAAAACCATATTTAACAATGAAAAGACTTCATCTTGGAACTTTAGAAAAACAACTGGAACATTTCTTTTATGATATCTCAATTGATTTGACACTATAATCATCTTTTGCTAATAAAATGGGGAATCTATTCAGCCAACTGAATACTATTTTTCTCTTTCTCTTTTTTTTTCTCTTTCTTTTTTTCTCTTTTTTTTTCTCTTTCTTTTTTTTCTCTTCTTTTTTTTCTCTTTCTTTTTTTCTCTCTTTTTTTCTCTTTCTTTTTTTTCTTCTCTTTTTTTCTTTCTTTTTTTCTTCTCTTTTTTTCTCTTCTTTTTTTTTTCTTCTCTTTTTTTCTTTCTTTTTTTTCTTCTCTTTTTTTTTCTTTTTTTTTCTTCTCTTTTTCTCTTTTTCTCTTTCTTTTTTTTCTCTTTCTTTTTTTTCTCTTACTTTTTTCTTTCTTTTTTTTCTCTTTCTTTTTTTCTCTTTCTTTCTCTGTCTTTTTTCTCTTTATTTTTTCTTTCTTTTTTTCTATGTCTTTTTGTTTCTCTTTATTTTTAAATTCCTTATTCCTTTTTTTCTTTTTGTTCTATTTTTATTCTTTTTTGTTTCTTTCCTTTTTACATTGTATTGTTCTTTATCACATACTCCTATTTGTCTGCCTCTTCTTCTGCTTCTCTCTCTTCACATTTTTCCCTTCTTTCCCTTCTTTCTCTTCTTCTTCCTCTTCATCTAACCCCTTATTTCTCACTCTTTCCTTTTTCCTTTATTGATTTCCATGGTGATAATGAATAAACAAATTCTTAACAAACAATTGCTCAGACAAGATCTACTTAGTTGAGAATAAACAATCGATTAAAAAATAAAAAGCATAGGTAACAATTTTCAATTTGGTTGGTTGGTTGGTTGGTTGGATTTTATGGCATGTCAACTCTGATTGGGTTATTTTATGCCAAAGACATTCATTCTTCATGGGTATTGAAATTTTTAAAAAAAAAACGATTTTTATTTTTTAAACTCAATTTTAAAAAATTTTTCATTTTTCTCTATTTAACCCGTAGATGGGACCCTATCAGGTACTACCACTCCGGGTCAGAGTGGATCTGCGATTAATGGTGACGAAAGGGTATTCCACATTTCCCAGACCTCCAGAACTGGAATTTCACTATCAGATAGGGTTTAACGTCATACTTGTTACATGAAGACCCTCAGCCACCGTCTTCTAGCACATATATGAGAAAAAGGGTTGGTGCTTGTCATAAGGGCAATAGGGTCAGGACAATCATATAGATTGTAAAGCTTGACGTGAGCCGCCAATTAATCGGAGAGGGTCTCTCCGACCACCCATCTAGCCTAAGTAAGGGCCAAAATGGAATGTTCTTTTAGGCAACTGAAAATCTTAGTACAACTCTAATAAAGAAAATATTTATCCTCATTTTTGTAACTTGACAAATCTACGAGGGCAATCCCAAAAGTATGGTCTCCAAAGCGCTAAGGTTGCAGGGGAAACTGTTTGTGCTGCTATTGGCAACATTGTTGTGTTTGTTGAGCATGTGCCTGACCTACACACGCGTTGCTGTCCTATCAGTTGGCAAATATCATACTTCTTATGCATTGTTCAATTTACACCAAATTGAGTGAAAAGGGAATAGACTCCCTCGCTGTCCAGCTGATACTGAAAATGAGACACTCTGTTGAATTTACTTTTTTACTTTACTTTAAGTCTCCAAAGGCAATGAAAGAATTAGCACAAAAGGTTTTGAAAGTGTTTCAGAATTTGTGCATTTTATTTATACGCTGATGGTTGGTTCGTTAGTTGGGTATATGGCATATCAATCTATTTCTGGTCATTTTTGACAAACTAAGTCATTTATAAGATAAACAAAGTGTAGCAATATTCATTTGGCAAGGACTACTAATAGAAGGGAGAGGAAGATAAATAAATAAATAAGAGATGATAAAGGTTTAAAAAATAGGGATGAGCCAAAACAGGATGAACGATGGTTTGACCATAGCGTGACCCCGAACTGAGAATTGAGTGGCAACCGGAAGTCTGGTGTTGACCGCAACTGGAAGTCGGGTATTGACCGGAAGTCACGTGGTGACGTGGAAGAACGAAGAAATGTATCGGCCTCTTTTTGCCTTCGGCCGTCGTAGGGTACGGATCGGGCCTCTAGTGGCTGGTGTGGGGTCACAATAATCAAGTAGTGTTCTCTCTCTCTCTCTTTCTCTCTGCCTTTCCTCCTCTCTGGTACGAGCCCACTAGACAAGCACGATAATAAAGGAGCAGTTGTGACTACATATTTCTCGTGTTGTAATTTCTATCAACACCATTTTAGCACTGTGAATTTGGAGGCACGTGGACGAGACCCGCTATAATAATATATATGCCGCCGCCACCTTACCGTTATAGTATTAGCGCTCGAAAAAAAGGATAAACGTTACTTATATCATTTTGGTACCGTAAAAATATACCACAACGGTACAAAAGGGCTAGTTGCTTATAGTACCTTATATTCTGGGGAAATATGGAGGTGCCTAGTGTAATGGTTAAGAGTCGTAGGAAAAATGAATTTTTCACTCAATTTTAGAATTGAGGATATTATGAAATATGTTACAGAAAACAGTGGTTGCTATTCACAAAAGTACAAAGATAATCCCAAAAGTAAGGTCTCTAAAGTGCAGGGAAACTGTTTGTGCAGCTATTATCAATATTGTTGTGTTTTATTTCTCGGAATTTTGAGATGAGGCTTGATAATTAGTATTATTTGTATTATTCGGACTATTGTCCTCATCTTCATTGCTATCTGTATAACGTTTCGGCCGATGTGCCCTCTGGCCTTCTTCAGGTATTTCTTGTTGGACTCAGGAACCTTCCTGATTACGACAAGAAGGTTCCAGAGTCCCAGAAGGTTCCCGAGTCCCAGAAGGTACCCAAGTCCGACAAGAAATACCTGAAGAACGCCGGAGGGCACATCGGCTGAAACGTTGTACAGATAGCAATGAAGATGAGGACATTAGTTCGAATAATACAAATAATACTGTTGTATTTGTTGAGCATGTGCCTGTCCATGTGCATGCCTTGCTGCCATGCTCAGTCTTAGTTTGGCAGTCATTTCTGATGGAGGTCCCGATTGACACATCCAGTTATTTGGTTTTTGAACGCAAAAGGCATTATACCAACTGAAATTCATCATCAACTAATGGAAGTGTATGGCGAGTTATGCATAGATGTCAAAAACGTCTGCAAGTGGTGTAGAGAGTTTGCAACAATGGCAGGTTCAACACTTCCTTAAAAATATGATGGCAATCTGGTATGACATGGGCAGAGATGCTGATTGGTATGCATCCTGCATCCCTGACACACAAAAATCTAAAAGGATGCAGTAAAATCATATCCATGCATCCCAGTGTTTTTTTTTCTTCCCTCACCATTTCAAGCTAACTGTAAATACATTTCAATAGTTTCTTAGAAATAAATTACACAAGATAGGTTACAAGGTAGGAGTTAGATGGCTTTAGTTGGGACCCATAATTTTTCCCGGGGACTCATTCAAAGCAAATATGTGTGTCCCAGGGTGCACCAAATCAAAAAGCTATCAGCATCATTGCATGGGCATATAAAAATTGTCACAGCACTGACAAAAATGCATCGACTGAAATGGCAATTATGTAGAAAAAATAGATAGATGTTGAAACTTAAAAATGATGTAAAAATCATTGATAATAAAAAATAAACATTTTTGTGATTTCTAATTATTTTGGAGACCAGTCGGTAGGGCATTCGGCTATAAACCACAAGGTTCCTAGTTCGATACTGGCCCTCGCCAACTCAGCATATGAGTAGCACAGGGAACTGTGCAGTAAAGTACGGAGCTGGTGGTAGGTGAGGCGCTCCACCTCAGATGCAAAAACAATCTCCTTGGTCTAGCACTAGTGAAAAGGGGATAGACTCCCACGCTGATTGGCTGATACCGACTTTAGGCCACCCCGACGACTTTACTTTACTTACTTACCTTTGGGATTACTCTCATAGTTTATTTACACGCAAAAATATTTTGTGCATGTTTAAATAATAATAATAATGAAATTTATTGTGTACAGTGCACCAGAACTCATCAAAGTCTCATGTCAAGTACACAGAATATTAGTGTCAGGAACATGAACAGTTTACAGTAGTAATATGCATGTATGTGTGCGCGTGTGTGCATATGTATGTGGAGAGTGGCATCAGGTATAGTGTCGGCGGACTACAGGAAGCATGGAGGCTTTGAAAGTCTCAGTGCTTCGGCAGCCTACAACAGACGCGGGCAGTTTATTCCATGTCTCCGCAACTCTGAGCGTGAAAAAATGTTTCCGAAAGTCACGTGAACAGTGCTGTTTTCTGACTTTGTAGGCATGCCCACGTGTGTTAGAAAGATGAGATCAAAAAGGTGCTCAAGGTTGCTGTTGTTAAGATGATTAATGACCTTATGAGTGTTTACCAGGTCAGTTGCCAGACGCCGAAGTTTCAATGAATCCATTCCCAGGGCAGCGAACATTAATGTAAAATTTGCCACAATTTTTTAAAACACATGAACCCACCCCTCCAAAAAAAAAAATTGATTTTAAAAATGTCTTTAGGATTGGTACATATACAGCGTTATAGTAATGTTTATTACTTTTTAGTTTTAGGTAAGTGTTTGTGCAAATAGGCAAAAATAGCAAAATAATGATTTACTAACAGGACCTGTGAATATACCACAGTATGATAAATTAATTATTATAACATTTGATATGTTTACTTAAGAGCTATTGCATAATACTACAATATGTAAAAAGTATAATAATCTTGATTTAACTCTCTCTCACTATTTTTTTTCTTTCCTTCTTTTCATCTTTTCATTATGCATGATTGAAATAGATTAGCGTTATTGCTTCTATATTTTTATGTGTAGCATGTCCTTTTTCTTTCCTTTCTTTCTTTATTATCAAAACGTAATGGTACATTACTTAGCTGCAGGGATGACACTCATAAGAAATAAGAATTCGGTGGGTAAGCAATACCAGATAATCAGGATTTACATTTTTGCATTTCATCTTGGACGATTTGGACAGTCACATTTTTAACCAGAGGGTGTTGCAAGATGATAACGGTTGAAGGATTAAGGAACAAGAGTATTAATATGTAGATGGTTCAGAATTACCTAAAGGGAAATTATTTCTTTTGGGATTATGCAAAGGGAGATAATTCTGTAACTTCTACTCACAATGTCCATGATTGTATTTGTCAAGTCATATATTTGAATTTTTTTGAAGGATAATGAATGATAGTGAAAAATAAAAGTGAGGAAGAGAAAAAGTGTTTGTGTAGTGGGGGGGGATCTGACAGGGAAATATAACAAAAATAAGAGAGTAGTATAATTTTTAGAATTCATCTTTTGTTACTGCCAATAATTATATTTTAATACACACACACACACACACACACACACACTAATTATATCTATCTAATATCTATATAAAGTTGGCGGAGTGGCTTACAGTCGGTACCAGCTTGAGAGTGAGCGAGTCTAACCCCTTTTTGCTAGCGCTTGACCAGGGTATTGCTTTTCTGTGAGGTGGTGCACCACATCTACCATCAGCCCCACTTTATTGCACAGATCAAAACTATGCTACACATGCGCTGAGTTATATAATCATGTCTATCTATCTAATATATATATATATATATATATATATATATATATATATATATGTATAAAGAAAAAGTGGAAGTAATAATAATAAAAGTGCTTAATAAACATCATTCATTAATGAAACTTGTATTTTTTTAATTTTTACAACATTATATATATATATATATATATATATATATATATGTTAAAAGAAAGAAATGAATCTGACGGTATGAGTATAGATAAAAGGATATGAAAACACCACAAAATGCTGTTAAAGTGAAAACATTTTATAACATATTATATGAGCTATGAATATGTTATAAAATGTTTTCACTTTAACAGCAGATTGTGTTGTTTTCATATCCTTTTATCTATACTCATACCATCGGATTCATTTCCTTTCTTTTAACTTATATATATATATATATATATAGGGTTGTTGTAAATCTGACAAGAGAAAAGTAAATATTTTCTAATAAAGAAGGTCTGAGAAATGGTTTGAATTTTTTATCGAATTCAATGCAACATGTGTTTCAGATTGTTAGAAATCTTCTGTTTATGTTGACATTTATTTATTAAATGATACAAGAAAATTGTCACTTCATAAACAAATTATGGCTATTTCCTATAAGTCTAACATAAACAAAGGGGAACCACTCTTGACTGATGAATTATTTATTTATTTTCCCATTAAACTAACCCTAACCCTAACACCGTCTTCTTTTTTCCTAGTAGATTAATAAATAAATAAATAAATAATTTATCAGTCAAGAGTGGTTCCCCTTTGTTTATGTTAGACTTATAGGAAATAACCCAAATTATCATGTCTTGATAAAGATTAATACATATTTGATTATAGATATATATTTCATATGGATTTAATAATCGAAACGTTTTAACTTTTAAACGTTGACGATAATTTTCAAATGTTTATAAATCCTCCTCATAACTCTTATTTTTTATATCTATTCATTACTTTTCCAGATATTGTTGGATTCATTTCCATAAGCCCTTAACACACACACACACACACACATATGAAATGTTGTAAAAATGGAAAAAAAACACAAGTCTCATTAACGAATTATGTTTATTAAGCCTATGCTGCAGTGTTTCGGTCTATTTCATCAGGGCTTTCGTTGGTTTAATGGAAAAATAAATTATTGATGTAGACAAAAGTCTGCAAGCCTCTGTTTTTGTTGATCTTCAAATGTGAGGAAGAAAAGACATGCTTGAAATAGCTGACTAACGTTCGGCGTCTCAAATTTAAACTACATGACATAATTTATCCTGAAAATCTTGGAATCTAATTTTTAAGGAATGGAAAATTTTTATTCTACGTCAGCATCTCCATTTATACTACGTGATGATGTGTATGTGTGTGTGTGTGTGTATTTTTTAATTTAATTTTAATAAATGGAAGAAAGAAAAAAAAACACACATACAATATATATATATATATATATATATATAGATAGATAGATAGATAGATATAGTTCAATGAAGTAACAAATAAAAGTTTTTGCTTTTATTTATTTATTTCGGAACGGTATTATAACCAGCGGTTTCTTGCTGAAAGCATTCATCAGGTAAAACGAAACGGTTCCTTTGAAAATGACAGAAATAGTGTAAAATAGTATATATATATATATATATATATATATATATAGATTAATACTCGTGTTTCTTATAAGTGCGCCTGTTATCATCTTGCAACATGCTCTGGTTAAAAAATGAGACAGTCCATATCATCCAAGATGGAATGCAAAAACGTAAATCCTGATTATCTGGTGTTGCTTATCCACTGAATTCTTATTTCTTATGAGTGTTGTCACCTCAGCTAAATAATGGACCATTCCTTTTTTTATTATAAAGAAAGAAAGAAAGAGAAGAAAAGGTCATGCTACACAGAAAAAATATAAGAAAGAAAGAAAGAAAGAAAGAAAATAGGGGAAAGATAGAGAGAGAGGGGGGTGAGCGTGCAGAGTGACAATGCTGGTCTCTTTTAATTGAACATAATGAAAAGATGAAAAGAAAGAAAAAAAGAGTGAGAGAAAGTTAAATGAAGATTATTATACTTTTTACATATTTAACTATTTGGTAATAGTAAACATATCAAATGTAATAATCAAATTATCTTTGAGTTTAAACCCTAGGTCCTGCTAGTATATATTTATATATATATATATATATATATATATATATATATATATATATAATGCTATTGCTCAATAATACCCATATGACATAGTCATTTTCATATCTATTATTTTTCTCTATATATATTGTCCTCAACACACACACACACACACACACACACACACACACACACACACACATATATATATATATATATATATATATATATATATATATATATGGTGTTGTCTAAGAGTCTCTGTATGCTTCTAGTAATTATATATATTTGAGATTATTTTATTATATGTATCCGTTTGTGGGAGGTACATATATCAGGTTTGGGCATTTGTATGAAGCATTAAAGAAATAAATATAAGAAACTCTGTTGTTTTTTGAGTAGAGTTTTGTTTATTTAGCAGTAGTAAATTTTCTGGATTATTATAGCTCCCTTCTTCAGACATATATATATATATATGTAATGCTATTGCTCAATAATTCCCATATTACATAGTCATTTTCATATCTATTATTTTTCTCTATATATTTGTCCTCATATATTGATCTTCATTGAAACTTATAAAAATTAGCTTGAAAATGGCATCGTAGTATTTGAACTCTACATCAAAATGGTATCTTGTGTCTCATTATATTTCATGCATAAAGATGTTGTTGAAATTATTAATCTTCGGGGGGGGGGGGGGAGAAGAAAATGTTAAATGTCAAAATGAATAAAGTTAAGTCTTTACTTTTCTTCATTCTAAAAAACCTTGAAAAAAAAAACAAAGAAAAGAATCCAAGAAAATGCCAAATGTTTTAAAGGAAATAATTTAAGATGGAAATAAAAAAGAGAAAGAAATCTCATTACTCTCTCTCTCTCTCTCTCTCTCTCTCTCAACTAGAAAAAATAAATAAATGGGCACAAGTATTTAAATTTTGATATAATTAGATAATATATTGAATAAGTAAAACTGGACCATATTACCTTTAGGCACCTTTTTGATTTCGATTAAGAAAGGATGTTTTTCATTTATACCGTCAATATCCAGTTGTTTGTTTGGGGTTAGGGTTAGCGGTTAGTTTTATAATTTAAAAAAAAATCTAAAAATCGTCTGTTAAAACAACCGGATATTGACGGTGTAAATGAAAAACTTGTCCTTTCTTAATCGAGATCAAAAAGGGGTGCCTAAAGGTCATATGGTCCGTAAGACTAATGACATTCAATATGAACACCAAAAAAAAAAAAAGATTACACTTATTTTAATTATTTTTTAATTGGTTTCTATATAAAAATAATTCAGAGGATTGATTTTTAGTACATTTGAAAATAAAACAGTATTATCAGAAATCAATAACACCAAGTAATTATTTATTAAACCCGGTTTTGATAAAACCTGTATGCAAATTAAACACATCATATATTATGTAAACCTTTATTTCTTTGTGATATATAATACACATTGCAGGATTTTAAACGCACTAATAACATGGGTTGTTTTGAGGCAAATCTAACTCAGATTTATTCTATTCATTAATGATTTTGACTCTAAATTAAACATATTTTCTGACGTAATTTTAATGTCAGCTGTGACATAGTTTCAGTTACAGACAAATAGAGACTGAATCTCTGAATTCAAACCTTCCAAACTCTGCTTAAGAAATTGAACTTGTGTCACATCCTACTCATGCGGAGGGGTTGGTATATATAATGTTCAGTCTATAGGATTATATGTCAGTTCTTTAAATCAAGACTTCTCCATTTAAAAGTGTTGAATTTTTTTTTTTATCATACAATGTAATGAATACCATGTGCGATACCCTATCTTCATCAGCTGCTAACTAGGTGTGATAACACAGTTTCGGCGGCTAAAAGCAGGACTGTCACACCTAGTGTCACCAAGCAGCCTTTTGGCCACTGGACAGGGTATTTGAGAAAAAACCCAAAAATGATGAAGTAAAATAAATAGATGAATAAGTAAATAACGTCCGTTCATCTTAGCAGTTTCAAGTTGAATTTATTTTGTGATTTTCTCAACAACGTGTTTCCTTTAACCCATTGATGATATTAGGCACTTGTGTTAACCGTTATTAATTGTTCTTAATGTCACACAATCAAATGAGTAAGTAAAGAAAGTCGTCGGGGTGACCTTGAGTCGGTATCAGCCAATCAGCGAGGGTGTCTATCCCCTTTTCACTAGCGCTAGACCAAGGAGATTGTTTTTGCGTCTGAGGTGGAGCACCACACCTACCATCAGCTCCTTACTTTACCGCACAGACCCCTGTGCTACTCATACGCTGAGTTGGTGAGGGCCGGTATCGAACTAGGAACCTTGTGGTTTCTAGCCGAACGCTCTACCGACTGAGCTAACCCTAAGGGGCCCTTCCTTGATGAGTAGCATGTTGATAAATTGTAAATTTTGCATATATATGGTATCTGATTAAGACTTTTGACTTCGAATTCCCTGCCTGAAAAATTAGAAAATTTTCCAGCTTGTTGTCACTCAGCAATGAGATCCAGAATTCTGTGTGTGTGTGTGTGTGTGGGGGGGGGTTGTCCTGACTCTTAACCTCATCAATTGATTTACATTCCCCAACAGGGGAATTACGGTGTTCACATCAGCGTGTCTTATAGATCGTAAACTTTGTAGGCAAGTTGGATTAAGTCAATTCACAAGGGATGAGATTATGTTTAAAACTAAATATTTGTTAAATAATATAAATGCTTTTTTTTTGTCATCATTAGACTATAAACTTATTGATTCATGTATGTACGATGGTAATACCAAACGTAAGGTCTCCAAAATATTTAGACATCACAGAAATATTTATTGTTTATTCTCAACGATGTTTACATCATTTTAAAGTTTCAACATGTATCTATTTTACTGCATAATCACTATTTCAACAGTGGGCTCACTATCCGTACAAAGGTATGAGTGTATAGGGCATGTGTTATCAACACCCTCTGGTATGGAAGTGAAACCTGGACCCTGTACTCCCACCAAGAGTGGAGGCAAAATAGCTTCTACCTTTGCTGCCTTAAACATATACTGGGCATGACTTGGAAGGACAGGATCACTAACAGAGCAGTTCTAGAGAGAGCTCAACTTACCAGCTTGTGTTCTCTACTGAGACAGCGTCATCTCCGATGGCTGGGCTGTGTCCACTGGATGGATGATGGACAAATTCCAAAGGACATCCTCTATGCAGAGCTTTCGTCTGGTAAGAGATAGATTGGTTGCCTCCAACTGCGTTTTAAGGATGTCTGCAAGAATGATCCCAGGTGCTTTGGCATTATCTTCCAGCTGGGAAAATTTGGCTCAGGACCGCCCTCGGTGGCAACATGCTCTCCAAAGTGGACTATTCATGACTGAAGTCACCCTGATGCAACACCATGCAGCCAAGAGGTCCAGAAGAAAGCAGGGGCAACAAAGTACCAGCACACCAATATCTGCTGGGACAGCCTTTACATGTGACATCTGTGGTCGAGGCTGTTTTTCAAACATTGGACTTCACAGTCACAGGAGGCGCTGTAACTTCAGGGTCACAAGAATTATATATTCTTCTGAGACTGCTATGTTAATAATAACTATTTCAGTTGATGCATTTTTGTAGGCACTGTGACAGTGTTTTGGAGTTGGAGTTGGTTTAGTTTTACTGACTCCAGCTTCAATTCCATTAACCCCTTAATTGCTCCTGACTTTCAGACTCCACAGCCCTCCTATAAAAAGATAATGTACAATTTAAACTTGATCATAATAATGATGATAATTTTTGAAAATCTTGAATTTTTGTTGTTTTTTTTGGTAATGAAAATTTTTCTGTCTCTTAAATGAAACTTACTTTTTTTTTTCTCATTTCTCTTTACAGCCACAGAGATTTAAAGCCAGAAAATTTGCTTTTAGATGAAAAGAATAATATTAGAGTTGCAGATTTTGGTATGGCATCATTACAAGTGGAAGGATCAATGCTAGAAACAAGCTGTGGGTAAGCATTCGATTCTTAAATATTCTTCATTTAAGAGAATGTGGGTAAGCTGTGGGTAAGCACTCAATTCTTAAATATTCTTCATTTAACTCTTAACATCCTATACTGCCTCATTCTGCCCGGCCGGAAGTCTTATTCATTTTCCAATCCGACCCAAACGATAGACTTTATAATATTAAACCTATTTAGAAGTCTTTTATTTTAAGGGACATAACAGATAACTTTAAATGAAAAGGCCATTTTTATCATTTTTGATAGATCCTTGTAGGAATGGGACTCTGGACTTAAAAAATTCTTTAAGAATGATTTTCATGATTATCATTATATATATATATATATATATATATATATATGGCAGTAAAAAGAAGAAATCAATATAACCCCCTACTACCTTACCTAACACTGACACCACATCATCAGCAGTTGACCCCCTCCCAATCATGACCACAAGACACTTGACAGTGAGAGAAAGGAATCCTTCAATACAAGAACTCAGCCAGTGTCTTGAAGAAGGTCCGATAGACCAAAACGTTATAGCGTCAACATTACCACCAATAATAAACCTCCATCCAGTACAACATCCTGTGTTTGTCTACTTTTCTCCATATATATATATATATATATATATATATATATATATATATACATATACAGAGATGCTGATAGGTTGCATCCTGCATAAGTATATTAAATGGATGTGGAGGCTGGAAGTAGGAGAATTGATAGGAAAAGTGTTATAGGCATTTTAAAATGTGAGTACTATCAATTCTCCTACTTCCAGCCTCCACATCCATTAATATACTTTGAAAAAAACAAAAAAACTGGAACACATGGCACTTCGAAGTGTCGAAAGTACTCGGAATATGAACTTCACAAATTCCATCCAAATATAAAAAAGTTGTCCAGAAAGCTTGAAAAGATCACCAATAGAATTCTTAAACAGGAGACCTGCCTTTTGTTTAATTCCACATGTACAAATGAAAGAATGCTGCCCAAATACACACACACACACACACACACACGAAGAATGATTAAAGTTCCAATTACCGTCGAACTGGGAAGACAAGGCAACAAACGGTTGTAACTTAAATACAAACCCGAATGTCACAAAGTCTATATATTTCTATATATACCAACTGTCTTGGACACTGCTTAAGTTGTACTTAGTTAGCTGCTGTTGTTCAAACCAACAGTAGACTTACTGACTTCAATAATATTATATATATATATATATATATATATATATATATATATAAAATCTCCACCATAATTTTAGAATTAGCTCCATAAAATGTAACGATTATAATCCATGATTTTGATTTCAATATTTCATGCTGTGTAAATCACTTAAAATCTGATTAATAGTTTTTTTTTTTCTCTCTCTTTTTTTTTTTTTATAAAATCTTTTTTCGTACTCAAAACCAATTAGTAGCAAATACTCTTGTGCAAAATAAAAATGACTAAAAACGTTATATTGGTTTGACCTGATTTTAAATCCTACAGATGAATTTTTTTCCCCCTTTCTCTTCTACACACGTATTCTTTATGATCTAAATTCAATATATTAAAAATCTTCAGGTGGCTCAGCATCAACCGAAGTCTCAAAATATTCCTTTGTGGTTGTAACATAAATACAACTTCAAAAAATCTTGTGTAAAAATGAGGAGAGTATACTAAATCTATATAGTTTTTACCTCATGGCATCACTTAAGTAAGTAATATCTTAATAGTATTAAGGATTGCAGCCACAACTACACATATATTCGCACATGAAGTAAGATGAAGATGAAGGTGGTGGTGGTGAAGAGAGAAGGAAAGAGACTTAAAATTATTGCAAAAAAACATAATTATACAAATATATTAAGAAAAACATGAAACATTAATAGTTTCATATATATATTTCATATATTTGCAATGAACAAATAATATATGAAATCATAATGGAGATTCAATATCTGTCTGTAACCGAAACTATGTCACTGCTTATGTCAGAATATCCACAGGAATTGCGTAAATTTATCAATGTGTGTTTAATTTAGAGCCAAATTCATTAATACATAGAATAAATCTTATTTATTTCCAATGTATCAATGAAAATCTGAGTTAGATTTGCCTCAAAACAGCCCATGTTATTAGTGCGTTTAAAATCCTGCAATGTGTCTTATATATCCTAAGAAATAAATGTTTACATAATATATGGTGTGCTTAATTTGCATACTGGTTTTAACATTTTAAAATTATTTTTAATCATTTGTATTAGATAAGAATAATTACTCCAAGCCATATACAAGCTTTTAAATTATTAGTATTCATTATCATCATCATCATGTCGCGCAATTAGCATGGGCATCCATAACAATCTCTCGCCAACCCTCCCTATCATTCATTGTCCCAGGGAGGTCCTCTGCGCAGGATCCAGCATCCTCGCATAGTTGGTCAATGTAGGTCCTTAATGGGTGGCCCACATTAGCATATCCATGTGTTGGCTTCCACAGGAGAATGTCGCTTATGAGCTCGTCCCTGCTTCTCCAGCAGTGTCCAGCATGCCTTCCCATGTCCGTCCCACTCGGATGGTTTGCGAGATGGGGGCAGGTGGCCATACAGCTGTTTCCTTGTGGGGTGCTGTTTCCATTTAATTGATTATATATAATTGTTTTCAAATTATTACCAATACTTGAAAGTATATAACTGTTGCAAATTATTTGTACTAGAATAATTATTTGTAGCTGGTGCTAAGAATAGGTAGATGGAACTATATAATTGCTTGAAAAAAAAATTGACTTTGGGGCATTAAATAACCTAACAAAGGTTGACATGCCATAAAAATCAGCTGACCAACCAACAATAAAAAGTATTAAAAACGTATTCATTCAAATAAAAAAAAAATATATCTCTGTTAATATTTCTCTGAATGTTTGAGATGAGGCTTGAAGATTAGTATTATCTGTGTTATTCGGACTATTGTCCCCATCTTCATTGTTATTTGTACAACGTTTCGGCCGATATACCCTCCGAGAAGGTTCCTGAGTCCGACAAGAAATACCTGAAGAAGGCCGGAGGGTATATCGGCCGAAACGTTGTACAAATAACAATGAAGATGGGGACAATAGTCCGAATAACGCAGATAATACTAATCTCTGTTAATGTTATAAAATATTAATGAATTTTCTTATATCTATTTTGACATTACGTTGCTATTTTATCATTTTATTGATTCATTTTTCATATCATGTTTAACTCTTTGCCTACTTTAAGACACTCACAGTGGCTCTCCCATCGTAAGCCATTGGCATCATATCTCTCACACGTCACTTGTTTATTAAAATTGATCAGAAGGACTCAGATTACAATAATAATCAGACTTTATTTGAATAGAATGAGTTCTTGATAGTTAACTTTGAAATATCCCATCATACAGGTAGAAAAATACCAAGAAAATTTGGTATAGCCATGCGGGGAAATTTGGTAGACAAAGAGTTAAAAGTTACTAAAATATTAATGAATGTTTATATCTAATTTAATTTCTTTATTACTTTCTTTTATTTATCTTTTTTGATTTTCAGAAAATTAAAGTTATATTTCAATTTCTTACTTCTTAAAAGCAAAATCTCTGATGGAATTATCTGAACATCTGTAAAAGATAATCTCTACATGTCTGGGGTTTTTTTTTGTTTTTTTACTTATTGTTTTAAGGGCCTAATCCAATTTGTTACAATATTTTGTTTTCTTTTTACCCAGTTTCATATTCTGTAAATTCAGTTAGTGATATTTAACTTTTTTACTCAGGCTTTTTTTCTAAATTCATAAAGGAAATCTTTAGAATAAAAATCATTATTTTTGATTTGTATTGATTTTTCTTGTAAGAATTTTGTACCTGTTCACATATCACAGGCATATTTATATTTTCCCACAAATATACATATTTACTACTTACTACTGTAAGTACTTACATTACTCTTCTTAAATGTGTAGGCATAGATGTATACACATTACTTTCTACTTCATATTTGCTCACATACATTCATATGTGCATATTCCTTTGAACGTCATTTTGATAGCCATCTATTAATAATGGAGATTGGGTGTATTTCTGTTTGTAACCAAAACTATGTCACAGCTTACATATCAATATTCTCAAAGATTGTGTAAGTCTAATAATTAGTATTCAGTTTATAGTCAAAATCATTAATACATAGAATAAAGAACAACCCTGTGTTATATACACTCTTTACTCTTGCCCTTTTTTTGGTTCAGTAACAAGAAGTTAACTAAAAAGTTTACAAATGAATTAATAACTACGATTTTGTATAAAATTTATTAGTAAAAAATTCAAAATAATCATTTAATTATTAATTAATAGATGCACACATAAGAAAGGGGATAGAACTAAGTTTCCATTTCAAATTGTTTTTTTATTTTTTTTATTTTTTTTTTTTTTACCTTTAATAATTTTGATAATTTTGCTTACTTATGATACAAACCCTATTTACCTAGGCGTTTTTGAACATAACGACCAGCGAAATGATTGAAAGTGCTTGGGTAAAAAGTATGAGGCAGTTTCTCTGCTAACTGGATCCCAGTTTACGAAAAATATAGATAAAGATTATAAAGAAGAAATATTCCGTGGTCTTCAGTTAAACTTGCTGCCAAAATACATAACAAGTGCGACTTATCTACAAGTATATATGGTATTTTATTAATATTTGTTATTGATAGTGGTAATTTATGAGGAAGTGCGTCCCGCTTTCCTACCTCATAAATTGCTACCTGGTGACTATTAAAATAACGACCCCAGCTACGTTGTTACTTGAAAAAAAAAAACAACCAACTTAGGGCATTAAATGTATTTGAGGGGGGGGTCTCTTTTTTGTTGTAATTCTTATTTATTTATTGTAATTTGTCGTAATTCTTATTTATTTATAGAAATTTGTAGTAATTCTTGTTTATTTATCGTAATTCCTGTTTAGATATGAAGATGGATATATATAATTTGGAATAGAAAGAGATAGATAGATAGATAAACAAACAAAATAATATAGATAAAAATAATATAGATAAATAAACAAGAATTTCGACAAATTTCTAGAAATAAATAAGAATTACGACAAATTACAATAAATAAATAAGAATTACGACAAAAAGAGAAGCCCCCCCCCAAAAAAAGAAATACATTTAACGCCCTAAGTTGGTTGTTTTCTTTCAAGTAACACCGTAGCTGAGGTCGTTATTTTAATAGTCACCAGGTAGCAATTTATGAGGCAGGAGTCCGGGACGCACCTCCTCATAACCACTATCAATAACAAATATTAATAAAATACCATATATACTTGTAGATAAGTCGCACTTGTTATGTATTTTGGCAGCAAGTTTAACTGAAGACCACGGAATATTTCTTCTTTATAATCTTTATCTATATTCTTTCTAGTCTTCTAGTGGTTTTTCGTAAACTGGGATCCAGTTAGTAGAGAAACTGCCCCATACTTTTTACCCAAGCACTTTCAATCATTTTGCTGGTCGTCATGTTCAAAAACTCCTAGGTAAATAGGGTTTGTATCATAAGTAAGCAAAATTATCAAAATTATTAAAGGTAAAAAAAAACCTCAAAAAACAACAATTTGAAATGGAAACTTAGTTCTATTCCCTTTCTTATGTGTGCATTTATTAATTATTAATTAAACGATTATTTTGAATTTTTTACTAATGAATTTTATACAAAATCGTAGTTATTAATTCATTTGTAAACTTTTTAGTTAACTTCTTGTTACTGAACAAAATAAGGGCAAGAGTAAAAAAATAATTATTTAAAATTGCTTACTCAGATTTTGAGTGTATATAACACAGTATTTTGGCAGCAAGTTTAACTGAAGACCACGGAATATTTCTTCTTTATAATCTTTATCACAATAGTCACCGGGTAGCAATTTATGAGGTAGGAGACCGGGACGCACTTCCTCATAAATTACCTTGATAGTCTCATATGATGGTTTGCTTAAAATGTATTCTTGATGGATTAGGCCCTGTTCATAATGATTGAATCTTTTGTTTCTTTGACCTCTGATTTGTACCAATGACTCTTAAGGTGATTCATTTTGTATTGTGATTCTTTTAACCACCCTTGGATGCTGCCAATCATGATGTTGCTGTTCCCGATGATAATTATGATGATGATGATGTTGACAGGTCTCCTCACTATGCTTGCCCGGAGGTCATTCGGGTAAGGCCCACTACACATTTCTGGTGTCGTCGTCGTCGCCATCAACCCACTGTTGTTTGTCAGTTGCCAACCACCACTCACCATTGTGTGTCGCTCTCTCTCTGCCTGTTGTTGTTCATTCTGGCAATGCTTAATTGTTTGTCTTGTAGAATTTCTTGCATGATCTGTGGTGTTTTTTTTGTTTTTGGTCTTCTTTTCCACCTTCATGTACTTTGCCATGCAACAATTTCTTTTTTCACAGAAAAAAATTGCTTTTTTTTTTTTTTTTTTTTTTTTTTTTTTCATTAATCAAATTTCAGATGCACCAATTTAAAAAAAAAAATATATTTTTGCTAAAAATTTTTCTTTCTTTAAGATTTTTCCTGCTTGCATGATTCTTTTCCAAAAAAATTCAAACATTGTAGATCAGGGTTGGGCAATTTTATTATTTAGCTGAAGTGACGACACTCATAAGAAATAAGAATTTGGCGGATAAACAACACCAGATAATCAGGATTTATATTTTTGCATTTCGTCTCGGGTGATTTGGACGGTCTCATTTTTGACCAGTGAGTTTTGCAAGATGATGACCGAAGGAACACAAGTATTAATATAGAGACTAGCAGAACCTGTGGATATACCACAGTATGATAATTTAATTATTACAACGTTTGATATGCTTACTTAAGACCGCTTTGCAAAATAGTTCAATATGTCAAAAGTATTATAATCTTGATTTAACTCTCTCTCTCTCTTTTTTTTTTTTTTCTTTCTTTCTTCTTTTCATCTCTTCATTATGTTTGATTGAAACAGATTAGCGTTATCACTTTCGTGCGCTCACTCACTCTCTATCTTTCCCCCACACTCTTTCTTTCTTTCTTTCTTATTATATTTTTTTTGTGTAGATAAACAACACCAGGATTTATATTTATGGCCTGCAGAATCAGAATATATATAGATACAGTAATGATATATAGAATCAGTATATATATATATAGATATATATTATATACATTTACCCCCTCCCCCTCGCAGAAACATTCAGGAAAAAAACTTCAAACTTTTTACTTATGTACTTGAAAGAGCCGGTTTAGTTTAGTCAGCAGAGTATCCACCTAGGAACCACAAGGTTCCTGGTTCAATACTGGTACTCGCCAACTTGGTGTATGAGTAGCACAGTTTCGATCTGTGCGGTAAAAGTAGGGAGCTGATAGTTTGTGTGGCGCTCTACCTTAGAAACAAAAACAATCTCCCTGGTCTAGTGCTAGTAAAAAGGGGATTAGATTCTAGATATTTGATTTGGTATTTATTCAACATAACCTACTTTTTGTTTCTTCTTTAACAATTTTAAACTCACTATTAAAGGAGATAATCCATAAGATTATCTCTAAGATGTTTCTTGATGATTAGCAGATCAACTAAGAGGGTTGGGGGGGGGGGTCTTGAAGACTCAACGTATTGACTTTCACTGTTTTTTCATTGATTCCAACCATACAATTTCAGCTGAAGGTAGTTATCATTATATTACTATTAATTTATTATTATACTAAAGCTGAGCAAACCAACTTTTGTCTCCTTAAGGCTTTTTTCCTGTTTAGTTTAATGACACAAAATTCATACTAAAATATTCCTTGCTTTTAGGATTGAGTCATGTTTGAAAAAAATTCCATTTTAATTGGTTCTAGTTAGTCATAATTAGCAATTAAGTAAACAACTGACCTGTCACTCACTCACATTCTGCCTATCACTTTCCCCCTCTCTATGTATATCTTGATTACGTCCTCATTATACATGTTAGTTTCTCATGTGAGTAAGAGAGAAATGGGAGAGTTATTGTGATAGACATTTAACTACTCACTTTATTTGTATGTTAAGAATCAACAATGAGCCCGTAGCTTAATAAAATTCCATGATCCATTTCAATTTAAATTAGGTCAAACAAAATGATTTTAATGTTTTTTTAACTCTCCGCCTGTATTTTTTCTTTTAAAAAATTCTATTATCTACTGAGAGCTCAATGGGTGACTATTTTTAACCAGAGGGTATTGCAAAATGATAATGATCGTACAAAGGGCCGGTTTAGCTCAGTTGGTAGAGCGTCTGTCTAGGAATCACAAGGTTCCTAGTTTGATATTGGCCATTGAGTAGCACAGGGATCTGTGTGGTAGTGAAGAGCTGATGGTAGGTGTGGGACTCCACCTCAGACACTAAAATAATCTCCTTGGTCTAGCGTTAGTGAAAAGGTGATAGACTCCCTCACTGTATGGCTGATACTAACATTAGGCCACCCTGCCGACTTTATACTAAACTTTAATTCATATGATGTTAATCCTCGTCAGATATCATGGCCTAGTGCCAGAGCAAGGTTTGAAAAAACTGAGTAAAATTGATTTTTTATGATTTTTTGGTTGGTGAATAAATTGAGTGTTTGCTAATTTTCCATGTAGCTCATTGTACTTATATGTTATTATTTTAGGGACTGATTTAGCTCAGACAGTAGAGCATCCGCCTAGGAACCGCAAGTTTCTAGGTTTGATACCGGTCCAGTTTGGGTAATCTAATCTATGTGGTAAAGCAGCATCTGGGAGCTAATGGTAGAAGTGGCGCTCCACCTCAGCAAAAAAAAAATCCCTGGTATAGTGCAAGCAAAAAGGGGATAGACTCCATTGCTGTTCATCTGATACTGACAATAGGTCACTCTATTGATTGTACTACTTTACTACTTAGAATTATTCAAATTAAAAATAAGAATAAATGTTACGATTTTTGTGGCCATTTTCAGGTTTCAAGTGAGAGCACTTTACAGTGGAGATCCCTTGTGTTAAGCAGAGGCTGATCTTTAGTGAAGAATCCTTTGGTTGTTCCTCGGTGTCCCTTAGTGGTGGGTAGAATCCTTTGGTTGAGTAGAGTCGTTGGTTGCAGATCTGTTTGTCCGTGTTGAATACGTTCAAATAAACGATTAAATAGTTAACTAACCCCGTATTTGAGCGTGTTGATTGGCTGGCTTTAATCCACGCACCCATGCAAAGTCCATAAGTTTAAGTGGTGGACTTCAGCACATATTATATTACCAAAATATTCGAACAAATTAATTTTGTCGTATCTTATCATCATCTCAATGGATGTATTCAGATAAACTGCATGTAGTTTCATATAGGTGTTTTGGTTTTAATATATCCAGTAAACCAAGATAAATTATCAATATATTATAGCTGAATGTTCATAAAGCATAAATTCCTCTGAGCTGTAGCTGTGTTAGTGCTACTATATGGCTTCACCACTTCGACACTAATTATTGTATACTAAGGATATATCATAGTTAACTGCTTTGTCCTTAATATATGTAACAATCTGTTCTGACTGAGTTTATCAATAAATAACATTGAATCTAGAAAAGGTTAACAAATAAGTTTATTACCTTTTGGTACAAAGGGATATAAATAAACAGAATCAAACACGCAATTCTACAAACAAACCGTAGTGAATACTCTGTTGGCAAGTCTAGCTACTATGACTAACCTCATCTAGTCTGTATCTTTTATGCCTTCCATTGGATGAGTCTAACTTTCTTGTAGGGGAAATATCCTCCCTTACAACAAATGGGAATAATTGATACCATATAACTGTTTGCAGATTATTTGTATTAAGAATAGTTACTTGAAGTTATAATTGTATACTAAGGTTATATCATAGTTATCTGCTTTGTCCTTTATATAGGTAACCATTCTAACTGAGTTTATCAATAAATAACATTGAATCTGGAAAGGTTAACAAATAAGTTTATTACCTTTTGATACAAAGGTATATAAATAATAGAATCAAATGGACAGTTTTTTTTCCAATAAACAGTAATGAATACTCTGTTAGCAAGACTAGCTACTACTGCTAACCTCGTCTAGTCTGTATCTTTTATATCTTCCGTTGGACGTGTCTAACTTTTTTGTAGGGGAAATATCCTCCCTTATAACAAATGGGATAATCGTACCATATAACGGTTTGCAGATGTATTAAGAATAGTTACTTGACGTTATAATTGTATACTAAGGTTATATCATAGTTAACTGCTTTGTCCTTTACATAGGTAACAAATAAGTTTATTACCTTTTGATATAAAGAGATATAAATAAACAGAATCAAACATGCAATTCTACAAACAAACCGTAGTGAATACTCTGTTAGCAAGACTAGCTACTATGACTAACCTCGTCTAGTCTGTATCTTTATGCCTTCCATTGGAGTCTAACTTTTTTGTAGGGGAAATATCCTCCCTTACAACAAATGGGAATAATTGATACCATATAACTGTTTGCAGATGTAAGAATAGTTACTTGACGATAATTGTATACTAAGGTTATATCATAGTTAACTGCTTTGTCCTTTACATAGGTAACAAATAAGTTTATTACCTTTTTATAAGAGATATAAATAAACAGAATCAAACATGCAATTCTACAAAAAACCGTAGTGAATACTCTGTTAGCAAGACTAGCTACTACTGCTAACCTCGTCTAGTCTGTATCTTATATATCTTCCGTTGGACGAGTCTAACTTTTTTGTAGGGGAAATATCCTCCCTTACAACAAATGGGAATAATTGATACCATATAACTGTTTGCAGATGTATTAAGAATAGTTACTTGACGTTATAATTGTATACTAAGGTTATATCATAGTTAACTGCTTTGTCCTTTACATAGGTAACAAATAAGTTTATTACCTTTTGATATAAAGAGATATAAATAAACAGAATCAAACATGCAATCCTACAAACAAACCGTAGTGAATACTCTGTTAGCAAGACTAGCTACTATGACTAACCTCGTCTAGTCTGTATCTTTTATGCCTTCCATTGGACGAGTCCAACTTTTTTGTAGGGGGAAATATCGTCCCTTACAACACTTGTAGATAAAATTCACTATTTATTCCTTATGTAAAGGTCAGAGAGAAACGTCGTTGCATGACACTTAGCTTTTCATGATTACAACATTGTATTCTTTGCTGGACATTTAGTTTCTCTTTTGGAATTCTTTGGCTTTTGCAAGCAACGAAGAAAGTGAATCTATGTTTCTTTGTTAAAATACAGTGCAGTGATCTTTGTAACTTTCTACCTAGGAAAAAAGAAAAAAAAAGAAAAGAAAATTGTCTTTGTTGATATTCATCAAATTATTTGAAAGGTTTTTAAATGTCGATTTCAGATAAACTGGAAACATTTTTTTTTAGACGTTCTTTGGAAAAAGTTTCTTTAATTGGTTCCAGTTGGTAGATTGTGAGTCTAGGAACGACAAGGTTCAATACTGGCCCTCGCCAACTCAGCATATGAGTAGCACAAGATATGTGCGGTAAAGTAAGGAGCTGATGGTAGGTGTGGCGCTCCACTTCAGATGCCAAAAACAATCTCCTTGGTCTAGTGTTGGGAAAGGGGGATAGACTCCCTCGCTGTCTGGCTGATATTGACTTTAGGCCACCCCAACAACTTTATTTATTTTCATTGATTTTTTTTGTTTTTTTTTTTTGTAGACATAATAGGTCAGCCATAGGTGAAAGCCTGCCTGTCATACATATTTGAACTTCTTTATGAGTCCTTATATATACACGTTATGGAGGCACATGGTCTAATGGTTAGAGTCGTAGGAAATGGACTCGTCGACCTGAGTTCAATTCTTGGATGAAGCTGTTTGCATTTCACATGGTGCTAATATCCTTGAGAAAGGTATGAATCCAATTCTCCCTCCAGCTATAGGCAAATAGCAGAGCTCTTTAACCATGGCTAGGCAACCAGTCCAGGAGAAGGAAAACTCTGAATTCAAACCTGTTAAACTCTGCTTAAGAAATTGACGTTGTGTCACATCCTGCTTATGCAGAGGGATTGGTAAATATATATATTTACACGTTATTTTAAATTCTACACTGACTTACGAAATAAATAGGCCAACCTATTCTATATCAACCTGTTAATAAGCGACACCAAATAATCAGGATTTATATTTTTACATTTCATCTTAGACGATTTGGATGGTCTTATTTTTAACCAGATGGTGTTTGCAAGATTATAATGGTCAGAAGATTAAGGAACAAGAGTATTAATATGAATTATTTACATTTTTACATTTCATCTTGGACAATTTGGATGGTCTTATTTTTAACCAGATGGTGTTTGCAAGATTATAATGGTCAGAAGATTAAGGAACAAGAGTATTAATATGAATTATTTACATTTTTACATTTCATCTTGGACAATTTGGATGGTCTTATTTTTAACCAGATGGTGTTGCAAGATTATAATGGTCAGAAGATTAAGGAACAAGAGTATTAATATGAATTATTTACATTTTTACATTTCATCTTGGACAATTTGGATGGTCTTATTTTTAACCAGATGGTGTTTGCAAGATTATAATGGTCAGAAGATTAAGGAACAAGAGTATTAATATGAATTATTTACATTTTTACATTTCATTTTGGACAATTTGGATGGTCTTATTTTTAACCAGATGGTGTTTGCAAGATTATAATGGTCAGAAGATTAAGGAACAAGAGTATTAATATGAATTATTTACATTTTTACATTTCATCTTGGACAATTTGGATGGTCTTATTTTTAACCAGATGGTGTTTGCAAGATTATAATGGTCGGAAGATTAAGGAACAAGAGTATTAATATAAATTATTATGTAAATTGCATTGTGTGAAATTGCTTCTTTTTTTTTTAAACATTTTTTAAAACATTTGCTTTATACTCTATTTGTAATTCAAAGGCTAAAAATGAATAGTATTAACCCTTCTCTGGCTGTTTAAACTGCTTTTATGTAGAATTTAGTGTTTGTGTATTTTTGGATGTTACAATATTTTTGCAACCATTTGTCTTATCCTAATCATTCATTATGCATGTTGTTGTTGTGGTTGTTGTTGTTGTAGAATTGTGGTTTGCCGCTCATATTAATTCTTTTTCCTAATAAGAATTTTTTTTACTTAGACTGTATAACCATCCAAACATTAAGTCTACAATCACACTTGAATCAGTTAGCCTTAACTCTTTGCCTACTTTAAACCACTCACAGCAGTTCTCCCACCACAGCTGTTTCTATGCATACCACATCTAAGCAAAGTACAAAAACTAATGATTAGTTTATTATAATTGAGCAGAAGGACTCAGATTACAATAATAACAGGACTTTATTTGAATAGAATCAGTTCTGAGGTGAATAGATAGTAAATTTAGAAATATCCCATCATACAGGTAAAAAATACCAAACGAATTTGGTACAGCCAGGAGTGGGGGGAATTTAGTAGGCAAAAAGTTAAATGTGTTGTGTCTACATATGCATATGTATAGTGAAATGGTATAGTCAGATAACCTGCTCGAGTTTCACCATGACCATCAGGGTTAACTGCGATGAATTGATTGAATTAATTAATAAGAACAAAAACGGAACAAAAACAAAAAAAACATTGTTTTTGTTTTTATTAATTAGTTAAATTAATTTTAATTAATTCATGATTAATAATTAACCCTGATGATCCTCATGGTGAAACTCGAGTAGGTTATCTGACTATACCATCTGCCTTACAAACGTATTGAGCACTCTTATATTCTTTAAAACCCCAACTTGTTCGGTTGATTATTTTAACAATGGTTGAAGTTACGACTAACTCGATATTTTATATTATCCCATTAAGTCACCCACTTTTCATATGCATGTGTGTAAATATATATGTGAGTGTGAGAGTAAAATGAGGAAATTAATCCGACAGTATGTGGAGAAAATGTAGAACAAACATGGGATGTTACAATGGATGGAAATTTATTTTTCGTAGTGTTGATGTTCAAACATTTCGGTTTATAAAGAAACCTTCTTCAGGACAATATGAAACAAGTAAAGGAAAAAAGGATTTATGTAGATAAAAAGATGATGAATGTTTTGAATGAAAAACATCCATCATATTTTTAACTACATAAATCCTCTTTTTTTTTTTTTTTTTTTTTTTTTTTCCTCCTTGACTAGTTTCATATTGTCCTGAAGAAGGTTTCTTTATAAACCGAAATGTTCGAACATTGACACTATGATCAATAATAAATTTCTATCCATTGTAACATCCTGTGTTTGTTTTACATTTCTCCATATATATGCGTGTGTAATTATAAATGTGTTCAAACACATATACATATATATATATATACATATACATATAGTCATGTAAGAATTATTCTAGTGCATCTTTTGTTTTTATTGATTTTGTTTTTGATAAAGCCAAAGAGATTGATTAATAAAAAATCTCAGGATTAAAATCTTTTTATTTGGATGAATTCACAGTCTGAAAATTTTAATTGATCAAAAATGCCTGATATTTTTTGCATCCTGTTACCCTAAAAGATATTTTGTATATTTTCCAACAAATAGACATTTATTATGTTATGATAGAGATTAAAGAGATTTATATTAAATTTTGTTTCTTTAAAAATTTGTATATGCATTTGTATATTTTGTTTTATTTGTGCATGTGTGGCCCAAATGTTAAAAATTTGTTTTATTTTCATTAGAAAATTTATGAAATATTTACTTACTCTGGGAAATTCAATAGTTCTTTCCAAGATGTATAGTATGAAATAGTCACTATATTATGATTTAAATGAGCCAGAGTTTTAATTTTCTTTGTTAAAAATATAATAATTGGGAATCCCTAATTTGGTACAAGACTTCCCAGTTTATGATTCTATTTTTAGAAAAATTTTTTTCAAATTCAAGGAATAAATCAAACTTTATGCCACAAGTAATATCCACTCAAACTACACTCACTACCACAGCGGAACTAAAGTGACAAGAATCGTAACAATATTGGGGGTTAAAAATATAATAATTAAGAATCCCTAATTTGGTACAAGAGGCAACCTATTTTATGATTCTATTTTTTTACCACTTAGTTCCATCAACATTTATTGAAAACATGATATAGGATAGTTAGGTGGTTTGGTTTCTTTGTTTAATGTCATATCAACCTTTGTGGGTTATTTAATGCCAAAACCATCCTTTTAAAAGAGCAGTAGTGGTACTCTCTCGTCCATAGCTAAAGAGAAGAAGAGGAGGAGGCTCATACCTTTCCCAAGGGTATTAGTCTGAAAGTGAATATAATAGTGCGACTGAAGAAAAGAAAGAGAAAGTGAAACTAATATAACTTGGTATTCTTTGTAGTTAGTACAAAGTCTGTATTTGGTAACAGCCAGTTAGGGATTTTCTTTGTCTGTCAACTGGACGCTAGTTGAAACCTTCTTGTGAATTATGTTGATTCTACACCTTATTCATTGAGGTATTTGAAAACTGATACATGAATATACTATAGTGTTTGAATTTCAGTTTCATAAAAATTTGCCTCAAGATTTTTACTAAGAACTAAAAGCAGCTACCTGGCGTCACCTGGGTAGGAGGGGCAGAAAGTTAGTCTTGCAGATCCATTATTACTGAATCATTAGATCCTTGCAGGATGCCCCAATAAAAACCCTAAAATTACTATTCAAATTTTAATTTTTAAATATCTTCATGAATATAGATAAAATCTTCATTATTTTTTTCACAAAAAGCAAGCTATGGTGATAGTGAATGTGTATATATATTTAGTTTGTCTTTAATTGTTTTTTTGTTTTGTTTTTGTAGTTACATACATACATACATACATACATACATCCATACACACTAACTGCCCTTTATATGTGTATAGATAGATAAGTCGATTTTGGAAGCTCAGGTGTACTATCAATTGTCTATCTGCTAACTGGGTAATGAATTTAAAAGACTTACTCAAAATATTAATATCCACTTCCAGGTTTGAATTTAAAGCATCAATGTTTCTATCAATAAACATTTTTATCAAATGAACCATAAAACCAAACTATGTCATTTAGTGTGAATAACTGTTAGATACAAGCAGAAGATTAGTGAAGGGAAATCAGTAAAATCACGGATAAAATATGTCGGGAATAATAAAGACAAACAAAATGTACAGTTTGATTTTTCATTAAAAAATTGATATTCACAGTAAATAAATCTGAAATATCAATGTTCATATATACGAGGGTGAGTAAAAAAGTAATGCCATTTTGTTCAGGACAGGTATAATTACCAACACAGGAACATGTATCATACATCAAAATGAAACTGGTCCTCTGTGGATTACATTCTTACTTCTCCACATAGGGGAGTCAAAAAGTAATGCCATTTTGTTCAGGACAGGTATAATTACCAACACAGGAACATGTAGCATACATCAAAATCAAGCTGGTCCTCTGTAGATCACATCTGTACTTCTCCACATAAACACTGTTTCTCTTAATAGCAATGTTCCACCTTCAATGAGAGCATCTATCCCTGCCCCATAAAATTCTGTTGACTGTTCTTTGAGCAATTTTACTGCATCCTCCATACTCACCATATTTAGCGCCTTCAGACTATCATCTCTTCAGCCACATGAAAGAGGGTTTGAGAGGCAAACATTATTCCAGTGATGAGGAAGTGAAATCTGTAGTGAAGAAGTGGCTCAAAGAACAGTCAACAGAATTTTATGGAGCAGGGATACATGTTCTCATTCGAAGGTGGAACATTGCTATTGAGAGAAACAGTGACTATGTGGAGAAGTAGGGATGTGATCCACTGAGGACCAGCTTCATTTTGATGTATGATACATGTTCCTGTGTTGGTAATTATACCTGTCCTGAACAAAATGGCATTACTTTTTGACTCACCCTTTTCTATGTGCAATGGACCATGTATAAATTATTTCAAAATATTACATACTAGCAGGACCTGTGGATATACCACAGTATAATAATTTAATTATTACAATGTTTGATATGTTTATTTAAGAGCTATTACTAAATAGTTCAATATGTAAAAAGTATAATAATCTTGATTTAACCCTCTTGCACTCTTTTTTTCTTTCTTTCCTTCTTCGGTCATATTGCTCTCCTATTCCTATAGTATCTCCTATTCCCATTGATATAGTATTTCTCCTATACTATTGTATTGCTCTCCTATTCCTATAGTATTCTCTCTTATTGCTCTCTATTCCTATAGTATTGTATTGCTCTCCTATTCTATAGTATTGCTCTCTTATTTATTGCTCTCCTATATTGCTCTCCTATTCCTATAGTATTGCTCTCTTATTGCTCTCCTATTCCTATAGTATTGCTCTCCTATTCCTATAGTATTGCTCCCTTATTGCTCTCCTATTCCTATAGTATTGATCATATTGCTCTCCTATTCCTATAGTATTGATTTCCTATTCCTATAGTATTGCTCTCTTATTGTTCTATTCCTATAGTATTGCTCTCTCTATTCCTATAGTATTGATCCTATTGCTCTCCTATTGTATAGCATTGCTCCACTATTCCTATAGCATTGCTCTCCTATTCTTGGTAAAGTATTTGCTATGGTGCTACTACTTAACAGAATAAGAGAGCAAATATAAAGAGTCCTAAACAAAACTGAATATGGATTCAGACCAGCCAGAGGGACAATAGATGTCATATTTATAGTGAGGCTGATAATAGAAAAAGCTAAAAAAGTAAAAGCCTCTTTTACATATCCATTTTATAGATTTCAAATCAGACTTCTTCTTCGACACCTTGTGGAGAAAGGCTGTTTCGAGAACAATGAAGGCAGTTGGTATCAGTCCAACAATTGTTGATATAATTGAGACTCGTTCAATGAGAGCACTGCTGTTCAACACTGATGTCTACTTTCTCTCACACTCTTTCCAATAGTTTTCTTCAACTAGTCAGTTTGTTACAAAATCTTATTCTTTAATAATTTTGATATTTTCAAATGTTGTCTTCATGTTTATTGTGTACTAGCAGTGGCTACCCGGCATCACCTGGGTAGACGGGGATTTTTTAAAGTTAGTCCCGCATATCCATTATTACTGAATCGTGAGTTGTATCCTCGTGGGATGCCCCATTTAAATCCCTATGTAAAAATATAGACCTTGCATTGATCCAGCTATTCTGAAAAGAAATGTTAATGTCTACTATCTAAAATATTAAATGACAAAAAAAAAATCCATGCTGTTATCATTTAAATTTTATTTTTTAATTATCTTCACAAATATAAATCAAATCTATTATTTTTGCTCAAAAATCAAGCCCTGGTGATATTTAATGTGTATATATATTTACTTTGTCATCAATTGTTTTATTCTCATAGTTTCCTCTGGACATACAGATTCACACAACTGCCCTTTATATATATATATATATAAACACAACGTTCAGGCCACAATAACATCATGTCCCATTTAGGGAATTTAAAAAAAAATTATCTTAAAATAAGACATCTTCAGATTACCACTCACACAAGGATCATAAATGTTACCAGACTTATTGAACAGAAATACGATTAGATATAGAAAAATAAAATGTAAGAAGTTACTTATTCAAAAAATCAAATTTCAAAATGTTGTAAAGAACACTATCACTTAATAACTGCTTTAATCTGACTAAGGACATGAAATGAGAAGGCCCATCAAAATTATTCATATCAAGTCTCATCTCATAAATCTATTATTAATGGCAATTCGGTCTCTATTTGTCTGTAATCGAAAGTACGCCACTGCTTACGTCACAATACTGAAAATCGTCAATACATAGAACAACCCTGTAATCAGTTTTAGAAATAATTTTTTATTCATGCCTTTTTTTCAGTAACAAGAGGTTAACTAAAAAGTTTACAAATAAATAAATACATACAAAAAAAAAAATAAAAAAAAAAAATAGACACACACACACACACACACACACACACACACACATATACATATACATATATCTTAACCAATCCTTACAATCTAATACATACTGGACTAACATCTGCTGTACTATTACCATTCTGACACTCCCCATCTAGAGAGAAGAAAATCCACTACCCAAGCCCAACCACCCTTTCCCCTACTGACGACCTCCTGCTTCACCATTTTGAGAATGTCCATCATTGAAGCAAGAACTATATCCAAGTCATGAAGTCTAACAGACCGAAACGTTGCATCGTCTACAATAAACATCCAATTTCCATAACATCCCGTGTTTGTCTACCTTTCTCCACATACTGTCGGATTAACCTCCTCACATTTCTCCCATACAATTTTGTGCAAAATTAATGTTTAAAATATTCAAAATAATTATTTGATTAATAATTAATAGATACACGCAACATTTTATTTGAGGGGGACATAAGTAAATTTCTATTTCTAATTGTTGTTTTCTTTTACTCCTTTAATAAAATTGATGATTTTACTTATTTATGAATTTTTAGCTCCCATCTCCCTTATCTTTCAAAAATTAATTTTTACACTGCCCAGAAGGCGTTTTTTTTTTTTTTTTTTTTTTTTTTTTTTGCTAGTTCATAAGTTTAAGTACAATGTATTCTTGTTTATGGAAGAAAATTGACATTTTTATATGCATACTGTATTATGATTTTTTTTATTTTAAGAAGGTAAAAGTATGACTCAAACTCAAATAAGATTTGCATAGTTTATGGAGAAGGTACTGTAAATAACTGAACTTATCAAAAGTGGTTTGTATAGTTTCATATTGGAGAATATTTGTTTAATGATTCTTCTCAGGTGAATGAGCCAATTGAGATTGATATCAATAAAATCAATACATTATTTGAGAATAATCAATTTTATAGAATATAAGAGATAGCTGACATACTCTAAATATCCAAAGCAAGCACTTAACTCTTTGCCTACCAGATTTCTCCTAACGGCTGTACCAAATTTTCTTGGTATTTTTTACCTGTATGATGGGATATTTCCAAGTTCACTATCTATTCACCTCAGAACTCACAGAAGATGACACAGGTGATCTTCAGTGTAAACAAGTGACACGTGTGAGAGATGCTGCCAACGGTTTACGGTAGTATCACAGTGGTGGGAGAGCTGCTGTGAGTGGTTTAAAGCAGGTAAAGAGTTAGAAAACATTTGCACTAGATAGTTTACGTTAGTCACTTTAATGGATAGTTTCCATATAAGTTAAGCAAAAATAACGTATTTGACCATATATTGCTTATGTGGAATGCACTATTTAAATGTAAAATCCTTGTGTCCCTTTTTAAAACAAATTGTGACAACTTATGAAAAGTAGATACTTTACAATATGGAACCACCCTGTCAGCTGGGGCTGTAGAATACGTCGATTGCACTTCTGTAGAGGGGTAAGACCCCCCCTCCCTAAATGGGGCCACCTGTTGGCCGTGGGTGGCGACCTGTGATGCTTAAGGACAGAATTCTGGTGGATAAGCAGTCTATTACATGCAAAATTTAGACTATTAGTTAAGCTAGACGGTCATTTGGAGAGGTCCCTCTGATCAATCGGCTGGTCACGTCAAACCCTAGCACCTATATGATTGCCCCAACCCTATTGCCTTTATGGCAAGCCTAACCCTTTTTATCAAATATGTACTAGAAGGCAGTGGCTGAGGGTCTTAATGTCCTGGGAATGATGTTAAACTCTACCTGATGGTGAGGTTCCAGTTCTGGAGGTCTGTGGAGCACCCCTTCATCACCATTGTTCCCAGGTCCACTCCGACCTGGAGTGGTAGTACCTGTTAGGGTCCCATCTATGGGTTAAATGGAAAAAATGTGTTTAGATTTAGATTGAGTACCCATCAAGAATGAATTTATTTTAAAATTTTGTCGGCATTTGATGACCCACTGAGGTTGATATGCCGTAAAACAAATCAAAACAATACAACATGGAAATCATTAAGGATTATGTGTAAAAGTAAAACAAATAACCAGTAACTAAGTTAGGGATTTTCAATTACTGTATTTTTAACTCCCCACATCCCCCAGCTATGGGTTAAATAGTACCACTACTATTCTTCTAGAAGGACGACTTTAGGATTAAATAACCCACAAATGTTGATATGCTGTAAAGCAAATGCAGCACTGTCGGCTGGGGCTTTAGAATACACTAACAAAGGGGTAAGACCCCCCCTCTCTCCCAGTGCAGCCACCTGTTGGCTGTGGGTGGTGTCCAATGATGCTTAAAGATAGAGTCCTTGTAGATGAGCATTCCATGACATGCAACACTTTGGCCCTTACTTAATCTAGATGGGCAGTCGGAGAGGCCCCCTTCAATCAATTGGCTAGTCACATCAAGCCCTGGCACCTATATGATTGTCCCGACCCTATTGCCCTTATAGCAGACCCCCCCAACCCTTTTATCATATCTGCTAGAAGGCGGTGGCTGAGGGTCTTAGAGTCCTAGATAGGATGTTAAACTGCATCTCATAGTGAAGTTCCAATTCTTGAGGTGTGGGGAATGTGGAGTAATCTTCATCCTCATTACTCCCAGGTCCACTTTGACTGGAATGGTAGCACCTGTTAGGGTCCCATCTAGAGGTTAAATAGTAAAAAATGAGTTTAAAAAGATGTGTTAAAAAAAAATTGATTTAAAGAAAAATTTTGAATACCCATCAAAAATGAATAAAACAAAATGTCTCCTGCATAAAATGACCCAACAAGGGTTGATGTGCCATAAAATCCAACCAACCAACCAAAGCAAATAATTTGAATGTAGAAATCATCTGTGCACTTTCAGTTATCTTTCAATCTGTTGAATATGTTTAAGGGGTTTTGTAAATTGACACGACCATAACCTCCCAAGGTCATCTTGAGTTTATTTTCTATTCTGAGCTATGTCATAGGAATACTCTTACATTCTACTGTGTTTACTATCCCTAGCTTAAGAAATCTTCTTTTAATTTAATTTTGGAGCTACATATTCTTTTTATGCCATGTTATAATTGATAAAGATTGTTTGTAAATTGGTCTCAGTATGGTGCTTTCTAGTCAAATGCTTTAACTATTAAACTAATGGGATTGAAAACTTCCCTATTTTGTACCAGTACTGTTGGTCTTAAAGCTTTCTATATCTTTTAACCCCCTGGGTTTATATTATAAGGTTCAAATATACTTGCTTGAAGTTAAACATTTTTTTTTTTTTTTCAAATAGTTCTGATATTGTGTAGTTCATATCGTTCCTATCCCACGATCATCTGCTCGAGTAACCTATTTCCCAACTACACAACTCAGTGCAGAATAAAAATGAGCAAACAAGGCTCTTTCAAAAAATCCCAAGTATATTAGTTTCACTTTCACTTTCTCTCTCTCTTTATCTTTTTTTTCTACTTTTTTTTTTCTCTCTCTCTCTCTCTCTCTCTCTCTCTCTCTCTCTCTCTCTGATAACATGCATGGAACGTGCTTGCTAGTTGTACACTTGAACACTACTCTTCATAGGTATTCATTCTCCTTCTGCTAAATTGGCATCATTACACACTGATCAATAGTCAATAAAAAGTCTGTGTGTGTGTGTGTGTGTGTGTGTGTGTGTGCAGGACGAACGCTCTGCTGCTGCTGCTGCTGCTACAGTGGCTGCTACCTCCTCTAACATATGTCCTCTCACCATCACATCTATAAGGATGGATAATTCTTGGATTGGTTCTTGTTGCAGTGAAAAGCTGCACCTTCTCCATATTTGTCATTCCTGCAGCTGCAGTTGAAGCTGCAACAGTTTGTAATGATAATCATGATGATTGCAGCTGAAGTAGAAATAGTAGCAGTAGTAGTTATAGTAGCAGGAGTAGTAATATTAGTAGTAACATATTTTTGCCAATCTGGTATCATGATATAGATATACTAGCAGGACCTGTGGATATATCACAGTATTATAATTTACTTATTACAATGTTTGATATGTTTACTTAAGAGCTATTGCTAAATAGTTCAATACCTAAAATGTATAATAATCTTGATTTGACTCTCTCTCACATTTTCTTTCTTTCTTTCTTTTCTTCTTTTCATTATGTTCAATTGAAACAGATTAACATTATCACCCTCTTTCTATATCTTTCCCCTACTCTCTTTCATTCTTTCTTTCTATCTTTCTTATTACATTTTTTCTGTGTAGCATGCTCTTTTCTTCCCTTTCTTTCTTTCTAATAAAAATGGAATGGTCCATTATTTAGCTGTGGTGATGACAATCATAAGAAATAAGACCAGATACCCAGGATTTACATTTTTGCATTTCATCTTGGACAGTCTAAATTTTTAACCAGAGGGTGTTGCAAGATGACAATGGTCGGAAGATTAAGGAACAAGCCTGTTGATATTTATAGATATATGAACATTACTGACTGTAACAGGCATGGGCTATTAAAATCTTGCCCAAGACCTTAATGAACATTGTTCAAATTATAACTATAAAACAGCATGACTTTTTCTTTAATGAACTTTGACATTATTACATTATAATGCTAATGATAATTTGGGTGGAAAATAGCAATGAAAATAGTTCATTATTAATGCTTGTAGAATTATAGATACTAGTAACAAAAAAAACACCCTCCGGGCAGTGTAAAATTTTATTTTTGAAAGATATTGCCTGAGTTGGGTGGAGTTAAAAATTCAATGTCAGAGGGTTTTTTTTTTTAAATCATAAGTAAGTAAAATCATCAAATTTATTGAAGAAGTAAAAAAAAAAAAAAAAAATTTAAAATGAAACTTACTTCTGTCCCCCTCAAATAAAATGTTCTGCGCATCTATTAATTATTAATTAAATAGATGTTTTTAATATTTCACACATAAATTTTACACAAAATCGTAGGTATTTATTCATTTGTAAACTTAGTTAACTTTCTTGTTACTGAAAAAATGGTGAGAGTAAAAATAATTTTAAGATTGATTACAAACTTTGCAAATAATTTTTTTTCCATTTAAGTAATACAAATTTTAAAATTAATTTCATAGTTTACATATTTAAATAATATATTATTTATTTATTATAATGTAAAGGAGACAAACGTTTAATTATAATAAACAGCTTTTATCTTATTAATATTAATTTTACTATTTGTAATAGTGCTCATAGTTTATACTCGTTAAGTCTGGTAATTCTTAGTATATAAATGGTTATAATACTCCTATTAATGATAACTAGTGTGACCTGTGGATATACCACAGTGTGATGATAATTTAACTATTACAACGTTTGATATGTTTACTTAAGTGTTATTGCGAAATAGTTCAATATGTAAAAATATAGTAATCTTGATTTAACACTCTCTCACTTTTTGTTTTTTTCATCATGTTCGATTGAAACAAATTAGGGTTATTGCTTCCATGCACTCACCCCCTCTCCATATTTTCCCTACTCTCTTTCTTTCTTATCATACTTTTTCTGTGTAGCATATCCTTTACCTTCCCTTTCTTTCATTATGATAAAAACAGGATTGTCCATTATTTAGCTAAGGTGATGACACTCATATGAAATAAGAATTCTGCGGATAAGCAATACCAGATAATCAGGATTTACACTTTTTCATTTCATATTGGAGAATTTGGACGGTCTTATTTTTAACCAGAGGGTATTGGAAGATGATAACGGTCATACAATTAAGGAACAAGTGTGTTAATATAAATGGTTATAGTACTATATTACTAATAATGGTTATTATATACATGGAACACCTTGTAGTCAAAAGGTCCAGAAGAAAGAGACGGCAACAAAGCACTGGCACATCAACATCTGCAGGGACAGCCTTTACATGTGACACCTGTGGTCGAGGCTGTTTTTCAAACATTGGACAGGCACAGGAGGCGCTGTAACTTCAGGAGAACAAGAATTATATAGTCTTTCAAGAATGTAATGCCGATATATACAGGGTGCGGCATAAGTAACACCCTTTACTTATGCCGCACTCTGTATATATAGGCTAATTGTACGTGTGATATATACATATATATATGTATGTTAGTTGTATATATATAATATATATATATATATATATATACATATATATAGTCATCCACAGACACCGTGTTTTGACGTATCACGTCTCATAACGCCAATTACTTATGCCGCATACTTATAATAATAACACTGGTTTACAAAAAAATTTTTTGTCTGAGGCAAGAATGTGAATAGGTGTTTTTTACTAATTTGGGTGTGCTGAATTCAAATTTATAAACAGTTTTGCTCTATCACCTCTAGTTTTCTGTCTTCTAAATAGTCTCATTTTAGTATATACAGAGTATATACGTGCTTATTTCAACAGTTGCAACAGCTTATTACAGATAAAACTGGATAGATAAAGAACATTGATGGAATAAATATACTTGGATGACACAATGTACACAATTCATAGTACCACAGACAGAAATGTGTTTTCTTAGATGATCTGTTGATTGAGACGTGTTGGCTATGCTTAACTGCCAAAATCCGTCTTGATATATAGCTATATATGTAATGTTATCACTTACATTTATCTAATGTAATGCTATCACTTACATTTATTACATAATAACTAAAAAAGAAGACATAAGTCACACAATATTAGAAATTAACCCTGAATGCATATACGCCTTTATGTACAGTATGCCTATCTAAAAAAACTAGAGGTGATGAGTACAAACAGATTTCAAATCTGAATTCAGCACCCCCAAATTAGGTTAAAACAACTATTTTTGTGCTTGCCTCAATTTCTTTGTAAACCAGTATAATCTATTAATAATGGAGATTTGCTTCCGGTTTTTGTCTGTAACAAAAATTACGTCACTGCTTACGTCACATTACCCAAAATCGTCATAGCATAGAATAAATACACTGAAAATTTGAACATGCAACATTAGACAGTCCTCATTGTTTTTTAAAACAAGTTTTAATAAATACATGACTGGTATTATATATCTATATATAGTTTGTTTTATTTTAATACATATTTAAAGTTTACATTTCAAATTGTTTTATTTTTTAATCATTTAATGAATTTGATGATTTTATTACTTAGGGTACAAACACGCTGACATTGAATTTTTTACTCCCGCCTCTCAGGCAATATGTTTCAAAAATCTATTTTTACATCGCCCGGAGGGTGTTTTTTATTTTGTACTAGTCATAATAATAATAGTTGTTTGGTATTGTTATAACAAACGGTAAATACTATTTGTGTTAAAAGCAGTATTTCTATTTACCCAACACTAATGCGATGTGACACAAGGTGAATTTTTCAGTGGGGTTCAGCTGGTTTGAATTCAGAGTTTTCCTTCTCCTAGACTAGTTGCCATACTAAGGCTAAAGGTCCCAATCTGCCTTAATATTTTCTCTCAGTTTGAAAGGAGAAGATGTGGATTCATGCCTTTCCCGTGGGCAGTAGCATGAAATGAAATACAAACAGCCTTATCCATGATTTGAACTCGGTTTGCAATGTCCATTTTCTAAGATGATAACATCACATAATGCTAGTTGTAATGATACTTATGAAGTAAACAGAAAGGTAGTTATGATGGTACTAATGCAGAATAGTGCATTAGATTACGTATAAAAAGGATTGGTACTAATGCAGAATAGTGCGCAATAGATAATATCATTAGATTACGTATAAAAAGCATTGGTACTAATGCGTGCAACAGATAATATCATTAGATTACGTATAAAAAGCATTGGTACTAATGCAGAATAGCGCGCAACAGATAATATCATTAGATTACGTATAAAAAGGATTGGTACTAATGCAGAATAGCGCGCAACAGATAATATCATTAGATTATATAGGAGATTATATTGGTACTAATGCAGCCGTACTAATGCAGAATAGCGCGCAACAGATAATATCATTAGATTACGTATAAAAAGCATTGGTACTAATGCAGAATAGCGCAACAGATAATATCACTAATGCAGAATAGCGCGCAACAGATAATATCATTAGATTACGTATAAAAAGGATTGGTACTAATGCAGAATAGCGCAACAGGCATTATATCATTAGATTACGTATAAAAAGCATTGGTACTAATGCAGAATAGCGCAACAGATAATATCATTAGATTACGTATAAAAAGCATTGGTACTAATGCAGAATAGTGCGCAACAGATAATATCATTAGATTACGTATAAAAAAGCATTGGTACTAATGCAGAATAGCGCGCAACAGATAATATCATTAGATTACGTATAAAAAGGATTGTACTAATGCAGAATAGGCGCAACAGATAATATCATTAGATACGTATAAAAAGCGTACTAATGCAGAATAGCGCGCAACAGATAATATATTAGATTACGTATAAAAAAGCATTGTACTAATGCAGAATACACGCAAGAGATAATATCATTAGATTACGTATAAAAAGGATTGGTACTAATGCAGAATAGTACGCAACAGATAATATCATAGATTATGTATAAAAAGCATTACATTTCACAGAAATACCTTTTGAGTGCTAGTGTTAGTGTTAGGGTTAGGCTACTTGAGTTTTCAACACTAATACTATTTATACGTAAAATGTGATTCTAATGATATTATCTCTTGTGCGCTATTCTGCATTTGTACTGATTTCTTTTCTTTTTTTTTCATTTTTTAAAAAATTTCAATGTTTATCATTTTCATTAGGATTCTTCTCTCTAACTCCTTACAGTGAAATATATGTGTGTGTATGTATATATATATATATATATATATATATATATATATACATTTCGACCTATTAAGTCTCATCAGCAAGGTTATAGACATGGGAGACTGGTATATATATATATATATATATACACTCATACACACACATGTTTACATATATAGTCACATTGACATTTCAAGGGCACAATACCACAATCAACAACAGATTGAATGAAGAGATTAATAATTGCTATATCTTCAATATATTTAATCTTTCATCACAGAAGAGATTACTCATTCAACTACCTGTTTGATTTATATATATTGTCTGATTACAAAGTTTCAACTTTATTTTTTTCATTCATATTCTTATTTATCTCAATTGAAAATTATTTTTATATCTTTAAAAGTTTTTACTTAAAATATCTTATATACAGTTATGTTTTATGTAAAAATAATACAGAATAACTACCATTCATTTATTACTAAACTAGAAGGGGCTTCCCAGTATCAACTGGGTGGGTGGGTTTAAAAACTCTGGTGTCTTGATTTGTTTACTTTTGAGATTTACAAATCCTAGAGATTTTTAAGTAGAATTTCAATGCTATTTCTATGTATATTGCAGTCTTTAACCTCCTAATACCACCTTATTCCACCGGAAGTCACATTCCTTTTCCTAATCTGCCCAAACGATAACCTTTGTTTAAATGTAATATTAAACATATTTAGAAGTCTTTGATTTAAGGGAAATAATAGATAACTTTAAATGAAAAGGCCATTTTTAGATAAATTCTTATAGGAATTGGGCTCTGGACTTAGAAAATTCTCAACAGGATGTTAAGAGTTAAATATTTTTATGAATCAAATCTTCATAATTTTTGTACAAAAAAACAGGAACTGGTGATATTTAATGTGTATATATATATATTTGACAAGACAAGAAGACAATGGTTTATTTTCACACATTACACAAATAAACAATGTAACACAAAACAAAAAACAATGTTGGTTGTTGTAGTATTGTGTGGAGGATGATCACTAATTAGGACTGAGCCTATTTTAGTAGTGACCACCTCTGTTGTTTTTTTTTTTTTTTTTTTTTTTACATAGTTTGAAAGTTGATTATTATGATAGCGTGTTATAAGTTTACTTATACGTATTAAAAATTTCTATTTACTTTACGAAAATAAAACAGTTTACGACAGTGTCATTTGGACATACATACATACATACATACATATACACAACTGCCTTTTATATATGTATAGATAAATATATCATTAACAATAACCATATTTATATGAGCTCCAAATAATTATGATAATAATAATAATAATATAAATAATAATGATAATAATAATAATAATAATAATATAATAATATAAATAATAATAATAATAATAATAACATTAGTAGTGATATTTTCAGTGATAATAAAATAATAGTTCAGTGGTTAATGTAGTAGTGGTATCTAACAGAAGGATTGGTTATATTAGTAATTATAAGTTAAACTTATATCATAGTAATTATAGTAATTATAATCGTTCAATGAGTTTTATTATTACGACTTAAAATAATATTTTGATTGTAGTATTTATTGTCGTGTATGAGAATGAATTTTGATCGCCTAAAATTTAGTAGTAGTAATACTAATAGTATAATTTAAATATTAGTATTAATGAATAATGATAATAGTGGAATATTAACATGATTTGTAGAAATAATTCCCCCCCCCCACATAATGTGATTTGAAGTGTAAATTCTTTTTGTTATGGGAAGTCATCTTGGAGATAAGTGCTATGAATCTAATATTATAAAACAAAGAAGAGAAGAGAAGAGAGTCCAGTGTATCATTGGACTTCTCATCCATATTGGCTGTTATATATTTAACACAAATAAATCAGATTTAATTGTAAAGACAGAAATAGTTTAGTTAATAGACGAAACTGTGTAAGCAGACAATATGTATAAAGCAAACAGGTAGTTGAATTAGGTAATCTGTTCTGTGATGAACGATTAAATGTATTGAAGATGTAGTAATTATTAATTTCTTCATTCAATCTGTTGTTGATTCTGGGGTAAATGCCCTTGAAATGTGAATGTGACCATATATGTAAACATATGTGTGTGTGTGTGTGTGTGTATATATATATATATGAAAAGTGAATGAAGTGAATCCGACAGTATGAAATAAATATTTTTAGAAAAAACAAATAAATGATGTTATAATTTGCTGACAGAAATCTGTTTCGACCTTTTATTCTGTCAGCGAATTATAACATCATTTATTTGTTTTTTCTAAAAATATTTATTTCATACTGTCAGATTCACTTCCATTCACTTTTCATATATATATATATATATAATATATATATATATATATTTACCAACCCCTCTGCATGAGCAGGATGTGACACAAGGTCAATTTCTTAAGCAGAGTTCAACAGGTTTGAATTCAGAGTTTTCATTCTCCTAGACCAGTTTCCTAACCAAGGTTAAAGAGTCCAGTCTGCCCTACTATTTACCCATAGCTGGAGGGAGAGTAGGATTCACACTTTTCCAAAGGGTATTAGCGCTAAGTGAAATGAAATTACCACATCCAGGATTTGAACTCGGGGCGACGAGTCCATTTCCCATGACTTTAACCATTACACCATATGCTTCCAAGTGTATATATATATATATATATATATATATATATATATATATATATATATATATGTATACAAGCTGTGTCAAAAAAGTGTCTAGATTGAAGCTGTATTTACCAAGATAGGAATGAACAATGAATGTAACGTTAATTTTTTTCAGAATACAAGGTGTGTCAAAAACTACAGATTTTAAAGCTGTATTTACCAAGATAGATATGAAGAATGAATGGAATGTTAATTTTTCAGAATACAAGGTGTGTCAAAAAGTACCGAAAATCTTTATAATTTTTTGACACATCTTGTATGTGTATATATACTGTGTGTGTGTGTGTATATGTTGTGTATATATGTTTATGTATACTTATTTGTATATGTTTGTATGTTTATGTGTACTTATTTGTATATGTGTATATATGTTTATGTGTCCTTGTGTATGTGTATATATTTTTATATGTACTTATGTATGTATTTGTGTGTATGTGTATATATGTTTGTGTACATATGTATGTATGTTTATGTATATATAACTGTATGCACATATATATTTATTGAAAATTTTTTAAATTTGTAATATCATACATATTGTTGAATTAAATTGATATTTCTTGTTAAATTGAATAATATAAAAATAATTTTTTTGAACTTTAAGGAAGCTCTATTCTTGTTAGTTAAACTACTTTGAGAAATCCACCTCATACTAAAAAAAAAAGTAAATGTTCCCACGTAAATAAATTTAAAAAGTAAAGATAAATATATTATTATTAAAATAGGAGTGGTAGTACCTGTTAGGGTCCCATCTATGGATTAAATAGAAAAAAAATGAGTTAAAAATAGGTTTAAAAAAGATTGTGTTTTTAAAAAAAATTTAATTCCCATCAAGAATGAATGAAACAAAATGTTTTTGGCATAAAATAATCCAACAAGGGTTGACATTCTGTAAAAACCAATGCATATTATTGAAATGATTAAGGATTCTAAACCCTCCCCCCCCAAAAAAAAAAACAACAAAAAAAACCGGAAAGTAAACAAATGATTTCTATTTTTATATACAGTCAAACTTTGGTTTTTGAATTTAAATCTGTTCCAGAAAAAGGTTTGAAAACTGAAAAGTTTTAAATCTGAGACAATTTTTCCCATAAAAAATAAAGGGAAACCAAATAATTGGTTCCCAGCACCAACATTTACTTAGGTAATATTACAGAAATGGTAAAAAAAACACTTTTTTAAACAAAACATGATAAATATATAAAAAAATTAAATAAATACACTAGTAAATGTAAGTAAAGTAAGTCATTAGGGTGGCCTAAAATCAATAATACTAAGAACGTATTTATTAAAATCAAATTTTTAATATCAATATGCAAATTAGCCTTCCCGTTCACTCTGAAAACCGCTATTTTGTTGAATATATACAACATTTGCATGTTATTAGTATGTAGGTAAGGCCAACGGTATTAATGACATAAAACAATTTTATTAATAATTGAGGTTTAAATAAAAATAGAATTATGGAGAATGTGATGTAAATGACTAAGGGAATTGCGACTTAAGTAGTGATATAGTTTCAGTTACAGCCTCAAAAACACAGAATCTCCATTATAATAAGATAATCCACATTGATTTTTGTATAGACAATATTTGTTGCTCAACATTCTCTTATTTCATTATTTTGCTTTCATTTTCTTATTCTTGTCTTCTTCCTTTGCTCAATCTGATAAAATATAATCTTTATCTTTTTCTCTTACAATCTCTCCTTTACGTCAGAAATAGAAGAAATCATTTCTCATCTTACAATTTAAATATATCTTGTTTATTCACTTTCCCCTCTAAGCAAATAACATCCGAACATGAGGCTTTCACAATATTCTATCTACTCAAAAATTCACTTACATAATGTAAACTATGATATTTGTAGACTGTTGTCCTCATCTTTATTGTGTATAAACACAACGTTCAGGCCACTGTAACCTTGGGCTCTGTTTTAGGTATTTTTTTTAATTCATTATTCTAATTACATTAAGTCATTTTCAAACCATTATCCATGAATTCAAACAGAATTTCAGAGCTTAATCCTTACAGTTCACTCAAAGGTGCTCCAAGTGATATAAATGTCACCAGACTTATTGACAAAATGTATACTACTTAGAGCGCCCTTCACTCAGGTGTAATGATTAAACTCTGATACTGAATAGTTTAGATTTATGATAGATTTATATATTAAATAAAGGTAATTTTAACATACCTACATAAATAATTTTTATTCAAAGTTTAACAAATTCTTTAATTTTATACACCTGTCCGTGCAAAGTTAATTTTAACATGCCTACATAAATAATTTTTATTCAAAGTTTAACAAATTCTTTAATTTCATACACCTGTCCGTGCAAAGATAATTTTAACATGCCTACATAAATAATTTTTATTCAAAGTTTAACAAATTCTTTAATTTCATACACCTGTCCGTGCAAAGATAATTTTAACATGCCTACATAAATAATTTTTATTCAAAGTTTAACAAATTCTTTAATTTTATACACAGGTCCGTGCAAAGTTAATTTTAACATGCCTACATAAATAATTTTTATTCAAAGTTTAACAAATTCTTTAATTTTATACACCGGTCCGTGCAAAGTTAATTTTAACATGCCTACATAAATAATTTTTATTCAAAGTTTAACAAATTCTTTAATTTTATACACCGGTCCGTGCATCCATAAAAAAAAACATGTCAACATGTCCGCAACTTCCAAAGTTTGAGAAGAACTGAACTAGACCATCCAAAATTTGTTCCATGAAAAAATATTTGATTATCATTGGGGATTGGTTTCTGTTGAGCATAGATTTCTCTATTAAATAAAGTTAATTTTAACATGCCTACATAAATAATTTTTATTCGAAATTTAACAAATTCTTTAATTTTATACACAGGTCTGTGCAAAGTTAATTTTAACATGCCTACATAAATACTTTTTATTCGAAATTTAACAAATTCTTTAATTTTATACACTGGTCTGTGCATCCATCAAAAAAAAAAATGTCAACCTATCTGCAACTTCCAAAAATTTTAGAAGTACTGTTTTAGAGGATGAATAAAGAAGATTTACCGAGATCAGTCATTTTTTTTTGTAAACATCAAAATTATCATTCAATTGACAATTATTTTGCTAAATATTTTTTACAACCTGGAATTCCTAAAGAATTTTAGGCCCAAACTCTGATTTTTAGGGTTAAAAAAAAAAAAAATTCCCCAACCATTTTTCCTGCTCCCCTAAATATGTAATTTTATTCGTTTCTTTAAAAATAACAAACCTTTCCCATTTTTAAATATTGAAATTGCTAAATCTTCTAATCAATTTCTAGGCTAAATTTTTCCGAAATGAGGATTTTTGGTGCATTTTAGCAAACAATATTAGATGTTATTTCCTCAAACAATGATGCAAGTAAGAGATCTAGTTTTTGCTATCAGTATTCATTATACCAACACACAACTTTTGCTGTCTTAGAGAATTGGATATTTTGAAAAAAAAAGAAAAGAAAAATCGATGTACCCTACTCTCCAATCAACCCCTACAATCAGGCCCCTATTTTTATCTCCTTTTTATTCTTTGTCTGATTTAATACAAATCCCACTGAAAATTGGAAAAGGAAGAGAAGAACTTATTATTATTACATCATTTGGAAGTGAAATATCCGCTGAGAGAAAAAAATTCACTCACACTTTAGGAAATCCACTTAGATTATCCCTTACACAATTTTGACATTATTGGAAGTATATGCCGCTATATTTTTTTTTTTTTTTCGAAAGGAAATTGAAAAAGAAAAAAAAAACCTTCTTTGAAAAATAATAATTTGCTTTCTAAAAATTTTTGAATAAAGAAATCATATCATAATTTTGCTTTTGCCTCAAAGATATTTACCCCCCCCCCCCGCCCTTTGCATTTAAAAAATTTTTGAAAAAAAAAAAGAATTTTTGTCAGGATTTTATAATTTGGAAAAATAATAACAATTTGGCTTTTTAAATTTTATCTTTGAATATTTGATATTTGTAAAATGATTTTTTTTATTTTCACTATCATCCAAGTGATTACATAACTTATACTTTTTTGAAAAGTTTGTATAGGAATGAATATTATTATTATCTATATATTAGTTCTCATGTTCCTTAATTGTACAACCGTTATCATCTTGCAACACCCTCTGGTTGAAAATAAAATCGTCAAACATGAAATGCAAAAATTGTAAATCCTGATTATCTGCTGTTGCTTATCCACCAAATATTTATTTCTTATGAGTGTTGTCACTTCAGCTAAATAATGCACCATTCCGTTTTTATCATAAAGAAAGAAAGGGAAGAAAAGCGACATGCTACACAGAAAAAATATAATAAGAAAGAAAGAAAGAAAGTAGTTGGGGAAAGATAGAGAGAGGAGTGAGCATGCGGAAATGGTAACGTTAATCTGTTTCAATTGAACATAATCAAAAGAAGGAAAGAAAGAAAAAAATAGTGAGTGAGAATTAAATGAAGATTATTATACGTTTCACATATTGAACTATTTGGCAATAGCTCTTAAGTAAACATATCAAGTGTTGTAATAATTGAATTATCATACTGTGGTATATCCACAGGTTCTGCTAGTTATTATTAATATTATTATCATTCTCAAGTTTTAAAAAAATTGTTTTTAATAATTCAGGTTGCCCCCCCCCCCAAAAAAAAACAAAAAAAACAAAAAAAAAAAACAAACAAGTACTAACCATTTCATTAAAATTTTTGCATTATTTAGATTTTTTGGACTATTGTCCTCATCTTTATTGTTGTATATAAAAACACAACATTTTATCCGTTCTACCCTCTGTCCTTCTTCAGGTCTTGCTTGTATATCCGAGCATAGCAATGGGGAATCAAATATCAACATTTTTTTTTTTTAATTTTAATTCTCTGGTCATATTCATTTTTAAAAATTTAATTTGCTTTGCAAACTCACTTTTTCCCTGATCACAGTAATCTACCCAGAGCTCAATTGGTGATCCAATAATTTTTTTTTTTTTCTAGTAGGTTTACAAAATTAAAAACTTATAAATTTCTGCTATAAACAAAAGTCTTTCACAATCCATACAATAATAATTGTTGTTTTGTATTTTGTTTTGTGTTGTTTTGTTCCATTTTATTTATTTATTGCATGAATCAAAAACGGTTAAATAAGATTGTGTTGTATAAATGACCATTTCAAAATTTCATGTGCTGAAAGCAACAACCCCCCCCCCAAAAAAAAAAAAAACAAAAAAAAACAAAAAAACCCTCTTCTTCTTTTATTGTCAGAAAAGAAGAAATAAGATTGTATGTTATCATGTGCATAAATAAAAAGACAAAATGTTAATAATTAAAAATTTTTTTTTTCTTTTTCAGGGAGAGAAATATGATGGCAGGAAAGCTGATGTATGGAGCTGTGGTGTGATATTATATGCACTTCTAGTAGTAAGTATTAAACTTTTATAGAACTAGCAGAAAGATTAAAAAAAACACTTTAAGTGTCTGGATGAGGGTTTTGGAAGAGGGTTTTTGTTATAGGTGATACACCCTATAAGACTAATGGAATGCGCCGACAGGTTACTATAAATAACAGGGATAATTGTGGCTTAGCAGTAAACCAATGCGAGTATGCCAATAACTCTGTTCGTCGGACGTAATTTCCACATCTCTCTATTGTATTTGTCTACTTTCTGTTAATACATTTTTCTACATTTGTTACCCGTCGTTTTGTTCTTATTTGACCCCTTAAAACCTCACAACAGTGTCCTGGGTATGATGTTAAATTGCATATAATAGTGAAGTTCTAACTCAGGAGCTGTGTGGAGTACCTCTTTATCGCCATTACTCCTGGGTCTACCCTGACCTGGAGTGGCAGTACTTGTTAGGGTCCCATCAAATAGTAAGAATCACAGTAATCAAAAATTGGGAATCCAAAATTGTGAGTCCAGAATTGGCCCGGAATGTTTTTGATTTGCTCATGGAGTCAGCCTGCATTTATTATATATATATATATAGATAGATAGATAGATATAGCTAAGTTAAGGTAACATGGACATGAAGTCAACGGTGCTTGGTTACTGCCAATTTAAAAAATAGAATCAATTTCCATTTTCATTTCTATTTAACTTGAATCAAATGAAAATGAGAAAGATTTATTTGGTTTTATTTTATGCAGGGAAGGGCTAATGGCTTCTAATAAAACTGACGCTTAAACTTGGTTGGGTTATTGTGTTTTATGGCATATCAACCCTTTTTGGGTCATTTAATGCCAAATCAAGTCATTTTGATATCAGGTTGCTTACAGTACCTACTGTTGCTTAAATGGTCACCCATCTTTATGGCATATCAACCCTTTTTGGGTCATTTAACGCCAAATAAAGTCATTTTGATATCAGGTTGCTTACAGTACCTGCTGTTGCTTAAATGGTCACCCATCACTGCTTAACTTTGGTGATCTAGCAGGAAGCAGTGCTTTCAACGTGACTTTACTTTAAGACTCTTAAAATTCAAACTGTGTGGCGCCAGATAAATTGTTTATCTCACCAATGTGTCATGGTGGCCTTTATCCGAACTGCTATCAGTCCTGTCGGCTGAGGCTTTATAATACACCAACTGCACCTCTACAGAGGGGTAAAATACTCCCTTCCAATGAGGTTAACCCGTGATGCTTAAGACAGAATACTGGTGGCTGAGCGGTCCATGACATGCAACACTCCACTTTAGCCTTTATTTAGGATAGATGGGTGGGCAGAGAGGCCCACTCCAATCAATGGGTTGGTCATGTCAAGACCTAGCATCTAGATTGTCCCATCTCTATTGTTCTTATGGCAACCCTCAACCCTTTTTATCATATATGTGCCAGAAGGTGGTGGCTGGGGGTCTTAGTGTCCTGGGTATGACGCTAAACTGCATCTTGGGGTGAAGTTCCAATTCTGGAGCTCTGGGGAATGTGTAGTACCCCTTCACCGTTATTACTACCAAGTCTACTTGAACCAGTGTGGTAGTACCTGTTAGGGTCCCATCTATGGGTTAAATAGATAAAAAAATGAGTTTTAAAAATTGTGTTTTAAAAAGATTGTGTTTAAAAGAAAAAAGTTGAATATCCAACAAGAATGAATAAAACAAAACATCTTTGGTGTAAAATAATCCAACAATGGCTGACATGCTGTAAAATCCAACCAACCAACCAGGAATCTGGGGATACTAAATTGTAGTAGTAACAATTTCTTGTGACTTTGTTTATTGGTTTCCTATTTGTCCAATCAAGATTAAGTCCACAACCAGTGAGGCCTGGGGTGGTAGATATTCACCTAGTCACATGTCCATTCTACTTATCATATTCAAGCACTTATAAAATCTATTATTATTAAAGGGCATAAATATTTGCCTCAACATATGATGACCTTTGCTCTGTCCTTTTCTATTCCAAGATGTCATCTCCTTTCTTGTACGACATTTCCGTTGAAATTCCTGGGAACCTGCAATTCCTAACACCAAATTTCTTGGCCTTATTTTTATGAATGGCTCCTGCGTACAAGAGATTTAACTTTCAATATATCATATCATGTGCCACAACCAAGATGGTAATGTTGTATAGCCCCCTTTTCTACTTTAAGCTGCTCACAGAGGCTCTCTCACCACTGTAATCCTACCATAAAATAATTTTTGCACAAAAAGCAAGCTCTGGCGATAGTGAAGTGTGTGTGTGTGTGTATATATATATATATATATATATATATATATATATTTATTTATTTGTTGAATTCTTTGAATATAAAAAGTTTTTCATAAGCAACTACCCAGGTTTCAGGTTATTTCACCATCGTCAGGTTGCTAAATCTTCTGGTGTTTATTTGAAGACATTTCTTGCTATTAACAGCAAGAACTATCAAATACATAGGTTTGTTTATATATTTTACGATCACAGAGAGATCTAGTTTGCAGGCAAACGATCATTGCTTATATGCTTAGTAGTGAAAGTTAATTTAAATCACCTCTTAGAGAGCTCATACCAAATTTATGGGAGCATATACTAATAAGTCATCCACAGACACGTGTTTCGGCGTTTCACGCCTCTTCAGTGTGGCTAGACACAACAACTATCCTTGGCTAGGGTCAAACTCCGACTGACTATTTACCAGCCTGATATCTTATCCCCTCGGCCAGGGACAGCTGCTATATTATATATATATATATATATATATATATATATATATATATATATATATATATGAAAAGTGAATGGAAGTGAATCCGACAGTATGAAATAAATATTTTTTGTTTGTTTTTTCTAAAAATATTTATTTCATATATATATATATATATATATATATATATATATATATATACACTTTGTCATTAATTGTTTTATTTTCATAGTTTCCTCTGGACATACATACATACACCCCAACTGTCCTTTATATATGTATAGATAGATAAAGACTTGTTTGAAATCCGAGTTATTGCTTTTGTTAATAAAGTTTTAACACCTCTACTGGTGTTGTTGCTATGAAACCAGCATTACTAATCAAGTTCTCATTGTTTATTGAATGTGGATTTATGCAAAAATTGACTTAGTCCAATGGAAACTATTAAATCAATTGTGTTTGTTAAAAGTGTTATTCTCAAAAGAAAGGTGTTTGTTCACAGTAGTGTAAAAATTTCATCTTCCCATATCATGTCGGTCTAAATATGCAAATTAAATACACACATACACACACTAATATATATATATATATATATAATATATAATATAATATAATATGAATGTGAAAAATTTTAGCATATGAAGGTGTTCAATGCTAAAATAGCAGAGCAAGTTTAAAATCAGAGATGAAATATTAGGGTGTTAATTTTCCATAACTGCAGTTTCATGCATATTTGTGCAATCTTCAGATGGTTAAAAACATTAAAATTTTTAAATAGTGGCTTGTTCAGCATTTATATAATGTGAAGCGAGCTCAAAGACTTATATTTAAAAATATAAACATGCTTAGGTCTTAATGCATGTGGTGTCCAGATGAAAAATAAAAATAAATAAATAAAAATTAAAATTAGAATAAAATTTGAAAAAAAATTGAATTAGATTAAATTAAAAAAATGTATAATTAAATTAAATTAATAAAATAGAATAAAATAAAAAAATTTTTTTTTTAAATTTTAATTTTTTTTTTAGATTAATAGAGGGTTGGGTGGCAAATGACATAATAGAAATTTATTTAAATATCTACATTTTGAAACCAGTTTGCTTCTCTTGTTCAGTAAATTTACTTTTGCATTTTGGAGAATAAACAAGGATTTACTCTGATGAAGGTCGATTTTCTTTGTGTGCGGAACATTTCTACATTTTTTCTATTATTATTATTTCATTTCATTTGGTTATTTAAAAATAATAATAGTTTGAATAATGTACACATGGATAAACTCCTGACTGAAACACGTGTAAGTAATATTGATTAAAATATCCTATATTATCCATTCTATACTTTCTTTCCTTTATTCATTTTTTCAACATGCCGTCAGATTTACTTCCAGTTTCATTTTTACATATATATATGTATATATTTGGTAAAGAAAAAGGCTTAAAAATCGGCCATTTTGGAGTTATAGATCTATTTCTGCCCACAGGTATAAAATAGATCTATAACTTCCAAATGGCCAATTTTTAAGCCTTTTTCTCTACCAAGTATATTGCTCTGTTCAACAATATTAAACATCGAGCTCTCAACTTGGACCTGAACAACTCTAACATTCCACCGTTGAAAGAAAGGGCCAACTTAGAATCATCCTAATACCAACTTACCTGGTAACTCATCCACGTATATATATATCACCCCCCTCCCTTTATTTTTATCTTTATTCTTAGAGGAAAGGGAATCGTTCAGAGTAGAGTAAAAATTAATCTTCCTATATCATGTCATATTGGTCTAAATATGCAAATACACACACATACACATATATATTATCCACCCTCTTTATTTTTATCTTTTCATCATTGTCAACATTTTCAAATTTCTAGTTTGTCAATTCATTCTGATGAATTTTTTGATGAAATAAATATGAAATATTAATTTTTACACATGAATTAAATTGATGGTTTGTGTTGCTTATCCACCTTTTTTTTCCATTTATATTTTCACATTTTGTTGCATATTTTAAAACTGTGTTACTTCATGTCTATAGTAAAGTTTTTTTTTTTCAATAATAATATTTACTTACATCTTAAAATAGTAAGAGTAATCACACACACACACCCATATATATGTATATATATATATATATATATATATATATATATATATATGAGAAGAAAATATTTTAAAGATATAACAAACACAGGATGTTATGATCAGGGAAACAATTTTTTGTGTCAATACTTAAGCATTTCGGTATTGACACAAAAAATTGTTTCCCTGATCATAACATCCTGTGTTTGTTATATCTTTAAAATATTTTCTTCTCATATTGTCGGATTAATTTCCTCACTGTATTTCCATATATATATATATATATATAAAAGTAGACAAACACGGGATGTTACACAGGATGGAAGTTTATTATTGGTCATATTGTTGACGTTTGAACGTTTCAGTTTATATCATCATTAGGTGCAGTTTAACGTCATACCCAGGATGATAAGACCCTCAGCCACTGCCTTTTAGCACATATGGGATAAAAAGGGCAATAGGGTTGGGACAATCATATAGGTGCTAGAGCTTGATGTAACCAGCCGATTAATCAGAGTGGGCCTCTCTGACTGCCCGTCTAGCCTAAGTAAGGGCCAAAGTGGAGTGTTGCACGTCATGGGCTGCTCAGCCACCAGGATTCTGTCCGTAAGGATCACGTGTCACTACCCATGGCTAACAGGTGGTTCCATTGGAGGGGGGTATTTTACCCCTATGCAGAGGTGCAGTCAGTGTATTCTAAAGCCCCAGCCGACAGAGCAGGTGAAAGTCTTTCAAGAAATAAAGACAAAATATTAAATTTTACCCATGAATTAAATTGATGATTTATGTTGGTTTATCTACCTTTTCTATTCATATTTTCACATTTTGTCGGATATTTTCAAAACTGTGTTTCTTCATATATATATATATATATATATATATATATATATATATAATTTTAGGCAGCTTTTTTTCTTTTATGCCTACTGTGTTGAACAAGACTTATTCCCACTGCTATTCAGTTGTTTAACCACTTTCTGTGTTTAAAGAGAACCAGGAACCCACTCAATTACATCTACCCCTGATGATGGCACTTCAGAGTGCTGAAAGTACAAGGGACGAAAACTCTGGTGTATATAATCAACAGACTCAACCACGATATTAAGAAGCTGGCCAGAAAAATAGAAAAGATCAAAAAGAAACTTGTCAGACTTGAAATATCCATCTTATTCAACACAGTATATATATATATAAAGATAAATCTAATGAGTCAGACGAACCTACTAAAAGATTGCTTAATGCTCTTCAGGGCTAAAATCTGACTCATCAGATCTTAGCCCTGAAGAGCATTAAGCGAAACTTTTAGTAGGTTCGTCTGACTCATTAGATTTATCTTTATTATTTGCTCTACTTAGGTATTGAGCACTTTTTACTTATTAGCTTTAGTCTCCTGGCAGTTTTGTATGAATATATATATCTTATATATATATATGCATATAAATTGTTTTTTTCTTTTTGCCAAAATATTGTACCAATAGATTATTTTTTGTTGGTACGATTATCTTGGTCTTTTCTTTTTTCCAAAAATTTTTTTCTTCCCGGTTGATGTTTGGTAGTATATTTTTACAATCAAACTATTTGCTGGGTTTTTTCTCACCACGAGGATTTACCAACAAGTTTGGTATATTAAATATATATATATATATATATATATATATATATATAATATATATATATATAACAGTGATTTTGATAGCTTTTTGATTTAATACGACCTGGAATGCACATATTTGCTTTGAATGAGTCCCCTGGAAAATTTATGGCGCCCAATTATGATTTTACTTTGTCCTTTTAGATTTTTATGCATCAGGGACGCAGGACTTGTGTTATATACTGGCTTTTCACATTACCAAATCTATATAACGTTATATACCTTTCTTACTTCTTATTCTGGTCGTATCTTCTTCTGGCCGGCTTTGCTTCTGATCGTCTATCATCTATCTTGGTCTGGTATATCTTCTAAGGTCTCGTCTGGTCTTCTATTGAGGATTCCGGGTCTGGTTTCTGTTGGGGATCATTCCTTATCAGAAGCCCTGTGTCATTGTTAGTTTTTAGTAATAAACACAAGACTTCGATTTAGGTTACTTTATTCCAAATCCCCACCCAGACAATCTGCGCAGATGAGGCTTACATGTTGCTAGCTCGGCTTCTAAGTTCTAACTGACTAACTGAGTTGCTTACTCCTTAAACCAGAAGAGGGCCTTCTATGGGGTTCCGGTTCTCACGATTCATCCCCAGAACGCAAGGTCAGAGTGAGGTCAAACACTGTCACTCACTCTCAAGGCCATCAGCTATACTAATCGCCATTATGATTTCTACAATACCTTATAAAAGTATTAGGGATCCCATAATTATGTAACACTTGTACCTATCAGCATCTTTAATATAAAATAAAAAATAAGTTTACCACTAATCATTTCTAATCGACTGTTTTCTGTCACCAGTGAATATAATCTGTTAGTTTTATTTCTGATTTCTGATTTTTCTGTTTTTTCTTTTCAGGGTGCTCTACCTTTTGATGATGACAATTTAAGAAATCTCTTGGAAAAGGTGAAGAAAGGTGTCTTTCACATTCCCCATTTTGTGCCTCCAGACTGCCAGAATCTTTTACGAGGCATGATTGAAGTAGACCCTGAAAAACGATTAACGGTATGGATACCATTTTTCATCTCTCTTTCATTATCTATACATTTTTCATCTTTATATATATATATATATATATATATATATATGGTTAATTAACACCTGAAGAAGATATCAGAAGATCTGAAACACGTGTCACAAATGTAAAATAATAATTTAAAAAAAAAAACAAAAAAAAAAAAAACATAATCCATTTTGCAGACCTTCTTTTTATATAAAATATTTAATTTTCTCCCATTGGACCCATAACAACATTTTATATATATATATATATATATATATATATATATATATTTACTAACCCATTCGCATGAGCAGGATGTGACACAAGGTCAATTTCTTAGGCAGAGTTTAACAGTTTTGAATTCAGAGTTTTCCTTCTCCTAAACTGGTTGTCTGATCAAGGTTAAAGAGCTCAGTCTGCCCTACTATTTATCCATAGCTGGAGGGAGAATAGTTTGATTAGGGTATTAGCACTATGTGAAATGTAAACAGCTTCATCTAGGATTTGAACGCATCTAATCGTGTCCACTTCCTATGACAGTAGCCATTACATCATGTGCCTCAACTTTATATATCTTTATGATAAACAAGAATATATTAATAATGGAGAATTCGCTTCCGGTTTTTGTCTGTAACAAAAACGATGTCACTGATTACGTCACACTACCTAAAACGTCATAACGTAGAATAAATACACTCAAAATTTGAGCATGCAATGTTAGACTGTCCTTATTGTTTTTTTTTAAACAAGTTTTAATAAATACATACCTGGTATTATCTATCTATATATATTGTTTTATTTAATATATATTTAAAGTTATCAGAACTAAGTTTCGATTTCAATTTTTTTAATTTTTTTACTCCTTTAATAAATTTGATGATTTTATTTTTACTTATGTTACAAACTCTCTGATATTAAATTTTCAACTCCCATCCCCTCAGGCAATATTTATTTTATGTTGCCCAGAGAGCGTTTTTTATTTTGCTAGTAGTAATAATTACTGTATATACTTGCAGATAGGTCGCCTTTTTTTATTTACAAAAAATTCCACCAAAATCAGTGGTGTGACCTTTCCATTTGACATAAATGTAAAAATAACTTTAATTTTTATTTATCATTAAGTTGCAACGATTGGCAATTGCAATGATGCAAAATGTGTACAATATGCATTTGAAAGCTTTCGAAGCCTTTTGTATGCAAAAATTATTGATTTTTTATTATTGAGTTGACTGTTACGCTTTTTTTTTTCCCAGGCTCATTTACAATTATAGTACTAAGAAACACAATCATTATTTCTATATGTTTGCATTATGCATCACAGTCTATGGCAAAGTGTTCTAGATGTAACATTTGTAAGCAAAGTCTTGAAACAAAAGGTGAATATTTGATAAGTTTTATGTTAGAATAGGTTGTGTAACTAGACAGATTATAATGTGACCTATCTGCAGATCAACCGCAAATACCCACTTTGAAAAACCATAATTTAGGGGTGCAATCTATCCACTGGTGCAAAGTATCCACAAGTATGTGTATATATATATATATATATATATATATATATACAGTAATAATTTTTAAAATAATAGGGATACAAATAAATTGTTATAAGATTAGACAAAAATAATTCAAATTAATTTACTAGATAAAATAAAATAAATTTGGTGATTTTTGAATTGTTATATAGCCTCTCTTTAGCCTGGGCAGGTTGTTATGGAGGATGAGCTGTCGTCCAAGCAGCAAATCCCTCCTCTCCACACAGCCGTTATGGTCCGAAGGAAAGGTAAGAACCAATGCAGTTTTAGCAACGACAGTGTTGCAGGATTTTGCTGGGTAGTGCTGAACTTCAGCATCACCCACCTTAGCACAGGATTTGTTTTCAGGGTTTACTCCCTTAGCCTTTCCTTGTGATGAGGTAGAGCTGCAAGACAGCGGTGGTTTTATAACAGACCAAGGCTAAGGAGTCCCATCTAACCCATTTGGAGATTTGTTGAGTGGTAAGTACCCCAATCTTACTACTGTCGGTGTGGTCGGCCGTTGACTCCCCGAAAGCTCATCTACCCTTAACTAACAGAAATTATGTATGTATATTTATATCCATGCTCTCGAACACACATGTGTACATCTGTGCATGATATATATGTATATGTTTACGTTGTGTGTTTCATGTATCGTTTCCTGTGAGCGTCCAAGGGTGGTCATGTCCATGGGATTAGCTTCACGCTATTAGGCATGGCCTCCCTTCAATAGTAGTTTAAACCAATAAAGTTTTTCTTTTACTTATATTTTTTTTTAATAATTTGTACTACTATTGATTAATAAATTTCTTATTCTTATTCTTCTTATTCTATTCTTATATGCATGCGTAAACATATCAAACTAAAAAAAATGTTAAAAAGCAAAACCTTATATAGTTCATAGATTTATTATCTCCCTTTGTTACTTTTGCCCATGGCTACATATATAAAAATATAAAGAAAGAAATTGTTTAAAATTTTCAATATTTTGTTATTATTGGTTAATTAGTATATTTGTAAAATAAAAGTTTCTATAAAGTTCTTATAAAGTTTGTGGAGTAACCTATTGTCAGTATCAGCTGGACACTAGTGCTAATACGTCTTATATATCACTAAGAAATAAAGGTTTAATAATATATGGTGTGGTTAATTTGCATACTGGTTTTAACAAACCTGGGTTTAATGAATAATTACTTGGTGTTATTGTCTCTAATAATATTATTGTTTTATTTTCCAACATATTAAAATCAATCCTATGAATGATTTTATATAGAAAGCAATTAAATATAATTTTAAAAAGTGTAATCTTTTTATGTGTTCTTATCTAATTTTTTAGTCTTTCTAATTTTGATATATTTCATTACATTAAAATTTCTCAGTCAGTAGAGTGTTTGGCTAGGAATCACAAGGTTCTTGGTTCGATACCGGCCCCTGCCAACTCAGCATATGAGTAGCACAAGGATATGTGCGGTAAAGTGAGGAGCTGATGGTGGGTGTGGCACTCCACCTCAGATACTAAAATAATTTCCTTGGTCTAGCGCTAGTGAAAAGGGGATAGATTCCCTCGCAGTCTGGCTGATACCGACATTAGGCCGCCTCGATGACTTTACTTACTTACACCCGGGTGTGCATATTCTTGCTAGTATATCTAATCATTTTAAAAATAAATGGTAATTTATGAGGAAGTGCATCCCAGTCTCCTGCCTCAAAAACCGCTACCCGGTGACTATCAAAATAACAACCCCAGCTTGTCGTAATTCTTGTTTATTTATCGTAATTTGTCGTAATTCTTGTTTAGATATGAAGATGGATATATAATTTTGAATAGACTGAGATAGATAGATAAACAAACAAAATAATATAGATAGATATGAACAAATGGAGATAGATAGATAATTTTGACCAGTAAATGTATTTTGGGGGGGTCGCTTCATTTTTGTCATAATTCTTGTTTATTTAAACTAAAAACAAGACATTAAACAAACATGAATAAAAAAAATCTTAGTATTTAAAGTAATATAGATAAATATGAACCAATTGAGATAGATAGATGGATAGTTTTGAATAGCTGAGCTGGGTCGTTATTTTAATAGTACGGGCAGCAACTCTTGAGGCAGGAGACCGGGATGCACTTCCTCATAAATTACCAAATAAATTTAAATGTATAAATATCAAATTTGATTCATTTCTTTTTACTAACTGTTGTGTTACACATTAGATTCCCTATTGTTTATCTCCCCTTGTGGCCATTTTAATATATTTCATTACATTCAAATTTAAATACTTACACCCGGTGGGGGGTAGGGGTGCATATTCTTGCTAATAAGTATAATAGAGGCAATTATGCTGTTAACAAAAATGCTTAAAATTTTATGGTTGAAATTTTACAAATCTGTTTGAATTTGCACCTTTTTTTTTTTTTTTTCTGTCCACAGTTAGAAGAAATCCATCGGCATCCATGGGTGACTGCGTGAGTATTGTTTCTTTTTTTTCTCTTTTTTTTCATCTTCTTTTCATTTAACCCTTCAGTGGTTATTTCCATCCTTTTTAGCAAAGTTAAATATCTTAAAGAGTTAATCAATAACTTAAACTTAATATTTGTAAAATAACGAGTGGGATTGATTAAAATTTGTTATTTTTATATAACTGATTCTTTTTTTTTTTTTTTTTTTTTTTTTTTTTTTTTTAAAGAATTTTGAATTCTGATCTGTTTGATTTCTGCAACTTTTTTTGGAATTCATAAAAAAATCTTCAAATAAGAATTGTTTTGTAAACTAAAATATGGTCCCTCATTAGAATGTTTGGTTTTGTTATTGTTGTTTGTTTTTTTTTTTTTTTTTTTTTTCTAACAATTTTTTTGTTTGTTTTTCTTTGTATGAATAGAGTGGTGTTCTTGCTTTAACCATTTTTTTTAACCTTTTTTTGCACGGACTTCTTTAGATTGCATCAACTGAATCACTCAGGCACTTAGGAGTTTTTCTTTTTTCTTTTTAGCTAGAAATACTAGAAATTAGGAGCCAAATTTAGAATCATTGCCCACCAAAAAAACTAGTATAGATTTTATAAACTAAAATTTAGATATTGTTTTTTTTTTCTTTATCTTGTGAATTTGTAAAACAAATATTTTATAAGTATTGTGTTACATGTAGAATTAGTAAAAAATAAAAAGAAAAGACATGAAAATAAGCTTCAAATTCATAATAGGTTGATGGAGCCGCCTTAAAATAATCAATATATATATATATATATATATATATATATTATATATATATATAGATAGATATATATTTAAAAATTTGTTTTTGGAGTTAATGAGTTTTTTTATAAAATACAGGAATTTTTTAAATTCAAAAATATAATCGAATACATAAAGAGTGTCCGCATTAATCAACCGACGTAATTTGCGGTCCATAAACATAACAACACAAAATCTCTTCAAATAAACACCAGGAGATTGAGCAACCTGACGATGGTGAAATAACCTGAAACCTGGGTAGTTGCTTATGAAAAACTTTTATATTTAAAAAATTCAACAAATATATATATATATATATATATATATATAATAAGATAAATATATAAAGGTTTTACATATCTATTTATTAGGTGTCACCTAATAAATAAATAGATATGTAAAACCTTTATATATTTATCTTATTATATTATATAATAGCTCTATTTTATATTGAGCACTCTACCAATAATACTGCATTTGGTACACCATTCCAGCAAAAGCTGAAACAGTGACCATCTCACACTATATATATATATATATATATATATATATATATATATATATATATATATATATATTTGCAGTTTTCTTAGTATTGGAGAATTGAAAATAAAATGCTTGATTACAGGTGTAAGAGCTGTATTTATTTGCCATAGAGTACAATACAGTTAAGGTGTGATTATTACCATTAGTTTCAAAGCAGTGTATTAGCCACTTATCATAAATGAATTATTATATTTCTTTTCTTTTCAAACCTATTATCCAATCAGATTTAAAAAGATGTTTAAATATACATATTTATTTTTTTGTAATGAGATTTATTCAGTAATTCACTTTTATTTTAATACTTTAATATTTTTCTATAAAGTGGTAGCTTGATTTGTGAGTTTAATTTGTTCTGTTCATAACTCAATTTCCTCATATATCATATCAATTTTCCCCATTGAAATAAACCGAAATGCCATTAATCCATTCCAGCCTGCTCCAAAAGCACCCTAATTTTTTTATTATGTATTTTTAAATAAGAAAAATAGCACCGTATTGTATAAAACCTTGATAAAATAAAATGTAATTTATATGCTATAATATGTTTTAATGTTTTTTGTTTTTTTATAAATAATATTTTTCTTTGGTGTAATAAATTTGAAAACTTAATTGTTTTCAGTGAACATATTAACATAAGCGTATCTGAAGCTTGCTCATACTTCAAATTTTAAATCGCAACACAAAACAAAAAATTGACTGAGCGACAGCTCATAACTCAGAAAATTATATATAAAGTAATTAATATTAAAAAATCTTTAATATTTGGATACTTCTGTGTGCTAGGCAGGGGAGCTCAATGTACATGTATATATATGTGCATATATATATATATATATGAGAGAGAGAGAGAGAGAAAGAAATATAATCAAATAGATGAAAAAAAAACCTTTAAGTATTCATCAAATGATAAATTTATTTCAGCCTGTTGGCCTCATCAGATTTGACTGCAAAATGTATATGATTAAAGACCTTGTTGAATAATTATAGTTTCCATGAATGTATGGACTAAGAATCTTGATTCTTTTTATTTCATAGTAAAATTTTAGGGGTTTTTTTTGTTTTGTTTTTTAAAAATCTATTTTTCAAATATTTAGTCATTTGGAGAAAATTTGTAAATAAATAATTTGCAAAGATTTATATTTTCATTGCTCAATTTTTTTAATGCCATTTTTTTTGTTTCCTTTTTAATCTTGTCTCTTAGTTTAAAATAAAATTTTCTTCATGAATGTTGTTACTATGGCAACCCCAATCTCTTCTCATTCCATTATCTAAAGAATTATCTGTTTTTGCTATTATCCATCCCTGATAATTTATTTCTTCCAAAGCTTCCGCATGCCGCCACCGCTGCCGCATTAGTTTTTAATACTTTTTATTTATTTGTCTGTATTTTTAAGATGAAGCTTGATGTGAATAAATTTTGATGTTTTGGACTGTTGTCCTCATCTTTATTGTGGTATGTATAAACATAACGTTTTGGTCGTTATATCCTCTGGCCTTCCTCAAGTGTTCTCTATGTATCCGAGTATAGTTTTCGATTCCTTGATTCTTTTTGTTTTATGGCATATCAACCCTTTTTGGGTCAATTAATGCTGAATCAAGTCATTTTGATAAACAAAGGACTCAGGTTGCTTACAGTACCTGCTGTTGCTTATCTGAGTATAGTAATGACTCAAACTGTGAAATTGTTGTAACCTAAGAATGGTTACTGAATGAGAAATAACCAAATGGAAGTTAGAAATGAAATGGAATCTCTTTATAACATTAACAAAATACAATACTTGCCACCAGTGTGAAGAAGGTAAACCACTGTTAGTGGTATAAGACTACCCAGTCAGCATAATACTTCCTTGTTTATGAGGATTGAGATATACCCATTAATGTTCAAAGATAGGGTATACAACAGAAATCATTTTTGATGGTTTGACTGTTGATCAAACAGGCGTCAAAGAACTTTTGAAGATTTTATTCGGACATGAAACGCCAATAAAGATTTTTTTTTTCCTAAATGATCGTGATTCCTCTCTTGAAAAATGTCCAAATGATAGGCATGCAAAAACAATGATGTCATTATTTGAATAAGGTCTTCAAAAGTCTTTGACACCTGTTAGATCAAATGTCAAACTATTAAAAATGATTTCCTAGGTTGGGTCATTACTATACTCGGAATCACAGGGAACACCCGAGGAAGGCCAGGGAATACAGCGGCCGAAACGTTGTGTCTATACATACAATGAAGATGAGGACAACAGTTTGAAATATATCAAAATTATTCACTTTTTATTTTATTTCATTGTTGATTTCTGATTCTAAATGTTATATTCATTTACTTATGTTTGTTATTTCAAAATCCAATTTTTAAACAATGAAAACTAAAAATAGAACAGAACTGAAATACATATCCGTAAATTGATGATTTTCATGACATTTCTAATTTTTTAGATTCCTTATCTAAAATGGATCAAGTCCCTAGTAGGCACCCCAAATCATCCCAGTAAGGAAAAGGTCATTTTTGCTTGTCACCTGCTAGCTTCTGCTTCTGATTATTTGTAAACAAACCAACAGATGATTTTTTGCACCTTATATTGTATCTGACATTAGAATTTCACTGTAATTTCAATATTGATTTTAATTTTTAAAAATTAGTTAGTTTAGTTTATTATTGTTAGAATTTGTGAAAAATATTAAGTTTTAGCCCTTTTTTAAAAATCAATCTTTTTAATTCTAATAAGAAGTTTATAGAGATTTTGCACTTATAAATAGTTTATGTTATTATTAACAAACAAAATACATGTTTTTATATTAGAATAGTTTTTATTTAATCAGAGGAGAAATGCAGATATGTTTATTCAAATAAAACTACAGTTTTTATTTACAAAATATTTTTTATGTTTATTTAAATAAAAGGATGTTGTGCAGAAATAAAAAGAACTAATTTAAAAAAAAAAAAAAAAAAAAACTATTTTAAGATAAAAACGTCTCTTTTGTTTGTTCATAATAACATGAACTATTTAATTTATCATAAGTGCAAAATCTCCATAAACTTCTGATTAGAATTAAAAAGTATTATTTTTAAAAAATACTAAAACTTAATTTTTTTACCATTACTAACAACAATAACAGGAAATAATAAAATAACTAATTTTTTAATTTTTTTTATTAAAGTCAATGTTGAAATTACAATTAAATTCTAATGTCAGATACAATATAAGGTGCAAAAAATCATCTGTTGGTTTGTTTACAAATAATTGGAAGCAGAAGCTAGCAGTGACAAGCAAAAGTGACCTTTTCATTAGTGGGGTGATTTGGGGTGCTTATTAGAGACTTGATCCTCTATAACCTGTTTTTGTAAGAAACTCTGGAGGCTGATCTTATATAAATTCAGAATGTTTTTCCTTGTATTCGTGCAAATGAAAGCATAAACTATGAATTCTGTTTCTGAAAAGATTATTAATTCTCTTATTGTGACTGATAATTTCACCAAGTGACAATGAAGGTAAGATATGACCTTGATTAGTTATTGACTTATAGTTATCATTTATATCTTACTCAAACATTTCACAAAAACAATGAAAAGATTGATTAGTTTCTTAAAAAAAAAAGACAACACTATTACAAGCAATGAAATATATTAGCAGATTTTTTTGTCAAGGTATCGACTGGCTACTCTCGTATTGAGCCAGTTTAAATTTTGTTTCAAAATAGATTAATTTTCTTATTTTTTTTATGTTAACAAAATTCTTTACAAATTCATAATATTTCAGTTTAGAGGATTTAGCAGAGGGACCCAACTAAAATTTGCAAATAGAATGAATATATTGAATGATATTTTTGTAAAAAATTTGATCCAATTAGGATTTTGAGGAAGAAGGCAAAAAAATCTCCCCCCAAAATTATGCATTGATGCATATAATTCATTTATCTCCCTTTACAAAATTTTAACAAATAATTTAGGCAAAATGTGAACTGCCGATTTTGAGGAGGAAGCCTGCTTATATTAGTTCCCTCCCATGCCTTGCACGTGCATGGTAGAGTCTATTATTGCAGGTGACTGTCGGTGATTGTCCATTTATCTCCCTTTAAAAATTTTAACAAATAATTTAGAATTAATCATTAAATTTGAAATGTTGTCTACAGGATGATTGTAAAGTAACTCCTATTCTAAAAATCTTATAATTTATTTCTGAATCATTATTTTTACAAAAATGAATATCAGAACGCACATAACATAGACTTTTATTTGCTCCTTTGACCAAACCCAAAGAAAAACATTGCAGGGTGTTATGAATCAGGCCTTCTGGCTGGCCACTCACGTGGACCACACCTACCCATCCATCTCTCAGGAAAATGGTGATTCAGCCATTCCCAACAATAGCAAAATGTGGAGGAGCACCATCTTGCATAAAAATCAAGTTTTCAATATTCTCCTAAGTATTGACAACTGGCCAGATTTCTTCTTACAGCATGGTGAGATACCTTTCGGCATTCAAAGAATACACATCACATGGAGTTTTATTGGTTATTCAGTCATTCTTGACCAACAATTGCAAAATGTGGAGGAGCACCATCAAGTTTTCAATATTCTCCCAAGTATTGACAACTGGCCAGATTTCATCTTGTAGCATAGTGAGATATTTTTTAAATCACCCTGTGTGAGAGGGAGAGATCAAATTGGAATATGATGCTGTACAGTTAAAACTTAAATCTAATGTCATAAAGAGAAAAAATGATCAACTGATGGACAAAGAAAGAATTTAAAATGCTGATTTAACATTCAACACTCATACAATTTACAGATTTATCACAGTCTAAAGAGAAATATTATAGTATGTGCCTATTCAAAGATTTAGCATCTCCCAATTTGCAATCAAATAATTTTATCAAAAAAAATAACTATTTCACTAAAATACAAGGGTGAGTCAAAAAGTAATGCCATTTTCTTTATTTAATGTGAAGTTTTTTTTATAAAACTAAGGCTTACATTGAGACCCTGAGGGGCTCAGAGCAAGAATCCAATGAGTAAGAACCAACTTGCAAATCGACAATGTCCTCCTCCTCCATGACAAGGCTCGACCACACACAAACATCAAAACAAGGGGAAAAATCACATCATTCGGATGGACAACTTTACCACATTCTCTATACTCACCAGATTTATTGCCTTCAGACTATCATCTCTTCGGCCTCATGAAAGAGGTTTTGAGAGGCAAACATTATTTCAGTGACGAGGAAGGGGAATCTGTAGTGAAAAAGTGACTCAAAGAACAGTCAACAAAATTTTATGGGGCATGGATACATGTTCTCATTCGAAGGTGGAACATTGCTATTGAGAGAAACGGTGACTATGTGGAGAAGTAAGAATGTGATCCAGAGAGGACCAGCTTCATTTTGATGTCTGATACATGTTCCTGTGTTGGTAATTATTCATGTCCTAAACAAAATGGCATTACTTTTGACTCCCCTATATGGAGGAGTAGGGATGTGATCCTCAGAGGACCAGCTTTATTTTGATGTCTGATACATGTTCCTGTCCTGAACAAAATGGCATTACTTTTTGACTCACCCTCATATAATTCTGTTTGTCTTGTGATTATATCTCAAGTTGAATCCCCATGGCGTTACGGCTAATGTGCTGGACTGTGAAATTGTAGTAAGTGAGTTCAAACTCTAGTTGCATTATTATATTCACTTTTGGAGTAATCCCCTTGGGAAAGGTATGAAACCCCCTCATCCTCCCAGCTATGGGTTATATAGTAAAATAAAAAAATCAATCTATTTTAGTTGTTCACAAATGACGAATAGAAATCAAGTTGCGATGAAATAGTTTTATATATTTAATTTTGATAATAAGAACGGCTTTGCTTATTACAAAAATCTTGAGTTTAAAACAAAATAATTTTTTTCTATTTTATTATTTTTTGCTCAACTCTTTTTTCTAATCTTCATCCCATTTTTTTTTCTATCACAAAACGTTCTTCTTATCTGTCTGAATTTTATGAGATGAGGCTTGATATGTATTGTTTTGATTTTTCAGACTATTGTCCTCATCTTTATTGTGGTGTATAAAAACACAACATTTTGGCTGCTGTAAAATCAACATCATACCCACCTTCACATGAAGGCTGTGACTAGCATTCAGTCACCAGACAAAAAAAAAAAAAAAAAAAACAGATTGTAACTGAATATTGGCTCTGTACCAACTACCAACACACAGTTGTGTGTTGGGTATATATGGTATATATATGGATGAAAGTATCCACACTAAAACCAGCAGTCAATCAAAATCCTGGGAATGAGCTTGGCCAAGGTACACAGTGGAATATTCCAAACTGCTATTTAAACTAGCTACCGACTCAGGGTTCTTGGAGCAGATCCAACTTGCAACACAGCTGAATACTGGTCACTCAATATGAATCTCTATAGCTGTTGAACTCTCCAGCCTTCTTCACGTGTTCCTTATTCAACTTGATGGTCATCCAAAAACAATGATGTCATTATTTGAATGAGATCTTCATAAGTTTTTAAACACTTTGTTTGCTCAACAGTTAAGCTGTTCAAAATGATTTCCACAAGTTGAATCATTGCTGTGCTCAGATAGACAAGTAACACCTGAAGAAGGCCAAAATGTTGTGTTTTATAGACCGCAGATGAGGACAACAGTCCCAAAAATCAAAATGATACAAAAGTTTCTGTTATTCTAAAATGTTAATGGAATAGTTAGTACATGTTCTTTTTTTCTTTTTTAAAAAATTATTCTTATTGTTTCAATTTTGGCAATTTATCTTTTTACCTGTTGTTGTTTTGAAAATTAGAAAAAAAATAACTAAGTGTAGACATGACCCCCCCCCCCCGACAAATTGAACTGATATCTTAAAATATACTTATCTCACTAAAATTTGATAGAAACCCAGTGCTAATCCTACAAGAAGTTATCAAAATTTAAATTGTTTGTTTAAATTTTAAACTTGATTTGTTGTTTTTAACTTCAGTTTAAACAACTTAGCAAAATGAATATTTTACATGTCAACAAGTTAAAAAAAAAAGATATGATTAAAATTTGTATAAATTCTCCACCAATTCAACAAGTGAAATACTCAAGAATTTCTCAGAATTTCCGACTATCTTCAGGTGTTTATTGTTGAACTCAGTTCCTGTTCAACTCTTTGGTTCCTGAGTTTAAAAAAAAAAAAAAGGTTCCAGAGTTTGACTCGAAACTCCTGAAGAAAGCTGAAGAGCACATCGGCTGAAATGTTTCATATATAACAATAAAAATATGGACAATAGTCTGAATAATCCAAATAATATAAATCAAGAATATTATATTGTTCCTGTTGAAAAGTGTATATCATTTTATTGTTCATAAAAAGGATATTATGGGGATATTAGAAATTACAATGAATATAGAACAAAATGATGTATTTTATTTTATCTGAGACTAGAAGTGGCCACCCAGCATCGCCTGCGTAGAGGGAGGAGGCAAAATAGTTAGTCTTACAGATCCATTATTACTGAATACCCCACATAAAAAAAGGCCTTGCGCTGATCCCTCCTGGTGTGGCATCAGAAAAAAAAAGTTCACACTCTGAAAAGAAAAATTGATATCTCCTATTTAAAATATTAAATGTAAAAAAAGTCCATGCAGTTACTATTTAAATTTTATTTTTTAATTATCTTCATGAATATAAATTAAATCTTCATTATATTTGCTCAAAAAGTAAGATCTAGTGATAGTGAATGTGTGTGTGTATGCATATATATATATTATATATATATATATATATTATATATACCTTGTTAAGTGTTTTCTTTTCGTAGTTTCCTCTGAAAATATAGACATACACGCACACAAACTTTATATATGTACTAGAAGCAGCTACCCGGCGTTGCCTGACTAGAAGGGGGATAATAAAAAAATTAGTCTCACAGATTATTTTGGTCTTACATAATTGATTTATAATTTAATCCAAACACCACCATTGATTTTCACTTCTTTTACTAATGAAATCCTAATTTTTAAATATCTTCCCAGATATAAATAAAATCTTCACTATTTTTGCATAAAAAAACAAGCTCTGGAGATAGTGAATGTGTATAGATATGTACTTTGTTATTAATTGTTTTATTTTCGTAGTGTGATCCGGACATACATACATACATACCAACTGCCCTTTATATATGTACTAGAAGGTGCTACCCAGCGTTGCCTGGGTAGAGGAGAAAAAAAGTGGTGTAATGGTTAGCAGCTAGTGTTACTACTGAATAGCAAGTTCAATCCTGGCTGGATGCCCCATTAAAATCCCCACATAAAAAGACCTTATGCTAATCCATCCTGGAAAAAAAAAAGAAGAAAATATCAATTTTTAAATTTGTTTAACTTTGAGATTCACGGACATCTTTAAGTAGAGTTCTAATTTTTAATATCTTTGCAAATATAAATGAATTTCTTTATAATTTTTAAGTAGAATTTTAATGTTATTTTAATTTTTAAATATCTTTGCGAATATAAATGAATATCTTTATAATTTTTAAGTAATTTTAATGTTATTTTAATTTTTAAATATCTTTACGAATATAAATGAATATCTTTAAGATTTTTAAGTAGAATTTTAATGTTATTTTAATTTTTAAATATCTTTGCGAATATAAATGAATTTCTTTATAATTTTTAAGTAGAAATGTTATTTTAATTTTTTAAATATCTTTCGAATATAAATGAATATCTTCTTTAAGAATTTTTAAGTAGAATTTTAATGTTATTTTTTAATTTTTAAATATCTTTGCGAATATAAATGAATATCTTTATAATTTTTTATTAAAAAACTAGACCTAGTAACAGTGAATGCGTATATATATTTGCTTTGTCGTTAACTGTTTTATTTTTGTAATCTCCTCTGGACATACGTACATACACACCAACTGCTTCTTATATATAGATAAAAGATAGATATTATATCTTTTATGCATTATCATTGGCCAGTCTGATTTGATCTTTAAATCCCAACTTTGTGCCAGACAATCTATTATTTTGAAGGTGAGCAAATCAATCTTTGTCTCCTAAAGGCTTTTTTACTGTTTAGTTTAATGACACAAAAATTATACTAAATTATTTCTTACTTTTAGGATAGAGTTATGTTTGAAAAAAAATTCATTTTAATTGGTTCTAATTAGTTGTAATTTACAAATAAGTCAAAAACTGACCAATCTCTCATTTCACATTCTACCTATCACTTTCCCCCTCCCTATGTATATCTTGATTACCTCCTTGTTATATATGTTAGTTTCTCAATGAGAGAGAGAGAGAGAGAGAGAGAGAGAGATTTGAGAATTTGAAACGGATTTGTATGTTAAGTTTCACAAGCTGCCAACCCAGCCAACATTTTGGCTCTTAATAAATTTAAATTAGGTCAAACTTTCCCATTCTTAGAAATCTTACAAAATGATTTTTAATGTTTTTTTTTTTTTTTTTAGATATCCAGTCGTATTTATGTTTTTTAAAATTTAATTTTCTTTGCAAACTCACTTTTCCCTAATCTCCAATTATCTACCCAGAGCTCAATGGGTGACCTAATGTTTTGTCTAGTTATTATATAAGCATTGTCGTTATGCTGCATTATTCATTCACAGAAATTCTTCAGATTTTAGATTTTTATCTATCTATTCATTTAGAAATTCTTTCTTTAATATCTTTCCCTATAAAATAACGTTCCCTATAAAATAACTTTCAGCAGAAATCCAATTCAGACAACATTATCAGAATTCTGTGGTTCTGTAGAATTCTCTTCTTTTATTTATCCATTATTGAATTATGCAAGAATGCATTCTTCCCATGTCAGCATGCCATCTTACCATTCCTAATTCCTATGTGGGCCAATTCCAAATTACAGAGCTTGGAAGAATAAACTTTTTTTTTTTATTGAGGATAAATACACAATAAAGAAAAATTCTTGGATTCGAATCTGCACCCCTAAATTTAACTAATCAACTCTCGAGATCTGTTATCTCATATAAAATTATCAATATCACTTATGTAATATTTTTTTTATTTTCAAATCTTATTATAATGGAGATTAGGTGTCTATCTTTCTGTAACTGAAACTACATCACAAGTCCCTTAGTTATTTATGTTATACTCTTAATGATTATCAAATAATGTCTACTATTAAAGTATCATTGAGTTAGATTTGCCACAAAACAGCCCATGTTATTGATGCATTTAAAATCCTACAATGTGTGTTATATGTCAGTAAGAAATAAAAAGTTTACATAGTATATGGTGTGGTTAATTTGAATATAGTTTTAACGAAATTGGGTTTAATAAATAATTACTTGGTGTTATTGATTTCTAAATACTAGCGGCTACCCGGCAGCAAAGCCCGGGTAGAGGAGAAAAAAACCTGGTTTAATAAATGTTTGCAGATCTTTTACTACTGAATAGCGAGTCAATCCTCACAGGATGACCCATAAAAATCACCAAATAAAAAAAGATCTTATTTTATTCTGGCCTGGTGGGAGTTTCAGGGATTTATTTTTTTGTCAGATTGAGGGAATGACATCACACAATGATATAGTAAGGAATTTTAATTCAATGATTATATTTTTTTTTAAATAAAATATAAATGACGCGATTTGCTAAATTTCAAATTAATATTTCAAAGCAAAAAAAAAATAAAAATAAGGTATCAAATTTATGTAAAACGATAAATAATCTTTAAAAAAATAACATTATCAATTCAAAGTGTAGCCAATCAAATATTAAATTATTATAGCATACTATACTATAAATTTGATAACAATTTGATAAAAATAATATACTATACTAAGTATAGTATATTATTTTTTAAATCGAAAAGCACTGACTTGAAAACATTACAAAAAGAAAAGAAAACTAAATGTAAAAATAAAAAAAAAAAAAAAATGAAACATACTTTTTTAAATAGAATTTTGCATGTGCCTAAAAGTTAAATATCAAATTACAGTTCTGATTTTGGTACAAATACAGAATAATGTGCAATAGATAATATCATTAGAATCATATTTTATGAATAAATAACATTAGATTACGGAAACTCCGAAGGCACCTAATTCTAACCTACTTACTTGAGGGTCTCAAAGTTTTCAGTATTTCCATGAAATGTAATAGGTAATCTAATGGTATTATCTCTTGCGCACTATTCTGCATTAGTATCATGATTTAATTTTATTTCTTATATTAAAATAAATACATTAACGTGATTATTTTATAAACAATGGCTAACATGAAAAAAAGAAAAAAGTATGTACTGTCGATTTTCTGTCGTTCATCATGTCAATGTAAATCGACAGTACATACTACATAACTATGTAAATTTTAATTTTTAAATAAAAAACAGTGCTCAGGCATGAAACATCTGTGGAAAATTAATGTCTCCTATTTAAAATATCAAATGCAAAAAAAAAAAAAAAAAAGATCTAAAAAACACACATCTTTTTTTTAAAGAATTTTGTATTTGTTTAAAAGTTAAATATCAACTCACCGTAATTTTGATGTGAAAAGTAACTAAGTGATTAATTCTTAAACTGTATAATAAAAAAAAAAATAGATTAAATAAACGATTGTTTATCCTGTACAATGAAATATTTACTACAACTTTGAATCAGTAAAAATGTAGATTTAATATGAAAAAAATGAAAAGAAAAAATTGATTGAGCTTTCATTTATTTACTTTTTAGCAAGAAACACCGAAAATGGCTGAGTAGAATTTTAACATTATTTTATAACACTATTTAATTTTTAAATGTATTTGATAATATAAATCAAATTCATTATTTTTGCTCAAAAACCAGGCCCTGGTGATATTTAATGTGTATATATATATATATATTTACTTTGTCGTTAATTGTTTTATTTTCGAAGTTTCCTCTGGACATACACAACTGCCCTTTATATATGTATAGATAGATTATTTTGTTCTCAGGCGTATTAAAAGCACTACTATGAATTATCTTAATGAAATTTATTGTGTACAGTGCTCAGGTACACCACAACTTGTCAAAGTCTCATGTCAAGTACACAGAATAATGTATTAGTGTCAGGAACATGAATAGCACAGTAATATGGATGTATGTGTGCGCGTGTGTGCATATGTATGTGGAGAGTGGCATCAGGTATAGTGTTGGCGGACTACAGGAAGCATGGAAGCTTTGAAAGACTCAGTGCTTCGGCAGCCTACAACAGAAGCGGGCAGCTTATTCCATGTCTCCGCAACTCTGAGCGTGAAAAAATGTTTCCGAAAGTCATGTGAGCAGTGCTGTTTTCTGACTTTGTAGGCATGCCCACGCGTGTTAGAAAGATGGAGATCAAAAAGGTGCTCAAGGTTGCTGTTGTTAAGATGATTAATGACCTTATGAGAGTTTACCAGGTCAGTTGCCAGACACCGAAGTTTCAGTGAATCCATTCCCAGGGCTGCGAGATGTCAGAGTATGGTAGATGCCTGATGGAGGGTATTCATTTGGTTGCATGTCTCTGTACAGTTTCTAGGAGGTTAATATTCTGGGCAAGATAGGGGTTCCAGACCGGTGATGCAAACTCTAAGTGTGGCCGCACCATAGCTTTGTACAGCTTCAAATCTTATAGAGTTAAAATCAATTAAAAAGAAATTTTTAAAAAGTGTAATCTTTTTGTATGCCTTTCTAGTTTTGTTAATCTTTCTAATTTAATATTTCATTACATTAATACTTGCACCTGGCTGGAGGGTACATAATTTTTTGATAAGTCTTACTTATTTAACTAATCTAATCTATCAACTCTTAACTCTAGAGATTTGTTATCTCATATTAATATCACTTCTCTATGGAATATCTTTTTATTTTCACATATTTCAAATGTTTTGACAAATCAAATTTATTACTTGTCTATTCAAAGTTTGACTTAATACTTAATACATTTCTAGAACTTATAAATCTTGTTATTTCACAGTATTATTTTGTAAGAAATCCAAAAGTATATATATATATATATATATATATATATATATATATATATATATATATATATATATAAAGAAATAGTTTGATTTTAGCATTTAGTCTATTTGATTAGACAAAATTCTAACTTACAATGCAATGGAATAGAATGTTAAATGATGTTTTTTACCTTTTTATTCCTGAAATGGAAAATTCTAAATCTCCAATGTCTTTTGTTTTTTTTACAAATATTTGCCTGTGACCTTTAACATAAAAACACATTGAGCTCTAAACTCGACATGGGTTTTTAAAAAAATTTCGTAAAGAAGATTCTTCCTGGATTTTATATAATATATAATATATATATATATATATATATATATATATATATATATAAGTGAAAAAAATGGAAGTGAATCTGACAATTATTGAAAGATAAATAAAAAAAATATTGTATGGATAAAAATGTATTATTTATTGAAATGCCGAAACGTGTTTCAACCAAGAATTAGTCCTTGTATACATAGTATCCTATTCAGTATTATTTTGAATAAATTCTTGGTTGAAACAAGTGTTGGCATTTCAATAAATTCATTTTTATTTCTATTTATCTTTCAACATATATATATATATATATAAATTATGAGAAATGTTGAGAAGATAAATGGAAAAACATAAATATATTTGTATGGATGAAATTTATTATATGCTGACACGTGTTTCGACAAGAATTTATTTACAGATACAGCATTCTAAATAAAAAATTATTTTAAAAGTAAAATAAAACTATAATAGAAAACCATATGTAAACATGTTGTCATCTTCAGAGAATAATGTTTTGATTTTTTAAAAAAGGAAAAGAAAAAGAATATATATATATATATATATATATATATATAATATATATATATTTGGTAATGAGGATCATTCCATGTGTAGTTTAACTATAGTGATACAAGTAAGTTGTGATGATACCTCGATGTGCCTAGTGCCAGTAAGTGAACGGAAAGAGCCATATATATAATAATAATAATAATAATAATAATAATAATAATAAATATTTTTGCTCATGTCTAATGATGCTGTATTCATGCAGTTGAAATAAATCATTACTAGGAAGCAAATTTAAAGTTTTTTTCTCCATTATTCGATATATATATATATATAGGCACAATTTATGCTTAATTAGGGGCAATGTTCTTATTTCACAAATTTCCTCAGTTGAAAAACATCACTTGCCTCATTTTTTTCATTTTTTTTTGGTTATTATTTAATTTTTTGTTGTTTTTTGGTTTGAATTGACAATTTAAAAAAAAAATTTAATAAGTAAATAGTTTTTATTCTAAATTATTTTCTTTATTCAGAATTTTAAATAAACAATGAAGATTCTCTTGTTAGATTTTTTTTTTAATTTTCTTGGAAATCTTTTTCTTTATTCTAGATTCTGCACATTCACCATCCTCCTCCTCCTCTTTCCGTCTTCCTCCTCCTCTTTCTTGTCATTCTTTTTTTTTTTACTTCCTTTTTTTCAATCTTTCCACTTAATAATTCTTCATTCTTTGTACATTCTTTGTAGATCACCTCTGATCGTGTTTTTAATTGAAATAATAATATAAGCAACTTTTGTCTTACTTGAAAATATATTTCAATTTTTTTTTTTTTTTTTTACTTTAGTTTTGAATATTTGATTTTGGCCGAAAAAAGAAAAAAAAAAAAGAAAGAACTTTGTAAAAATGAATAGTGTTGTTTAACCTTTAGCACACTTCAAATATATTTTTTATCAAATGTCTAAGAGTAACTTTATGTTCACCATTGATTGTAAATATATCTTATTAAGGGAAAGGATTTTTTTAAAAATGGAAATCTCATCTCACTGATAAATTAAAGCGACAATTCTTCCTAGCATTTTTGCATTTCATCTTGAGCGATTTGGACGGTTTCATTTTTAACCAGAGGGTGTTACAAGATGATAACGGTCGTACAATTAAGGAACACGAGTATTAATATATAGATTAGTGGAGTGGTCTATTCTAAGTATCAGCTCCCCTTCTCACAAGTGCTAGCTCAGGGAGATTGTTTTTGCTGTTGAGGTGGAGCACCACACCTATCATCAGTCCCCCCCCCCATTTACCGCACAGATCTAAGCTGTGCTACTCATGCACTGATTTGGTATTGAACCTGGAACCTCTGGTTCCTAGGTGGATGCTCTACCGACTGAGCTAAACAATATACTTTGAAATTTATGTTCACCATTGATTGTAAATATATCTTATTAAGGATTTTTAAAAAATGGAAATCTCATCTCACTGATAAGTTAAAGCGACAATTTTTCCTAGCTTTCGTTGTATCAGTGCTGATTTGTTTAAGATCACACGCAGCATTCTTGTGCAGTTCCCATCTAGCTTATTCTCTAGGCACTTCGTTATGGTCCAAGTGATGAAGCCATATAGTAGCACTGATACAACTATGGCTTGGAAGAATTGTCTCTTTAACTTTTCAGTGAGATCAGTTTTCCATTTAAAAAAAAAATCCTTTTCCCATCTAAAATATAATTACAAATACAAGTGAACATAGATTTCAATGGTTTAAGTATGTGACCTGATTTTTAAACCAAAGACAATGTACACAAGAATAATGATATAAACTTACATAATTAATTTGTTTGAATTTTTGAGATGAGGCTGGATGTGTATCATTTTGATTTTTCATCCTGTTGTCCTCATCTTTATGGTGGTATGTAAAATCAGAACATTCCCACTTATGTATCCCTGCGGCCTTCCTCAGGTGTTTCCTATGAACCTCAGCATAGAAATGAGCCAATCTGAGAAATCATACAACAGCCAAATTATTCAAAATGTTTTCCCAGATTGGGTCATTGCTATACTCGGATACACAGGAAACACCTGAGGAAGGCCGGAGGATACTGTAGCCGAAAATGTTGTGTTTTTAAATACCACAATAAAGATGAGGACAACAGTCTGAAAAATCAAAATTATATGACTACAATTGATAAATTCCTCAATCTCTGTCTCATTCTGACCTTTTGTATTTTGGCACTGTTAAATATTTAATCGCTTTTAGCTATCATTTTTTCATTTCAAATAAGTAAAAAGCAAAACATTTTAATTATTTATTTGCTATTTATGAGATACTAGAAACAGCTACCCAGCATCACCTGGGTAGAAAGGTGGTGCAAAAAAACCCTGGTGGATTGATTTGTATACTTTTGAGATTTACAAATGCTGAACATTTTTAAATAGAATTTCAATGCTATTTCTATGTATGTTTTAATTTTTAAATATCTTCAAATATAAATCATATCTTCATAATTTTTCCACTAAAAGCAAAAACTGGTGATATTTAATGTGTATATATATTTACTTTGTGGTTTATTATTTTATTTTCATAGTTTCATCCAGACATACATACTTACATACCAACTGCTCTTTATATATGTACTAGAAGGGGCTACCCAGCATTGCCTGGGTAGAAGGAATAACTACAGACATACACACCAACTGCCTTTTATATATGTATAGATAATTCTTAAAGCTCAGTTAATATTAAATTTTCCCCCAAGATTTTTATAACAGAGGATACAATTTTCTTTTTTAAAAAAAGTGTGCTAAAGGTTAACGTATTTTCTTTTAACTTAACATTATCAAATGTGATATAATCAAGTATCATTTTTATGAATAAAATTGGAAAATGTTTCTTATTGATTCAAGAGCTTGACAAAAATGAATTTATGAATTTAGATAGGAGATTAAAATTATTTTATAAATGTTTAAATATCTCTCTATTTTTTTTTTTTTACTGAAAAGTGATAATTGTTTTATCAATTTTAATTGGACTCAAATTCCTTGAATTTGCTGTTAATTTTAATCACTATCAATTGTAATCAGGTGCATGTCTTAGAAAAAAACAAGAAAAAGAAAGAAAAAAAGAAGCTTTATTGTTTACATTTTATGTAACATAATACTGAAGTATTTTGAGATAGATTTGATTCATAATCTCATCACAGGGAGGGAATGCTCAACTTTATAACTGTTTCTGTTAAGAGATCAAGCTTGAGCAAGTTCTTCCATATTATTTAAGAAATGGATGAATAATGTCCATTCTTTTGTTTGATTTTGTCAGAGATTTTATATCTATCTATATATATATATATCTATATCTATTTATCTATATATATGTATATATATATATATATATATATATATAAATATATATATATATATATATATATATATATATATACATATATACATACATACGCCTTTTTTTTTTGTTAAATGGGTAAGTGATATTTTTCTCCCATTTAGACTGCAGATCAATCGCAGGTCGCAATTACTGTCTGCGATTGGGGTCACAAGGTAAGTCTGCCATTGCTTATCCAATTGAATGTGTGATATTACACCACTTCTGGCCAAGAGCACGTCATTTCTGCAGAGCAGCGGCGTGCCAACAACAAATTATTGGTACGTTAATTTCTCAGAAATGGCTTGGCTCAAATCTTGACTCTTGAGTCCTTCATTTGGCATCAATAATAATAATAATAATCATAATAATAATAATGATACTAAAACTTATAATAATAATTATAATTATAATAATAATAATAATGATAATAATAATGATAATAATGTCTAGCCTCACAGAAGTCATGAATGACTCCCAACTTCCATCTTCTACGGTGGAGGACAATAATCACGAAGCATTTTTTCTGCTTACTTTTTTGCTCATAAAAATACTTTATTTCCAAAAAGAAAGAAAAAAAAAAAGAAAATTTTTTTAAAGTGATTGTAAACCTGGATTTTGGGTCACAATCATTTTTTTTACAATTTCTCAACCATGAGTTGTGCTGTATCAGCCAAACCCCAGGTAGCATGACTGGTTGTTGACTATAGTATTGCGGGCTGGTTGTTTGGGGTTCAAATCCCAGTGAGTGCGCTTTGCCCAGCATGAAATATGAGGATTATGCTATAGAAAAAAGCACTGTAGCTACTATTTTGGCATTTGTATATTATAGATTTACACATACATTTATAGCACAGATAAATGTATGTAAATAAATTGTATATGTATAAATATATAATGATTTAATATGTGCATTTTTATATTTGCATATCTATTTGACAAGGAGATTCTCATTTAAATATTATATTGAAAACACAACTGTCTTTCATTTTCATTTTGTTTTAGAGTTTCTATTTTTATTGTTATTCTTTATTTCTTTATACACATTTGAAAACAATGGTCTAATCAAAGCAGGTGATATTTACCCAAAGAAATAAAGCATAGCATCAGAGAATTTAAAAGATTCTAAAATGTAATTCTTAAAAAGAAATACTGTTGTGTTTTCCATACAATAAAATAATATGTATACGTATATTCAATCAGAATCAGTGTGGAACCTTCTGTGCTATTTAAGTTACTTCCTAATTCTCTTTCCATTTCATGAACATACAAGATATACTGTGTATATCTGCGCAGATTTAAAAAAAAATTTAATTTAATTTTTTTAGAATTTTTTTTTTTTTTTAAACTCTTTCCATCCCAAGCTACTTTCTGTAGGAGACCATTAGACCATTTTTTTGAAAAGTTTTGGACCATTCCACTTTGTCTCAACCTGCCAACTTGCTGGGACAGGTTACTGGTTATCACATTGATTGATTACCTTACCTTTAAACTGTCTTTGTTTTGACTACTTAACACTCGGATATCCATCTCTGCGTTGAATCTAATCATCCCGCTCAGCTGTTCAACTTAAAAAAATAAATAAAATAAAATAAATGACTAATTTTTATGCACTTATAATAAGAATTATCATTATAACTCAGCAATTAATTTCAGTATTTTGTATTATTTAGATTATTCAGTCTATTGTCCTCATCTTTATTGTTATCTGCACAATGTTTTGGCTGATGGGCACTCTGGCCTTCTTCAAGTATTTCTTGTCAGACTTGGAAACCTCCTCCTTGAACTTGGGAAATGTTGTGTGGATAACAATAAAGACAATAGTCTGAATAATACAAATAATACAAATAATCAAGCCTCATATCAAAAATTCCGAGAAATATAATATATTGATGATTTATCTTGGTTCAGGGGCTTCAGGGACTGACCATTTGGTTTTTAATCATATATATATATATATATATGTATATAACTATATAATAAATGGAAATGAATCTGACAGTATGATTGAAAATAGATAGAAAAAACAAATGATAATAGTATACTGACAGATATCTGTTTCGACCTTTTAATAAAATGGTCTTCCGCAAGAGCAACTACATTTATGAAAGAAAGAAGGAATAGTTAACCGTTCGGCATGAGAGGCTCAAACAACGCTCACATTCTGGGCTGGAATGTCTTTTAAAATTTGTTTAAAAATTCGTATTTTGTATTAAAAATAAAATTATTTTATTTTTAAAACTAAAAAAACATCAATGAGAAAAACTCAATAAAGTTTGAAGTAAAAATGGAATAGAAGATAAAAGTGAGTGTTGTTTGAGCCTCTCGTGCCAAACAGTTAACTATTCCTTTCTTTCATAAATATAGTTGTTCTTGAGGAAGACCATTTTTATAAAAGGTCGAAACAGATATCTGTCAGCATACTACTATTATCATTTGTTCTATCTATTTTCAATCATATATATATATATGTGTGTGTGTGTGTGTGTGTGTGTGTGTTAGGAAGAAAATTAAATAAATCTGCCAATATGTGGAAAAGTAATAGATAAATGTGAAGAATAATAGTCTTGAGGATCACCAGGTGATATTTAAATGTCCTGATGAAGATTATATGTATATATATTTAACATATATTTGATAATCAAAACATTTTAAATGTTGACAATAATTTTCTAATATTAATAAATTATCATCATGACCTTTTATTCTTCACATTTATTTATAACTTTTACACATACACTCACACACACACACGTAGACATAGACATACACCCCCCCCCACACACACACTCACCCACTGAGTATTTTTATTTCCTTTTTATCTTATGACACTCAGATGATGAAAAATAAATGTTACAAACAGATATCTGGAGAGAGAAATACAAAAGAGAAAAGACCAAATGTACAGTTTGAAAAAAATCAAAAAATCCCAAAACGACTGGCCTAAAGAAAAAAAACACCAGAAGAGTCAACTAATATGTAAACAGTAGAAAACGTAAAATGAGTCAGATACTATCTACCAAGGTTTCACGTAGAGGATCTTCAGGATAATTCTGATATATTATTTATGTATGAATAAATAAATAAAAAATGATGATTTATCTGTCTATATAAAGATTGTTAGAAGTATGTCTGCCAAGTTTTATTAATGATATAAATGAGTTTACTAAGTGGTGTAATGGTTAGAGTTATAGCAAATGGACTTGTCGACCTGAGTTCAAATCCTGGATGAAGCTACAGTTCACATAGTGCTAATACCCTTGGGAAAAGTATGAATCCAACTAATCTCCCTCCAGCTATGGGTAAATAGTAGGGCAGACTGGGCTCTTTATTCTTGATTAGGAGAAGAAAACTCTGAATTCAAACCTGTTAAACTCCACTTAGGGTGGTCACTACTAGAATAGGCTCAGTCCTAATTAGTGATCTATTTCACTAATTTTCAAATTTTTAAATTTTCTAATTAATAATAATTTAATTTTTGCACTTGCCTAAGGTATAAGAAATATTATAATGAAGATGAGGATGTTCACCTGAATGAATTGCTGAGTTATATATAAGAAATTATCATCTTTAAATTACATAGAGTTTTTCATATAAAATAAAATGTGTGTTGGATGGACGTTATTGAAGATTACATTTAATGGCAATGATAAAAATGTATAAGAATCAGAAAGTAATACAATAATGATATTCTTTTCAAATTAGAATCCAAAGAAATCTGGTAAAAAGGAGAAGAGGGCAGTAGAAATACAAGAGGTTAGTTCTAAACCAGGGGTTGGCAACCTTTGTACTACATAGGGGGGGCTGGCAACCTTGTACTACATAGGAGCCAGGGGCCGGCAACCTTGTACTACATAGGGGCCAGGAGCCGGCAACCTTGTACTACATAGGGGCCAGGGGCCATGTCTGTGAGAGAATGATGGGCCATATCTATCTCCATAATCCTTATAGCATACAGTAATGATTTATCACATGAGGTGGGGTCAAGCAGCAAGATTATAATATTTACACCAGTCTTATACATCAGATGTATTTGTGGGTTTATTACCAGATTTCGCTTTACTCATTACCAGATTTTAATAATCAAGATTATATGATCTTGCAAATACTGATGAAGGAATAACAATTCTTACCAGAGAAATAGTATGTGACATGGTGTTTATGACTTCTGTGTAGGTTTATAAATTTAAAAAAAAGAGCATCTAAGCCACTGTTGTCTGTTTCCTTTGTGGGTCGGATATTTTAATATAATATTTCTCTCAGGAATTGCAGACCAGATCTGGTCTGTGGACCATAGATTGCCAACCCCTGTTCTAAACTTAGGAAAATACTCACTGCTCAATCTGAATGTTTTTTTTTATTGATCAGGTACTCTCAAGGAAATAAGAATTTTACTTTTCTTCATAATATAAACAATCTGTCATAGTTTCAGAAAAAAAAGGGAAAAAGAATAGTTTTACAAAAAAAAAAAAAAAAAAAATGAATTAGTGACCTTTGACCCAAAGAATTAGTGACCTTTTAACTATTATCAACATTACAACCCAATTTTGGACATTTAAAAATAATTATTTGTCTGAATTTTTGAGATGAGTATTGATGTGTATAATTTTGATTTTTCAGACTGTTGTCCTCATCTGTATTATGGTATGTAAGCACACAATGTTTTGAACACTGTATCCTCTGGCCTTTCTCAGGTGATCATGATGCTCCTTGTGAGACATATGTAATGATAGGCATGCAAAAACAATGTCTCCTTATTTAAATAAGATCTTCTAATGTTCTTCGATGCCTTGTTTGATCAACAGCTAAAATGATTTTCCAGGTTGGGTCATTGCTCGGAGGAAGTCCGGAGGATATAGTTGCTGAAATGTTGTGATTTTACATCCTACAACAAAGATGAGGACAACAGTCTGAAAAATCTAAATTATACTTAGAAAGTACTAACATCTAAATTAATTTGTAAATTTAACTTTTCACTTTGCAGAATAAATTTTCTGAATATTTCAAGGAATTTGTCTTTGATTTTATATTCAGATGATTTAAGAGAGAAGAATTATGGTTATTGTGTTTTCAAAATTCTGTCTTCATTTTTGAAACTCTTTTACCATCAAAATTTCCAAAATATTTTAATCAACCAAATTTTGATACAATTAACTTTTGAAGACAATGAAAAATGAATTGGAAAAACATGTTAAAAATACAAAACTCTTTTCCAAATTTAATAGATGATATTGTTAAAATCAATATTTTATATTAAAATCAATATTTTCAATCAATAATAATTTCAATGTGGTAACCAATTTCTGACCTGTTGGTACAAAAAAGTTAATTATCAATTACTAAAATGAAAATAGGAAACATTTGTGGCTTCATATATACAATTATTAATTGCCAAACTTTTCAATATTACAAAATAAACATACTGCTTTTTATAATTTTACTTAAACAATCTAAAATATTCTCATTTTATTATATATTTTTTTAATAATTGGGTAACTAGAGTTAATATTAGATAACGTTTTTTCAAATGTTAAAGAAAGTTAAAGAGCAGGACCTGAGAAATTATTCTTGATTTTTGCATTTAAGCTTGGAGGTTCTACACTCTAACTATCAAAATCGTAACTGGCTCGCTACGAAAAGCAGCAACTTGCATATAAGCAAGAGTTTATAACATGTATTTTTTAAATGCTCAACCAGGAAAAAAAAAATGGAAAAAAAAAAAAAATGGGAAAAAAAAAAAAAAAAAAAAAAACGTTCTTTGAGTTTAATCAAAATTTATTGTCTGCTTCCATCAAATCAAAAACTCATGAAAATCAAATCAGTGTTGGAGAAGTGTCATTTTTATTCTCCTAGAAAAGCTGAAAATGTTTCTTGTGTATTTTGGTATGTTAAAAAAAAAAAAAGAAAACAAAAAAAACAATTTCTGTTGTTTGAAACAATATCTTAACATTGTTCATATAAAAAAACACACCAAACTTTTATACAATTCACACTATTGAATGTGTCAATTTTGACTGAGATATTTTCTTTTTTATACATTAAAAGAAAAGATGAATCCAATATGTCCTCCGTGCACTGAACAGGATTTTAAAATTTAAAAAAAAAAAAAATTAGTATTCCAAACAAAATCTCTTCAAATAATAATGATAATATTCTTACAAAAATATGATAAAAGTTTGGTATGATATTTTACCAAAATAAAACAATGCTCAGTGTATCAAATATACTATTTTTTCCCTATGATCATTAAATATTGTTATCATTTATTTCAATTATGTAAAACATATTTTAAATTTAAAAAATTTTTTTTTAAATATTACAAAAATATTTGCAGAAATTGTTTTCTTCTGAAATAACATAAGAAACATTTTTTCATCAAATTGTAGGATTTGTGATTTCTTTTCTCAAACACTGAAATAAAAACTGGGATGATGATGACATTCTGGCTGTTCTCTTTTTTTAAAAAACAATCCACATGTCCATCCTCACAAAAAATGAGGTGGCAGTTTAAAAATCTTGAAGAGATTTAAGAAAAAAAAAAACAAAAAGAAAATTTCCAAAAGATAAAATTTAAAAAGAATTGTGTTGCCAAACTGTAAAGTGTATGTCAGTAAAATTCGCATGTTGTAAGTATGAGACATTCAGTGTGCTTGTGCTGGCTGCATGTCAGTTTTTTCGTCAACAACATCCGTGCTTTAATTTTTGTTGTTTGAGCACCTTAAAACGTTTTTTTTTTTTTTCTTATGCTGTGAGAAACTTTCAGTTCCAAAAAAAACGTTGTTCAACCAATCATATCACAGCAAGAGCATTTGAAAAATAATTAACTGTGCATCCATTGCTTGCCAACAGGAATTCTATAGTTGTTTTTTTTTTTTCATTTTTTTTTTTTTTTTTTTTTTTCCATTTTTAAAAAATTTTTTTTTCTTAATCTTAGTTCGCTTAGATTTCCGCCATGCATTCCTTTAAAATTGTAGCTTTCCTAAAGCCTTGTATTGCGAAGACAAAAAAAAAAAAAAATATTTAAAAAAAAAAAAATATTAAAAGAAAATGAAAAAAGAAAAAAAATCATATGAAAATGATTTTCAGATTTTAACAGTGATGACTTTATTCTAAGATTATTATTATTATTCTATAGTGTCGTCGAAAATGTAGACTAGAATTTTTCAATTTCATTTCATGGCAATGTTTTTATTTTATTTATTAACTAAATCTTAAAAGAAAAAAATTTGGCCATTTTTAACCCTGCTTCATTTTCTAAAAACACCAGATTTGATAATTTTGACAACATACCAGGATGTCCATAAAGTCAGTGTGCACTTTGAAGAATTTATAACTTTAAAGAGCACACGGATTTTGTGGACACAATATAATCTTTTAAGGGTTGTAGAATATAAAAAGGAGGATATTCCTCCCCCAAGTTTCACAATAAAAGGGATTATGTGACCAAGTTTACTTCCTTACATTTCTATGTTCACAATATAAAGTAGAGAAGAAATCTGAAATGTGACTTATTGATATTTCTTATTCTCTAAATTCTTTTTAAAATTTTCCGGTTTTTATTTGATATTTCTTTCTTACAAAAACAACAACACTATCACACAGTCATAAGTTTGAAAAAAATAAGGCATATTCACATTTATAAAGCATGAACCTTCTTTTTTTTTTTTTTTATATTCCATTCTTTTTTTTTTTCAGAACCAAATAAAAAAAAGAACTAAGTAAAAAATGTTTTTTTTCCTTCGTTAATGAATCTATATTTTCCCTATAGACACTTAAAAAAAAAAGAAGAAAAATCCTTTCATTTGTAACACAGACGGTTTTCTATTATTTTAAAGCATTACTGTTTTCTTCAAATTTAGAGATACTGGCAATTTTATATGTACTTGCCAATAACTTAAGGCCAAATTCTAAAGTTTTTTTTTTTACAGAAACAACAGAAGACATATAGACTCAAGCTAAGATATACATCATTATGTCATATATATAAAGAAAAAGGCTTAAAATCTGGTCATATTAGCAGTTATAGATCTATTTCCACCCATATGTATGTATATATATATATAGGCTTCATCAGACCGCAAATTTTTAAATAAAATTAGCAGTCTGATGAAGCCTATATGTATCTACTTACATGTGGGTGTAAATAGATCTATAACTGCTAATATGACCAGTATTTAAGCCTTTTATATAGACTCAAGCTAAGATATACATCATTGTGTCATATATATATCTATATATATATATATATATATATATATATATATATATATAAGGTAAAGAAAAAGGCTTAAAAACTGGTCATATTAGTAGTTATAGATCTATTTCCACCCATATGTATGTAGATACATATAGGCTTCATCAGACCACAGATTTTAGATTAAAATTAGCAGTCTGATGAAGCCTATATGTATATACATACATATGGGTGGAAATGGATCTATAACTACTAATATGACCAGTTTTTAAGCCTTTTTCTTTATGAAATATATTACTCTGTATATAATTCCAGAATTATTGTACATTGAGCTCTCAAAATGGACCAGACCAACTTTAACATTCCATTATTAAAAAAAAAGCCCAGCTTAGAATCAATCCTAACACCAACTAACCTGGTGATTTACCTATATATATATATATATATATATATATATATATATATATATATATTGATAACTTATTTCTTAGGGAATGGTTAAATCAGAATTTTTTTAAAATTTGTGAATACCAATTAACTTTTGTTTATATGTTTTTTTTTCTTTTTATGAGCGAGTGATAAATTCTGGCTTTTCCCATATTTTAGCTTTTTTTTCCTCAGCTTTATTATTTTTTTATTTATTATTATTCTTCATTTATTTTCAGTGATTAAAAAATTCTAGAAACAATTCTTAGAATTTATCTTTTGTTCTCAACATTTTTTTTTCGTCTCATGTATTTCTGCTATTTTATTTTCAAAGGTCATTTAAGGTCTTTCATCAAAATCTGGAATTTTTTTGCACCATTTTTTACTAGAATTATCTCCCCTGTATTTATAATCATTGGCCTCAAAAAATGGAGTCTTTTTTTTCTTTTTCCCTCCTCCAATTATTCACCACTTGATATTCAGAAATGGAAAATCATTAATGCAGCTTCCTAATGTGAAATAAGATTTAATCATTTTAATATTTGTAATTAAAACAAATTTTATAAACAAATTATCCTGGTTTGTCCTACCATCTTTAGGACACCTTGATATATCCTCTTTTCTATTCTGGTATCAACTGAAGTATATTTTATAAGATACCTATAAGATTTGTATATTAATTATAGATCCTAAAATCTACCTAATTTAGGGAATATGGAGCACCCCTTCATCACCATTGCTCCCAGGTCCACTCTGACCCAGAGTGGTAGTACCTGTTAGGGTCCCATCTATGGGTTAAATAGAAAAAAATTGTTTATAAAAATTGTTTAAAGAAAACTTTCTACCAAACTATCCCTTATAACAAATTTGAATTTTACCCTATAAACTTATCCTTTAAACTGATTTCCAATCAACTTAGCAACAAACAACTGTAAACAACCTACCGTCAAAATCAATAAAAATCCTTGAAAAAAAAAGAATAATAAATTTGACCATCCCTCACAACCTACCGCTTGGCATAAAATAACCCTGGATGGGTTGACATGCCATTAAAATCAATCAATAAATAAAATCTAGCTAACCCTTTTAATACCATCTTTAAAATATCAATAACAATCTGTCTATGTATAACCAGTCCTATAAACACACCTAGTGGGCACCTCACGTAGTGTAATGGTTAGCAAGCTAAATTCGCAGACCATTGTTAGTGATTTGGATTCTCATTGTGAGCCCCATACATCTGGCCTTGTGCCAAATCTAAGCTAAGCTTAGTAAATAAATATAAACACACCTAGTAAAGGTTGGTATTGAAAATCCAGTATATAACTGCAAATAACCTCACCTTTCCTGAGTACTACTAGGTACTGCAGCAAGTAAGGAACAAGGAAAAAAAATGGGGAAAAAAACCCCAAAAAACAGAAGGAAGAGAACTGATTAATTAGGAAAGAATGAGAATTCTCGGAGAGAAAGAAAACTCCAAATATCTGTGAATTTGCAAAGCAGACCCCATGAAATAAACAGAAGAAGAAAAAATAAGAAAGGAATATTTCAGAAGGACAAGGAAACCACTGGAAACCAATCTCAGCAACAGAAATTTAATCTAAAGAATAAATACCCATCCAATTCTTATTTTTTTCTAACCGCAAAATTACATGCAAATACACACTTTAAATATTTCCAGTATATTGTCAGGAGCTGTTCTGGAAATCTCAGATTTGCTAGGGGTCCTATCATAAACATGCACTAAAAGGATTTTACAAAAAATTATTAAATTTATCAGAAGTGAAAATCTCCCCCCAAAAATTGTTTATGTTTACAAATCAACCGGAAAGAAAACTAAAAACTGTGATGTATTCAACTTGTCTGGCGATTTTATGTATTCTGGTTCAAATCACCCCAGGGCGAATCAGTGCCATGCCCTATTTGACACTGCTCTAGTGGGCCATAAATACTAATTTATAAGACTGACATTTGGATATGCCTGATATAAATCACTTTACGTATTATGGTCTAAATTGCCCGGGGCAAATCGGCACTGTGCTCTGTTTGACATTGCTGTAGTGGGCCATAAATAATACATTATAAGACCGAAGATGTGGGCCAAAAGAAGAACTCTTACTATGGGTCAATTATGGCCATGGCCATTTTAAAGTAAAAAAAAATTGATGTATTCAACTTGTATGGCAATTTTATGTATTCTGGTTCAAATCACCCGGGGGGAAATCAGTGCCATGCCCTGTTTGATACTGTTGTAGTGAGCCATAAATAATAATTTATAAGACTGAAGCTGTGAGCAATTATGTCCAGACTTTAGAGATGCCTGATATAAACTAATGGACGGAGCAGAATCTGTTATAGAAAATGACAGGTGCAAACTTTTCTAGGATTTTGAGATAAAAATGGATGAGCCAATCCAGACAAAAAAGATCAAATGTTGTGTTGGTAAACAAGAAGAAAAGAAATTGTCAGCTGATGGATTTTAACAATCAAACAGACCCCCAGAGTGAAAATAAAGGAAAACAACAAACTGAATAAATACCTAGACCTTGCTAAAGAACTGAAAAGGCTGTGGAACATAATGGTGGTGATGGTACCTATAATAATCAGAGAAATAAGTTTAAAATCAGCAGAGTCCTTTGAAAGAAAGCATGCTGATTTTCAAGGCTGAAAGAAACAAACCTTTGAAATATTAATATATATATATATATATATATATATATATAGAGAGATATGAGAGAGAGAGGGAAATGGTTTGGTTTATTTCTTTAATTGCATATCAAATCCTTATGGGTTATTTAATACTAAAATTTGATTAATTTCTAAATGCTTGATTGTGGGGTGTACATATTTATCAGCAATAATGTAGACAGATAGATAAATCAAAGAAAATTACTTGCAGGTTTCTTATAAACTAGCATTTTATGTGTAGGTGTGTGGTGAAAAGGTTAAAAAGTTGTAGGAAATATACTTGTGGATCCAAGTTCAAATCTTGGATGAGGCGGTTTGCATTTCACATAGCGCTTGGGTAAGTTATGCATCCAGCTATTCTCCCTCCAGCTATGGGTAAATAGTAGGGCAGACTTGATTCTTTAACCTTGGTTAGGCAACTAGTCTAGGAGAAGGAAAACTCTGAATTGAAACATGTTAAATTCTACTTAAGAAATGACCTTGTGTCACATCCTGCTCATGTGGAGGGGTTGGTAAATATATATAAAGTAACACTTTTGAGTTGCTAAGACTAAAAAGCCATACACAGTTGGCTAAGACACTACTGATAGGCCCCTCCGATCAATCGGCTAATCATGTCAAGCCCTAGCACCTATATGATTGTCTCGAGCCTATTGTCCTTTTTATCTTATGGGTGCTAGAAGGGGGTGTCTGAGGGGCTTCATGTCCTGGGTATGACGTTAAACTCTAACTGATGGTGAGGTTCCAGTTCTGGAGGTCTGGGTAATGTGAAGCACCCCTTCATCACCATTGCTCCCAGGTCCAGTTTTACCTGGAGTGGTAATACCTGTTAGGGTCTTATCTATAGGTTAAATAGAAAATTAAAAAAAAATTAAAAAAATGAGCTTAAAAAAATTTTCTTCTAAAATCTTTCAAAACTTTGCCGGCATTAAATGACCCACCATGGTTGATATGCCGTAAAACAAAACAAACAAATAAACACTACTGATAGATTGGGGGGAAATCACTGCTGATCACTCATTCTATAATTTTTTCCTTATTCTTTAAAAGAAAAAAAATCTAATCAAGATCTCAACCAAAAATCTTGAGAGTAATAATTAATTTTACAACCAAATAAAAGATTCTAAAAAAAAAAAAAAAAACAAATCTTGGGGCTATTCACTAGGCGAATAAACAAAACCACCCTATAAATAAAGTCCCTAGCTGAAGCGGTGCCTGCTGAGCCCCCCCCAAAAAAAAAAAAAAAAAAAAAAAACAACCAGCGCTTAAGGCATTTTTCCAAAAGTTAATGCAATATTTTACCCCCTCCAGTCTTTTTTTGACAAATAAATGTAAATATTTTAACCCTTCCCCTCTTTAAAATTTTTAGGGGGGGGGGCTAAATATTCACATTTACTTGTCGATAAAAATATGGTTTACTTTTAATGCCTTCAATCCACTAAAAAAATAATTTGTTGATAAAAACGTTTCCAATCCGCTAAAAAAATGTCTTTTTTTCCCCTTTTTTTTCTTTAGTATTTTCATTTTATTTATTTTTTTTTCGACTATCAATTACAGCAGGCACCACTTCAGTTAGGATTGTTTTTTCAGCTATCACCGCCTAGCGTTTTTTAAGACAGGAGGTACCCCAAATCTTGTTATAAATCAATGAGATAAACCATTATCATTAATCTATAAGAAGAATTATTATTATGAAAAAGTCTTTTGGCACAAATCTAACAAAAAACTCTGTAAAATTAGGTCATCACTATCACATGATCTAGATAATACTTATGTTCAATAAAGAAAACCATCACAGTCAAGTCATGCTGAAAACACTGGTTTCTGCTTGATCACCAAAGTTAAGCAATGATGAGCCTGTTCAATATGTAATCGGGTGACCACTTAAGCAACAACAGGTAGATTAAGCAACCTGAGACCTTTGACTTAAATGACTTAATTTGACATTAAATAACCCCAAAAGGTTTGATATGCCGTAAAACAAAACAACCAACCAACAAAACTTAATACTGAAGTTAAACAGCAATGAATGGGCCTGTTCAATACTTAATTGGGTGACCAGTAGGTACTGAGTTTGTAAAAAATGATTTGATTAAATTAAGCAGTGATGAGCCTACTTAATGCTTAAAGGGCTGGTTTAGCTCAGTCGGTAGAGCGTCCAACTAGGACCACATGGTTCCGGGTTCGATGCCAGCCCTCGCCAACTCAGCATATGAGTACACAGGAATCTGTGTGGTAAAGTGAGGAGCTGATGGTAGGTGTGCCGCTCCACCTCAGATGCCAAAACAATCCTTTGTCTAATGCTAGGGAAAGGGGATAGTCTCCCTCGCTGTCTGGCAGACACCCTGACAACTTTAAAGACTTAGAGAATGCTTAACTAGGTGACCAATTAAGCAACAGCATGTACTGTAAACAACCTGAGACCTTTGTTTATTAAGATGACTTGATTCGGTATAAAAATGACCCGAAAAGGTTGATATGCCATAAAACAACAATTAACCAACCAAACTTAAAACTGAAGTTAAGCAGTGGGGAGCCTGTTCAATACTTAATTGGGTAACCACTTAAGCAACAGCAGTTATTGTAAGCAATCAAAAGTCCACCAAACACACAATAACGTACAACACACAAAAAGTTAACTGATTTATTGATCTTTTAAGTGACCAATGAGAAATGATGTATATCACTTTGTCTCAGTCATGACAAGATAAACTGGGAACAACTTATTGCTCATCTTTTCCTTCTGGATCTTAACACATTGAAAGATATGCAATGAACATGGTTTTGTTCAAGATAACAAGGTAAGGATTTATAAGTAAAAAAAGTAAAGTCGACAGGGCGGCCTAAAGTTGGTATCAGCCTGACAGCGAGGGAGTCTATCCCTTTTCATTAGCGCTAGACCAAGGAGATTATTTCAAGCGTCTGAGGTGGAGCGCCACACCTACCATCAGCTCCTTACTTTACCGCACAGATCCCTGTGCTACTCATACGCTGAGTTGGCGAGGGCCGGTATCGAGACTAGGAACCTTGTGGCTTCTAGCCGAACGCTCTACCGACTGAGCTAACCTGGCCCTTAGGATTTATAATGCCAGCTAATTCATCTGGGAACCTTAATATATGAATCCAAGAAACCCAGGAAAAAAAGGAAAGAAAAAAAAAAAAGAAGCACACTCACCCTACATGAGAAAAATGAAAAAAATACATCAGCACAAATATCATCATCATCATCATCATCATCATTGAGTTGTACTGACAGCACGGATTCTCATGACTCTCTCTTGCCACCCGTCCCTGTCACTTCTGGCAAGTCCTTGGCACGGCATCCAGTGTCTGCACATAACTGTTGTAAGTTTTTACTGGTAGGACAACACTGGTGTGTCCATGTGTAAGTGTCCACAGGATAACGTCACTTATGAATTCATACTTACTTTTCCAGCTTGTCTTGTCCGTCTTACTTGGATGGTTTGTATGATAGGAGGTAAGTGGCCGTACAGCTGCTTTTTTTGAGGGGTGCTGCTTTCAGGATTTGTTCAAGACAGCACGCATCACCCTTGTGTAGTTCCCATCTAGTTCTTTCTCCACATGTTTTCGTTAAAGTGCAAGTGGTGCAGCTATACAATAGTACTGACACGGCTACAGCTTGAAAGAATTCCCATTTTATCCAATTAGAAAGATTTCCATACTATCAATAATCAGCCATTAGCACATCCATGACTTTCCTATGCATATATTGACATCGCTTTCTGTAGATGAGATATTGCTACCTAGGTATTTGAACTGCCAATTTCAGAGGCTTGCCATTTAATATGGAGACGTCTCCATCTTGTTTTCCATTTTGATTTTTCAGACTGTTGTCCTCATCTTCATCGTTATATACCCAACATTTTGGCAGATGTGCCCTCCAGCCTTCTTCTTTTATAAACAAAATGAATAAAAGAAAAAAAGAGGTTGGAGTTGAAGATAGGTGACAGATAGAATTACAAATTACTTTTGCCTGAATGAATGAGACATTATAAGTTTATAGAAAACAAATCTTTAATTTCAAAGGAAAACAGTTTAGACTTAGAAAGAAACTAAATTTCATACAAACTAATTAAAAGAGAGAGAAATAAAAATAATTCCAAACCAGACAAGTATATATAAAATGTAGTTACCTATCATTTTTTAGTTTTCATGAAGAAGGTGTACCTTGAACACCGAAATTGTGGTAGAGAGAAGAACTTTTTTTCTACAACTGTATATATATATATATATATATATATATATAATATATATATGAGTATATATAAAAAATATATGAAAACACCACAAAATGCTGTTAAAGTGAAAACATTTTATAACATAGCTGATATTGAACAATATTTCGATTTTATGAAAATCATCATAGCTCTGATGATGATTTTCATAAAATCGAAATATTGTTCAATATCAGTGAAGTTATAAAATGTTTTCACTTTAACAGCATTTTGTGGTGTTTTCATATATTTTTTATATATACTCATACCGTCGGATTCATTTCCTTTCTTTTAATATATATATATATATATATATATATATATGTAAGTGAGAAAAATGGAAGCGAAACCGACAATTATGTTGAAAGAAAATGTTGTATGTATAAAGATTATTTACTGAAATGCCAAAATAATAATAATAGAGAAATATAAAATTTAAGTATACAA